>CM051234.1:462026132-463226132 GCA_027917425.1 Gastrophryne carolinensis
ACCCTGAGTGAGCAGATCGGGCCGAAGAGGCAGAACGAACTGGTCCACTGCCAGCCGAACGATGTCTGCGAACCTCACTCGTCTTGGCCACCTTGGGGCCACGAGAACGGCGGACACCTTTTCCAGAGCCAACTTCCAAAGCACCCTGCTCAGCATGGGTATCGGAGGAAACAGGTATAGAAATCCCAGAACTCCCCAGCCCAGGGACATGGCGTCCACTGCCAGAGCCAGAGGATCCTGGGAGAGCGACACGAAGCTCGGGAGCCTGTGATAGTGATGAGGGGCCAACAGGTCCACCTTTGGGGTCCCCCATTGGAGACACAGTGAGCGACCCACCCGAGGATGGAGAGCCTATTCTCCCAGACGGGGAGAGCCCTTGCTCAACCGGTCCGCTACCTGTTTCTTCACCTCTGGAATGTAAACCGCTTAGAGACAAGGAACATAGAACACCGCCCCGGTCAGGATCAGGGACACTTCTCTGAGAGTACTCAGACTGCGAGTCCTTCCCTGAAGACCGATGTAAGCAACCGCTGTTTGATTGTCTGAACACATCTGGACCGGAAGGCCCAGAACGTGCTAAGTCAGGAGAGCAAGCACCTGACGGATGGTTCTCAGTTTCAGAATATTGAAGGGTAAGTGGGGCCTCTGAGGTCCCCACTGCCCCTGAAACTGCAGCTCCTTCCAGAATCTGCCCCATCCCGACAGACCGGCGTCCGTGGTGACAATTCCCCAAAGGGGGGTCAGGAACGACCTGCCCTACACAAGATTGGTCGAGACCAACCACCACAGGAGGGACTGCCGTACACGGGAGGACAACTGGAAGGACTGAACCAGCGACTGAGGTTGCTGGTCCCAAAACGCTAACAGAAAAAGCTGAAGCGTTCTCGTGTGAACCTGGGCAAAAGGAAGAAACACTCTGTGATGATGAGAGTTCAGGCCGGGATGAACCGACCCATCTCTCTCGGGGGACTGCGAAAAGATTGGAGTAGAAAACGAGGCCCATCTCTAAGCGCGGCACCGGCCGGATGACCGCTATCTCTAACAGATTCCTTACCGACGCCAGGAGCCCCTGCATGGCCAAAGGAACGATGAGCACCCGAGACCGAACGAACCGTGAAGGAGGGTGAGACTCGAATTCCAGGTCGTAACTGGCCGACACTACCTCCTGGATCCATCTGCCTGGAACCACTTGGTTCCAAATCTGGGAGAAGTGTCGCAATAGTCCCCCCACCCGCACGGGTGAGGGCAGCCCCTCATTGCTGAGTGGGCTTATCAGCAGGTTTGGGCTTGGTGCCCCAGGACTGAGCGGGCCGGCCACGGCCCCTCCCCCGAGTCCAACCTGTACCTCTGGTAGCGGGAAAGGAAGCACCCCTGCCCGCTCTGAATCCTCGAAAGGAGGGCCTACCGGAACCTGCCCCCCCTAAAGGGGATACGAGGCCTCTTGCGTTGTGGCATCTTACCACCCTTTGCGACTGAATCAATTTTCTCCCCAAACAGACGCAACCCCAAAAAGGGGAGAGCTGTGAGCACCCTTTTGGAAGCCGCGTCCGCTGACCACTGACGCAGCCATACTGACCTGCGAATAGCCACCAGCATAGCCGCTGCCTTGCTACTCATAGCCAGCGCATTGTCCTGAGCGGCCAGGACATAAGACACAAAAGATTCACACTGCTTAAGCGTAGTGAACCGTTTACAAGCGGGATTAAGATCCTCATATAGCCCCTGAATTAAAGACTTAATTGCCAATAGAAGAAGGGCTGAAGCACACACCGGGCGCAACGCTGACCCGGAATTAATAAAACCATGGCGAGCGTATTGGTCAATCCGACGATCTTCCCCATCCTTAGGGACAGTGGTCTCAGCAGACTGTACCATAGCAGTGCTGGAGAGCCCTAGCACAGGGGTATCGACGTCAGGAGGGACAGACCAAAGCTTTACCAACTCTGGCGGAAAAGGATAACGCTTTTCCCAACTGGAAGGAATTCCAGATAACCGCGTGGGATGTTCCCATTCCTTAAGAACCACCCTCTCAAAGTGGTGTTGTCTGGGAAAAACCCAACGCGGCTGAGGCTCCTTAAACAACTGACCCTTTGGCAGGGCGGCCGCCTCAGGTGGATCTAAATTCAAAATGTTAAACATTTGAGCCAGAATGGAGGGGGTGTCAAAAACAACCCCCTCCGACCAATCGCCAATCACATCAGCCTCAAGCTGACCTGCAGGCTCATCTGACTCCAACAGGAATTCATCCTCGTCCGGGGAACCATCGGACCATTCCACAGGCTCACATAACTCGTCCTGTGGAGCCGAAGGTACCGGAGTCAGGTGCCTCCGTTTTGCAGCGGCCTTTAACGCTGCTTTAACGGGCACTACTTTCCGGGGGCTGGGCTGTGCCGCCACCTCGGAATGCGAATCCCCACTTTTGACAGTGTCATGCGGGGTCCGGAACAGGGAGGGAGAGGTAGGAGATGATGAAGGATGCGATGGGCCCGCCGCCGAAGCAACGGACTGGCGCGCAATAGTCTGTTTTGCACAAGGGATGCAAATAAAGACATCATCAGCTGGGAGTAGGGCCCCACAACCTACGCACCCTCCGAAGGGTTCAGCAGAACCGTTTCCGGCAATAACGGAAGCCTCCATATGGTGATTTATGGTATTCGCAATACTTGGGTCTTTTAAGGCATAAGCCAACCCGGGATGCCCCTTTATTTGTAAATGTCCCGGAAGGGAGGATTTTTTTTTTTTTTTTAAGTTAAGGTCCCCTTTAATAAACTATATATATATCTATATATAGATTATATATATATATACAAGCATTAATAAATATCCCAATAAATATTCAGGCAACATAGAGCCGGAGGGCCACCATAAGCAGGGATCCCGGGATCTGTAAGGCAAAAGAAACCACAATCAGATCCTCACATGTGTATAAGAATCATATAGGCATAGCACAAAAATGCCTTTAAAGATGAGCAAAATCATGTCCCCTAATAAAATATGACTCCCCACCATATCCAACACAGAAAGATATGCACTTCCCACTTAACGGCCCCACCTGGTGGGACCGCAGCCAGCACCACAGCACAGAAGACCAAGTGCGGCCGCGCGCCCACGTGACTTCCCCCATTGAAGGGAAGTGAATGCTGGGCCCGCCGCACAACGCCGGCGCCACGCCCCCCGATGCCGCGTCACCGGGACCCGCCCCCTACGCCGATCAGTACAGCCTTTCAGCTGGGGATTACACCAGATGGGCCACTACACATGCGCCCAGGCAGCGGAGGGGGGGAGGACAATAAAGACCGCACAGCGCAGCCTATGCGAATAAATTACATACAGTGCCAGCGGGGAAGGGGGGAGGGGGGTAGGGGGCCACTAAAGCAAAAGTCTGCTTTGAAAAAGCGGCCAGCCACCTACCCAGCGCGGTCTGCCATTCAAGCAGACCTAAAAGTATACACATGCTGAATAAACTTAATGCATAACATGAACATACACACATGTTGAAATAAAGTGATACAAGTGAAACACACATACTAAAAGCACACCCTCAAACCCCCCCCCCCCATCCCCGCATAGTGAAGGGAGAAGGGACCGTAACGGGGGAGAAAAGGGGCTACGGCGACCCTCGGGACAGGGGCATCCCATTTCCGGATCACCATGCCGGATAGCCGCATTGCCCCACGCATGAGGTCGAGCGGTAGGAGATAAGCTCCTAGGTACTTAAAGTGCCATCTACCATTTGCCCGGTGAGCAGCCTAGGCTGGGAGGCTTCCATTCCACCATTAAGGTATACACACTCAAACCGGGCAGAAATAGACCAAAAGGGGGGTGGCGGGGTAAGAAAACCCCGGCCTACCTGTAAGCAGGAGACTTCAAACTTCTGTCTTGTCGTCAAGCAGAGAGAAAAATACTGGTGATTGAAGGGAGGTACCAGGTAGATATAGGCCGGAAGGGGGCTCGTTACAAGACTTCCTCTCTGCACTACGTCACCTGGCGGCGAGTTAACCCATTAAGTGATGAATATTTAGAAGTGAAGCGGGGTGTGTGGCACACCAAGAATAGATCAAATGAAGTTAAAAACAAGGGAGAAGTCACAGGCCCCCCTCCCATTGTGAATAAAGGGAATAAAGTAAAGGGAGGGAGGAATCCCCAACAACGGTAGTAGAGCAGGGGGAAATGGACAGGGCATCCCAAACCAGGGTCACCAACCTGGTAGCCGCCTACCCCTTGTAATGGGGTCTCACGGAGGAGCGTGGCTCCTATCAGTACACCTGTTAAAGTGAATCCTACCCACACCCGGACCTACAGCCAAGGCTGGGAGGCATTAGGGGACTTAAGCATAACTAGGTCCGGGCAGATATAGGGATAAAAATGGCGGGTGTGAACCCAGCTTACCTGCAAGGAGGAGACTTCATCTTCTGACTTGCTCGCCGTCTGCAGAGACGATTACTGGGGAATGTGTGGGAGGTCCCAGGTATTTATGGGCCGGGAGGGGCTTCTTTTTTTCTATTCATCTCTGCAGAAGTTCGCCCTCTACTGGACATAACCCATGTGTAATGAATATTTCCGAAGCAGGGTGTGAGACACTTAGAATATTAATTTATTTTATACATTTGTGGTTTTATATTTTATTATTGGTGGCACACTGTTTTTTGTTCTGCTGTACTGGGAAGTTGAAAAGCTTTTCACAGGGGTTTAGCTGACTTTTCTTTCGACCTCAAGAGCACCTTCTGTTGGGAGATTCAATAGAAGAGAGATCCCTGGCTTATGAAAATGTAGATAGATAAAGTCTTGCATATGTGAGGTCAGAATAAAACAAGTATTCCTAAAGTTAGTTCAGCTTTACCTGTGCTTTACCCACCTTTGCCACACTGCATAGCAGGGCCAGTAATCCACATTTACTATACTCTACATCTCTATGCTAAATAGACAATAAATCACCAAACCAAAGGACCACATCTACACCCAGTCTATCATTTTAGCAAACCAGCTACTAAAGCTAAACAGGTTACATTACAAAAAGCCCAGACTGTCTGACAGAGTAGCCCCTCCCATTATAAATATATATATTATATAAATATAACAGCAACATAAGCCGAAGACACGTCATTTCTTACCCTGTCTGCAGTTGCATTGCTTAACACCATAGATTCAACATTACTGCTGTATTTGGGTGTGCACAGCTTGTTTGATGCTTCATTTATTGCCACAGCAAGGGCCATGCATCGCCCATGCCTAACCATCCAGTCAATTCCAGCAGTGTCAGCTGTATGAGAAAAACAACATAAAATTATACAGGCCCAATGACTTGATTCGATTAGGTTATACTAATAATCAACCAAAATCACCCATACGTACAAATTCAGCTATATATAAACTGACTTTATTGGTGTATATCCAAATCTGTTAATTGGATGCAGCAAATTGTGCAACAACCCCAATACTTACTCCCATACTCTACACTGCTTTAGGTTTGCTTTTAATGGCCATTAAACCATCCTTTTTTTAATAAATGCATTTACATTTAAAGAGAACTACAGTTGTGTTTTAACTTGAAGGAACAAGTTTCTGTCAGACAGGCCTACTAACCCAGCAGATTCTGTTGTAGAACTATGGCAAGTTCCTCTTCAGGAAGGAAGGCGCAGAGCTCTCCAAGGCAGCCAGCAGATGCCATACGTGTAGCATCCTGAAAAGCAAGCACAAGGGCAACTTTGTAGCCTATATTAGTGGACTTGTGTTACAGAATTACAGAAAGCATGGTCATGCTACTATAGTATATACAGCTTATAAATGTATGTAGATTTTGTTTACAAACTGAAAAGACACCAATATATATATATATATATATATATATATATATATATATATATGTAACTTTATATATATGTAACTTTAGGTATCCCCCCATATCAAATATGCATGTTACTGGATATTGTAGTCCTGTATTACCTCACTGCCAAAGACAAGTGTACAATCTAAGCATTTTTCCTACCCCCCCCCCCCCCCCCCAATAAGGCTGAACCATTCTGCTATGTTGCCACATAATGCTGCTGTTGATATTCACCCCTAATTGCCACACACAGATTTTTCTCTAGTCTGACCACCTTTTGCTAGATAAAATAGTGAACTGAACTGCACTCTCTTCCTGAATAACAATGTATTAGCATCTTTCTAGACTTATGCCTGCAGACCCGTACGACAACATATAGAGCCTCTTCTTCTAACTTGTGTGGGATGTTCAGCACCTCCATTAGTCAAGTCATCTATAAGGTCAGATCAGCAATCTAGATCTGTGTTCTCCTACTAGGAAACTGGATTTCTCTTCTCAACCTTTCCCCTTTGATGGAGTCACATCAGACCAGATGTTTTGGTTCCTACAATAAGGATTGGTGGCTCTGCACCATCATAATGGGCCATAGCGGTCATTCCACTAGGAGGCCTTATAGAGGCTGCTTCGGCTCAACAGTTTTTCTGAGAGCGGTTCCTGCCTGCCCCAGAGAACCACTGTTCAAGTTTGCCTTACGTCCTGCCAGGGTGGATTTGATTTAAATCTAACTGATTTAAATCACGATTTAAATCACGATTTAAATCACTAGTCAGTAAGGCTTGATTTAAATCAGTGATTTAAATCAAAGTTTCTACCTAAACTAGTTCTTGCTATTTTAACATGCAAGTAGCTGAAGATTTTTAGAATCACTTTTTATATTACTTTTTTCTCCCCAGTTTAATGGTTAATCATTCATATTTGGACACCACTGTTCTGTTGTACTTAGGAAGGAGAAAAATAATCCTGACCTTAATAACAATTTAAATAGATTTATTCAACTGAAACAATAACAACATTACAGCATAAGTTATTTGCTTAAACAAACATCCATGTTTTGTTAACTAATTTGGCTAAACAAAATATATATATATTTTAAGAAACTTAGACTGTCAGCCCAGCCGACACATGAAAAACTTAAATACTACTGTCCCTGCTGTCCTCTGTAGCTCACTAGTCATAGGTTTGTAGAACAATAGGATTAAGGTCTTTTTCTCAACTCTGTTCATGTTGTAACATTTTTGCTGTGAAGAAGAGGCTGGGACCTCTGCGGAGTCAAATTCAGTTTTGAGAACTGCGTAAGTAAAGCGAGCGTCTGTGATAATATAGGAGAGAAACTGCCCACTAATCCTACAGAAACCTCTGGAAGAGCATGGCATTGTGAATGTTACACATATACAGCCTTTATTTTACTGAGTTAAACAACTCAGCTTTATCTCATGATGGAAGAACCTTTGGATGGTAAAATATTTTCCTCAAAAAGCAGTTTATTAAAAAAAATCCGATTTAAATCAAAAAAATCCGATTTAAATAAAAAAAATCAGATTTTTTTGATTTTTTTAAAAAAAACATTGATTTTTATCCACCCTGCGTCCTGCACCACAAGATCTTAAAACATTCATGTACACTAGTAGTGTGGATCTGGGCAACTTATTGGAAGTCTAGGTTTGACGATGTGGGTCTTTGTCACACTATGTAATCTTATGCCCACTGGTGATCTCTGCTGAGGCTTGGGAGTGCCAGGACATAGTCATAAGCTTGGTTAGGCGAAGACCCACGTTAGGTAGTATAGAGGGATTAAAGGGATCTAAAAGCCCTCTAGTAAAAATGTACAATGCAGAGAATGCTTTCCTAAAACAAACACGTCAAGGATAATAGAATTTCTCTCAGAATCCCTTGCAGTAGGCAGGCCCATGCCCTATAAAATGTTTTGAAACTGTGTTGCGCGCAATCATTCAGAACAGTGTATTTTGATTTGTGAAAAAAAATACTGCGGTCATTGAGATGTTTGTTCAATAAAATGTGATTTACACTAAAATAATTTGGGAATATATATATTTTCTGTCCACGTAGAATACACTTTAGTAGATGACGTTATATCCATTGGCTAAGGTAGACTGAAGGTGGAACTGCAATCCACCATAATACCAGGTAATATTAGGGCTGTTTCTGGGGGGGGGCAGGGCAATCGCCCTGGGCGTGCTGTTATCCCAGCCATACTGATTTATACAACTTGAGTCAGGGATACTGTCAGTTGTGCCGGCCTTAAGGGGAACTGCAGATAAGAAATAGCAGCCTAGCATGGCATCTACCTTCCTGCACTGAGAATGATTTTGCCTAGAAACTGCCCTGTGTAATATACAGTACATTGATTTCTAGATTATATTTTTATATCTATCTGATTTTTATGTGAACAGTATAATTCTGGAATTCAGTCACAGTGCACAACCAGTAGCAGGGTGTGACTCCACTGTTTACTTCTGCAGTGATTATTGGATTAATGAGTTTCTTTTCTTATAGTAAGTGATTTTTGTTTTTACAGAGACAAAAAGGGAATCAAGTAATATAGCAGTCGCTATTGAAAAAAAAAAAAAGCCACAATCTATGGCTGTATCTACACTCAGAAATGAAGACTATTTAGTAGGGCATTCAGGGAGTCATAGATTGGGGTGGTCATATTCCGTCATTGAATTAAATTACCTCATCATGTCCCAGCATTCCGATCAACATAGTCACATAACTTTTTCTAATTGTAGCATCCATTTTTCCTGCACCACCTCGAATAAGGAATCTTACAGCCTGAAGCATGGTCTCCCTAAAAGTAAAACAAACAGAAAAATACAATTCTGTGAAATACTCACCTGTAGAATTGATATTATTTGTTTACAGTACGTCCTGCTCCAGATATAGTACTTACACTTGTGTTATCCTCCGCCAGATGGCGCTGCACTGCAGAGACATGCAAAACAGGCTCCTCCCGGCCCTCAAATACCCGGGGACCTCCCACAAATCCCCAGCATTGAAAAGCAGTGAACAAAAAGCCGGGAGAATTAACCACCGAACCTGGTAACAATAACAATGGTAACAATCACCATACAGGGGATCCAGAATAATGCAAAAACCAGGGTGGGGTGGAGCAGGACGTACTGTATACAAATAATATCAATTCTACAGGTGAGTATTTCACAGAATTGTATTATTCTTAGTATACAGTACGTCCTGCTACAGATATAGTACTTACACTTGGGACATCCAATAGCAGTGTCCATAAAGTAGGGTGGGATCCCCAACAAAACAGACAAAAAACCACTGGCACCTGCATAACCATGCGGCCAAGACAGCATGAGCTGAGGCCCTAACATCAACCTTGTAAAACTTTGAAAAGGTATGAACAGAAGGCCAAGTAGCGGCCTAGCAAATCAGTTCAACAGAAACCTGGTGCTGAAAAGCCCAAGAGGCACCAAAAGCACGAGTAAAATAAGAAGTAAAGCAAAAAGGAAAGATTCTTCCCCTTGGTGGAATAGGCTTGAGTAACAGCCTGACGAATCCAAACGCTAACAGTAGACTTGGCAGAAGCCAAAAACCCTTTCCTAGGACCAGAAGGGGCCATCCCATCCAAGTAATGACCAGGGCCAAAGCCGCCTAACTCCCGAAAGCAGACGAGATCAGGCACATTCAGGATGGAGTGGCCGTAGACCCAAAGGAACATCTGTTCTCCTAAAGGACACAGTGACCACCAAGGAAAAAACTTCCAACACCTCGTGTCTGCGCGAGACTCGCGAAGGACACCCCTGGTTCTTGTTTAACACTATGGTAGGGGGGAGGAGGGGTGCCCCTGCCCCGAGGGGGCCGAGACGGCCGCCTGCGTTGCGGTGACATACCCTTCTTACCAAACAGGTCTAGACGGGCCCCAAACAAGCATTGCCCTCTAAAGGGAAGCCCAGTAAGTCTTTTTAGCAGCATCGTCAGCACCCCACTGTCGCAGCCAGACCAAGCGACGTATAGCCACCACAAGGGCAGAAGTTCTTGCACACATTCTAATGGTGTCATTCAACGCTAATAGGATAAATTTTACAAACACATCACAACTGGAGAGTGCATTAAACACATCCCAGGGGAGATCATCAGGGGGACGATCAAGTATCTTTCTGATTAGGGTTCTAGCGGCCATGGCAGTAATAGCCGCGGCACAGACCGGGCGTAGCGCCGTCCCTGCACATGTAAAGGCGTGGGAGCCCAGCAGATCAATGCGCCGGTCCTCAGCATCCCGAAGGGTAGTATAAGCAGGGGCTGCAATAAAGGGGGGTTAGGAACCCCTATGATCGGGGCATCCACCACGGGGGGGGATGACCAACAATTAACCACCTCAGGGGGGAAAGGGTACTTCCTATCCCCTGGGACCCCTGGCAGTTTACTGGGGCACTCCCATTCCTTGAGCACAAGAGTATGGAAATGTGCCTGCTCCAGGAATTCCAAACGTGCCATCGCTGTATGGAAACGCTCCCCTCTCTGCTTGGGAGCCTCACCAGGGAGAGAGATAGACATAACCTCAAAGACCTTAATCAACAGATCGTCAGTGTCACTCTGGGCCCAGTATGCATCAGCATGGGGTTGTCCACACGCTATACACAGCCGGTCTTGTCCCAGGGGAACGCCGGTCACATAATTCTGAGATGCCTCCATATGGTGATTATTTAGGCTAAATATGCCAGCAGGGATTGACGCTATAAGCAACCCTGGATGCCCCAAAGACCCGCTAGGGAAGTGGGAGAATTTTACAAGGCCCGCTATCAAATACACCGGGCCGGATGAAGCCAATGGTGTTCACCAGTCTGAAAGACACAATGAGAAAAGAATGGTGTCAGAACCGAAACACTACAATGAGTATAAGCCGCCCGAGAGGGAACTTACGGACCACGGTAAGCAGGTAAGCAGGAACATCCCATGTGTCGCGCGTGTACCGACAAAATGGCGCCATGTACCTCGAAGGGCGGGCCAGAGCGCGCCAGACCAGGCCCCGCCCCCCCGAAGAGCGCGAAGTCCGACCTCAGCCAATGAGGACACAGACGGTGTCTGAGGTAACTCCGCCGCCCGGCGCGGAACATCCAACGAAGGAAAAAACGCGCGCGCCGGCAGCAGTTATACGAGTAAAATACAAAAAGGCACGGCGGCTGACACCATATATAAAAGTCCAAAGGCAGACAAAGTGCCATATACGTGCAATCATACACAGACACTACAGGCACACCCCCCCCCCTTTCTTTCCCCCCGACTACGGGGGGAACGAGGGAGGATGGCGGCCCTTCGTACAGGGCCCACCGCTACACGGGGCAAGGGGCAATAATGCGGGAGGGGCATCCCATAGAGGCTCACCATCAGCCTACACCGCCAACCCTTTGGTGGGGGACTGTGGGGGAGCAGCGCTCCATAAGCACGCATGGTGCTGCCTACCTTCACCCGACCAGCGCAGCCCAGGCTGGGAGGCACAACACGAAGAGGACGGGTGGGAATAGTCCAACAGGGCCGCAGGCTTTAATAGCCCCGCTCACCTGCGAGAGAGTGATACTTCATGTCTTCGCAGTAAGCACTGCAGAGAAATCTGGGGATTTGTGGGAGGTCCCCAGGTATTTGAGGGGCCGGGAGGAGCCTGTTTTGCATGTCTCTGCAGTGCAGCGCCATCTGGCGGAGGATAACCAAGGTGTAAGTACTATATCTGGAGCAGGACGTACTGTATACTAAGAATATATAAAATAAGTCATTGTTCACTCAGCAGGTTGTGACTGAAATGTTGAAATTGAACAAAAAGGGTTGACATGGAAAATCATACCTTGTCAGAAATGTTTCCATTAGTTTAGCCAGTACCAGGACCATCCCAAACAAACACCCCTATAGCCAGTGATCTCCGCATCTGACAACTGTCAGAGCAGGATCACGTCAGGCCCCCCTGGCCTGGTGAGAAGGATTCCTAGTGAAGGGGTCACACACAGAGTTGAGTAAATGATATAGTTATTGGTTTTTACACGAGATGCCAGCAGCAGATGAAGGTGGCGCCCCTATTCTGGGCCCTCTCCTGAAGCCGGAGGGGCCCGGGCTGGGGATCGGAGGCCCTCCGGTTTTGGAGGAGACCCGGCCAGATTGATAGAGGGGTCAGGCGAGTTTCCCTTTTTTTTGTCCCCTAGCAGGGGAGAAAGCCAGGCACTTAAAATTTTATGTGGCTGGCGTTTAGTGGTCGGAGAGGCAGCCACGTAAATTTTACGTGACGGAGTTAAAGGCTTAAAAGTCTAACTTTTTAGGCTTAAAAGTCTAACATTTAACTGTTCCGCAGCAAGGTTCTCGTGACCATTGATGGGACACTTTCTGCCTCTCTAATGGTCACATCTCTGTAGTTCCTCCTTCAGTTTCAGCAAGAGCTGTGCCACATTCCTGTGACTCAATTCCTGCTTGAGGGAGGCAACAGAGAGCAGCATAACACCTGTCTAAAGCAACAAGGATAGGTTATCAAGTAGGTAAAACAACTTCAAACGCATCGGTAAAGAAAGAGGTGAGAGCGACCCAAAGACGACACTTTTTGCAAGAAGTTTTTCAACAAACCATTTTCCCCCAATCGGTTTTTAAGATCGTTACCTTACGCCAGAATCTTCACACTGACGAATGATATTCAGCAGTTCTGTAAAGAGTGGATCTACTTTGGTGTGGATAACAATCAGCTTTCCCAGGGCATCAGCTGCTTTCAGACGCACAGAACGGTTTGAGTCTTGCAGTGCTTTAGTAAATGTAGTTTGAAGTTGTGGCAGGAAAGGTTTTAATGCAATCCCGACCTAGGCAAAAAAGAAATAAGAGCCCAATAAAGATCTGCAGAAAGCATTTTCTGACCTAATCTGAGTGCAAACAATAATAGAGAAAGCCGTCTTTTCACTCTCACTATCACAAATTGACTATTTGTTTACTTCTTAGCATGTGGTCCCTTTAGAGCAATTGGTTTTGACCAGCAATGGTTTACTGGCTAGTGTCAGGATGGTAGTATAGATTGAACCCCGTATGACTTCCATTGCTACACATGATGGATCAAATATAAAAGCATTTAAATAAGAAAAGCATTCAACAACATTTTGGGATATGTTGTAGCAATTTCAATTTACTGGCCAGATCAGTCCTACTTGGGAGGGGTGCCAAAAAGTAAGTCTGTGAAATGGTTTGGCAGCTTGATGTAATAAAAATACGATGAGTAAGATGGTAACTAAGGGAAATCTACATAAGTGAATGTATCGGTAACATTTGCGATTTGTAAACCTTACATCTATTACAGTTAATGTCAGTAAAAGTTATATACATAAAATGTTTACCTTGGCAAGAAGAAGACTTAGGGTTTCCAAAAGTGCAACCTTAACATTCCAGGCAAACCTATCACCCAGAATACGGATTAGAGGTCCAGTGATGCCAATCACAGAGGGTTGCAAGGCTTGCGCAGATGTCAGCTTAATAACTAGGCCCAATGCCTTAGTGGCTTCCTCTTTCTGTTCTGGGTTCCCAGTAAGAACACCTTCTCGTAATACTGGCAGGATCGAAGTTACCCCCTAAAATTAGATTTTAATAGGTTACGATACAAAAAAAAAAAAGCCAACCACATCCGCATAAAAGAACGTGCACCATATACCTTCTTTGGAATACAAAATCCAGGTACATGTTCTCCTTTGGCATCATTTCCAATCATGCGAATATCTCTGTGCAGATCGTCAATAAGTGTTAACTGGCTTGCAGCATCTAGTTTCTGTAAATTAGGGAAATGTTTAAGCATTGGACTCCCCAGAATTAGCAATATTGCATTTAAATGATCTTATACTCACTTTAGTGATAGCATTAAGGGCATCCCAGCTTTCATTTAAAACCACACTGTTGGTGTCATTGAACAAGCGCATGAGTCCTGACATCAGGCTGCGGATATGTGCTGAGTAGTCTGCTTTTGTCTTTGCACAGTATGTGTTCAGTATAATGACTGCGGCTTGCCGCATTCCAACATCTGAACTGCGAGTGGCTTCTAGTAAATCGTCAATCACAATTCTCTGTCCAACATCATCTTCCACAGACAAGATAACCGCTTGGCAGTTAGACAGTTCCTGAAGGGCAAGAACAAAAGCAAATAGTGCCTTAAAGTTTGCTGTAATTCACCAAGGAGGCGGCTTTGGATAGTACACTTGATATTTTTGGAGTGTAGTACTCACATGCAAGTTATGGTCTCATTACCATGTACCATTATAAATATTCTAAGTAGAAAGGTGATGGCAGAAGGAGACCATGTGGTCCATATAATGTGCCCTTGCATATGTTCTCTTTATCTTAGGATAGATGCACATTTAAATGCTTAAACTCACTTACTGTTGCATTTCAAATCATCTCTGCTTGATGTTTGTTCCAAATATCTACTACGCTTTCAGTAAAAAAAAAATCTTCTGACATTGCTCCTGCTCTTCCTTCCAAGAAGCTTCAGGTTGTGCCCCGCCCCCCCTGGTTCTATCATTACGCTTCTGCCTAAAAATATCCTCTAGCGTGTACCTTTTTCAATCCTTTTACATTTAGGTGTCTCATGATTTTTTAAGTCGTCCCACCATTTTTGTAGCCTGCCTTTGGTAATGTTCAATTTGGACAACATGTTTTTGGAGGCAAATTTTCCAGAACTGTACATAATATTTCAGATCTGGCCTCACCCGAGGTCGATACAATGGCATCACAACCTCCCTCTTCCTACAGCAGTGCTTCCTCCACCACTTGCTTGGCTACACTATCTACTCATCTTGAAGCTGTCCAAAATGAGGGTTCCTAAATCCCTCTCTTTCAAAATCCTGGTTAACACAGTACTTCCCATACAACACTCCTTGTATGCTAACGGGATTCTTTCTACCCAAGTGCATAATGTTATGCTGGGTTTACACAAACAGTTAAAATGACTGTTCGCTCAGCGAGTGACCGACCATACAAATCTTCTGCGATTGAGCATCTGCGTTCAGACACCAAAAATATGTTGGTTAATCGGTCGCTAGAGCGATCACTAATGAGATCACTTTTGCTCATAGCTAAAACCTATTTTTTGTTGGCAACTTTTGTTTTCACATTACAATGATTACAATTATTGGCAAACATTACCTACTGTACCAAGCCTTCTCCTATGTCACTTACAAATATAATAAAAAGAATGTGGCCCAGGACTGAGCCTTGCTGCCAGCCTTTCTCCAAATTGCACTTCATTAACACCAACACTGTCCATGGATTTAGTCCAATGTTCACTGGTGGAGCACTATATGTGAAACAGTTTCAAAAGCTTTGCTAAAGGGGGGCGTGTCCTTGCGATGGTGGTGGGAGGACGTGCATAGCCGAGCGCCTGACCCCCCTGGACCTAATATTACGACGGCGAAACCAGTGCCAGCGACCCCCAAATCAGATGGGGAAGAAGAAGATAGGAAGAGGAGCTGGGGGAGACTGAAAAAAACGTTTTGTGAGTACTCACCTTTAAAACGGGTATTATGAGTGTGCCATACACTCCACTTCGATCTTCATGACATGTGGGTAATCTCCAGTAGAGGGCGAACTTCTGCAGAGATGAATATGCAAAAAAAGAAAGCCCCTCCCGGCCCATATATCCAGTGTAAAAAAGCAGGGGACCAGGAAGAACCAAATATAACCTTAACAATCAAAACCAATGGTTCACCAAATAAAAACTCCAGAATACCTGAAAAAAAGGGGTGGGGCGAAGTGGAGTGTATGGCACACTCATAATACCCGTTTTAAAGGTGAGTACTCACAAAACGGTATTATTCTAAGTGTGCCATACACTCCACTTCGATCTTCATGACATGTGGGACATCCAATAGCAGTGTCCGTCATGGGTGGGAACCAGAAACAGTAAAGAATGTACCGACTCAAACCACTGCAGCTTGCAGAACCTTGCTGAAGCCCGCACATCAACCTTGTAAAACTTGGGAAAAGTATGAACAGAAGACCAAGTAGCAGCCTTACAAACTTGTTCAACCGAAGCCTGGTGCTGAAAAGCCCAGGATGCACCAACAGCATGAGTAGAGTGCGCCATGAACCTAAAAGGGAGAGTCCTCCCCTTAGCAGAATAGGCCCCAACAACGGCCTGACAAATCCATTTACTAATGGTAAACTTGGCAGACGCCAATCCTTTCCTGGGCCCGCAGGGCACCACGAAAAAAGCATCCGTCTTGCGGAAAAAAAAAGTAGTCTCCAAATAGAACTTCACACAGCAAACGACAGCCAAATTGTGCAGAACCCACTCCTTGTCATTATTAGGCTTAGGACACAAGGAAGGGAGAACAATATCCTGATTGAGGTGGAAGGCAGACACCACCTTAGGAAGGAAATCTGGCTTAAAGCGAAAAACCACCTTATCCTGGTGTCTCTCAAAGGGGCCTGAATCGACAGAGCCGCCAACTCAGAGACACGCCGAACAGAGGTAATAGCCACCAAGAAGGCAACCATCTGAGTGAGAACCGAAAGAGCAATATCCTGTAGCAGCTCAAAAGGAGGACCTGGAGAGCTGAAAAAACAAATTCAAATCCCAAACCGGAACCACAGCCTTCCGAGGGGGCCGCACATGCGCGACCCCTTGGAAAAAAGGTCTTAACCAGCGGGTGTAAGGCAAAAGACCTCTGGAAGAAAACCGACATAGCAGAAACCTGTCCTTTCAAAGTACTAAGCTGGAACCCAGATGATGCTGAAGAAACTCCAAAATCCTAGGAATCGAAAACACCCTACAAGGCAAGGCCCTAGCTGCACACCAATCAATATAGGACCTCCAAGTCCTATAGTAAATGCCAGAAGAGGACCGCTTCCTAGCTCTAATCAAAGTCTGAACAACGGCCGCAGACAAACCTTCCTCCTTCAGAATGAAGGTTTCAGCAGCTAAGCCGTCAAAGCCAGCGTTTGTAAATTGGGGTAAAGTAGTAGACCCTGAGATAACAGATCCGGCAACATGGGAAGCCGGTACTGATCTACGGCCAGCCTTACAACGCCTGCGTACCAAATCCTTCTTGGCCACCTTGGAGCCACCAGAATTGCTGGTGCCCCTTCTAGAACCAGTTTGCGAACTACTTTGCCCAGCATGGACACGGGCGGAAACAGGTACATAAAACCCAGATCCTTCCAAGCAAGGGACAAGGCATCCACTGCCAGAGATAGAGGATCCTGAGAAAGAGACACAAAGGCCGGAAGTTTGTGAATGTGCCTCAAGGCAAAGATCCACCTCCAGAGTCCCCCACTTGCGGCAAAGATCCAGAAAAACCTCGGGGTTGAGAGACCACTCTCCTTGGCAAAAGGATCCCCTACTCAGGGAATCCGCCTCCGTGTTCTCCACTCCCGGAATGTAGACTGCCGATACTCAAGGAACATTGCTCTCCGCCCAGTGCAGGATCAGAGAGACTTCCCTGAGGGCACTCCTGCTGCGAGTCCCTCCTTGGTGATTGATGTAAGCTACCGCCGTTCGGTTGTCTGAACAAACCTGAACCGGTAGACCATGTAAATGTGAGGTCAGCCGTGCCAGAACCAGTCGGATGGCTCTGAGCTCCAAGACATTGATGGGGGTGTGAGCCTCCTGAGGACCCCACACCCCGCTGAACTGATGACTTTTCCAATAACCTCCCCAGCCCGACAGGCTGGCATCCATGGTAACCGTCTCCCAACAAGGGACCAGAAAGGATCTGCCCTTCAACAGGTTGCTCACGTCCAGCCACCACCGAAGGGACTGCCGAACCCTGGGAGACATCCTGAAAGGTGGATCCAATGACTGCGGACACCTGTCCCAATGTGTCAATAGGTGAAGTTGGAGAGATCTCATGCGAAACTGTGCAAAAGGTACCGCCTCGAAGGAGGATACCATCAAACCCACCAGTTTCATCCCCTGTCGGATAGAGGGACAAGGACTGGCCCAAAGAAGGCTGATCAGATCCTGAATCCCCTGCACCTTGGTCTGGGGAAGAAACACACTGGCCTGAATGGTATCCAGATTCATTCCCAGAAATGAAATCACTTGTGACGGAGAGAGAGAAGACTTGGGGCGGCTGATCACCTACCCGAACCTCTCCAGAGTCGACACCCACCAGTCCAGCTCCGCCTGATGGACGGAAGAAGCTGAGATCAACAGGTCGTCCAGATAAGGCACAATGCGAATGCCCTGAGCAGAGCCATTATTCCCGCCAAGACCTTGGTGAAGACCCTCGGCGCCGAGGTCAGTTCGAAGGGAAGGGCTACAAACTGAAAAAGTTGATCCTCCACCGCAAACCTGCAGATACGCATCCTTGATGTCTATGGATGTCGTAAAATCCCCTTGGCGAAGGGAATTGATAGCCGAGCGCAGAGTCTCCATGCGGAACTTTTTGGCTCTGATAAACCTGTTGAGAACCTTGAGATCTAGAATGGGTCTGTCAGAACCCCGGGTTTGGCTGATGCCCGGCTGGTGTCTATTACCCCATCTGCGGTATCGGTAGCCACCAGCGGGTGTCAGCAGAGCTCTGGCTGCTCACCCAATCTGCAGATCCACCTGCCACCAGTGGGTGTCAGCAGAGCTCTGGCTGCACACCCAATCTGCAGATCCACCTGCCACCAGCGGGTGTCAGCAGAGCCCTGGATGCTCTCTCCCCATCATCTGCTGCACCTGGTGTGAGGAGCTATTTAAGTAAGATCGGCCCTCCACCTGGTGCAGCAGGATTTTGTTTGTTTGGTTACTTGTGTCTGGAGTTCTGAATTTAAGTCTGTACCCGTTCCTACCAGAGTCTGGAGACTGCCGGCATCTGTCATAGGCCCTTGGGTGAGTGCTCCAGCACCTTAGGGTATCTGTTTTTTATTAGGTTTTTTGTTAGTGAGCCTTATTTTGTATCTGAAATTAAGATATTTTTGTTGTTGCTTTTCCCTTTATTAAAACCTTTAAATACATTTTGGTTGTTGTCATTGCTCTGGCCAAACTGTCTGCTCCCTGGCCGAGAGTTCACATTAGAGAACTCCTCGGCCCTGACAGAATCCTGCTGCCACCCACCTGGCCAGAGCATTGTGCATCCTGGGACCTGTAGTCCCTCTAGCTTTTGCCAAAGTCCGTTCCTAGCCCCCTAAATGGATCCTGGAGTGATCAAAAAGTTGCTTTCATTAACGGAAAGCCATGCTGATGCTGTGCAAGCATTATTTGTGGGATACTCTAAATCCATGTGTCTAGACATGATCAGTTTTATTCATTCTTTGATTGATCAAGGAGATTTTGATTTCCCAGCTGCTCAACCCCTCATTAAGATCCTGGTGGATGTAGCTTTCGAAATAAATACTCCTTTGCCACAGGTTAAACAGACCTGTTCCATTGAACCCAGTGTCCCTGATCAGATTCCCCCATCTCCTGTCCCTTTAGCTAGATCTGTAGTGTCTAGGGGTTACTCTGAGGTGCTGTGTGCTTCACCTGGGGCCTTGACTCAGGGGCCTGCTGCTTCCTCATGGAGCCAACTGTGCTTACTGCTAGAAGCCAGGACCCTGATTCCTGGTTCTATGATGATGATCCTGTCTTTGAGATCCATGCCACTGACTCTGACGATGCTTGGACCGATTTTTCTGATGAGGATGGTGTGGTCAATGCCAGCCTGCCACCAGAGCGTCCCATGGTCGATGCCAGCCTGCCACCAGAGCGTCCCATGGTCGATGCCAGCCTGCCACCAGAGCGTCCCATGGTCGATGCCAGCCTGCCACCAGAGCGTCCCATGGTCGATGCCAGCCTGCCACCAGAGCGTCCCATGGTTGATGCCAGCCTGCCACCAGAGCGTCCCATGGTTGATGCCAGCCTGCCACCAGAGCGTCCCATGGTCGATGCCAGCCTGTCACCAGAGCGTCCCATGGTCGATGCCAGCCTGCCACCGGGCCCCACCGCGAGTCAGCCGCCGCCGGGCCCCACCGCGAGTCAGCCGCCGCCGGGCCCCACCGCGAGTCAGCCGCCGCCGGGCCCCACCGCGAGTCAGCCGCCGCTGAATGTCTTTTTAAAATCTACCTTGTCTCTGTCCCACAGCGCCCCTGCAGCCGGGCTCTGCTGCCTTGACCCTGCACCCGGGCTCTGCTGCCTTGACCCTGCACCCGGGCTCTGCTGCCTTGACCCTGCACCCGGGCTCTGCTACCAGCCGTCACCCGGGCTCTGCTACCAGCCGTCACCCGGGCTCTGCTACCAGCCGTCACCCGGCTCTGTCTTGGATCCGGGCCTTGTCTTGGATCCGCACCCGGGCCCTGTCTTGGATCCGCACCCGGGCCCTGTCTTGGATCCGCACCCGGGCCCTGTCTTGGATCCGCACCCGGGCCCTGTCTTGGATCCGCACCCGGGCCCTGTCTTGGATCCGCACCCGGGCCCTGTCTTGGATCCGCACCCGGGCCCTGTCTTGGATCCGCACCCGGGCCCTGTCTTGGATCCGCACCCGGGCCCTGTCTTGGATCCGCACCCGGGCCCTGTCTTGGATCCGCACCCGGGCCCTGTCTTGGATCCGCACCCGGGCCCTGTCTTGGATCCGCACCCGGGCCCTGTCTTGGATCCGCACCCGGGCCCTGTCTTGGATCCGCACCCAGGCCCTGTCTTGGATCCGCACCCAGGCCCTGTCTTGGATCCGCACCCAGGCCCTGTCTTGGATCCGCACCCGGGACCAGTGAAACTTGGCCAACTATTTGGATCCCTACCCCTATGGAATCTAGCTCCTCAGTGGATCCCGGAGGTGGGATTAATACCCAGATTTTTGACATTTTATTTCATGGACTTGAGTTTGTTTTGTTGGTCTTGCTCTCTGGGAGTATTTTTTCGTTCAGAGGAGCGTTCAGGAGCCCGCTCCTGAGAGAGGGGGTAATGTCAGAACCCCGGGTTTGGCTGATGCCCGGCTGGTGGCTGGGGTCTATTACCCCATCTGCGGTATCGGTAGCCACCAGCGGGTGTCAGCAGAGCTCTGGCTGCTCACCCAATCTGCAGATCCACCTGCCACCAGCGGGTGTCAGCAGAGCTCTGGCTGCACACCCAATCTGCAGATTCACCTGCCACCAGCGGGTGTCAGCAGAGCCCTGGATGCTCTCTCCCCATCATCTGCTGCACCTGGTGTGAGGAGCTATTTAAGTAAGATCGGCCCTCCACCTGGTGCAGCAGGATTTTGTTTGTTTGGTTACTTGTGTCTGGAGTTCTGAATTTAAGTCTGTACCCGTTCCTACCGGAGTCTGGAGACTGCCGGCATCTGTCATAGGCCCTTGGGTGAGTGCTCCAGCACCTTAGGGTATCCGTTTTTTGTTATTAGGTTTTTTGTTAGTGAGCCTTATTTTGTATCTGAAATTAAGATATTTTTGTTGTTGCTTTTCCCTTTATTAAAACCTTTAAATACATTTTGGTTGTTGTCATTGCTCTGGCCAAACTGTCTGCTCCCTGGCCGAGAGTTCACATTAGAGAACTCCTCGGCCCTGACAGGGTTTCACTGAACCCTCCTTTTTTGGGAACCGTGAAAAGGTTGGAATAGTAACCCCTGCCTCTCTCCAACTGAGGCACCGGGCAAATAACTCCCATGTCCCGAAGGGTGAGGGTCCGAGGGCACCCGAGACCTTAAGAATCTTGGAGGCGGCCAGTACTCGAACGCCAGTTTGTACCCGGAGGAGACCACTTCCAAAATCCAAATGTCTGTGACCTCCCGGGCCCAGACCTGGAAGAAGAGCCGCAGTCGTCCCCCCACCCATGCGGGTGAGGACGCCCCTTCATTGCTGAGCCGGTTTAACGGCGGGCTTGGAACCCCAGGCAGCCGCGGTACGTGCCCGACCTCTGCCCTTGTTCCAGGCTGAGCTCCTGACACCCGAGAAGGCCAAACCTCTAGCCGCTCTGGCCCCTTGAAAGGAAGGAGTGAACGAGCCAGCCCCCTGAAAGGGACGGTGCTGTTTCTTCCGCTGAGGTAACTTACTTCCGTTAGCAACAGCATCCAATTTATCTCCAAACAGCCGCGCACCCAGGAAGGGAAGAGCTGTAAGTGACTTCTTGGCCCCAAAATCTGCTGTCCACTGTCTGAGCCAGACCAATCTGTGCATAGCCACCAATAGGGCTGAAGTCCTGCTACACATGGCAATAGAATCTTCCATAGCAGCTAAGACAAAACCCATGAACAATTGACATCTCTTAAGGGTAGCGAACTCTAGCGCTAGCTGGATCAAACTGAGCGTCATTCAGCCAGTCCCTGATAAGAGACTTGGTAGCAAGCGACACTAGGGCAGATGCACAAACAGGCCGCAGGACCGAGCCCACGCTGGCAAATGCGTGACACGCCATCTGATCAAGGCGCTTGTCCTCGCCATCCTTAAGGGAAGTGGCGTCAGGGGTGTTCAGCACAGAAGAGTTGGTCAAACCCAAAAACTGGCGCATCGACTCGGGAGGAGAAGACCATCGCTTAACCGCCTCCACCTGGAAAGGATACTTCTTATCCCATCCCTTAGGAGCACCAGGAAGCCGACTGGGCCTTTCCCATTCTTTCAGGATCAGCGCATTAAAGTGACCCTGGGGAGGGAATTCCAGACGGGGCTTGCGGGCCCCAAAAAATTCCCCCTTCTTGAGAGGAGTAGCCTCAGGCGGGTCAATATCCAACACCTCCAATAGATGTGACAAAACAGTAGCCGTATCGACGGCATCCCCCAGCGCCTGCCCGACATCAGCATCACCAGACTGTACATAGTCTCCGTTTCCTCATACAATTCCCCCTCCACTAACGGGGAATAATCCGACAAATCAATTGAATCGTCGTCAAAATCCCACAAGGGCTGGGCCGACGACAAATGTCTCTTTTTAGCCTGGGCCTTCTTGCCCACCATGCTACCAATAAATTTCTCGATGCTGGCCAACCTAGCACAAACATCAGAGTGCGACTCCCCGCTGGCACCAATGTCTCTTGGGGTACGGATAAGGCGGGGAGGGGAAGGCGATGAAGCGGGAGGAGCCAACCCAGAAGGCTGGGTACCAGACTGCCGCGTTATTTTGTGCACATGGTACGCAGATCAGCACATTCTCCCCCATAAGGGATACCCCACACATGGCCCGGATTGTCCCAGAGGGAGCCCGAGCCCAGTATCCTGCGTAGCCTCCATATGGTGATTTTTGTGGTCAGTCGCAAGACCGCAGGGAATTTACGCCTAAGCAACCCGGGATGCCCCTTAAAAGTGTCGGTGGGAGGATTTGAGGTGATCAAATTTACACTAGGGACCCCAGGACCAGGAGGAACCCCTTAACATGCACAATAATGAAGCAATCTGCAACACACAATAAGGTATATCAATTACTATACAGTAAATATATATATATATATATATATTTTTTTTTTTAATTAAATAATTAAATGGCAAAACCTGCAAAAAAAACAGCACCAAAGGGGGCCCCCCCACCAGAGAGGGACCCCCAAGTGACAAAGAGGTGGCCAACAGCAGCAAGGCAGCAAAAATGGCCCTCGATCTGAGGAGAAGCCGAGAAGCAGGAAGAGAAGGGGGGCGGGCGGGGGGCGGGCGGGGGGCGGGCCCACCCGCCGAACGAGGGGGCGGGGCTACCGCGCCCGGCCCCGCCCCCTTTTCTTAACACAGCCTGAGGGAGAGAAGCTCCCCAGGCTAACAGGAAAGCCACCACGGGCTAGTAAAGCCCCATGCACCAAATCATCCAGGGATACTTCCAGGAGATCCACACTCACACACAACACAAAGTAAAGTGAAACACCAACACACATACACATATATAAATCTTAATAAATGAAAAGGGAGAGACCGAGGATGACGGCCCGCCAGCCCCCCCCCCCCCCTTCCTAGAGGGAAGTAAGGGACCCAGAAGGGGGGTTGGGAACCCGGCCATAATAAGGCCACAGGCATGTAGGGACGGGGCATCCCGCACCAGGATCACCAAAAACCTGGATAACCGCCTACCCCATAATGAGGCCTCACAGTGGAGCAAGGCTCCTTCCGCACCCATAGGGTGCTCCTACCCTCACCAGGACCCGCAGCCTAAGCTGGGTGGCTCAAATAGGGGCAATTTAAAAAGGGTCCTGGCAGTAATAGGGATAATAAACGGCCAGGCGCGGGCCCGGCTTACCTGCAAGTGAAAGAAGTCTTCATCTTCTGTCTTGTCGCCTTCACTGCAGAGAAGGAACTGGGAAATTGGTGGGAGGTCCCAGGTATATATGGGCCGGGAGGGGCTTTCTTTGACTGAACACGGGAGCTGGCTCCCCGCCATCGCCACTGCCACCTTCCCCAGTCGGACAGGGAGACATGCAACACGTTAGTCCCACCCTCATGTCTTCCCCTGAGACAAGCCTGACCCCAGCAGTTCCCCTGGTCTGATCGGAAGAATGGGACCTGGTCCCTAACGCAGCCCCAGCCCGCTTCCGAGTCATCAAATACACGCAGCCCCGTCCACTTCATCGACTGCCGACAATAGCATCCATCAAGAAACTATCTCGCTGCTGAAGGGTCTGCCAACCAAAGCGGACATCGATCTGATTGCAAAGTACGAAGAAGCGCATAAGAAAGAAATGGCGGTGGTCAAGAAGCAAGTTGCAGAGGTGGACGTCTGAGTCGCCTCACTTGAATCGAGGAAGGTTGAAACGTCTGCCGCATTCAGGCCCTAGAGGAAAGATGTGACAGACAGGAAGCCCTGCTGCAAATGCCTCAGCTTCAAATGGACGATATTGAGAATCGTAATCGGAGAAACAATTTGAGGCTAAGGGGCATCCCGGAAGGCTCACCGGGGGAAGATTTGAGACAGATAGTCACATCCATTCTCAAAGTGCTGGACAGAGATCCGTCCACTCCAATCGAGCTTGATAGGGTACACAGGTTGCTGGGCCCGAGACGTCAAGACCCGTCGAATCCCAGGGATGTAATATGCAGGGTGCATTTTTATACCCTGAAGGAAGAGATCGCGAGGAAGTGCTGGGAGCATGGCCCGATTGACTTCAGCGGTTCGTCTGTCAAAATTTTGCCGGACCTTTCAAGATGAACCTTACAAATGAGGAGAGCATCTGGGGATGGAAAATCCCAGCTTTTGGTTGGCCCTAGCTAAAGTAGGGACACAGTACCCCCAATAGGCTGACCTCGACGGGACTGGTTGCCCATCTGTTTTGGTCTTTCTTTATATCCGTATAGGATACCTTAGCTTGTTCGTTGTCCCGTTCTACCCCTTCTGGTCTTGTCCCCCTTTCCTTTCCCCTTATTTACCCTATTTGGAGGGGCTCAGAAGCCTTGTCTCTGGTCCTAGCTAGCTCATTGGGTGGCCTTGGGGGTCTGTCATTGGAGACTTTGTGCTTCAGAGGAAGCTCAGAGCGTGCTTAATACCATGTCCGACTTAAAAGTAGTATCCCTCAATGTCAAGGGCCTTAACAGCCCAGAAAAGAGGTCCCTTGTTTTAAGAAATATTAAAGGGTTGAAGGCCAAGGTTGCCTTCCTGCAGGAGACCCACTTCAGGGCCAGTAACCCCCATCTTTCAGTAATAGGGCGTACCCAAGGGCTTACCATAGCCACTCCTCAGACTCCAGATCCAGGGGTTAGTATTATGCTGGCGGCAGCCCTCCCCTGGGAATTGATGGATTTCAAGACAGACGGTGATGGGAGGTGGAAATAGCTGCCTGTGTTTATACATTTGTTAACATATACGCGCCTAACACTGGTCAACTCACTTTTCTTGAACGAGTATTGGAGGAGCTTGCTTCCTTTAGGGAGGGTGAGTTGATCATAGGTGGGGACTTCAACGTGGCAATGGACCCACTCCTTGACACTTCTAGGGGGAGTCCTCATGAGTCCTTTGCCAGGTTGAAACGGCTTAAAAAGATGTTAGCTCTCCACCAACTGGTGGACCCATGGAGAATACTCCACCCGAGTGATCGGGATTATACCTTTTTCTCTTTGCCACATGGGTCGTACTCTAGAATGGACCTTTTCCTGGTCCCACATGCTTCCTTGCCCCGGATCGTTGATGCGACCATTGGCAACGTCACGGTCTCGGATCTTGCCCCTGTTGCTCTCTCTGTTTCCCTGCCCCTGCCGATCCCAAGGTGCTGGTCCTGGAGGCTAAATACCTCCTTGCTTGATGACCAAAGTGTATTAGCCGAGGTCCAGAAGGAGCTAAAAGGTGTTTTTTGAGCTAAACACCTCTAGTGAGATTGACCCAGGGGTCCTGTGGGAGGCCCACAAATGTTTTATTAGGGGAACATTTATTAAGCTTGGGTCCAGAATTAAGAAGGAGAGGGCAGAAATTACCTTGAAACTCCTCAGTGAGATTAGGAAACTGGAAAAGCTTCACAAAAAGTCGCTGGCGGCTGCACATCTTGCGGCACTGACCTCCCTTCGTGAAAAGTTGAAAACTCTTTGTTGTGATAAAATAAAGGCCCAATTAGTCAAATGTAAAAAAGTTTTCTACGAATCTGGGGACAAGTGCGAGAGGCTGTTAGCGAAAGCATTACGGGCAGAAAGGGTTAGGACATACATCCCCAAGATTTTTAACGCAGAGGGCCGATTGGTCCACCTAACTAGGGACATTGCTGCAGCCTTCCGCAACTTTTATGAGTCATTGTACAATCTACCTAGTACTCAGGGGGAGAAACAAGAGCTACGCATAGCCCAGTACCTTAGAGAGTTGGGCATGTCTAAACTCCTTAGGGAGGTATTGGGAGAACTGGAGGAGCCCATTTCGCTGGTAGAGCTGCAGAGGGCGGTGGCCGAGTCAGCAGGGGGGGGGGGAAGGCTCCTGGCCCAGACGGCCGGAGTCTACAATACTACAAGGTATTTTTTTCCCATTCTTGCCCCAAAAATGCTCCAGGTGTTTGACTCTCTTAGAGATGGGGGGACTCTCCCGCAGGACTCCCTCAGGGCTCACATCTCAGTGCTTCCGAAAGAGGGTAAGGACCCAAACTGCTGTTCCAGTTATAGGCTAATCTTGCTCTTGAACTCAGACTTAAAACTTTTCACGAAAATTTTAGCCTCCAGGATCGCACCTCATCTGCACCACATATGTCTTGACCAAATGGGGTTCATGCCGCATAGAGAGGCCAGGGACAACACGATAAAGGTGTTGAACCTGATCCACATGGCCCAGCGGAAGAACCTCCCCTCCCTGCTTCTCGCCACCGATGCCGAGAAGGCGTTCGACCGTGTAAATTGGCAATTCATGCACGCCACATTGAGGCACATTGGCCTTGGGCCAAATGCGCTAAGCTGGATTGCTTATCTCTACGGCTCGCCCTCGGCATCGGTGAAGGTGAAAGAGTCCTCTCAGACACTTTCAAGATTGCTAACGGGACCAGGCAGGGATGTACACTCGCCCCACTGATTTTTATCATTACCCTCGAGCCCTTCCTGAGCAGGGTCCGGCGGAACCCAGATATCAAAGGGTTGGTGGGCCCCACGAACCATTATAAAGTAGCCGCTTATGCGGATGATCTAATCTTTAGTCTGTCGGGGCCAGAAACATCACTGCCTAATCTGATGGAGGAGCTGAGGCGTTACGGAGAGCTCTCGGGCTACAAAATCAATTTCCAAAAGTCAGAGGCTCTAAATGTGAATATCACTCCCAAAAGGTTCCATAATATCCAGAACTTGTTCCCTTTCAAATGGGCCAGGGACAGCGTAGGGTACCTTGGGACCAGGATCGGAAGCAATTTAAAGAGCATTTCCAAGTGGTACATGGATTAAGATATCCTGGTTCAGCGGCTGTAACGCCCTAAAGATAAATCTTCTCCCACGTTTGCTGTATCTAATGCAAGCCTTAATGGGGGCGGTGCCACAGACCTTTCTGCTCTTTTGGTCAGATTTGTCAGGAGCGGGAGGAAGCTGAGGCTTAGCAGGAATATTCTGACAAGAGATAAAGAGCACAGAGGTCTTGGTTTCCCTGACCCGGTTCTATACCACACGGCGGTTCACTTGAATAGGGCTATAGACTGGTGCATTCATGGGAGGCACAAACAGTGGGTGAGCCTCGAGCAGGAGTGGTCGGTGTCTTGTGGCTTACGGACAAAGATACCCCCGCAGGCAATGAAACACCATACTTTGGGTGCTACGTTAAGGGTCGGCAGGCAATCCTAGGGAAACCTCGCTTTCCTCCTGGTTGCGAGGGTCGTATCTCGAAGATGTGTCAGGGAGATGGGACTTACAGAGTTAAGCATTTTTGGGCGGGCGGATTTGGACAGTTTGGCAGGATCTAGGGGCCTCCCGGCCTGGACGGGGTGGCAGCGTATGCAGTTTCTCCATTTTCTCTCTTCGCTCCTAGAGTTTGCTGAAGGGCAAAGAAAACTTAGCTCATTCGAAAAGCTGTGCCTAAGCAGAAACACAGAGAAACACACGCTTTCGTTCGTATATAAAACTTTGATTGCTCCCCTGGAGATGATCCTCCCTTCTTAAAGAAATGGGAGGAGGACCTGGGAATCACGTTCTCATCCAAGCAGAGTAAAAGAATCCTGGAGATGCCACACAAGACGGCAGTCTGTACCAGATTTCAGGAGTGCAGTTATAAAGTCCTGACCAGATGGTACAGGGTGCTGGCCCTTCTCAACAAATGGTTCCCGGGTTCTCTGGCCGAGTGCTGGAGGTCTGAGGCTGCAACGGGTGATTTACTGCATATCCTTTGGTCCTGCCCTAAGCTTAAACCTTACTGGGATACTGTTAGGGGAGTGGCAGGGAGATTGGTTGATATGGATATCCCTGACGATCCAGCCCTGTGCCTCCTCCACTCTACGAAAATCCCTACTAAACGGTACAGGAAGTCCGTGCTTTGCCACTTACTAAATGCGGCAAAAGCTTGTATCCCCCAAATGTGGAAGAAGGCCGAGCCTCCCTCGATAGCCATGTGGGTTTTGAAGGTCAATGAAATTATGCGGTATGAGAGCCTGATCCTAGCTAAGGACACCAGACAGGAACGTTTCACCTGTACATGGTATAGATGGATAGAGTTCTCGGAATCTGAGGAATGTAAAATGCTGCTTGGGAAAGTATGAGTCTCCTCCAACATCCCCCCTCCGTCCTCCCCACTTCTGGTGGAGTGGTATTAACACTTGGATGGTTTACCGATTAGTCCTAATTTTGCGGCTACAACTAAGGTTTGCCTTTTGACAATTGTTATCTGATCTGTACTGTCCAAGTTATTGTGCACTATGTGTAATCACCTGCAGGTGTCACTGTTTATTTTCTTCTTTGATGCCGTGTTGTCTGTTTTCTTGATATGGACAAAAAGTATATAAATAAAGAATTTATAAAAAAAAAAAAAAAAGCTTTGCTAAAATGCAGATAGGAGATATCCACAGCACCACCGTCATGCAACACTTAAGTATCATAGTCGAAGAAATTAATCAAGTTTGGTTATCTCTGAGTAAACCCATTCAGTTTTGGGTCAAACATGACTTTTTTTTTTTTTTTTATTTGTCTCAGAATAACCGTGCACCTAGGAAGTGCAACTTGCCTTCTATTACATAAAAAAGGCATTTTATGGCTGGCACACGCTGAGGTGGGGCAATTTCCCACAAAGAACAGCAAAGCCATCTTAATTTAAAACAGGCAGAAGGGCACTAAACTGAAACATGGCCCCATGACCCAGACGGTTCTTGTAGTTTTTATGAAAAGAGATACTCTCTCTTTATTAACCTAAGAGCAGAAAACATAGGGAGCAGTCCTGTCCATCCTACAAATACAAGCCATTGCTTCGATATTCTGTATTTAGAACATGTCTGATTAGTAACTGCCTGAAAATCTATTGCTATGTTGTTATCTTACCGACTGTTCATTCTCCGTTCCCAGCTGAGACTTCAGTGCAGTCATCACAGCAGGCAGGATGACATTTAGATGTTTTGTCAAAGCATCACCCGCCACTGATGAAAGGAATGCCAGGACACGAGTATTTACTGGAGGTGAAATAAGCTACAATAAAAGAGAAAAAAACACATTAAAATAATTCAGGTAATATTAAAAGTAAAAATAGTCAAGTCAGGTATACACACCTTTGGGACAAGATAAGGCAGAACAACACGACTCTTCACTGCCATAACTTGCTTCAGTCCATCCAAAGCAAACTCAGACATATGTTCATCATCCTACCGTAAGACAAAGAGGAGAAGTTTAATATACAAAAACAATTACCGGATGTACTTTACATTCATCATAAAAACTTTTGTTGAAGGTCCATCCTTGTAATTACCAATTGTGCCAGTAAATGTGGCAGAATGTCTTCCAGTGCCTGAAAGCCGATAGTGGAGTGCAATTGCTCAAACGTCTTGGCAGCAGCTTCCCTAACCTCTTCAAGGGGATCACACAATGCTTTTCTTACTGTTGGAACAAGCGACTCAGAGAAGAACAGTACCTGTAATGCATAAACAATGAAAATAGTTTAGACAAGTCTGGGATGAGGACTTGCGTATTAACTAGGGTTTTTTTACAATTCCGCACTTAAATACAGACTAAAGAGAATAGTGTGAAGCTTATCAAGTGTAGCATCACTCACCGCATCTCTGCTTGTGGACTTCATAATCTCGCTTAAACCAATACACACACCCTGTCTTTCATCACTCTTATCAGACTTCAGACCCTTTTCAAGAATAGGAATGATCTCAGGAAGAATTTTTTCTCCAAGTTTCCGGACTAGGTCTCCAAGTGTTCGAGCAGCAATCTAAGAAGGGGAAAAGTATTACTTATTTTGGGAATAAATGGTAGTTATGTCACTTGGTATGTAATTATAAAGTTGCTTACTGTTCTTTTGTCAGCGCAAGTGCTTGCGAGAAATCCCAGCAATAATGTAAAGAGTGTTGGTAGAATCTCTCTGAGGGTTCGAGGAGTGTTTGAAACAACTATTTTCCAGACGTGAAGGGAAGCTTGGCGTACCACTAGCTGTGTATCTGAACGACCCATGTACAATCCAGCTAGCACGCGATTTCTCCTTTCACCACCAAGGGCTTCAATAATGGCCTGAAAGCAAAAAATATTGGAAATAACCTATGTAATATTACACCCTTAATTCCTAATCATGAATATTACAGAATAAAGCCTTCATCCTATCCAAATGGCTGGGCGCGGACAGCTGCAGGGAAGCCTGGGATGTTGTTGCGGCTTGTGAACATGACGATGGACCTTCGGAAAGGTAAGCGATTGTGGGTTATCTAAGGGGCTCACACAGTGGGGCCTCCCAAATCGGAACGGCGCAGGGCCACTTAGACTTTTAGACCCCAGAGCCAGACGGCCTGTTGATTGGTCCAATTTAATTAATTTAAGGCTGTGTTTGAGCTGAACTTGAATGGCCAGGGTACATTTTTTCAGCTACTTTATGCAATCAGATAAGGATAGTGATAATCCCACAACTCAACAAAATATAATTATACCTAGTAATCTAAAGAAAGACCAAAAAGGTTAAATGGAAATAATTTTGGTAAAAACAGCAGTTTAAAACATAATTTCAAAATAACCACTTCAACATCTTTGTGGGCTGGCGAACACTGAATTAAATCTGAGTAGAGAGAGGGGACCAAAGGGAGACCGCATGAATCTAATCACTGACCACATGCAACTGCAATTCGTGATCTAGCATTTGTTTAGACCACATACATAAAACGCGGCTCTTGTATGAGGCCAAGGGGGTTAAACTCGATCAGTACTAAGAGCGAGCATTGGCATTTATTTCCCACAGATACTAATCAAAGACTACAAAGTCTCTGTCTAGTGTGTTTGCTAAAATATGACATAAATGTAGTGAAGTAGTTTACCCTTGTTGACTGTGCAGTTCCAAAATTATCGTCCTCAGAGGCAGTTTCTGTGGTCATCTTTCCAGTCACCCCAGATATGTGAAACAACAAGTCCCCGAGAAGTTGCACAGAGCTAAACCTTATTCTCCAAAGGTCGTCAAACAGACCCTGCTCCAGTTGTGGCAGCAGAAGCGCAATGGCCGTCTCTGCATACATAGTGATCACCCTCTGACCTGCGCGAAGTGCCGTGTCACGCACAAACTCGTTTTCATCTGCCAGGGCCTGCATGAGAACACAGATTTTTTAAACTACTAAGGCATAAGAGCTGAAAATATGTTTATAGTCTCTATATAGGCAAGAAAAATACAATTCTGTGAAATACTCACCTGTAGAATTGGTATTATTTGTATACAGTACGTCCTGCTCCAGATATAATACTTACACTTGGGTTATCCTCCGCCAGATGGCGCTGCACTGCAGAGACAGGCTCCTCCCGGCCCTTCAAATACCCAGGGACCTCCCACAAATCCCCAGCATTGAAAAGCAGTGAACAAGAAGCCGGGAGAATTAAACCACCCAGAACAACTGGTAATAACAATGATAACAATCACCATACAGGGGATCCAGAATAATGCAAAAACCAGGGTGGGGTGGAGCAGGACGTACTGTATACAAATAATACCAATTCTACAGATGAGTACTTCACAGAATTGTATTATTCTTAGTATACAGTACGTCCTGCTCCAAATATAATACTTACACTTGGGACATCCAATAGCAGTGTCCATAAAGTAGGGTGGGATCCCCCAACAAAAGGTGACATCAGGCAGTTTAAACCACTGCCGCCTGCAAAACCTTGCGGCCAAAAACAGCATCAGCTGAGGCCCTAACATCAACCTTGTAAAACTTCGAAAAGGTATGAACAGAAGACCAAGTAGCGGCCTTGCAAACTTGTTCAACAGAAGCCTGGTGCTGGAAGGCCCAAGAGGCACCAATAACACGAGTAGAATGAGCAGTAAGACGGAAGGGGGGACTCTTCCCCTTAGCAGAGTAGGCCTGAATCACAGCCGGACGAATCCATTTGCTAATAGTAGACTTGGCCGGAGCCAAACTCTTTCTAGGGCCAGAAGGGACCACAAAAAGAGCATCAGTCTTCCTGAAGGCCGCAGTGACTGCCAGGTAATACTTCAGACACCTGACCACATCCAAGGAATGCAGAACCCTTTCCTTAACGTTGCTAGGATTGGGACACAATGAAGGAAGAACAATATCCTGATTCAAATGAAAAGCATACACCACCTTTGACAGAAAGGCTTAAAGCGGAACACCACCTTGTCCTGGTGTCTGTCGTAGTATGGGCGCTGAATAGATAGAGCCGCTAGCTCAGACACATGCCTGACTGAAGTAATAGCCACCAGAATTGGGATGGCGTAAGGAGCCCTGAGTGAGCAGATATGGCGCCTCTGGCAGGACGTACTGGTCTACTGCCATTTGTACCACGTCTGCGAACCACACTCTTCTTGGCCACCTTGGGGCCACCAGAATCACTGGCACCCTTTCCAGGGCAATCTTGCGCAGAACCCTGCCCAGCAGGGGGAACGGGGGAAAGACATACAGGAGCCGAAATATCTTCCATGACATTGACAGAGCGTCCGTGGACAAGGCCAGAGGATCCTGAGACAGGGAGACAAAGGCCGGGAGCTTGTGATTGTGACGGGATGCAAACAGATCCACATCCAGTAGGCCCCACCGGTAACACAGGGACTGGAATACCCTGTTGCAGAGGGACCACTTCCCCTGACGGGAAGTCCCCCTGCTCAGAGAGTCTGCTAGAAGATACTCTACCCCCGGGATATAAACAGCCGAAATGCATTGAACATTGGCCTCCACCCATGTCAGAATCTGTGACACTTCCTGGAGGGCACCCTTGCTCCGGGTCCCTCCCCGATTGTTGATGTAGGCAACCGTCGTCCTGTTGTCTGAGCGCACCTGAACAGACAGTCCCTGCAGGTGATCGGTCAACTGCTCCAGAACCAACCTGACCGCCCGTAGTTCCAGAATGTTGATGGGTAAATGGGCCTCCTAAGGGCCCCACCTCCCCTGGAACCTCAGGGACTTCCAGAATCCCCCCCAACCTGACAGACTGGCATCCGTGGTGACCGTCTCCCAGGAGGGGGCTAGAAAGGACCTGCCCTTTAGCAAGTTCTTGTGGTCTAGACACCACGAGAGGGACCTTCTGACCAATGGGGGAAGCACACAAACCCCGTCCAAGGACGCGGGGTCCTTGTCCCATACTGAGAGGTGAAGCTGCAGAGGCCTCGAATGGAACTGAGCAAATGGCAACGCCCTGAAGCTCGCCACCATCAGGCCCACCAGCTGCATTCCCTGCCTGAGGGAGAGCTGGGGGCACGAGAGCAGGGACCGCACCTGCGCAGTCAGAGCTTCCACCGTCTGTTGGGGAAGGAATATTCGTGACTGAACCGTATCCAGAATCATCCCCAGGAATGGGGTCACCGACGAAGGGGACAGAGAGGACTTGGGACGATTGATCACCCAGCCGAAGGACTCTAAGGTGGACACCACCAGCTGAGTGTCCAGCTCCGCCTGCTGTAGAGGCCATGAGGCGATGAGGATGTCGTCCAGGTAGGGCAGCACTCGAATGCCCCCTGACCTTATCAAAGACATCACCCCCGCCAGCACCTTGGTGAACACTCTGGGAGCTGAAGTGAGGCCAAAAGGTAGGGCCAAAAACTGATAATGTTGATCTTTCAACGCGAATCTGAGAAACCTTTGATGTCCCGGGAACACAGGGATGTGAAGGTAAGCATCTTTGATGTCCACAGACGTCATAAAATCCCCTGGGCGCAGAGAGCCAACGGCCGAGCGCAGACTTTCCATGCGAAAGCGCTTGTTCTTGACAAATTTGTTGAGGATCTTTAAATCCAGAATGGGCCTGACTGGCCCATCTCTTTTGGGTACTGTGAAAAGGTTGGAGTAGAACCCCTCTCCCAATTCTCTCAAGGGAACCTTGCAAATAACTCCCAGATCCAGAAGTCCTTGCACTGCCTGCATCAGGACTGAGCTGATACCGGGTCATGGGGGATCCGGGACCTGATGAATCTTGAGGGGGGCCGCACAGCAAACTCTATTTTGTAGCCAGAGGTAACTACCTCCTGAATCCACTGGTCTGAGACTTGGCGCCTCCAGACGTGCGCGAAGTGCTGTAGCCGTTCCCCCACCCTGGCGGGCAAGGGCGCCCCCTCATGCCTGAGGGGTCCTGGGAGGGGCTTTGGGTTTGGTCCTCCAGGAGGAGCCAGGACGTCGCCCCCTGCTCCTATGCCAGGAATCTGACCGAGCCCCCGCGAAGGACACCCCTTTTCCCTGCTTAGCGCCTCTGTAGGGGGCTCAAAGGGGGCCCTGGCTACGAAAGGGCGGAGGCTGCCGCCTGCGCTGTGGTAACTTACCTCCTTTAGCAAAGAGGCCTAGGCGGTCCTCAAACAGGCGTAGCCCCTTAAATGGAAGCCCAGTAAGGGCTTTCTTAGCAGCATTGTCGGCCGCCCACTGGCGCAGCCATACCGCGCGGCGTATAGCCACCTCCAAGGCAGAAGATCTGGCACACAGCCTAATAGCATCATCCGATGCAGACAGGATAAAGTTCACAAATACATCACAGTTAGTGCATTAATAGTATCAGTAGGCAACTCGTCTGGGCCATCAAGTGCATTCCTGACCATGGCCCTGAGCGCCACAGCGGTAATGGCCAAAGCGCAGACCGGGCTCAGCGCCGCCCCTCCAAATGCAAAGGCATGGCATGCCAGTTGGTCAATGAGCCGGTCCTCAGAATCCCGCAGCGTAGTAGTGTCGGAGGAATGCATAATAGAGGTGTTAAACAGCCCTAAAATAGGAGCATCGACCTCGGGGGGCGATGACCAGCACTTGACCATATCAGCAGGAAATGGATACTTCCTGTCCAAACTCTTAGGGATCCCGGGAAGTCTACTGGGATGTTCCCACTCCTTAAGCACGAGGTTATTGAAATGGGTTTGCTCAGGAAATTTCAATCGAGCCTTAGCAGTATGAAATAGCTCACCCCTTTGCCTGGGAGCCGCAACAGGGGGAGAGGTGGACAAAACCTCAAAAATCTGAAGCAGTAGTTTATCAGTATGATCTGGGGTCCAGTGGTCCAGAACCAGAATCGTCATGACCCCTTGACTTCTCCTCAGATGACTCAGAGAATAGCTCCCCTTCGTCCGAAGGGGCATGTCCATAAAGATGCGAAAACTCATCAGACTCCGTAGGGAAGGGAGCAGAGTCAGGGATTATGTGCCGCTTTTTTGCAGTGGCCTTGCGCGCTAGAGAACTAGCAAGCAATTTTTCAACACTGGCCAGTCTAGTAGCCACATCAGGATGAGAATCCCCGCTTGTATTGGGGGTTAGACTCAGGCTTGGGGGGGGGGGGGGTAACATAGTATGTAAGGCTGAATAAAGACTTTAGTCCATCCAGTTCAGCCTGTTTAACTCCTTCCAGTGGTCTAGTAGCCATAGCTGGAAATGTTATTACATGCCAGGAAGGCATCAAGGCCACTTTTGAACGTTTTTACTGTATCCATCATTACTACCTCCTCTGACAGCGAGTTCCATAGTCTCACTGCTCTTACAGAGAAGAATCCCCTCCTATGTCGGTGGAGAAAGCACCTTTCCTCTAACCTTAGTGGATGCCCCCGGGTTATGGTTACACTCCGGGGTATAAATAGATTGTGGGCCAGATCCTTGTATTGACCCCGAATATATTTATATATAGTTATTAGATCACCCCTCAATCGTCTTTTTTCTAGACTAAATAAGCCTAACTTGGACAATCTTTCCGGGTACTCTAGCCCCCGCACTCCTTTTATTAACTTTGTTGCCCTTAGGCCAGTAGGGATTGACGCTATAAGCTACCCTGGATGCCCCAAAGACCCGCAGGGAAGTGGGAGTAATTATACTAGGTCCAACTGGCAGTTACACCGGGCCGGGAGAAGCCACTGGATTCGACCGTCTGAAAGACATAATGGGAATAGGGATGTTAGAGCCATGCGCAATAAGCAAGAATGATGAAAATCGCCCACGAGGGCACTTACAGACCGAGGGCGCGAATCTCTGAGGCAGTAGTCAACGCAGACAAGAAAACGCGAGTGTATGACACACTTAGAAAAAAAGAGGTTTGCCAATGAAGACGCCGCAGCATCTGAGGCGACGCCGCTGCCTGTTCGCATGCCCATCCAATAAAGGCAAGAGACTTGCGCGGCGGCGGACGATAGACAATAAAAGGCAAACAGCGCGGCTCTGACACCAGGTGTATAAGTCAAGGACAATACTAAGGCCATAACTTGTAACTAAATACACTAAGACCACCACACACACACACCCCCCCCCCTTTCTTTCCCCCCGAGCTACGGGGGGAACGAGGGAGGATGGCGACCCTTTGAACAGGGTCCACCGCTACACGGGGTATGGGGCAATAATGCGGGAGGGGCATCCACTAGAGGCTCACCATCAGCCTAAACCACCTACCCTTTGGTGGGGGACTGCGGTGGAGCAGCGCTCCATGAGCACGCGTGGTGCTGCCTACCTTCACCCGACCAGCGCAGCCCAGGCTGGGAGGCACATCACAAAGAGGACGGATGGGAGTAGTCCAACAGGGCCGCAGGCTTTAATAGCCCCGCTCACCTGCAAGAGAGTGATACTTCATGTCTTCGCAGTCAGCACTGCAGAGAAATCTGGGGATTTGTGGAAGGTCCCAGGGTATTTGAAGGGCCGGGAGGAGCCTGTTTTGCATGTCTCTGCAGCGCAGCGCCATCTGGCGGAGGATAACCCAAGTGTAAGTATTATATCGGGAGCAGGACGTACTGTATACTAAGAATATTCATACATCGTGGTATATGCTAAGAAGAAAACAGCTATTGTTTACCTTTAAAATGCAGGGTATAATAGGGCCCACATAAGGAGTGAATTTATCTCCAAAAGTAATTGGCAGATAAATGAACATCATGATATAACCATCGCGGACATGAGGAGCAATGTCTGGTTTGCTGGCTGTAGCTACTATTTCTGGCATTAGTTTTTCCAGTTTCTCTACTCCCAAACCAGCCATGACTTCTGAAAGGCCTGTGTAAAAAAGATAAAAAAGCAAATGGAGAAAATGTTACTATTTTTAAACATTTCACTGAGGATAATACTAACTGTATCTTTTAGCTATTACCTTGAGCTGCACCAGAACGATCCACTGAACTAAAGTCGGATGCTAGTGTATCCATTAACCATGGCAACAAATCCTGGAAGCAAGACTCTCCTGTTCCTTTAACCATAGCACCCAGGGCTTTAGCAGACACAGTACGGACCTACAAAATAGCATTAAAATTGATCACTAAAGCATATAGTGCAGAACAAAAAGCTGGGCCAATAAGAAACTTACTTCAGGAACAGGATCAATCAAAGATGCTTTAAGTCCTGGTATAACACTTGGAAGGTAAGGAGCCAGGTCCTACAAATAAGAATGACATTGCACAGTCATGACATGTCTACAGATGTACAAATGTTACCATAACACGTTTATAGGAGAGTGGATGTCCAGTCTTATTTTAACTCCTTTCCTAGGAATCCATCAGGGTCAACCCGCTTAGGGGAAAACGCACATAATGTGCATCCTCTTCAAGATGGCCCCACCAAGGACCCAAGACACCAGGAGAACGGCACTGGATTCCGGGCTAGGTAAGACATATTCAACATTTTTTTCATTTTGATCAAAGGAAAAATATTTTTTGAGTGTTTTGGACTTTTTTTCTGTTTATTTCAACATTTAACTGACCTGAGGGTTGTAGTTCACATTTATGCTCTGTGTTTATTGTTTATTGTATCTATTGGATCCTTTTGGAGATAGGGATTTTATCACGTTGAGCAAAAATTTCTTCACATTATTTGGGTTAGAATTTATTCAGCGCGGTTCTGCGTTTTTGGTTTACACCATTGACACCATTGTATGTATTGAGCTTGCTCAAAGCATGACGTGAAGAATGCAATAAACTCAAGCAATTCATGTAAGGCAAACAAAGAAGAAAATAGTGCAATACGTCCCACAAATAAAAAAACACTTCTATTTAATAGGTTGCACTCACAAAGTTAAAAACAAAGAGAGGCTTTCAATACATGAAGGTGGTCAGTAATTCTCCCCGCCAGTACCGCCCAAGGAATAAAACACGTCCAAAACTCCAATCCTTAGTGGCCAATAGTCCAAGCGATCCAACGCGTTTCGTCGCGAATAGCGACTTCTGCCGGAATGCTTGGAAGGTATACAAAGCGGTCTTTTAAACCGGACATCAAGTGACGTAAAAGTCACGTGACAAAAAACACGTGACCCATAAGCAAAACAGCCGCGTCGGGTATGCATGGCAACAGACACGTCCCGGCCGCAGCGGGCGCGCACTCAGTCAGGTGCGCGGCCGTACGCGCTTACCCAGAGGACGCCATCTGGACTTCGCATCTTATAGAGGGCTGACGCATGCGCACATTAACCAAAACGCGCCTGTCAGCCTGCTCTTCCCGGAGCAGCTTGCGCAAGCGCAAATAGACCCAAACAAAGGGATGCGCGCGCACCAATAAACAATGCTTGCAAATACAAAACATGGCCACAGGCATTTAAAGCCACAGGGCTTACACCCATAACTAGAGTAACCATATTGGGGTGTCCAAATCCACAGTTCATTATCCAACGATAAAATAAATACTCATTCACTGAATTTAAAAGGTGGATAACTAAATTTAGACAAAAAACTGTAAACAATTCTGGACATGGCAGGTGAGAATTACCTCACAAAAGACATTTATTCAAAAACTAAAATCACAGAACACACAAAAAAACACTGAATACTGTACACTGATATAAAAAGTAACCCCATACAGCAACTTCTTATAAAATTTTTTTTCTTTTTAAGAATCATCAATAAAACAATTGAGGTCGAACTCAATGTTCAAACCTCCTGGTGCCATAGTATCCAGCTCATAGATCCATTTACTTTCACGTTGGGACAGCTCCCTAACTAGATTGGAACCCCTCCAGTGGCGCTCAATTTTATCAAGACCTACAAAGGACAGAAACCTTGGGTCTGAGGCATGCATTAATTTAAAATGGGCCTAAGACGTAACTGTAGTGATGTGAAGGTCTTTGATGAACAAGCATCAGCTCTCTCTCACAGATTTATTGATAAGGGGTATGACGCCAATATGATTGAAACACAGTTGGCATCGGTTCGCTCCACAGAATGGAGCACTTTACTTAATAAAACTAAAGAGGTGAAAAGAAACTGTACGAACATGGAGTATGCCTTTATCTCTGGGTTTAATGTCCAACATCAAAAGATAAAGAACGTATTGGGGAAACATTGGCATATTTTGAGGGACGATCCGGTGTTGGGCCCTGTATTGCCTGCTAAACCTGTTTGTGTTTTTAGGAGAGCGCCTACTTTGTGGGATAAACTGGTACGGAGCTTTATAGATCCCCCTAAACCTGTCTCTGTGGATGAGTCCCCACCTATAGGTTTCTATAGATGTGGTAGGTGTTGTGGGTGTAAAATAACTATGGGGATTGAGAGAACCACCAAAAACTTTGAGGACACTCGCTCTGGGAGATCTTTTAAAATTAAGAAATTTATAACCTGTGGCTCCAAGGGAGTAGTGTATGCCATGTGGTGCACGTGTGGCCTTACTTATATAGGAAGAACCACTCGCGAACTTAGAATTAGGGTCCGCGAACATATTTATAATATAAAAAGGGGCATAGTTTATCTGCCCATTTTAAATTAATGCATGCCTCAGACCCAAGGTTTCTGTCCTTTGTAGGTCTTGATAAAATTGAGCTCCACTGGAGGGGTTCCAATCTAGTTAGGGAGCTGTCCCAACGTGAAAGTAAATGGATCTATGAGCTGGATACTATGGCACCAGGAGGTTTGAACATTGAGTTCGACCTCAATTGTTTTATTGATGATTCTTAAAAAGAAAAAAATTTTATAAGAAGTTGCTGTATGGGGTTACTTTTTATATCAGTGTACAGTATTCAGTGTTTTTTTGTGTGTTCTGTGATTTTAGTTTTTGAATAAATGTCTTTTGTGAGGTAATTCTCACCTGCCATGTCCAGAATTGATTAAAGTTTTTTATGTCTAAATTTAGTTATCCACCTTTTAAATTCAGTGAATGAGTATTTATTTTATCGTTGGATAATGAACTGTGGATTTGGACACCCCAATATGGTCACTCTAGTTATGGGTGTAAGCCCTGTGGCTTTAAATGTCTGTGGCCATGTTTTGTATTTGCAAGCATTGTTTATTGGTGCGCGCGCATCCCTTTGTTTGGGTCTATTTGCGCTTGCGCGAGCTGCTCCGGGAAGAGCAGGCTGACAGGCGCGTTTTGGTTAATGTGCGCATGCGTCAGCCCTCTGTAAGATGCGAAGTCCAGATGGCGTCCTCTGGGTAAGCGCGTACGGCCGCGCGCCTGACTGAGTGCGCCCGCTGCGGCCGGGACGCGTCTGTTGCCATGCATACCCGGCGCGGCTGTTTTGCTTATGGGTCACGTGCTTTTTGTCACGTGACTTTTACGTCACTTGATGTCCGGTTTAAAAGACCGCTTTGTATACCTTCCAAGCATTCCGGCAGAAGTCGCTATTCGCAACGAAACGCGTTGGATCGCTTGGACTATTGGCCACTAAGGATTGGAGTTTTGGACGCGTTTTATTCCTTGGGCGGTACTGGCGGTGAGAATTACTGACCACCTTCATGTATTGAAAGCCTCTCTTTGTTTTTAACTTTGTGAGTGCAACCTATTAAATAGAAGTGTTTTATTATTTGTGGGACGTATTGCACTATTTTCTTCTTTGTTTGCCTTACATGAATTGCTTGAGTTTATTGCATTCTTCACGTCATGCTTTGAGCAAGCTCAATATATGCTTACTATCCTGAGAGGATTGGGAATTCTAAGACTGGAGACCTGAGGGGTTATTTGAAGGGCGCTATTTCTACTGTTCATCTGGTAAGAGCGGGAGCATTACACTTGGTGACTGGTCTTCAAGGTGGTGGAGCATGCACTACGGGATGAAATATTTCTGCAGATGATTCTTCATTAAGCTCTGTGTATATTTTGTTTTCATTTATGCTATCACGAAAGAGGAGGGACTTTTGGTTGCACGTTGAGCTTTTTTTTATATTGTTAGCGCGGTATTTTTGTATTATTGCATTATTGTACAGTGCCATTACCTTCTGGTCGGTAAGGGAGTACATGTTTCCAATAATCTGTGCTGCCATTTTCCTAGTGTCTGTAGATCTGTCTTGGAATGCCCGCTGTACAATGGGCATAATTAAAGCAAGGGAAGGGGCATCAATAAAATGGACAAACTTTGTATCCAGCAAGGTCTGAAGGCACTTCTGTGTCATCCTCGATGGATCCGTAAGTGCATCAAGCAATACAGGACAGATTGCTTAAAAAGAAAAAAAAAATCAAGGTTAACCTTAGCATTTCTAGTCAAGGTACTAACAATTATGCATCTTTATACACTTTGAAAGAAAGCATAATACATATACAAACATATAATGCACCACTAACGGTAATGAGTAACCAAAAAGGAAGTTTTATAATTCAAGTGTCTAAAATCCTAAATATATATCCATGGTATAAACGTGTATTTACCAAGAATCTCTGGGTTTCTAATTACAGCGCCGATCTGACGTAAGGCTTGCTGTCCAGCTTTTTGCACTTTGACATGCGAGTCGGTAAGCACTTCAGTAAGCTTGGGCACAATACTGGGGAGGCACGATGACAACTGTTTTGGCGCACAATATGCCATAGCACCCAACAGCTCCACGGACCCTGAAAATAATTAATCATCAGTTATTAGTCAGAGCAGTGAGTCACAAATCTGACATATTAAGTATTTCTATTAGTAGCAGATGGCTGATCACATTTCCCAAATTCTGGCTCAGACATAACCAACCATTCATGACACAAACAGAATTACCTGCTTTAGTTCTCCAGGATTCCTCTTCAAGTGCAACTAGAAGTGATGGCAATACAAGCTTTACACCGTGTGCACTGAGATTACTCATTACTGCCTTGGCACATTCATCTGCTGCCTGAAATAGTGACACAAATAATTAGATTTAATTAAAGACTATTGCATTAAACTTAACAAGCGTCTATACAATACGTCTATACAATACTTACCTCTCGCACATATTGGTTTCCATCACCAAAACACAGCAAAAGATGTGGTAATACATGTACCACATATGGCTCAAACAATTTCCCCAGCATATTGCAGAGCATCTCAAATGCAAAAAGGGCCCCTGTAGAAAGAAACAAAGGCAGGGTTGTACCAACAACACAACTGGACACTTTACTTCGGAAATGTCTAAAATATGTCTCATTACCTTCTCTACGCCTGAAATTCTTTTTATCCTGAATAGCTTCCGTCAGGGTGGTCATCATCTCTTGCTGCTTCAGGGACAGAATACCCAATCCCTTTACTAACCCGGCCAGACCATAGGCAGCACCTTTTCGCTCAGCATATTTATCAGACTCCAAAAGAAGGGCCATAAGCTTCTGAATCATACTACCAGCATCATCCTTGATGGCCGGCACCAGGGGAGGCAGGCAGCTAGCAACAGATTCCTGAACCTGTACAAAAAAAACATGAGCATGATAAAGTGGACCTCCAGTCAAATAATTAAAACAAGAAAGTTTTTCAAATAATGGATGTTTCAGGCGCAGTGAGGCACCCCGACTGTGGATGCCCCTGCGCATTAACAGCCGCTAACAGGAAAAAATACAATTCTGTGAAATACTCACCTGTAGAATTGATATTATTAGTATACAGTACGTCCTGCTCCAGATATAATACTTACACTTGGGTTATCCTCCGCCAGATGGTGCTGCACTGCAGAGACACGGAAAAAATACCATTTTGTGAATACTCACCTTGTAAAATGGGTATTATAAGTATGTCACACACCCCGCTTCAAGATATTCATAACCTGTGGGTATACTGACCTGAAGAGGGCGATCTGCAGAGATGATTGGAGGAAAGAAAGCCCCTCCCGGTCCATAAATACCTGGGACCTCCCACTCATTACCCAGTATAAAGAAAGCAGTAAGGTAAGGGACCAGGAAGAGCCAAATATAAGTCATAACAACGCAAAGTTCACAAAATGAAGGATCCAGAATACAAAAGGGCGGGTTGAAGCGGGGTGTGTGACATACTTATAATACCCATTTTACAAGGTGAGTATTCACAAAATGGTATGTCACACACCCCGCTTCAAGATGTTCATAACCTGTGGGACATCCAAAAGCAGTGTCCATAAGGGGTGGGGATCCAAAACAAGGTATAAAGCACAACTTAAACTACTGCAGCCTGCAGAACTTTGCGGCCAAAAACAGCATCCGCTGAGGCCCGAACATTAACCTTGTAAAACGCCCCGACAATGGCCTGACGAATCCACCTGCTGATGGAAGACTTTGTGGGTGCTAGACCCCTCTTGGGCCCAAATGGCACCACGAAGAATGCATCAGTCTTGCGAAAGGCAGACGTTACCACCAAATAATACTTCACAACACGAACCACATCCAAAGAATGCAGGGCCCTCTCCTTGTCATTGCTAGGATTAGGACACAGAGAGGGCAGAACAATATCCTGATTTAGATGAAAGGACGAAACCACCTTAGGAAGGAAGTCCGTCTTAAAACGGAAAACCACTTTGTCCTGATGTCTTTCAAAATACGGAGCTTGAATAGACAGAGCCGCCAACTCAGAAACACGTCTAACGGAAGTGATAGCTACCAAAAAGGCCACCTTCTGCGTAAGGGAAGACAAAGGAATATCATGCAAAGGCTCAAAGGGGGGACCCTGGAGCGCAGAAAGAACCAAATTCAAATCCCAAACCGGAATCAAAGGCTTCCTAGGAGGCTGCACATGTGTAACCCCCTGGAAAAAAGTCTTAACCAAAGGATGAAGCGCAAAAGACTTTTGGAAAAACACCGCCAGGGCAGACACCTGTCCCTTCAGAGTACTGAGTTGGAGCCCTAGGTCCAGACCATGTTGCAAGAACTCCAAAATTCTAGAAATAGAGAATTCCCTACAAGGGAAGGCCCTAGTTTCACACCAATCAATATAAGACCTCCAAGTCCTATAGTACACAGACGATGAGGACCTCTTCCTAGCACTAATAAGAGCCCGAATCACAGCATCCGAAAGACCTTCCTCCTTCAAGATGGAGGTTTCAGCAGCCACGCCGTCAAAGCCAGCGTTGGTAAATTGGGGTAACGAAGATGACCCTGTGTGAGTAGATCTGGCAGCAGGGGCAGAACGAACTGATCTTCTGCCAACCTTACCACGTCTGCGAACCAGACCTGTCTTGGCCACCTTGGAGCCACCAGGATTGCTGGTGCTCTCTCCAGAGCAAGCTTGCGCACTACTCTGGCCACCATGGGAAACGGAGGGAACAGGTACAGAAAACCCAGATCCCTCCAGTTCAGAGACATGGCATCCGTTGCAAGAGCCAGAGGGTCCTTCGCCAGAGACACAAATGACGGAAGTTTGTGATTGTGACGGGAGGCAAAGAGGTCCACCGCCGGTGACCCCCACCTGCGACAAATTGAGTGAAAGACCTTGGGATTGAGAGACCACTCCCCTTTGCGAGCTGACAGCCTGCTCAGGAAGTCCGCCTCCGTGTTCTCCACTCCCGGGATGTAAACTGCCGAGATGCACGGGACATGGCTCTCCCTTGAGGGCATTCCTGCTGCGGGTCCCTCCCTGGTGATTGATGTAGGCCACCGCCGTCCGATTGTCCGATCGGACCTGGACCGGCAAGCCTCGCAGTTGATGAGTCAAATGACAAAGAACCATCCTGATGGCCCTCAATTCCAGAACATTGATAGGCTCGTGGGCTTCCAGGGGACCCCACAAACCCTGAAATTGCAGATCCTTCCAGAAGCCCCCCCATCCTGAGAGGCTGGCATCCGTGGTGACTATCTCCCACTGGGGAGTCCGAAAGGATCTGCCCCTCAGCAAGTTGGCTGAGTTCAGCTACCACCGAAGCGAGCGGCGAACCCGGGGGGACATCTGAAAGAATTGATTCAGCGACTGAGGAGACCTGTTCCAGACCGACAACAGATGGAGCTGTAGTGTCCTTGTGTGAAACTGAGCAAAGGGGACTGCCTCGAAGGAGGCCACCATCAAACCCACCAGTCTCATCCCTAGCCGGATGGACGGTCGAAGAATGGACGTGAGCGACCGAACCAACTCCTGAATCAGAAGAACCTTGGACTGAGGAAGGAACACTCTGGCCTGATCTGTATCCAGAGACATTCCCAGAAAGGATATTAACCTGGACGGGTAGAGGGAGGACTTGGGGTAGTTGATCACCCAGCCGAATCTCTCCAGAGTGGATAGAACCGTCCTGGTGTCCAATTCCGCTTGGCTGAATGACGATGCCAATATGAGGAGATCGTCCAGATATGGCACTATGCGAATTCCTTGAGCTCTGAGAAGAGCCATCACCCCAGCAAGCACCTTGGTGAAAACCCTTGGAGCTGTGGTGAGACCAAAGGAAAGAGCTACAAATTGGAAGTGCCGATCCTCCAGAGCGAACCTTAGGAACCTCTGGTGCGCGGGAAAAATGGGAACATGGAGGTAAGCGTCCTGGATGTCTATGGACGTCATGAAGTCCCCCTGACGAAGAGAGTGGATAGCGGAACGCAACGTTTCCATGCGAAATTTTCGCAACCTGACGAATTTGTTGAGAATCTTTAGGTCCAGGATGGGCCGAACGGAGCCATCCTTCTTGGGAACCGTGAACAGATTTGAGTAAAAACCCCGACCCCGTTCTAATGGGGGCACTGGGCAAATGACCGCCATTTCTAGAAGACTCGATACCGCCGCCCGGAGCTGCAGTGCAGCCTGTGCGTCCGGGGGCACCCGAGACCTGAGGAAACGCGGGGGGGGGGGGGGGGGGGGCGGGACTCGAACTCCAGCATGTAACCGGAAGACACCACTTCCCCGATCCATCTGTCCGAGACCTCCCGAATCCAGACTTGGGAGAAGTGTCGCAGCCGTCCCCCCACCCGCACGGGTGAGGGCGCCCCCTCATTGTTGAGCGGGCTTGGTCGCGGGCTTGGGTTTAGAACCCCAACTGTATCCTGAACGGGCACGACCTCTGCCCCTATTCCAGGAGTCTCCTCTTGTAGAAGGGAAGGTAAAACCTCTTCCCGCTCTGCCTCCCCGAAAGGAAGGGGTGAAGGAAGCCGCCCCTCGAAAGGGCCGACGTTGCTTCCTACGCTGAGGTAATTTTCCACCTTTAGCTACTGAGTCCAATTTATCTCCAAAAAGCCTTAGACCAACAAAGGGAAGAGACGTCAGGGACTTCTTAGACCCAAAATCGGCCGCCCACTGGCGCAACCAAATTGAACGCCTAATAGTCACCATTAACGCAGAGGCCCTGCTGCTCATCATCAGGGAATCATCCAGAGCAGCTAAAATGAAGGACAGAAAAACCTCACGTTTCAGTCCAAGAAATTCATCACTGTCCGGATCCAAGCCGGACGAGGATAGCAAATCCCTGACCACCTTTCTAGTAGCCACCACCAACAGTGATGAGGCACAAACTGGCCGTATAGCTGCCCCAATACTGGCAAAACCATGACAAGCCATCTGGTCAATGCATTTATCCTCACCATCTTTAAGAGAGGAACAATCAGGGTTATTCAAAACGGCTGAGTTGGATAACCCCAAAATTGGGGGGAAGCCCAGCGCTTAACCGTGTCCGCGGGGAAAGGATACCTTCTATCCCAACTCTGGGAGCCGAGCTGGCCTCTCCCATTCCTTGGAAATAATATTATCAAAATGCTTTTGATTAGGAAATTCTAAACGCGGTCTGGATTCCTCATAAAATTCTCCTTGTTGTTGAGGGGCCTCCGCCGGAGGCGAGATAGCCAAAACCTCAAACATCTGAGTCAGAACATTAGGGGTGTCCGAGGGACCCCCTAACCCCCGATCAGAATCAGTGCCAACAATTTGTTGATCCTCGGAAATATCCGAATCCTCAAATACCTCCCCTTCCTCTGGAGGGGAATAATCTGACCAATCCCCAGAGATGAAGACTGGGTAATGAGTGGGAGGTCCCAGGTATTTATGGACCGAGAGGGGCTTTCTTTCCTCCAATCATCTCTGCAGATCGCCCTCTTCAGGTCAGTATACCCACAGGTTATGAATATCTTGAAGCGGGGTGTGTGACATACTTAGAATACAGGCTCCTCCCGGCCCTTCAAATACCCAGGGAACTCCCACAAATCCCCAGCATTGAAAAGCAGTGAACAAGAAGCCAGGAGAATTAAACCACCCAGGACAACTGGTAATGATAACAATCACCATACAGGGGATCCAGAAAAATGCAAAAACCAGGGTGGGGTGGAGCAGGACGTACTGTATACTAATACCAATTCTACAGGTGAGTATTTCACAGAATTGTATTATTCTTAGTATACAGTACGTCCTGCTCCAGATATAATACTTACACTTGGGACATCCAATAGCAGTGTCCATAAAGTAGGGTGGGATCCTCAACAAAAAACCACAACAGCAGACAGTTTAAAGCACTGTCACCTGCAGAACCATACGGCCAAGACAGCATGAGCTGAGGCCCTAACATCAACATTGTAAAAACCTTGCAAAGGGTATGAGCAGAAGGCCAATGGTAGTGGCCTAACCCACCAGTTCAACAGCAAAACCGGTGCTGAAAAGCCCAAGAGGCATCAAGCACGCGTAGAAAAGGAATCAAGGCAACAAGGGAGATTTCTCCCCTTGCCTGAGTAGGCCTGAGCAACAGCCTGACAATCCGAACGCTAATAAATTTGGCAGAAGCCAAGGCCGAACAAGGTACCAGGAGTACATCCATTAAGGTAACAACCAAGACCAAACCGCCCAACTCCCGAGAGCAGACGAGATCGGGCACATTCAGGATGTAATGACCACAAGCCCCAAGGAACCTCAGTTCCCATAAGGACACAGTGACTCCTAAAGAAAAAACTGCCAAGACCTGTGTAAGGAATGCAGAACCACTTCCTCAGTGTCGCTAGGAAGGGGGATAGCCGTGGATAAGAATATCTCGAATAAATGAACATAAGACACCTTCAGATGTAGAGAATCCGGCTTCAGGCGGAACTCCACCTTATCCTGGTGTATCTCAAGGAATGAGGGCTAGGTAGACCGAGCCGCCCGCTAACAAACGCCTGACCAAGGTAACAGGCACCAGAAGGACAACCTTGAGGGTAAGAACATCCAGACAGCGTCCTGAATAGGACCAAGGGACAATCCTTGCAAGCAGACGGAAAGAATTCAATTTCAATCCCAACAGGGATCATAGGAGTACATGGAGAATGCACATGAGCACCCCCTGAAGGAAGTCTTAACCAAGGAAGACCGAACCAGAGGCTGCTAAGGCAAGGTGGACAGGGCAGAGCCTGACCCAGCAGCGAACTGAGCTGGGAAACCAACTCCAAGCTGAAAGCCACACTGGAAACCTGGGAACCGAGAACGTCCAACAAGTAAGAGAACTAGACTCGCCCCAATCAATGTGGGTATGCCATACCCTACAACAATAGAAGACGAGGGAGAGGCTTACTCCTAGCCTTCCCATAGCCACAAACACGGAGACAGCTAAACTTGTCTTTATCAAGATGTATGCTTCAGCAGTCAGATCGACTAGGCCAGGGACCATGAATTATAGTGACGTAAAGGGGGCCAGTACCATGTCTGCAACCACACTATACTAGGTCAACTGGGGGCCACCAGAAGCACTGGTCCCCTTACCAGAGTAATCTTCCGCATAACCCTGCCTAGCAGAAGGAATGGAGAAGGACACATAGAAGTCCTGTCAAGACGGTACTAAGGCATCCAGAACACTTGACATAGGATCCTGGGACAGGGAAACAAAGGCCGATAGCCTGTGAAGGTAACGGAACCCAACAGATCCACGACTGGTTGGACTCCATAACGACACGGGGATTAGCACATTCTGTCGCAGAGGGTTTTGCCGGAGCTAATATCACTAACATGCAGGGAGCATTGTCTCCGCCCGGAAGGGAACATAGACACTCCCTGGAAGGTCCGCCAGCTCCAGGCCCCTTCCAATGGTTCACGTAGTACGCCTGTCATCAGCCGGGCAAGCCTGGCAAGCCGGAAGAGGAGCGGTCAAGTGAGAAAGAGCCACTGATTAGACTTCAAAAAAAATGCGTATGGACCTTTTAAGGGCCCCACCAACACCAGAATCGCAGGGGGTTTCGGAAGAAACCATCCCCTTCAACCTGAAGGTTGGCATCCAAGGTGGCCGTTTCCAGAAAATGGCAAAAGGGGGAACTGCCCACAGACAGGTCCCTCGAGTTCATCCACTTCCAACCGATACAGGTGGGAAGGCCCACAGGCCCTGCTCCAGGGGTGCTGGATCCCTGTCCTATGTTACCAATAGAAGTCGCAGACGGGCTCAAGGGGAACTGAGCAAAAGGGACCTCTTTAGCTACTCGGGCTCCTGCCGCGCAAGTTAACAACGGCCCACCAGTTGCATCCCTGCCTGGTGTTAAGAACCGGGACAGTAGTAAGGGACTGGGCCCATGAGACCAGAATGTCCACCTAATTGCTGAGAGGGGGAGAATCTGGTAGAACCTGATCCAAGATCATTCCTATTAATGGAGTTACCACTTTAGGGAACAGCGAGGACTCGAGGTGATTGAACACCCATCCAAATGACTCCCAATGGGCCCACCAGCCGGGTATCCAAACTATCCTGACAGGGGAGTGAGGGAAAGCGTCCGGGTAGATATCGCGCGGACGTCCCTTGGTCTCATCAGAGACATCACCATCGATAGCACTTAAGTGAACCCTCTGGGAGTTGAAGAGAGGCCAGATAACAGGGCCACAATTAACAGTGTTGGACTTCCAACACGAACCTGGAGAGCCTCAGAGACAGCAAGGTGCTGATGGCCCAACTCAACAGTTTCCATGCAGGAAAAATGAATTGCTGTGAATCCAGAATGGGCCATCCAACCCATCCCTTGGGGGGGGCTGTGGAAGGTGGTATAGCGGCCCTTGCCTCTGCCTATTACGGGCAAGGGACCAGGAGTACCTGGGGCCTGATAAAAACTGGGGAAGGCCGTGCAGCAAACTCTAACCTGTATCTGGAGGACACAACCTCCTGAATCCACCAGAATGAGGCGAAATGCCTCCTGATAAGAGCAAGGCGCTGCAGCCATCCCCTCACCCAGCCGGGCAGGGGCACCCCATCATGCTTGAGGGGGTTTGGTGGAAGATTTGGGCTTAGCCCCGCCGGAAGGGCCAGAGCGTTGCCTGCTGAGCGTGGGGCAGGAATCTGCCCCAAAAATCCGGAAGGACACCCCTGGTTCCTGTTTAACACTAAGGTAGGGGGGAGGAGGGGTGCTCCTGCCTCGAGGGGGCCGGGACGGCCGTCTGCGAAGGGGTGATTTGCCCTCATTACCAAACAGGTCTAGACGGGGCCCCAAATAGGCGTTGTCCTCTGAAGGGGAGCCCAGTAAGAGTCTTTTTAGTAGCATCATCAGCACCCCACTGTCGCAGCCAGAGCAAGCGACGAATAGCCACCGCAAGGGCGGAAGTTCTTGCACACATTCTAATCGCGTCATCTAGCGCTAATAGAATAAACTTCACAAATACATCACAATTGGAGAGTGCGTTAAACACCTCCCAGGGGTGATGGTCGAGTCATTTTTTGATGAGGGTTCTAGCGGCCACCGCAGTAATGGCTGCGGCACAGACCGGACGCAGTGCCGTCCCAGCACAAGAAAAGGCATGGGAGGCCAGCAGCTCAATGCGCCGGTCCTCAGCATCCTGAAGGGCGCTATAGGCAGGGGTTGTAATAAAGGGGGGGGTTAGGGACCCCTATGATTGGCGCATCCACCACGGGGGGTGATGACCAGCAATTAACCACCTCAGGGGGAAAAGGGTATTTCCTATCCCAGTCCCCTGGAACCCCTGGAAGTTTACTGGGGCATTCCCATTCTTTGAGCACAATGGCATGGAAATGAGCCTGCTCTAAAAATTCGAAAACGTGCCGTCGCAGTATGGAAACGCTCCCCTCTAGGCTTGGGGACCTGACCGGGGGGAGAGATAGACAGTGCCTTAAAGACCTTAAACCGGACCTTCACCATGATTTAATGAAAAACCCAAACTCTTAAAAAACGATTCCCCAGCATCTAAAATTAATATATTTAACATTTTTAGTCACTAACTTATTATTCTTTCCCCCACTGAGCTGCAACTCTGTTCAGGAATTTAGGATACGGGCGCCGCCATCTTGACTCAGAAGCATCACACTTACTGAGGAGAGGAGAGTGGGATAAGGTACAGGGGGGCAGGTTATAGCTGTGCTTTGCTCAGACAGAGCAGAGCTGGGTTCAGGGAAAGGTCAGCAGTCCCAGAATGCAGAGCAGCACAGTCACTTCCTGTTTGCAGGCACTTCCTGTTTGCAGGCTGCCTGATAAAATGGCGGCTTCCATAAGCCGCCATCTTGGATGTTTAAAGGCTCATAACATGCAGTAGATGCAGGTAGGATGATTTTTAATGTGAGCAATCTGTATGTGCAGTGTGGGGGAAACATATAAGATAGACTCTTATTCAGAGTGAAGGTCCGCTTTAAGCAACAGGTCGTCGGTGTCACACTGGCCCCAGTATTCCGGGCCAGCATCATTGCGACTCCTCGGCCTCTCATCAGAAGAGCCTGAGTCAGAGAACAACTCCCCTTCCACAGAAGGGGTATAGTCACACAGGATAGCAAACCCCTCAGTTCTCATAGAGCATACAGAAACATGGGGCAGTGACGCGGAGCGCGCCAACCTAGGTCTCCCCCCCCCCCCCCGAAGAGCGTGAAGCTCTGAGGTAGCCACAAACTGTAATGAGGAGCGGAGTGAATGGACACTTAGAAAAGATGATTTGCCAATGAAGACGCAGCAGCGTCTGAGGCGACGTCGCCGCCGCACATCCAGTAAAGGAAGAAGTGTGCGCCGCGGCGGCGACAATTACACAGGAACACTAATCCGGGCAAGACTTAGGCCATAACGTGTAAAAACATACACTAAGACCTTACTACACACACCCCCCCCTTTCTTTCCCCTTGGGCTGTGGGGGGAATGAGGGAGGATGGCGACCCTTTGTACAGGGCCCACCGCTACCGGGGCATGGGACAATAATGCAGGAGGGGCATCCCCTAGAGGCTCACCATCAGCCCTAAACCGCCTACCCTTTGGTGGGGGACTGCGGTGGAGCATGGCTCCGTTAAGCACGCATGGTGCTGCCTACCTTCACCCGACCAGCGCAGCCCAGGCTGGGAGGCACATCACAGGGAGGACGGGTGGGAATAGTCCAACAGGGCCGCAGGCTTTGGTAGCCCCGCTCACCTGCGAGAGAGTGATACATCATGTCTTCGCAGTTAGCACTGCAGAGAAATCTGGGGATTTGTGGGAGGTCCCTGGGTATTTGAAGGGCCGGGAGGAGCCTGTTTTTCCGTGTCTCGGCAGTGCAGCGCCATCTGGCGGAGGATAACCCAAGTGTAAGTATTATATCTGGAGCAGGACGTACTGTATACTAAGAATATCTTACCTTTCTCTTCAATCCAGCACTTTAGAAGCCTTTAATGCACAGGGGGCGTCCCCAATTTGGGGTGCCTCCCTGCGCCCGGAACACCACACCAGGCAGGCAATCATGGCCCTGGATTCTTGTTGCTAGACAGAGGTCAGCATTCTGCATGCCCTCCCTGGCCATTTAGCAGTGGGGATCAACACCCGCGCAGCGCAGAGTGTTGGTCCACTTTACAGCTTAGTAAATCACTCCCCTAAAGCCCCCTCTGGCAATCAGTGATGTAAGCTATATGAGAGAGCTTAACCCCATACATAGATTATGGAATAGTATGCAGATTCTGTGCTCCTGTCCTGAACCACATGGGAGATACCATCTTGATTTATACCGAAGAGCCCTGCTTCTGAAAAACGCAAAATAGCTTCAAATATCTGTGCTATTATATTGATTTCTAGCCAGAGGAAGAAAGCCAGCTGCTGTAATCATTGCTCTGCTCCGATCAGAAGTCTCCTAGATACATTTTAGACACTAGAATGCTCTGCGGCATCCGATTAAAGTGGACTTTCACCCTGAATAAGAGCATATCTTATATGTTTCCCACACCCTGTACATACAGATTGCTCACATTAAAAATCACCCTACCTGTATCTACTGCATGTTATGAGCCTTTAAACATCAAGATGGCGGCTCATGGAGCATCAGGAAGTGTGTCGCTCTGCATTCTAGGATTGCTTCCCCCTCCACCAGAATTCCTCCAGCAGCTGTTTATTCAGTGTGTGTGTAGAATGATAGACAAGCTGCTCTGTATTTCTAAGGCATATATCTCTCCCTGTTTGGTGTGAATTGTTGCTGGCACAGCTTCCCCCTCATGCTCATGTGTAAGCAGGACTGTAGTGAGATGGCCGCTCCCATGTAGCTCAGGAGCACAGCTATTCCACAACGTCTGCATGGGGTTAAGCCATCTCAAACTGCTTATACCACTGATCATCAGAAGGGCAGTTTAGGGGAGATTTTACTAAACTTTTTTGACTGGAGATCTGCTTTAACATGCATTACTTGCATAAGAAGAATACCTGCTGTGATGGAGTAGAGAGCGCTGCTATAAGTTTGGCCACAATAGGTTTCACTTTTGGATCACTTTTGTCCAAGTGCTTGGCCAAAGAGCCCATTAGAATAACAACACTTTGTCGGACAGCATCATAGCTGGCATCATTAGGCGCATTCTTCAGGAAGTCTTCAAACACCGGCAGTAGAGAGCCGACACAGTCCTAAAACGTAGAAACAGTTTCCAACAATAAGTTGCTGCTACAGTCACTAGACACAGCCCTGCAGTACAAGGTTTCACAGTTCTATTTGGAAAACCACCATGTTTTGCTGGGTCATCATTACCTTTCCATGAGTGTTGAGAGCAGATAAAGCAGCATCCAGCATACATTTTCGCACATCAGCGTGACGATCGTTTAGAGCATCCGGTACAAAGAACTGAAAGAGAGGCTTCACTTGGGAACCGTCAAGATACTGAGCAAGCTGGTTTAATGCCAATGCTACTCCACACCTACAAAAAAAAAAAAAAAAAAACACACACACGATATTTGGGTTCAGCATTAAAGTTTTGCTGGATTTATAAACATAATAAGTTATACAGCGTGTACAAGAAAGAGCTGCAGTGCCCCACTATGGCTGACAGTCTGCATGAAACACATGGGAAGTATAGCATTTTTTTTATTTTAGTATGTTTAACACATGCTTTCTTTACATTCCAGAAGGAAAACAACAGGACAGATCACCAAAAACCTGACAAAAATAGAGTTTTCTTTTAAAGAGGACCAAACAGCTGTGTAGTTGGCCCTGGAGTCTAAAAGACTACATGGCTAGCAGCTTCCCTACCCTCGGGGGCATCATGATTTGGAACGCCGCATTAGGTGAAACCCCTGGCATTGGCCAAAAAACTCCCCTTTCCGGCGGTCCCAGTCTGCAATAGTGCACCCCAGGAGACCACGGATTCAGCCGCTCCCTTATCAAATATGCATGGCATACAGCACCGACTGGTCACAAGCCCACACATGCATTGTGAGACCGTTGGGAAGGTATTTTTTGGGGCATTTTCAGGGGTCTCTCATAAGCGGGGTATAGCCAAACCCGGAATGGTTGAAATCGAGGATTTAGGTCCACACTCCTCTAGGTACAGCTTTACTGCAATCTAATAAGAGAGGCTTAGACATTTACAAGACCCCTTAATTAATAATATAATCATAATCATTGAATTAACAGAGAAAACAGATATACAGAATCCATTCTTTTGGTCCCATCTGAGGCATGTTACCATACTAAACTAGACTCTACCAGCACTAACACTAGTGAAGTGAAATTAATTATATTGTCGCCAGGGAAAGTAACCTAGGAAACAATTAGTGAAAATAAAGTAAACCTCAACTGTCCACAGTTACTGATAGGAGCCTGATTTACTAAGTTTGGCACAAGAACATTAGAGTGAAACTGAAGCAAATGCATAGTGGATCAAAAACGAAACCTTATCCGTTGAAACTCTCCCCCACATCTTGGTGGAATTTATAAATACTACAGCATCATGAATTGTAGGACACGTTTTAATACCTTGCTTCAAACTGATCAGGAGGGGATTCTGAAATCACTCTTCCCAAAGCATCAAGAACAGGTGGCGGTCTCTAAAGGAAAACACAAAATCACCAATATAAATGTTGACCAAACACATAGGTTAATTGCTTTTGTTTTAGATTCAAGTGTATGTAGATAATACAAGACCTTGAGATTCTGCTTTCAATGAATAGAAAATGCAAGAGGACCCCCAGCTGGCCTTAGTGTGCTCCCTCATGAGAGAACTTCTTCACCGATTGTAAGCAGGGGCGCACCACGGTAAAATGCTATCAGTAGTGGATGAACAAAAGTCAGGAGCACACAACACTGTCTGATTCAGCCCACAGATAAAGTAAACATGTATGTTCACAAGTGAAGAATGTGCTAGTTGGGGATGTTGGGGATGTGTCATTGAGGCAGGAATGTATGCTTCCATGATGTCCACTAGCAACCTAATCAATTGAGTGCCATATGATCAACAGGTGAGTTCATACGGGTTTTTGCATCCAAGCTTTTAAAAACTAGATGCCCCAAAGTGGACAAGCCATGTCGTTTTGGGGCCAACAAAAACATAAATAAGCCCTTCTGGTGGACACAATAAGCCATATCTGGGCTAACCTTATTAGACAAGCTGCCTAGGTTTTTAAAGGTTTGAGAACTTGAGGCTAGTGAAGTGCTGCTTCTGGTGGAAAAGGCTGCTGTGGTTGCTGCGACTGAGGTTCCCTGTGCGAAAAACCACTTACAAAATGTTATTTGAATCTCACAGACTTTTTAAAAATGTCTTATTGCCTCCCATGTCATGTTCTGCTAGATGTCAACAAACCTTTCAAAACAGGACACTTGAGCAACTCAAAAGTTCCTAGCCTAAACTAAGACTGGAGTACAGACTAGGACATATACCTCAGAGGCAACTCTGCATCCCCTAATGGAACAAACTGAACTTTTGAACTTTTAACTAGCATTAAAGTAGAACAAAACCCTTGCGGGGTTGCCCAAGATTGCAGGGCTGGCCGCTAACCTTTCCCCGGGACATCCCAGGTCCACTGTTTTCTGTAAAACAATATTTTCTAATGTTTCTCCTTATCTTTCCTCCAACTAGCTTCAGGCTGTGCCTTGTTCTATAATTAAGTTTCTTCTTAAAAACACTTCCCTCCTGAACATTATATCCTTTCACACATTTAAAAGTCTCAATCATGTCCCCTCTCTCCCTTCTTTCCTCTAGACTGGACCTGTTGTACTTGAATAATGTCTTTTTGCAGTTAAGGTCTCCGTGTCCCGAAGCAGGGAACAAAACCCAGGAAAGTTAAAATACAATTCTGTGAAACTTACCTGTAGAATTGTTTGAGTATATCCAGTCCAGGTCGTCCCAAAGTGATGGTCTGTGGGTATTCCGCCCCAAGGGGGTGCTCGTCTGCAAGATCAAAAGCTGTCACTCCTCCCGGCCCCCTATAAAGGTAGGGGTGTCTCTATCATTTCCCAGTGGTTAATAAGCAGTAAAGAGGAGACAGGCCGGGAGGCCAAGAAACCATGTTACTTCACATAGCTTCAGCATGTACTCTCTCCCAAAAAAACTTAAGGACAACAAGTCCAAGAATAAAAATGGTAATCACCATAACAGGCAAACAAGAGATAATGAACAAGGGCGGGGTGGGACGACCTGGACTGGATATACTCAAAAACAATTCTACAGGTGAGTTTCACAGAATTGTATTTTTCCCTATATCCAGTCCAGGTCGTCCCAAAGTGATGACATGTGGGACATCCAAAAGCAGTGTCCATATGGGCGGGATCCCCAGTGCGGAACAGCATATAGTTCATTTCACTACCGCCTGAAGCACCATTCGGCCAAAGACAGCACCAGCTGAGGCCCTAACATCAACCTTGTAAAACTTTGTTGGTATGAGGTATGAACTGAATACCAAGTGGTGGCCTTACAAACCTGTTCAACAGATGCCTGGTGCTGAAAAGCCCAGGAGGCACCAATAGCTCTAGTAGAATGAGCTGTAATACGAAAGGGGGGTTCCTTCCCCTTGTCAGAATATGCTTGGACCACCGCCTGTCTGATCCACTTACTGAGAGTGGACTTGGCTGGAGGCAAACCTTTCCTAGAGCCCTCTGTTAGGACAAAGAGCAAATCAGATTTCCCGAAGGATTCAGTCTCAACCAGGCTCTGACCACATCCAAGGCATGGAGGGTCCTTTCCTTAGAATTAGTCGGTGCTGGACACAAAGAAGGTAAGACAACTTCCTCATTAAGGCGAAAGTGAAAAACCACCTTATCCTTATGCTGCTCAAAGTAGGGAGGCTTCATACAAAGCACGGCCAGCTCTGACATGCGACTCACCGAGGTGATCGCTACCAAAAAGACCACTTTGAGAGTCAAAATAGACAATGCAGCATCGCCCCCAGCGGAGACACAGAGCGTGAAAGGTCTTGTTGCTGAGAGACCATTCCCCCCAGGCGTGAGGCACTCCTGCTCAGGGAGTATGCCTCCTGCTTTTTTGCGCCGGGGATGTAAACCGCCGAGATGCAGGGAACATGCTCCTCAGCCCAAGTCAGAATCTGAGTCACCTCCTTGAGGGCTCGCTTGCTCCGAGTCCCGCCCTGGTGATTGATGTAGGCGACAGCCGTCTGATTGTCCGAGTGAACCTGAATCACACGACCCCTTAAATGGGAAGACAAGCGAAGAAGCACCAACTGGATCGCTCTCAACTCCAGGAGATTTATGGGTAAGTGGTTCTCCTGCGGACCCCACTGACCCTGGATTTTCTGCGTCTGCCAAACGCCTCCCCAGCCGGTCAGACTGGCATCCGTGGTAACTATCTCCCGCCGAGGAGTCAGAAAGGATTTGCCCACCAATAGAGTTCTGGAGTCCAGCCACCACAAGAGGGACTGTCTGGCCAGGGGGGACAGTGAAAATTCCTGTTCCAGCGACTCCTGCATCCGGTCCCAGCTGGTCAACAGATTCAACTGAAGAGGTCTCATGTGAAATTGGGCGAACGGCACTGCCTCGAAGCATGACACCATTAGGCCCACCAGTCTCATCCCCAGACGGATCGATGGCCGCTGACAAGACAGCAAGGCCTGCGTCTGGAGGCCCAACACCTTCTGCTGTGGCAGAAAGACCTTGACCGGAGAGGTGTCTAACGGCATGCCCAGGAAGGACCTTACTGTTGAGGGAGCGATAGAAGACTTTGGGTAATTGATTACCCATCCGAAATACTCAAGAGTGGACAACACCGTCCGGGTATCGCTCTCGGCCTGCTGAAGAGACTGAGCCACAATCAGCAAATCGTCCAGATAGGGCAGCACACGAATGCCCGGATTCCTCAGGATAGCCATGATGACCGCCAGCACCTTGGTGAAGACACGGAGGGCTAAGGATATCCCGAATGGCAGAGCCACAAACTGGTAGTGCTGATCCATCAGAGCAAACCTCAGGAACCTATGATGTCCCTGGAATATCGGGATGTGCAGATAGGTATCCCTGATATCCACCGTGGTCATGAAGTTGCCGGGCCGAAGCGAGCTCACCGCGGACCGTAAGGTTTCCATGCAGAAATGTCTGACTCCGACAAACCTGTTGAGACCCTTCAGGTCCAGGATAGACCTCAACGTTCCGTCCTTGGGAACCATGAACAGATTGGAGTAGAAGCCTTGACCCTGACGAGGTACAGGGCAAATCACACCTAACCGCAGGAGGTGTTGCACGGCCATCCTCAGGCCCTGTGCCTTCAATGGGTTCTGGGATATCCGAGACCGAAGAAATCTTGAGGGCGGCCTAACTGCCAGCTCTATTTTGTAAACGGAGGACACCACCTCCTGAATCCACCGATCCGAGACGCGCTGTCTCCAGATATGAGCAAATAGCAGAAGCCGTCCCCCCACCCGGATGGGTGAGGGCGCCTTCTCATGCCTGAGGGGCCTTGGCAGGGGGCTTGGACTTGGCTCCCCAAGAGGGATTGGGTCGGCCACGGGACCTACCTCTTCCCCAGGTATCTCTGCGGCCACCTGAAAATGAAGAGCCTCTTAGTCCTCGAAAGGAGCGATAGGCAGACGATCTCCGAAAGGGCCGCGCAGGCTTCCGTTGCTGAGGAAGTCTACCATCCTTGACCAGGAGGTCCAGACGCTCCCCGAACAACCTGTGCCCTACGAAGGGGATACTAGTGAGCGACTTTATGGCTGCGGCATCAGCCGACCACTGCCGCAACCAGAGCGAGGGGCGAAGGCAACAAGCAGGGCCGATATCCTGGCACCAAGCCGGACACCATCGTCCATGGCAGAGACAACAAAGGCAATTAAATACAGGCAGGCCTTGAGATCCTTATACTCCTCCGCCCGCGAGCCTTAGCGTTATCCACAAGGTGTCTCACCTTCTGATGGCCAGGGAGACAATAGCCGAGGCACACACAGGACGAAACAATGCATCAGCAAAGGTGAAGGCATGACAGACCAGTTGATCCATGCGCTTGTCAGCTGGATCACGTACGGCAGCGGTATCGGGTGAAGGCATAACAGTAGTGTTGGACAACCCCGACACAGGGGAATCCACCTCGGGAGGACGAGACCATAGCCGGACCAGCTCCTTAGGGAAGGGATACCGCCTATCCAGGCCCTTAGGCACTGATGGTAGCTTGTTAGGCCTTTCCCATTCCTTGAAAATCATTAGAAAAGTGGACCTGCTCTGGAAAGACTCGCTTCTGTCTTTCAGGCCTAAACAAATCACCCTGCTTCCCCTTAGCCGCTCTTGGAGGGACAATGTGTAAAGTCTCAAAAACTGAAGCAAGCAATTTCACCGTATCATCAGCGAGCCATGCATTCTCATCTGAGGAGGAACCAGACATACTGTCATCGCCAGCAGAATAATCCACAGTGGAATGGGAATCATCCGGCAACTCGCCTTCCTCCACAGAGCCCAGACCACCAAAGAGATCATCCTCATTATCCGAGTAAACGGGCTCGGTGTGTCGCTTCTTAGGCCCTTTTAGGAGCCGTTCGCGAGATCTGTCTCTCAAGACTGGCCACCCTGTATGCCAAATCAACATGGGACCTCCTGCTGGCTTCCCCCTCACTGGGGGCTGAATGCAGCAGCAGAGGTTCTGGAGAGGCCTGCAGGCAATGAGGGGCTAGGGGCAGGTACGCTCGCCCGATCATGGTCCAAAATAATGCTCCTGGCACAAGTGGTACAAACAGTGCTGAATCCGCCCAGAGGGCTTGCACTGCACAAAGGGGAGAGCTTCACCCGCCCAGATGGGGCCCATAGCTCACTATCCCCAGATGCCTCCATTATGGTGATTACACAAAAATTGGTATGCAGAGCAGGGGGACCGGGAGGAACCACAACCCTCAATCAATGGGCCCACCTAAAAGACACAAGCAAGAGTGGCCATCAGTATCCCACAGCACATGCGCAATACTAAAAAAAATCAATAATAAGCAATAATAGCAAGAGGGACTCACAACACCGACAGTAGCCAGCAGCAACCGGAGGGGTCCCAGGCAGGAGGGCAGTGACCGCAGCAGGCAACATGGCGCAGACAGCAGCTCGGCGCGTTCCTCAAGGGGCGGGCCGCACGACGGTGACGCGAAAAGCGTCATCGTGCGGCCCCGTCCCCCACGGCAGCGTAAAAACGAGCGCCCGCCCACCAGAAAAGAAGACCTGCCCAGCAAAATGGTGGGGCAAGGCCGCAATTGCCTCAGGGCAACCAGCACGGAGTCCCCACACCAGACTGTGCGGCGCGTTTTCAACCTTTTATAAACTCCTTATATAAGATTTGGGTGTAAGGTCAGGTTGTAGTGCTGACAAACTGGTTTAGATTATAGTGTCAGTCTTCAGGCCCAGTCTGATTGTTGGAGTTAGACATAAGTTTTCCGGAACTACCTTGCTCATCCGTTGCACAATATAACAATATAATGGTCTCATTATAGGGTAACAGTCTATTGATAAAGGCAGAGTAGTATAAGGTACAATTTTTGAGGATAACCAGAGTCTTGGTAAAAAAAAAACAGGCAATAAATTGTAATAAAAATATTTTACAACTTACATAAAGCTTCTCATGGTACAACTCAACCAATTTTTTCAAAACCTCTGTGGCCTGATTTCGATATTCTGCTACTGCATGAGACAGGGCCTCTGCTCCAGCCTTCCTTACTGCTTCTTCATGATGAATAACATCTTTGATGAGCAGAGAACAGAGATCTGGCTGCAATTCAAGACCTAGTAAGTCCCAGAATCTGAAATTAAGGAGCAAAAGACAAGCTTGTGGTTACAGATATCGGGGGCCCACTGCATTAGAAGGTAGATTTATGCAAGCAAATATAGAGCAGTTGCTGCAGGCAGGCGTGTCTGCACAAAAAAACAAAACTCTGATTGTGTACGCAACGTTAAGGTTTCTATTTAGCTTACTTTATCAATGTATCTCTCGGTGTCTAGATTTAGTTCTCTATTGTGAGCCAGGACCTTGCTAATTAGTAACCCAAGTCTGGACACCCTCTATAAGGACATGTATATTGTGTGGGTAGACTTTGCGTTGCTCAGCAAGAGCCACATGTCAGCCATATTGGATGTGGATTAAGAGGTGATGTCTTGCATTCATATATCATTGGTTGTGGAGCAGACTAATGGGCTTTAGTAAGACAGCATTCCAGCAAAGTCGACTACTAAAATCAGTGTTCAGTGGCTTCACCATCCCTAAAGGCTGTATCAGTTGATGCAATGGCTTTAGAAAAGCAAGAGATCAGCTTAGCCACTGCCGAAAAGAGATTGTATAGAAAGTAAAGTTACCTGGCTTACTTTTGTTAAGCTCCATGGTCCTCCTCTCCAGAGAGTGGGTATAAAGGAGACTCGAGAAGTAGGTCTACTTCTATATGGGTCAATTCAGAGACAGGTGAGAAAAGCGGCTATTCACTTTCATTGTCTACTTTCTGGCTGATTCAATAATCAGATGTAAATTTTCACCTGGGTAGGCAATGAAATTTAGTAGGTAGACAGTGAAAGTGAATCGCACTTTTCTCTCCTAAAAAAGCGAGTTCTCTCGTCTGGCTCTGTATTTGCCTGATAATCTTGGCATATTTCTACCATATGACCAGGTCTACTGCAGTGTTTCAACTGTGCCTACTTGCACTGGTCCCCAGTATGTCCAGTGAAATGTGTTTTTATCTCAGTGGTCTCTTTTCTATGAAGGATTGAGGATTGTTGAGAGACAAACTGCAGTCTTCCACCTACTGTATTTCTCTAGAACTTGCATCATTACTGGATGGAGAAAAAATACCATTTTGTGAATACTCACCTGTAAAATGGGTATTATAAGTATGTCACACACCCCGCTTCAAGACTTTCATTACATGTGGGTATACTGACCTGTAGATGGCGATCTTGCAGAGATGATAGCAAAAAAATTTAAGACCCTCCCGGCCCATAAATACCTGGGACCTCCCACTCATTACCCAGTATAAAGATAGCAGTAAGATCAAGGGACCAGGAAAGCCAAATACAACTAACAAAAGTTCACCATATAAAGGATCCAAAATACAAAAGGGCGGGGTGAAGCGGGGTGTGTGACATACTTATAATACCCATTTTACAGGTGAGTATTCACAAGTATGTCACACACCCCGCTTCAAGACTTTCATTACATGTGGGTATACTGACCTGTAGATGGCGATCTTGCAGAGATGATAGCAAAAAAATTTAAGACCCTCCCGGCCCATAAATACCTGGGACCTCCCACTCATTACCCAGTATAAAGATAGCAGTAAGATCAAGGGACCAGGAAAGCCAAATATAACTAACAAAAGTTCACCATATAAAGGATCCAAAATACAAAAGGGCGGGGTGTGTGATATACTTATAATACCCATTTTACAGGTGAGTATTCACAAAATGGTATTATTCTAAGTATGTCACACACCCCGCCTCAAGACATTCATTACATGTGGGACATCCAATAGCAGTGTCCAAAAAGGGCAGGGATCCAAAAAAAAAGGCAACAAGGCACAAACTAAAACCACTGCAGCTTGCAGAACTTTGCGTTCAAAAACAGCATCCGCTGAAGCCCGAACATCAACCTTGTAAAACTTGGAAAAAGTGTGAACAGAAGACCAAGTAGCAGCCTACAAACCTGCTCAACAGAAGCCTGGTGCTGGAAGGCCCAGGACGCCCCAACAGCAAGAGAAGAATGAGCAGTAACACGAAAAGGGGGAACCTTCCCCTTGGCAGAACAGGCCCCAACAATGGCCTGGCGAATCCATTTACTAATGGAAAACTCAAAAGGGCGTCAGTCCTACGAAAAGGAAGAAGTAGCCACCAAAAAGTACTTCACACAGCGAACCACATCCAAAGAATGCAAAAACCCTCCCCTTGTCATTGCCGTGCTTAGGACACAAGGAGAGAAGAACAATATCCTGATGCAAACGAAAAAACAGAGACCACCTTTGGAAGGAAATCTGTTTTAAAGCGGAAAACGACCTTGTCCCGATGCCTCTCAAAGGAAGGAGCCTCAATAAACAAGACTGCCAACTCCGAAACCAGTCGAACGGAGGTGATGGCAACCAGAAAAACAACCTACTGAGTAAACGCAGAGAGTACCCTTATCCTACAAGGATCAAAAGGAGGACCCTGCAAAGCAGACAAAACCAAATGCAAATCCCAAACCGGGAACAAAGGCTTCCTAGGAGGCTGCACATGCGTTACCCCCTGGAAAAAAAGGTCTTAATCAGAGGATGAAGGGCAAAAGACTTTACACCAATCAACATAAGACCTCCAAGTCCTATAATAGATGGCAGAGGAAGACTGCTTCCTAGCCCTAACCAAAGTCTGAATGACAGCATCAGAAAGACCTACCTCCCACAAGATGGAGGTTTCAGCAACCACGCCGTCATAGCCAGCGTTGGTAAATAGGGGTAGAGCAGTGGACCCTGAGTGAGCAGATCCGGCAGAAGGAACAGGTCCAACTGAACCTCCGCCAACCGTACCACGTCTGCGAACCAAACCCGTCTTGGCCACCTTGGAGCCACCAGGATTTCTGACGCGCCCTCTAGGGCCAGCTTGCGCACCACTCAACCCACCATGGGAAATGGAGGGAACAGGTACAGAAACACCAGATCCCTCCAGTTCGGAGACATGGCATCCACTGCCAGAGCCAGTGGATCCCACGAGAGAGACACAAATGCCAGAAGCTTGTGCTTGTGACGAGAAGCAAAGAGTTTCACCACCGGAGGCCCCCACCGCTGGCAGAGCGACCGAAACACCTTGGGGCAGAGCGACCAGTCCGCCCGCAGAGAAGACCCCCTGCTCAGGGAGTCCGCCTCCGTGTGCTCCACTCCCGGAAAGTACACCGCCGAGATGCAGGGGACATTGCTCAAGGACCAAGGACACTTCCCTGAGGGCACGCCTGCTGCGAGTCCCTCCCTGGTGATTGATGTAGGCGACCGCTGTCCAATTGTCCGACCGAACTTGGACCGGTAGGCCCCGCAACTGATGAGTCAAGAGAGCCAGAACCAGCCGGAGGGCTCTCAACTCCAGATCATTGATGGGATCGTGAGCCTCCAGAGGCCCCCACAGTCCCTGAAACTGAAGATCCTTCCAATGACAGCGGGGACCCGTCCCAGTCCGCCAAGAGAAGGAGCTGGAGCGTCCGTGTGTGAAACTGGGCAAAGGGAACTGCCGCGAACGACACCACCATCAATCCCACGAGTCGCATCCCCAGCCGGATGGACGGACGGGGAATGGAAAGAAGACGCTTAGTCAATTCCTGAATCAGAAGAACCTTGGCCCGGGGGAAAAACCCCCTGGCCTGAGAAGAATCCAGCGACATTCCCAGGAAACTCCACCACCCTGGAGGGAGTGAGGCAGGACTTGGGATAATTGATCACCCAACCGAAACTCTCCAGAGTGGACACCACAATCCCGGTATCCAGTTGCGCCTGACTGAGGGAAGATGCCACGATGAGATCGTCCAGATAGGGCACGATGCGGATACCCCTGGCTCTGAGGATGGCCATCACTCCTGCCAACACCTTGGTAAAAACCCTTGGAACCAAGGTAAGGCCAAACGGAAGAGCCACAAACTGAAAATGTCGATTGTCCACGACAAGCCTGAGGAATCTCTGGTGTGCCGGAAATATAGGAAAATGCAGGTAAGCATCCTTGATGTCTATGGACGTCATGAAGTCCCCCTGACGCAGTGAGTGGATGGCTGAGCGTAGAGTTTCCGTACGGAACTTCCGGGGACGAACAAACCTGTCAAGCAACTTCAGCCAGAATGGGACGAACTGATCCGTCCTTCTTGGGCACCGTGAACAAATTGGAATAGAAGCCCAGGCCCCGGTCTGAGTGGGACACCGGGCAGATGACAGCCATGTCCAAGAAACTTGCTACTGCCACCCGAAGCCCCTGGGCGGCCAGAGGATCTGACGGCACCCGAGAACTGAAGAATCTGGAAAGGGGCTGGAACTCGAACTCCAGCTTATAACCGGAAGACACCACTTCCTGAATCCACCTGTCCGAGACCTCTCGAACCCAAACCTGGGAGAAGAGTAGCAGCCATCCCCCCACCCGCAAGGGTGAGGGCGCCCCCTCATTGCTGAGCCGACTTGGCAGCGACTCCCGGCTAGGAGCCCAAACTGTGTCCTGGACAGGCGCGACCCCTGCCCCTGGTCCAGGAACCACTTCTGGACGAGGGGAAAGCCGAACCCCTGCCCTAGCCCCACGAAAGGACTGAGAGAAGGAAGCCGCCCCCCCCCCCCCCCCGAAAGGGGCGACCCAGCTTCTTACGCTGAGGTAACCTACCTCCCTTTGCCACCGAATCCAAATTTTCTCCAAAGAGCCGCAACCCCAGAAATGGAAGGGCCGTGAGCGACTTATTGGACACAAAATCAGCCGCCCACTGGCGTAACCAAACCAACCGGCGGATAGCCACAAGCAGAGCCGCAGCTCAGCTACACATCACCAAAGTGTCGTCCAGGGCAGACAGAACAAAGGATAAGAATAACTCACAGCGCTTAAGGTCGGCAAACTCCTCACTAGCCGGGTCAAGCCCGGACGAGGTCAACAATCCTCTAACCACCGACCTGGCAGCTACCAATAAAAGCGCAGAAGCACAAACCGGCCGCAAGGCCGATCCAACACTGGCAAAACCATGACAAGCCCTCTGGTCAATGCGTTTATCCTCACCATCCTTGAGAGTAGTGCACTCCGGAGAATGGAGGACTGAGGAGCTGGACAACCCCAAAACAGGAGCATCCACCTCGGTGGAGACGACCAGTGCTTCACTGCATCCGTCGGAAAGGGACATTCTTGTCCCAACCCGGTGGGACACCCGGAAGCCGCGTCGGCCTCTCCCATTCCTTACGAATGATACCATCAAACAAACTTTTGATAAGGAAATTCCAAGCAGGCTTTCGTCTCTTCAAAGAACTCCCCCTTCAGCGGAGGAGCCGCCTCAGGGGGAGAAATAGCCAGGAACTCAAACACCGGAGCCAGGACCCTGGATGTATCCGAGAAATCCCCCTGGCCCTGCTCGGCATCAGCGCCCACAAACTGCTGATCGTAGGAGTCCTCAGACCCCTCATACAGCTCCCCTTCCTCACGCGGGGAGCAATCAGACCAATCCAGGGAGTCCAAGTCCTCCCTATCAAAGGCCTGTGCAGCCGAATACAAATGTTTTCTCTTTGCCGTGGCCACTTAGGCGATGGCACTGGAAAACAATTTTTCAAGGTTGGCCAATCTGGCACACACATCAGATCGCGACTCCCCGCTAATGACCACATCACACGCATGTTTCAGGCGAGGGGGAGACGGGGAGGAGACGGGGAGGAGACCAGCGGAGCAGGACCAGACGCCTGAGGTCCGGTCTGCCGCGTAATAGTCCACTGCGCACAGGGTACACATAAAATACATTATCCCCCGAAAGGGATACCCCACCCCCCAAACACAGCCTGGATTGCCCCGAGGGGGGCACAAGCTCAGTATCCGGGGAAGCCTCTATACAGCGATTTTTTGTACTAAATATGGTATATACAAGAAATGTGTACAAAGCGCTTATTATTGTTCGGGAATTACGCAATTATGCAACCCGGGATGCCCCTTTAAGCCCCGAGTGGGAGGAGTTTAGGCCAGCTAAGTTTTAACCAGGGACCTGGACCAGGAGAACCCCCCTTCAATATGCTAAATGGGCCACCTGGAACAAGAACAAGAGCACACATACAGCACAATGCAACAGTAAGAAGCCAGTGACAATAGAAAGTGACGGCCATCAGGCCCCTCACCCGACCCGCAGGAACGCTCGCAATGTGCAGTGGGAGGAGGGATTACTTCCAGATGAGCCACTACTAGGAGGAGGGAGGGCGGGCCGGTGCGATACGCGCGTCGCACCCGGTCACACCCCTCCCCCGTCCAGAAGCCGGGACGTGACACTTCCCGCACGAGGGCGGGCCGTAGGCCCCACCCCCCCCATCGGAGCAGAAGAAGAGCACATGGGCTCGCCGCCGCCATTGCGGCCAGCCCTATAAGCGCCGCCGCGGGACCTCCGGTGCCAAACAAATAAAAAAGCCACGGGACACTTCCAGCACGGGGGCGGGCCGTAGGCGCCCGCGAGCGCCCGGCCCCGCCCCCCCATCAGAGGAGAAGAAGCCCCATGGGCTCGCCGCCGCCATTGCGGCCAGCCCTATAAGCGCGCCGGAGGCCGGCGCCATGCAAATGAATAACTAATAAAACGTAAAAAACACACACAAGTAAGAACACACACACAAGAATAAAGAAATCCATAAGGGACCCAATACCCCCCCCCCCTCTCTAAGGGCACCTGGGAGAGGGTGAATTAGGCCAGGGGATCAAGGCCAGGGAAAGGCCAAGGGACAGGGCATCCCAAACCGGGATCACCAACCCGGTTAACCGCCTACCCTCTAGTAAAGGGTTTCATGGTGGAGCATTAGCTCCTAAGCACCTAGGGTGCCAACTACCCTCGCCCGGACCAGCAGCCTAGGCTGGGAGGCAGGGTAAATCAAACAGAGATCCGGGGGCGGATATAGATAAAATAGAGGGCCGGGAGTCATCCCGGCTACCTGAAATCCCCCTGTGCAAGGAGGAGACATCATCTTCTGACTTGCTCGCCTCTGCAGAGATGAAAGACTGGGTCATGAGTGGGAGGTCCCAGGTATTTATGGGCCGGGAGGGTCTTAAATTTTTTTGATATCATCTCTGCAAGATCGCCATCTACAGGTCAGTATACCCAGATGTAATGAATGTCTTGAAGCGGGGTGTGTGACATACTTAGAATAGAGAGGCTTATGGCTGCTGGCAGTAAGTTGTGCAGTATTACATTTATTGTGATGTTTACCATTTTCAAATCAACCGAAAAATATTTTTTAAAAAACAGTGAAAAATGCTAACTTACGTTTCGGCTTCTGCTTTTATTTCGGCCTCCACATCAAATTTGACCACCCAAAGTCTGTGCAGCAAAGTCAGTCCATTCTTATCATCCGTGTCTGGTGTTGGCAGCACCATTTTAAGTTCCATTAATCCCTAACAAAAATACAATTCTGTGAGTACTCACCTGTAGAATTGTTTTTACTATGCACAGCACGGCCTGTTTCATCCCTCCCTTGTTATCCCTCCTAGTGCACAGCACGACCTGTTTCATGTAGTCCTTACATCTGGGACATCCAAAAGCAGTGCCCGTAAGGTAGGGTGGGATCCCCAAATAGTAACGGCAGGCAGTTCAAACCACTACCGCCTGAAGTACCTTGCGCCCAAAAGCAGCATCAGCTGAGGCCTTACCATCAACCTTGGAAAACTTGGAAAAAGTATGAACAGATGACCAAGTAGCGGCCTTACAAACTTGTTCAACAGAAGCTTGGTGCTGAAAAGCCCAAGAAGCACCAATAGCCCGAGTGGAATGAGCAGTAACCCGGAAAGGAGGTTCCTTCCCTTTAGCAGAATAGGCTTGTACCACCGCCTGACGGATCCACTTGCTAATAGTAGATTTAGCCAGAGGCAAACCCTTCCTGGGTCCAGCAGGAAGAACAAAACGAGCATCAGATTTCCTGAAAGACTCAGTAGCAACCAAATAAAACTTCAGTGCCCTGACAACATCCAGAGAATGAAGGGTCTGTTCCTTGGAATTAGTAGGGTTAGGACACAAGGAAGGTAAGACAATGCCCTGATTGAGAAGGAAAGCAGACACAACCTTGGGCAAGTAATCCGGTTTAAGCCAAAACACTACCTTATCCTGATGTCGCTCAAAATAAGGCGGTTTCATGGAGAGCGCCGCCAGCTCAGAAACTCGCCTGACCGAAGTAATGGCCACCAAAAAGGACACCTTAAGAGTCAGAATGAGCAACGCAGCCCCATGCAAAGGTTCAAAGGGAGGACCCTGTAGAGCAGACAACACCAAATTTAAGTCCCAAACCGGTAGCATAGGCTTACGTGGCAGACGCACATGAGTAACCAGCCTGTGATTGGCAGAGGATCTTTGGAAAAAAATTGTCAGAGCTGACACCTGTCCCTTGAGAGTACTAAGTTGAAGGCCCGAATCCAAACCATGTTGTAAAAACTCCAGGATCCTGGGGATAGAAAACACCAGACAAGGAAGAGACTTGGACTCACACCAGGCAATGTAAGCATGCCAGACCCTGTAGTAGATAAAAGACGAGGACTTCTTCCGAGCCCGAATCATAGAATCATAGTATCAAAAACCGAGGCCGGCAACCCCTTAGCCATCAAGATGGAGGTTTCAGAAGCCAAGCCGTTAAATCCAGCATTTGTAAATTGGGATGGCGCAGCTGTCCCTGAGTGAGAAGTTCTGGGTACTTGGGCAAAACGCACCGATCTACTGCAAACTGCACGACATCTGCGAACCACACCCTCCTCGGCCAACAGGGGGCCACCAGAATGGCCGGAACCCCCTCCTGGGCTATCTTGCGCAGCACCCGGCCCAGCAGAAGAAAGGGAGGGAATACATAGAGGAGTCGAAACTCCATCCAAGGAATTGCTAGCGCATCCGTGGCGAAGGCCAGAGGATCCTGAGATAGGGAAACAAATCTTGGAAGCTTGTGATTGTGACGGGACGCAAAACAGGTCCACATCCGGCTGACCCCAGCGGCGACACGGAGTGAAATACCTTGCTGCTGAGAGACCATTCCCCCAGCCGAGACGTCCCCCTGTTCAGGGAGTCTGCCTCCTGGTTCTCCACCCCCGGAATGTAGACCGCCGAGATGCAGGGAACACTCCCTTCCGCCCAAGACAGTATCAGGAACACTTCCTTGAGGGCTCGCTTGCTCAGAGCCCCTCCCTGATGATTGATGTAGGCTACCGCTGTCTGGTTGTCCCAGCGGGAACCCGACCCCGAAGGTGTGGAGTCAACTGGGAGAGAACCAACCTGATTGCCCGCAGTTCTAGAATGTTGATGGGTGCACTGACCCTGGAATTTTAGAGACTTCCAAACTCCCCCCCAACCGGTCAGACTGGCATCTGTGGTGACAATCTCCCAGCGCAGAGGCAGGAAGGTCCTGCCCACTAGAAGATTCCTCGAGTTCAACCACCACGACAGGGGACTGCCTGGCCAGAGGGGACATAAATTCCTGATCCAGGGACACAGGGTCCCGATCCCAAACTGACAGGAGATGCAACTGAAGAGACCTCATATGAAACTGAGCAAAAGAAACCGCCTCGAAGCAGGACACCATCAGGCACACTAACTGCATCGCCTGCCGAATGGAGGGATGAGGACACAAGAGCAGGACCCGTGCCTGCATCTGAAGGCCCAACACCTTCTGCTGAGGGAGAAATACCTTGACCTGAGAGGTATCCAGAGTCATGAAAAGCCCAGAAAAGACCTCACCAAAGACGGAGACAGTGAAGACTTGGGATAGTTGATCACCCAGCCGAAGGACTCGAGAGTGGAGGTCACCCCCCCGAGTATCCTTCTCGGCCTGATAAAGAGACTGAGCAACAATCAGAATGTCGTCCAGGTAAGGAAGGATGGGAATGCCCTGGTTCCTCAGAAGGGCCATTATGCCCGCCAGCACCTTGGTGAACACCCGAGGAGCCGAGGTGATACCGAACGGTAAGGCCACAAACTGGTAGTGCTGATCCTCCAGAGCGAACCTCAGAAATCTCTGATGACCTGGAAAGATTGGTACGTGAAGTGGTCATGAAGTCGCCCGGCCGAAGGGTACTGACAGCCGAGCGAAAGTGCTTGAACCGGACAAACCTGTTGAGACCCTTCAAGTCCAGGATGGACCTCAGAGAACCGTCCTTTTTGGGAGCCGTGAAAAGATTGGAATAGTACCCCTGACCCTGTTCTTGGTAAGGTACCAGACAGATGACTCCTGAATCCAACAGGCGTTGAACTGCTAGGTGCAAACCCTGAGCTGACAGAGGATTTCGAGATATCCGGGATCTGAGAAATCTTGGGGGCGGCCAGGCTGCAAACTATCTTGTAACCGGAGGACACTACCTCCTGAATCCACCGGTCTGAGACGCGAAGCATCCAGACATGAGCAAAGAGCCGAAGCCATCACCCCACCCGGACGGCTTGGATCCCCATGAGAGACCGGACCGACTACGGGATCTGCCACGGCCCCAAGAATCCCTGCGGCTACCCGATAAGGAGCCACAATCTCCTCTGGAGGCACGAAAGGAGGAGGAGGACCCCTGAAAGGGCCGAAGCTACTTTCTACGCTGAGGGAGCCTACCATCCTTGGCCAGAACATCCAGACGCTCACCAAAAAGACGAAGCCCCATGAAGGGAAGCCCGGTGAGGGACTTCTTAGCTGCAGAGTCAGCTGCCCACTGGCGCAACCAGAAAGACCAGCGCATAGCCACCAAGAGGGCCGAATAATCCTCCCTTCTCCTACCAGACATGGCGCCATCAGCAAGACGCTTGAGCTTCCTCTTAAGGGCAATGGCCGTAATGGCTGCGGCGCAGACCGGATGCAGGCCTGCCCCTACAAAGGTGAAAGCATGACAAGCCAGCTGATCCATACGCCGGTCTGCTCTGTCACGCAGTGTAGTAGTGTCAGGGGACGGCATGAGCGACGTGTTATACAATCCTAGAACAGGAGCATCCACCTCAGGGGGACACGACCAGCGCTTGACCAGTACAGCCGAAAAGGGATACCTTCTGTCCAATCCCTTGGGCACCGTGGGCAATCTGTTAGGACGTTCCCACTCCTTGAGTACCATATTGGAGAAATGGCCCTGCTCCGGGAACTCCAAGCTTTGTTTGCCAGGGCGAAAGAGCTCACCCTGCTGCCTCTTTGCCGCCTTGGGGGGGGCGATGTGTAATGTCTCAAAGATGGCTGACAACAGACTATCAGTGTCATCAGGGAGCCAGGTATCCTCATCAGAGGCGGACCCCAGGTCACTGTCATAACCTTCCTGATGGCCCCCAGAGGAATCTGAATCATGGAAAAGCTCCCCCTCCTCTAGGGAGTCATGGCCGCCATTCACATGGCCGTCAAGATGCCGCTTTTTGCCAGAGGCCTTGCCCGTCACAGGTCGGGCCAGCTTCCTTTCAATTCTGGCCATGCGTAGAGCCAGATCAGATTGGAACCCCCTACTAGTATCCCCCTCACTGGGGGCTAAATGCAGGCGCGGGGGAGTAGGAGATGCCGGAGGGAGCACAGAACTGGGAAGAGAAACGCCCATCCCAGCCTGGTCCGCAATAATACCTTGGGCGCACGGCACACAAACCGCGCCACCACCACTCAAAGGGGATGACACATAGCCGAGGTTGCCCCGAAGGACCCCCAAGCACGCTATCCCCAGAAGCCTCCATATGGTGATTAACACAGGCACAATAGGCCAGTATAGGTTAAGGGCTAATAAAAGCCACCCGGGAGGCCCCCCAAGGGATGCCCACAGAAGGGCCAAGAGGTAAAAAGAGGGGGGGGGGGGGGGGAATATAAGACCGGGAGAAACCACATCACACTGTTATCCCGCCTGAAAGACATAATCAAGAAAACACCATAAGTATCCCGCAGCACATGCCCAAACAAGCAAAAAGCCCCCATAGAAGACTCAAGGACCAAGAGCGCAGCACGCACAGCACAGACAGGCGACCGGAATACAGGCCAAGATCCGCGGAGGGTAGATCAGGAGGATAGAGTCACCGCCGCAGCCCACGCTGAAAAGGGGAGCCTCTGGAAACTCAGTTCTCCAGCACGCGGAATGCAGACAAGATGGCGACGCGATCGAGCACCTTGAGGGGCGGGCCGCAGGAAAAATTACGCAATATGCGTCATCCCCCGGTGCCGCCCCCACGAAGAGCACTTCGTGACCAGGCGCCCGGCACCATGACAGCCTGTAGTAGAAAGCAGCAGTAAAGCGCCGCCCGCCACAGAGCGCAGTACGCCCGCGGCAGCGGCAAGAAATGACCGCGGGGGAAAATAGGGTACGGAAGCGGGTGGAAATAGACTTGCAGGGCCGCAGGCTTGGTTGCCCTGCTCGCCTGCGAAACAGAGAGCCATCTTCTATCTTCGCAGTATAACTGCAGAGGAAACACTGGAGGTCTATGGGTGATTCCTGTTTTTATATGGGGCGGGGAGGAGCCACAAATCTTCTGCAGTCCACTGCGCCACCTTGTGGCGGAATACCCAGATGTAAGGACTAAATGAAACAGGGCGTGCTGTGCACTAGGAAAAACATGTGATTAAAGTGCTACTGCAGGCAAAGGTAATTGTTACACCATTGCATCGGGCTATATTTGGCAATGTCCTAAATGGTTTTCCGTTTTTAAATTAAAGCAGAAATGGCCGAGATATCCGGGTTTACAGGTTCAGCCAATTACACTCTTTTTCAGCAGAGCGGGACAGGATTGCTGGTCCCTCCTCCTCCAGATTCATAACAGACAATGCAGTATCACAGATCCAAGGGCCACATCCACTTTTTCAGAGGAGAATCATGTAGTGAAACTGTAAACCTCAATATCTCAGACATTCAATTTAAAAATGAATAACAGTTTAGGACAGCGCCAAATGTAGCCCAAAGCAATGATGTAACAATTACCTTTGCACTTTAAGCAGTACAGCAATGACTGCAACTTAAACCGGACTGAAAGCATTTTCTTCCATGACTTACCCGCAAAGCAGCATCTCGCACATTTGAGCAGGATGACTGCAAAGCCTGAAGTAAGACATCAATTTCTTCCTGCTCTGCGTATGTGCAACCTTCTCCTCCTCCACTGCTTGTGCAAAGTGATGTAAGTGCATTGGAGGCCAACATCTGCAGATAAACAGGCATGTTACAAACATCTGGAAACTACCCACTTGATGGACAATGAACTAGGTAAGTCACGTCTGAAATAGCCCACGTAATAAGATAAATCAGGTAGGAGTGCTGGATGCTTAAAAATCACTGTTAAGCTTACCGGTAAAGGTGTTTAAGAGCCCTTCAGGATGTCCACGTTACCCCCCCCCCCCCATAGGCTCTCCCCCCCCAGAGAGGAAACCCAAACTGGGACAGTTTATAAGCACCACCACTTCTTCCCAGACCCCAGTAGTAATAAAGAACATTAACACAAGTAACCGCTGTAGTAATCGGGAGGGTCGTATGGGCTCTCCTGAAGGAATCGTAGAAACACTGTTACCTGTAAGCCTCATGGGGATTTTCTCCCATCGTCCATCAGGACGGCCACAGAGGACAAACAAAAAATGCATTCCTAAGGGTTGGATACTGCCTGTAGAACTGTCCTACCAAAGAAATGTTGCTTATCAAATATTAAGTCTAGGCGGTAAAATGTTAAAAATGTGTGGGGCGAAGTCCATGTGGCAGCTTTACAAATATCAATAGATGCCCCATTCTTTTCTGCCCAGGATGTTGAGACCGCTCTTGTAGAATGGGCTGAAATATGAGGTGGAGTATCCATACAGGTATAGGACAAGGAGATGGCCTGTCTAATCCAGCTAGCAATGGTATTCTTAGAGGCTGGGAGACCTCTATTCTTGCCACAAAGGAAAAAAATAAATGATCTGTTCTATGAAAATCATGAGTATGTCCTAAGTAGGAAATAAGACATATATAGACATCTGGAGATTCAGCATTTTCCCCATTCAACTCTGAACGGACTGTAAATGCAATATAATATCTTGAGTATGGTGAAATTTAGAGGATATCTTGGGCAAATATAAAGGAATCTGGCTTAAGAATGACTGGAAGAACCATACAGTAAGGCTATTGATTGGAGAAAGCCCGAAGGTCCCTAGCCCTTCTAGCAGAGCTAATGTCTAGGAGGAAACTAGTTTTAAGGGAAAAAAATCTTGTCTGTAGCATCCTCCAGTGGTTCAAATGGAGGTTTGACTAAGCCCCTCAGGACCAAAGATAGGCCCCAAGAGGGTACTCGACCATGAGGAACAGGTCTATTCTTAGCTATGGCAATAAAGAAACTATTAATCAAACCCTCACTTCTTAGGCTCATCTAGAAAGACCGATAGGATCAAAGCCTGTGTTCTGAGTTTACTTACTGCAAATCCAAACTCAAAACCCTCCTGTAAATACTCCAGAACTGTGGCAGGAAAGCCTTCTTCAGACATTTACAGAAGATAATATTTTCCATATCTTTAAATACATGTGTCTAGTAATCAATTTTCTGCTACTACTTAAAGTTTCAATAACTCTATGGGATAGACCCTTAGCCTTCATGAACGTTTAGGATCCAGGCCGACAGTGTCAAACTTCTTAGGTTTTGGTAGTAAGCTGGGCCCTAGGAAAGCAGGTCTGGAATCAGAGGAAGTTCCCAGTAATCATCCACTGACAGACATCTGAGGATGGAAAACCAGCTTCCTTTTGGCCAGGCGGGAGCTATGAGGATGACTTCGGTCTTTTCTGATGTGACCTTCCTTACCACCTGCGACATTAGCCTGAACGGCTGAAAGATGTATGTGAGGTGGAAGCGCCAAGGATGGGCTAGGGCAGTGCTCCGTCATCTTTCCTTAGAGAAAAAAAAAACAATGGCATTTTTTTGTTTTCTGCTGTGGCGAATAGGTCTACCTGAGGAAGACCCAATCTTGCCACTATCTGAAGAAAGCTTTGCCAGTTCAACACCCATTCTTCCTGCAGCAGAGGAGCTCAGGAAGTCTGCAACTCCATTTAGAGTTAGAGTTTTTTTAGATGGACTGCTGAAATGGTGTATATTTGATCCTGAAAGGGGTACTTGTGCATGTTCTGAATGTTGTGAGCTGCAGCAACGTTGTCCGAACAGACCTGAGCATTTTTGCCCTTTATTGGGTGGCTGAAGCAAGCAACGCAACTGAAGGAATGGCGGAGGTCATGAGACCCAGTACCATTAAAAGAGACCGGTAAGAACACTCCTTTAGTATTAGTCTCCTGTGGTAAATAGAATTCTATCTGGGTGCATTCATCAAAAGTGGGCAATTTCTGCCCTATATATCTAAGAACCTCAAAATATAAATGCACACCTACAAACTAAAGTTTGATGCAAACAAGAGGAATGTATTTTAATAGTATTATTTATACAGAACAATTGCCGAGGACAGTTAACGTACTGTAGGTCCTCTTGAAGCTATAGGGAATGTACAAGTGAGGGGACACCACACACACAAATAATGCATATAAATAGTCTATATAGAATTTACAATATATACAATAATATCAAAAAGTGACTTAGTACTGTTCAGAGATTATATTATTTGTATCTGTGTAGAAGATACAGTAACAAGTAATAGTGTTGCAACAAATGACTTATAAACCAGCAAATAAAGATTAATGTGCCACTTAGTTATAACTGTATACAAATGCAGAGCAGGAAAGTTCAGTGTGGCCATACCTTGGAGGGGTTAATGCTGAAGGCACTATTTGTGGGCAGGCAGATCACTTTCAAAAAAGTCCAAGGGACAGAGTGGCCAATCTCTTTGTTGTATGGAATCCGGAGGCTGACACGTGTTTCGGGAATACCCTTCGTCAGAACGTTGTAGTTAGCTGTGCAGTGTGGAGGAGAGCGGCTTTTTTGAAAGCGATCTTCCTGCGCACAAAAGGTGCCTCCAGGCTTTCCAGCGCTGCTGCCGGATGCCACACTCCCTGCCCCGGAGTTCCAGGCCCCGTTGAGGAACTACAAAGCCCAGCAGACTCCGCAATGATGTGGTGCTCCAGCAGACCCCTCAAGGCCACAGGTACCCTGCCCTGCGTGAATAAAGCCCCGGAATGGCGAGGTTTGAAAATAAAAAACTAACAAAACAAACTGGACTATGCTATCCCAGCGGGTGGAAGAAAGGCTGGCTTTAGAGGGTTGTGAACAATGAAAAAATACATATTTATACTAAATAGGTTTTCATGCATTTTACTTATAAAATACATAATATCACAGTGTTATGACTAACCTGCAATCTTGGTGTGGCTGTTCCTATAACCTTAGTCAACAAAAGCAGCATGTCTGTACGAGGAAGTAATTCAGGTCCATTCTAAAAAAAAAAAAAAAAAAATACAGATTATTAGGTTCTTGGCTTTTATCAACATAGATGAAAATAGGACAGTAACCAGTGTTCAGAACTGCCAGGTCTTTGAGAACTACAGCTATGGCTGTCATTTTCCTGGACCATAGGCCAGTGGCCCATTCTGGTAATGCAAAGCCAATTGATGTCCATTACCGACTCTACAACTGAAACAGTACAAGAGCAGTGCTGCATCTCAAGGACCCGATGGCATATATGTCAATTTCATTGCTTTAATACTACAAACCTCGTCAATTAGCTCTGTTGGGGCCTTAAAGGATCTTAGTTGGGAATGAACTGTGATTATCTGTAATGCCTGGACAAGCAACTCTTCAGTTTCCTCACTGTTATTGCATGTTTCAAGTAAAACCATTTTTAAAAGAGGGAAGACAAGGGAAAATGCTGGTGCAGATAAAGGAGAAGCCCCTGTTATAAAATAAAGATATGTTAAATAATGCAGAAACCATTAAAAGAAAAAATGGGATAAGGATATATACTTAATGTTTTGCTTATTAACAGTGCTACAGAAGATGGCACTATAAAAAATATAACACTTAATGGCCTTGATTCAATAACAGTTATGGTAGTAAAGATTCACTTAATGAGCTTGAGAATGAAACTGTTGCTGAATCACCAGCTCAGAAAACAATGAAAGAAAATTGAACTTTTTTACACCTTTTCCAAATGTAGCAAAAAGTACAATTGACTTTCATTGTCTTCCTATCTGGTGATTCAGTAGTGAAATTCTCAGGCTTTTTTCCTTAGAGTGAATTCTTATTACTACCATGAGAATTTTTTTCAACTCTTATTGAATCAAGGTCAACATTTCTGGGAAGATTTATTAAACTTTCCACCTGAAGAAATCCGACCAGTTATTGGCAGCCGGTGGTCACGAGGATTCTGCTTTTCCGGCTGCCGGTGGAAACATGAGTCTTGTATGTTTTCGTTTTTTTTCTTCTATTTCTTTAGATTACATGGGTAACAAATCAAAGTAGGGTCCCCACAAACCCCGAAATATGCCCAGCCCTCCAATAAGTGGCACCTCCACCTAACTATACACGTGTTAATAGCTTTTATTTATGTATACACAGCCACATAAAACAATACAACACTATAGACAATTTAAAATACATATACACTATAGACACCAGGGGGCGCCAGTGTTACATCCTAGAATATATATACCAAAATACATGAAAAATATGCGACCCGGCTGGACTGAGTAAAAAAATCTTATTGCATTAAATAATCCCAACAATCCTCAAACCCAATACTATATTTACTAAAAAAATGTGCAAACTTTGCAATATACTGTGCTACATATGAGTATACCATAAAGTGCCTGTGCAAAAAAATATATCCTAGCTACAAAAACTATATAGACCAGCCGGGGTGAGCAGAAAAGATATATCACAAAGATTCATTGTTTTGTTTTTTGTGGCTGTGTATACATAAATAAAAGCTATTAACACATGTATACTTAGGCGGTGGTGCCACTTATTGGAGGGCTGGGCATATTTCGGGGTTTGTGGGGACCCTACTTTGGTTTGTTACATTTGTGTGTTCACAATTCATATAACATATACATATTTCATAGATCACTTCATGCTGGTGCGGTCCACAATAAATTGCTTTGAGTATTCTTTAGATTACATGTGTATTCGACTTTCTGTTAGCCTGCCTACCTGACAAAGCTCAGTATATAAACCTTATAGTCAAGGCCAGTGGACCAAAACCCGTCCTGGAGTCTGAGACTCCAGGACCAGGGAAAGGGGAGTCAGTTCAGGTGACCTGGAGGGTTTCACACAGCGGGGCATCCTGGGGTGCACCAAAACCCAGGATAGTAAAAATCCTGTGTTCTGGTCCACTTTATCTTAAACAAACTTGACCCAGCCCCTTTGGCTTTTATTTGCTCTTTTAATCTACATTAGAAGCATATTGCTAAGATCAAAACTGCCATTGGGTATGCTGGCCCAAGAACGTTTTTGTTGTGTCATTCACTTCTGAGAAACTTCACTCTTCAAGTGTTATGTTTTACTTTTTTACCTTGAACTTAAAGAGTCCAAGTGATCCCTATACTAATTCAACAGTACAGTGCCAGTAAGTTACCTGCCGGCATGGCAGACTTGCGCTGACATTCAGCCTCTGAGCCATGGGGTACCCAGGCTCTATGTCTGGCGTGATGGCTCATAGCCTTGGAGAGGGGGACCCCACATCATTATCTGCCTACTGAATAGTGTACACATTACAGACACAAATTGTGAATTCCAAGACCGCTCTACCTGACTTTTCAAAGCCCCACTTCTGTAGAGTATAAAATTGTTCTATAAATATCACCAATTACCTGAGTCCTCCTTGCGTTTGGGGACTGAATAAAAATGCAAAAGATTAACTGCTCTCTTCACAGCTACTGAGAGGTCTTCCTGACACCAGGCAGCGTCCAGGCTACATTCTGGCTTCAGCAAACGCAGTGTTATGTAGGAAGCCAATTTTCCTGTGGGCAAAAACAAAAACAGATATTGCTGCCAATGATGAGAGAGAGATTCAAAATGCTCTTTTACAACGTTTTTATTTCTTTTATACAATTGTAAAAATGGTGCGTTTACCAAAAGCTTTCAAATGGGCCGGCATAACACAAGCAGAAAACCGCACAAAAACTTCATGAATCCGAGCAGCGGCTAATGGAGACTTAAGCAAGGGCATAAAGCAGCTGGTCAGAGTGGGAATGTGCTGAGAAAGACCAGGAGGGTTCTGCTGTATTATGGCGTCTAGAAGTCTGATCTTTTTATCCAACTCAGCATCCAGCTAAAGTGAGGAAAAACGGAACAAAACAAAAGAGCAATTAAATTAAAATAACATCCTTAAACATTACTTTTAAGCAAAGTACACACCAAAAAATAGAGGCCTTTATAACTAATACATAAAGTGACCTTATTGATTAAAGGACAATGTCCATTAAAGACGTTAAGGAACCACCAGGCACCAAATTGAAACTTATGATTGGTCAGGGCTTGTGATCTGTGTATTTAAAGGCACAGCAGTTTTCATGAAACTTTGTGACACACATGCTGCCCTCCTCCTGTCAGGCTGCCAGCCCTGTCTTCATTACACACCATGTGAAAATAAGTGTCCTTTAACATTATGGTTATCGGTGTATGATGAATGAGGGATTTTAGAGTGAGTCTACAAAAAATCCTTTGGTAGTCTGTTCAACACTACGGGGATGTCCTAAAGCAATCCAAAGATCCCTGGATAGCAAAATCTCCTAAACACTGTGGCTGCTATAGCTGACCAAAGGGTAACCATGCAACAAGCAGGCCAAAATAAAGGGTCCAACTTGCTGCGTGCAAACTCGGTTTTCTGATGCTTTATGGTGAAATGTCCATGAGAACCCTACGACCTTGACTGTGAATAGCCTAAAGGTTAATGCCATAAATTAGCTGAAGAGACTCCACAGCGAGCTGCAATTATCTCTGATGCCCTGATGAAATAGGACACAGAAATACACACCCTGGATATTCGACACTAGAAATCTCGCTTGTTCTAGGGATGCCTTTCCCAAATGTAAAGACTTGGTTCAGAACTTTGAAACATGAACAACGTAGTTCAGGTTCCTGAGCTCCAGTAGACGACCGAGCCCGCCTTCCTGGAAATGTTTGCCACCAGAGAATTGCTTAACAATTTTGTTCCTTAAACAATTGGCCACCTATAAAGAGTAGTGTGACTCTTTGAACATGGTATTTGCGGACCTTTAGCTTAACATTTTTTCTTAGCACAACTAGAAAGGCTACGGTTTGCAACATCTAATAGAACCTTTATAATTACATCATATAGATATTCCCGATAATCTAGAAACTGGGGCAATACAGCAATCTTAAAGGAGCAGCAACCCTGTTATCCAGCAACCAATTCTATAATCGGTCTAATGACCGCACTTATAGGTATAGGGCAATCACAGGTAAGCTTTTCCAAATATTACATTGCTGTGTATGTCCCAAAAGGGGCAGATTTAGGACTGCACCTACACAAAGGCACTGTGGGGTAGTGGATATAGTGGTTCACCACTCTGTGCCCCTCTCTAGCACCTGGTGCTCAGGGTTAGGGATATCACATCTAAAAGTGTCCCTGAAAATTTAAATTAAAAATACAATTCTGTGAAATACTCACCTGTATAATTGATATTATACACATACAGTACGTCCTGCTCCATCTATAATACTTACACGTGGGTAATCCTCCGCCAGATGGCGCTGTTCACTGCAGACATGCAAAAACAGGCTCCTCCCGGCCCTTCATATACCCAGGGACCTCCCACAAATCCCCAGCATTGAAAAGCAGTGAGAAAAAGAAGCCGGGAGAAACCAACCACCAAACTGGTAACAATAACAATGATAACAATCACCATACAGGGGATCCAGAACAAGGTGAAACCAGGGTGGGGTGGAGCAGGACGTATTGTATGCGTATAATATCAATTCTACAGGTGAGTATTTCACAGAATTGTATTTTTCTAAGCATACAGTACGTCCTGCTCCATCTATAATACTTACACGTGGGACATCCAATAGCAGTGTCCATAAAGTAGGGTGGGATCCCCAACAACAAAGGCAACGGCACGTAGCTCGAACTACAACCGCCTGCAAAACCTTACGGCCAAAAGCAGCATCAGCTGAGGCCCGAACATCAACCTTGTAAAACTTTGAAAAGATGTGAACAGAAGACCAAGTAGCGGCCTTGCAAACTTTTTCAACAGAGGCCTGTTGCTGAAAAGCCCAAGAGGCACCAATAGCACGAGTGGAATGAGCCGTAAGACGGAAAGGGGGAGTCCTCCCCTTAGTAGAATAGGCCTGATTCACAGCCTGACGAATCCATTTACTGATAGTAGACTTGGCGGGAGCCAAACCCTTCCTAGGCCCCGAAGGCACAACAAAGAGAGCATCAATCTTCCTGAAAGCCTTAGTGACAACCAGGTAATACTTCAAGCACCTGACTACGTCCAAGGAATGCAGAACCCGCTCCTTGTCGTTGCGAGGATTGGGACACAGAGAGGGAAGAAGAATATCCTGGTTCAAATGAAATGTCGAAACAACTTTGGGCAGAAAATCCGGTTTAAAGCGGAACACCACCTTGTCCTGGTGTCGCTCATAGTATGGAGGCTGAATAGATAGAGCAGCCAGCTCTGACACACGCCTAACCGAAGTAATAGCCACCAAGAAGACAACCTTGAGAGTGAGAACGACCAGAGTAGCATCTTGAATAGGCTCAAAGGGAGCACCCTGCAAGGCAGACAAAACCAAGTTCAAATCCCAGACAGGGACCATAGGTTTTCGAGGGGGACGCACGTGAGTGACCTCCTGAAAGAAGGTCTTAATCAGGTGATGTTGAGCAAATGTCTTCTGAAAGAATATAGACAGGGCAGAAACCTGACCCTTCAGAGTACTAAGTTTGAGACCTAAGTCCAGACCATGCTGTAAAAACTCCAGAACCCTAGGGACGGAGAATTCCCTGCAGGGAAAGACCTGGACTCACACCAGTCAATGTAGGAACGCCATACTCTATAATAGATAGCAGAAGAAGTTCTTCCTGGCCTGCACCATAGTAGCCACCACAGAGGCAGACAACCCCTTCTCCATCAAGATGGAGGTTTCAGCAGCCAGGCCGTCAAAGCCAGAGTTTGTAAATTGGGATGGCGTAAGGACCCTTGAGTTAGCAGATCTGGCACGCCTGGCAGATCGTACTGATCTACTGCCATTTGAACCACGTCTGCGAACCACACTCTTCTTGGCCACCTGGGGGCCACTAGAATCACAGGTACCCCTTCCAGAGCAATCTTGCGTAGAACCCTGCCGAGAAGGGGAAACGGTGGAAACACATACAGGAGTTGAAACTCCCTCCAAGACATGGACAGGGCATCTGTGGCCATGGCCAGAGGATCCCGAGACAGTGAGACGAAGGCCGGGGGCTTGTGATTGCGACGGGAAGCAAACAGATCCACATCCGGTAGGCCCCAACGGTGACACAGGGACTGGAATACCTTGTTGCAGAGGGACCACTCTCCCTGACGGGACATCCCCCTGCTCAGGGCGTCCGCCAGCAGGATCTCCGCCCCCGGAATGTAAACAGCCGAAATGCATTGAACATTGGCCTCCCCCCATGTCAGAATCTGAGACACCTCTTGGAGAGCACCCTTGCTCCGGGTCCCTCCCTGATGATTGATGTAGGCAACCGCCATCCTGTTGTCTGAGCGTACCTGGACCGACAGACCCCTCAGGTGCTGGGTCAAACGCTCCAGTAACAACCTGACTGCCCGTATTTCCAGAATGTTGATGGGTAAATGGGCCTCCTGAGGACCCCACGTCCCCTGGAAGTGCAGGGACTTCCAGAATCCCCCCCAACTTGACAGACTGGCATCCGTTGTGACCGTCTCCCAGGAGGGGGTCAGAAAAGACCTGCCCCCTGTCAAGTTCCTGTGGTCCAGCCACTACGCAAGGGACTGTCTGACCGAGAGGGGAAGCACACAGAACCCGTCCAAGGACGCTGGGTTCTTGTCCCAAACTGACAGAAGGTGAAGCTGCAGAGGTCTCAAATGAAACTGGGCAAAGGACACCGCCTCGAAGCTCGCCACCATCAGGCCCACCAACTGCATTCCCTGCCGGATGGAGAGCTGTGGGCTCGAAAGCAGGAACCTCGCCTGCGCTGTCAGAGCTTCCACCTTCTGTTGAGGAAGGAATATCCTTGACTAAACCGTATCCAGAATCATTCCCAGGAACGGAGTCACCGAGGAGGGGGACAGGGAGGACTTGGGGTAGTTGATCACCCAGCCGAAAGACTCCAGGGTGGACACTACCAGCCGAGTGTCCAACTCTGCCTGCCGCAGAGACCGAGAGGTGATGAGAATATCGTCCAGGTAGGGCAGCACGCATATGCCCCTTAGCCTTATCAGGGACATCACCCCTGCCAGCACCTTGGTGAACACCCTGGGAGCGAACGTTACGCCGAATGGCAGGGCCACAAATTGGTAATGCTGATCTTTTAGTGAGAAACCTTTGGTGTCCCGGAAACACCGTGACGTGCAGGTAAGCATCCTTGATGTCTACTGACGTCATGAAGTCCCCTGGGTGCAGTGAGCCAATGGCCGAGCGCAGAGTTTCCATGCGAAAGTGCCTGTTCTTGACAAATTTGTTGAGGATTTTTAAATCCAGAATGGGCCTGACTGACCCATCCTTCTTGGGTACTGTGAAAAGGTTTGAGTAGAACCCCGTGCCCCTGTCTCCAGGGGGGACCTTGCAAATGACCCCTAGATCCATGAGATCCTGTACGGCCAGCAACAGGACCTGAGCTGAGGCAGGGTCTTGAGGGATTCGAGACCCAATGAACCTGGTGGGGGGGCCGTACAGCAAATTCTATCTTGTAGACGGAGGACACTACCTCCTGAATCCACCGGTCTGAGACGTGGCGCCGCCAGACGTGCTCAAAGTGCTGTAGACGTCCCCCCACCCTGACAGGTGAGGACGCCCCCTCATGACTGGGGGGCCTTGGGAGGGGCTTTGGGCTTGGTTCCCCAGGAGGAACCTGGACAGCGTCCTCTGTTCCTTTGCCAGGAATCAGTGCGGGCCCCAGCGAAGGACGCCCCTCTACCCTGTTTGGCCCCACGGTAGGGGGTTGATAGGGAGCCTTGGCCACAAAAGGGCCGAGTCTGCCGCCTGCGCTGGGGTAACTTGCCTCCCTTGGCAAAGAGGTCTAATCGATCCCCAAACAAGCGAAGCCCCGTGAGGGCTTTCTTGGCGGCATTGTCTGCGGCCCACTGGCGCAACCAGACCGCGCGGCGTATAGCAACCACCAGGGCAGATGACCTGGCACACATCTTAATAGCATCGTCCGATGCGGACAGGATAAAGTTCACAAACGCATCACAGCTGGACAGAGCATTGACAGTATCAGGAGGCAACTCATCTGTGCCATCGAGAGCACTCCTAACCACGGCCCTGAGCGCTACCGCCGTAATGGCTAAGGCGCAAACCGGGCGCAGAGTCGCTTCCCCAAATGCAAAGGCATGACATGCCAGTTGGTCAACGTGCCGGTCCTCAGAGTCCCGTAGCGTAGTAGTGTCGGGAGAGTGCATAATAGAGGTGTTGGACAACCCTAGAATAGGAGCATCGACCTCAGGCGGCGATGACCAGTACTTAACCAAGTCAGCAGGAAAGGGATTTCCTACCCATGTTCTTAGGGACCCCTAAGTCTGCTGGGATGTTCCCATTCTTTAAGCACGAGGCTATTGAAATGGGTCTGCTCTGGAAATTCCAAGCGAGCTTTAGCAGTATGAAAAAGGTCACCCCTTTGCCAGGGAGCCGCAGCAGGGGGAGAGAGGGACAGAACCTCAAAGATCTGAACCAACAGTCTATCAATATCATCCAAGGACCAATGCTCGGGGCCAGACTCTTCCTGACCCTTAGACTCATCGTCATAAGACCCTGAGTCAGAGAACAGTTCCCCTTCGTCCGAGGGGATGTGGGCATAAGAGTGCAACAAATCATCAGGTTCTATAGGGAAGAGGGCCGATTCAGGGTTCAAGTGCCGCCTCTTGGCGGTGGCTTTACGCGCTAAGGAATTAGCAAGCAAGTTTTCAACACTGGCTCTGCTGTGGCTCCCCGTCGGGGAACGAACCCCGTCTGCCGTGACAAGGTGTACTGTATTGGACCGGCGCTCAAGCCAGCGCCACCTAGGCAGAGCCACAAGGCTAAGAAGATGAAGAGGAAGAAAGACGCCGAAGCGTCCACAAGCCGCCGCCGCCGTACGTGCGGAGCGAGCAGAAGGCAGATACTAAAGGCGCTTCGTTAACAGTAAGAGCGCGGCTCTGATCCCCGTTCTCAGTAAGGCACAGCCGAGCCATAAGCGTGTAAGGATACACTGAGGCCGCCATACACACAACCCCTCCCCCCCCTTTCTTTTCCCCCTGGCTAAGGGGGGAACGAGGGAGGAAGGCAACCAGTTACATAGGGTCCACCGCTACATGGGGCGTGGGGCAACGATGCGGGAGGGGCATCCCCTGAAGGCTCACCATCAGCCTTGACCGCCTACCCTATGGTGGGGGATTGCGGTGGAGCGTAGCTCCGTAAGCACACATGGTGCTGCCTACCTTCACCCGACCAGCGCAGCCCAGGCTGGGAGGCATATTCACACAAAGGAGGGGTGGAAATAGTCCCGCAGGGCCGCAGGCTGTAATAGCCCGGCTCACCTGCGAGAGAGTGATACTTCATGTCTTCGCAGTCAGCACTGCAGAGAAATCTGGGGATTTGTGGGAGGTCCCTGGGTATATGAAGGGCCGGGAGGAGCCTGTTTTTGCATGTCTGCAGTGAACAGCGCCATCTGGCTGAGGATTACCCACGTGTAATGGAGCAGGACGTACTGTATGCTTAGAATAAAGTAAATTAATGTAGAAAAGCACTTTGCAGCGAGGCTACTACACCTGTATCTTCTCAGTTCACTCTATCTTGCTAGACAGAGTAAACTGAATGTGGTTAGGCCCAAGGGATAGGTCCCCAGTTATGTGCCAGTTTAGCACTGACTCCTTGCCAGGAAAGCAGAGAGCCTAACTGAATGGTAGAGAAAGTCTGCACACATCAGAACATCTATCCAGCATATTTTTGAATATTTATAATATTTATAATATTAGCCTATTTCTCACATGAACATTCTTGGAAATTTTTTGTTTGAATGTATCTAAATATTAATGAAAATTCCAGATAGACAGTGGTCAATAAACACTTCGGCCCAGGCTCAGGTCTGTAAAAAATCTTCAGACGTTTGGATGGAGAGATGGCATCAGCGCTTACTATGTCCTCTAATGACTTTGAAAAAAATTGCCTTTGAGATCTATTGAATAAACAAATTCACCTTTTCTTAAGGTGGTAAGGAAATGCTGCCAAAGCCTAAAACCAGCCAATACGTCTGAGCTTATTCAGATGATTTTGCACGATAGTGTGCTTTAACAGAAGGGCATCCCAAATTGAGTGGCGAAAGGATGGACTTTTTTTTGCTTTACCTGCAGGAGTCTCTTACGAATTTGACTCTCCTTTTCCATCTGCATCTGCAACATTTCCTTCTGTTTACTTGTTAGCTGAATCTCTTCTTTTATTCCCTTCTTCTTCTTAATCTCCTACAAGAAGGTCAATCTTATAAAATATTCAAAGACAGTGACAGTGCACACCATGCATGCAGACAGACCCCTTGCACGTATTATGGAATTTCAACCTTTGATCCTTATTATCCTATTATTTATGTCAAGTAACAACACCACCATGTAATATGAAGTTTATTCTATTGTAAAAAAAATTGATATTGCATATTGATAAACCAGTGCAATACTAAGTGCCTCTCGCTTTGCTATTTGCAGCACAAAGGCAGAAGATGATAGGTGTGTGTGTGGCGCAGAAGGATAGGTAAGATTTGTCAAGGTGGTAAGCCTGTGCCACAACAGGGTTATGGTCCACTTTAACAAATGTACAAAAGTCAATGGTCTAAGAGTCTGTTTATACCATGGATTTCCACCACAGTAACACATGAACCACAAAAGCAGCTTGGTAACTTTTTGATAGCCCAGTATCTGCTCCAGAGGGATACCAAGTACCAGTAGCAAGCGACCCAGCGTTAAAGCAGCAGCACGTCAAAAGGAAAGAATATGCCACTGCAATAGATATTGCAGCAGTGGCAGGAAAGTCAAGCGGGGCCTGCAGTAGCAGAATAAGAGGAGCCAGTGATAGCAGCAGCGATTGGTGGCAGTGTGAATGCAGCACAGGTAAAGTGCAATACATGCAATTCGCCTGTGCTACCCAGATACGTCTTGAGACCAAGCTGCAAATGTTGCATACTGTGCATACTGCCAAAATGCAAACATAGTGAGGTGTATGGATGTGAACTGACCAACGAAAAATAATGGGCAGCGTTTTTCCTGCTTTGTGACTGCACTGTGACAGAGACTGGGCCCTGAGACAAAAATACAATTATGTGATATTATAAGTATTATAAGTATGCAGCACGTCCTGCTCCAGATAATGATTCATAACAGATGGGATTACCTCCGCTAGAGGGCGCTTGACTGCAGAGATGGCAAAAAGAGGCCCCTCCCGGTCCCATATATACCCGGGACCTCCCACAAATTCCCCAGTATTGAAAAGCAGTAAGGATAACCAGGAGAAGCCAATGATAATCAACAACGTTAACAAGGATAACAATCACCATACAGAGGATCCAAGATAATGCAAACAGGGTGGGGTGAAGCAGGACGTGCTGCATACTTATAATACCAATTCTACAAGGTGAGTAATTACAGAATTGTATTATTCTAAGTATGCAGCACGTCCTGCTCCAGATAATGATTCATAACAGATGGGACATCCAATAGCAGTGTCCGTAAATAGGGTGGGATCCCAAAAAGCAACAACGCGCAGTTCAGCATCCGCTGAGGCCCGAACATCAACCTTGTAAAACTTGGAAAAGGTATGAACAGAAGACCAAGTAGCAGCCTTACAAACTTGTTCAACAGAAGCCTGGTGCTGGAAGGCCCAGGAGGCCCCAACAGCACGGGTAGAATGAGCAGCAACACGGAAAGGAGGATCCTTTCCCCTAGCAGAATAGGCCCTAAAAATAGCCTGACGAATCCATTTGCTAATAGTAGACTTAGCAGGAGCCAGACCCTTCTTGGGACCCGAAGGAACCACAAACAAGGCATAAGTCTTTCTGAAAGGTGCAGTAGCCACCAAGTAGAACTTCAAATTCCTGATCACATCCAGGGAATGTAAGGCCCTCTCCTTGGAATTACCAGGATTAGGGCACAAGGAAGGAAGCACAATGTCCTTGTGATGGAAGGCAGAGACACCCTTAGGCAAGAAATCAGGTTTAAAGCGGAAAACCACCTTGTCCTGATGTCTCTCAAAGTAGGGGGCCTGAATAGAAAGGGCCGCCAACTCCGAAACACGCCTGACCGAGGTCATAACCACCAAAAAGACAACTTTAAGAGTAAGAATAGACAGAGCAGCCTCATGCACAGGCTCAAATGGAGGGCCCTGAAGGGCAGACAAAACCAAATTCAAGTCCCAAACTGGCAACAGAGGTTTGCGGGGGGGGGGGGGGGGGGGAAGCACATGAGCAACCCCCTGGAAGATGTTGAGCGAAAGATCTCTGGAAGAAAACAGCCAAGGTAGAAACGTGACCTTTGAGCGTGCTGAAGTCCCAGATCCAAGCCATGCTGAAGGAACTCCAAAATCCTAGGAATGGAGAACACCCGACAGGGAAGGACCCTAGACTCACACCAGTCAATGTAGGCCCACCAGATTCTATAGTAGATGGTAGTAGAATTCTTCCTAGCCCTGATTAGAGTATTAACCACAGAATCAGAAAGCCCTTCATCCGTTAAGATGGAGGTTTCAGCACCCAGGCCGTCAAAGTCAGCGTTTGTAAATTGGGATAGCATAGCCGCCCCTTGAGTGAGAAGGTCCGGAAACAGGGGCAGAGCGTACTGATATACCACCAGCTGCACAATGTCTGCGAACCACACCTGTCTTGGCCAACGGGGGGCCACCAGAATAGCTGGCACCCTTTCCTGCACCAGCTTGCGCAGAACCCTGCCCAGTAGTGGGAACGGAGGAAAGAGATACAGGAGACTGAACCCCTGCCAGGACAGAGTCAGAGCATCCACCGTAAGGGCCAGGGGATCCTGGGACAGAGAGACAAAGACTGGGAGCTTGTGATTGTGGCGAGATGCAAACAGATCCACGCCCGGCAACCCCCAACGGTGACATAAGGACAGGAAGACCTCGCTGCTTAGAGACCGGAATGTACACTGCTGAGATGCAAGGAACATTGTCCTCCGCCCAGGACAGAATCATGGACGCCTCCTTGAGGGCACTCTTGCTCCGAGTCTCTCCCTGATGATTGATGTAGGCAACCACCGTCTGGTTGTCTGAGCGAACTTGGACCGGCTGACCCTGAAGGTGAGGAGTCAACTGGGCCAGTACCAACCGAACCGCCCTCAGTTCCAGGATGACCTGACAGACTGGCATCCGTGGTGACCATCTCCCAACAGGGGGCCAGAAAGGATCTGCCCCCCCAACAGGTTCCTCGAGTCCAGCCACCACAAGAGGGACCGCCAGGCCAGAGGAGACAGAACAAAGGCCTGATCCAAAGACAGGGGACTCTTGTCCCAGACTGATAGGAGATGGAGCTGAAAAGGTCTCATGTGGAACTGAGCATAAGGAACTGCCTCGAAGCAGGATACCATTTGTCCCACAAGCTGCATCCCTTGCCGGATGGAAGGGCGAGGGCAGGACAGAAGGAAATGAACCAGAGCTTGAAGAGAATCCACCTTCTGCTGAGGAAGAAAAATCCTGGCCTGAACAGTATCCAGATTCATGCCCAGGAAGGAGGTCACCAGAGACGAAGACAGGGAGGATTTGGGGTGATTGATCACCCATCCGAATGTTTCCAGAGCAGTCACCACCTGCTGGGTATCCAATTCTGCCTGCTGCTGGAAAGAATAAGAAGTGATGAGGAGATGGTCCAGATAAGGAAGAATGCGAATTCCCTGAGCTCTGAGGAGAGCCATAACACCTGCCAGCACCTTGGTGAAGACTCTGGGGGCCAAGGTGAGACCGAAGGGCAGTGCTACAAATTGGTAGTGCTGGTCCTCCAGTGTGAACCTGAGGAATCTCTGATGCCCTGGGAAGACTGGTACAGGAAGGTAAGCATCCTTGATGTTTATGGAGGTCATGAAGTCCCCCGGGCACAAAGAGCGGAGCGCAGGGTCTCCATACGAAAGTGTCTGGTCCTGATGAACTTGTTGAGAAGCTTTAAGTCCAGGATGGGTCTGATGGAACCATCTCTTTTGGGTACTGTGAAGAGATTTGAATAAAAAGCCAGACCTCTCTCCCCAGGAGGGACCTGGCAGATGACCCCCATGTCCAATAGGTTTTTCACAGCCAGAAACACACCCTGAGCTGCCAGGGGTTTTAGAGGAATCCGAGACCTGAGGAATCTTGGAGGCAGCCAGGCAGCGAACTCTAGCTTGCAGCCGGAGGACACAACCTCCAGAATCCACCTGTCTGAGAACTGCTGTCCCCAGACATGAGCGAAGAGCCGCAGCCGTCCCCCCACCCGGATGGGCACCTCTTCATGGCTGAGTGGGCTTGGTGACAGATTTGGGCTTGGAACCCCAGGAGGATCCGGGGCGGGCACGTCCCCTGCCTTTGCCCCAGAAGTCTCCCCTGTGCCCCGCAAAGGATACCCCCTCCCAGACCTGGATCCACGAAAGGAGGGGGTAAAAGCACCCGACCCCCGAAAGGGCCACGGCTGTTTCTTGCGTTGGGGAAACTTACCCCCCTTTGCAAACAGGTCCAAGCGATCACCAAAAAGGCGCAGCCCCTTAAAGGGGAGCCCCGTAAGGGCCTTCTTAGCAGCGTTATCAGCTGCCCACTGACGCAGCCAAACCGAGCGGCAGATAGCAACCACCAAGGCAGAGGTCCTACTACACATCATAATGGTGTCATCCAAGGCAGAAAGGATATAAGCAGTGAACATCTCACATTGTGACAAGGCGCTGAACTCGGCACTAGAAGTATCATCAGGGGAGACTTCCAGTAGACCCTTGATGAGAGTCCTAATAGCCACAGCAGCAATAGCAGAAGCACAGACAGGACGCAAGGCAGACCCCACACAGGCAAAAGCATGGGAAGCCAGCTGGTCAATACGCCGGTCCTCACTATCCTTCAAGGTAGAGGAATCAGAGGAATGCACCACAGAGGTGTTGGACAACCCCAAGACTGGAGCATCCACTTCTGGGGGGGTTGACCAACAGTTAACCACAGCAGAGGGAAAAGGATACCTTTTATCCCAGTCCCTAGGCATTTCGGGAAGCCAGCAGGGCCGTTCCCATTCCTTGAGAACAAGATTATTGAAATGGGCCTGTTCTGGAAATTCCAAACGTGGCTTAGCAGTACTGAACAACTCCCCCTATTGCTTGGGAGCCGCAGCAGGAAGGGAAATGGAAAGCACTTAATAACTGAGTCAACAGTCTACTGGTGTCATCAGAATCCCAATGATCAGAGCCAGCGTCTGCGCCACTGAAATGCTGATCATCAGAAAGCTCTGAATCTGAGAATAATTCTCCTCCTCAAGTGGGGTATAGTCAGACAAGTCAAGGAAATCCTCAGTCTCCATAGGAAGGGCAGACGCACAAGGCGCCACATGCCGTCTCTTAGCTGGGGCCTTACGGGCCGCAGAGCTAGCAATCAACCTCTCAATGTTAGCCAACCTAGAAGACACGTCAGGCTGAGACTCCCCACTAGTATTCAGCTCACTGGGAGTCAAAAATCAAACGAGGGGGAGTGGGTGAAGACATAGTGGGCGCAGGCCCAGTCACAGATAGCCCAGAATGCAGCGCAAGCGCCTGCTGGGCGCAGGGTACACAGACCCGCACATTATCGCTCACAGGGGATGCCTCACACACCACACACAGCCGGGCTTTTCCCGAGGGGACCCCGAGCACAATATCCTGTGAAGCCTCCATATGGGGATTAAAGTGGGCCAATTGGCCAATAGAAATTACGCTGTACAGCAACCCGGGATGCCCCAAATGTCCGCAGGGAAGTGGGAGGATTTAACAGATTAGGCCTCTAATAAAGTTACTGAGAACTAATAGAGGGGACAGGACCGGGAGAAACCTCTTAATATAGTTTTCCCGCCTGCAAGACACAATAAGGACACCCATAAGTACACAGAAATGACATCTAAATAAAAAAACCTAAGCCCGCAGGGGCACTCATGGACCGCGGTGGGAAGCCAGCAAGCACACAAGGAGAGGACCAAAATGGCGCTGGAGGAACCTCAGGGTGCGGGCCGCAGGAGAAGACGACGCGGAGCGCCCCAACCGACAGGCCACGCCCCCTCCAAAGAGCGCGTAGACAGGCTGAGAGCCTGCCTCCAAGCAGCCAATAGGCGCGCGGAAGGGACTGGAGTGACATCACCGCTGACCGTGGATGCCGCAGGGCGCGGGTGTCAGCGGCGGCAATTTTAAAAATGGCAAGTAGAAACACTCAGGGAGCGGAGCCCCAAGACAAAAGCGCAGTAACACACACACACACACACACACACACACACAAGCATGTGAAAATATATATATATATCCCCCCCCCCCCCCCGAACGAATGGGATAGCGGGAGGAAGGGGAAAGAGCGGGTATCAGCTAAGGAGACCCAAAATGACAAATGCAGGGGGTGGGCAAGGAGCGGACGGGGCATCCCAAACCCATAACCTGCACCGCTTACCCTTTGGTGGGGGATTGCGGTTGGAGCAAGGGCTCCAGACAATGCTGCCTACCATCACCCGACCAGCGCAGCCAAGGCTGGAAGGCATAAATAAAAAGTGGAACGGGTGGGAATAGTCCTACAGGGCCGCGGGCTGTTAAGCCCCGCTCACCTGTGAGAAGAGAAGCCATCATCTTGTCCTTCGCAGCCGACTGCAGAGAAGATACTGGGGAATTTGTGGGAGGTCCCGGGTATATATGGGACCGGGAGGGGCCTCTTTTTGCCATCTCTGCAGTCAAGCGCCCTCTAGCGGAGGTAATCCCATCTGTTATGATCATTATCTGGAGCAGGACGTGCTGCATACTTAGAATACATTTTAGGCTATGACTGAAACACATTCATGACAGCATTGACACATTAACCATTTTTAAATGTACCGTGGCGCTATTAGCTCCTGGTCTGGCTTCAGTGTGCACCCTTGCTTCGAGACATAAGAGCAAATCCCCCTCATCGAATGAAAGCACTGATGCACAGAGCAGCCCCCCCTCATGGAATGAAAGCACTGAAGCACAGAGCAGATCCCCTCATCGAATGAAAGCACTGAAGCTCAGAGCAGACCCCCTCATCGAATGAAAGCACTGGAGCACAGAGCTGACCCCCTCATCGAATGAAAGCACTGAAGCACAGAGCAAATCCCCTCATTGAATGAAAGCACTGAAGCTCAGAGCAGACCCCCTCACTGAATGAATGCACTGATGCACAGAGCAGAAGGCCCCTGCAAAAATACAATTCTGTGAAATACTCACCTGTAGAATTGATATTATGAGTATACAGTACGTCCTGCTCCAGATAGATTACTTGCACTTGGGTTATCCTCCGCCAGATGGCGCTGCACTGCAGAGACATGTAAAACAGGCTCCTTCCAGCCCCTCAAATACCCAGGGACCTCCCACAAATCCCCAGCATTGAAAAGCAGTGAACAAGAAGCCGGGAGAATTTAACCACCAAAACTGGTAACTATAACAATGATAACAATCACCATGCAGGGGATCCAGAATAATGCAAAAACCAGGGTGGGGTGGAGCAGGACATACTGTATATTCATAATATCAAGTCTACAGGTATTTCACAGAATTGTATTATTCTTAGTACACAGTACGTCCTGCTCCAGATAGATTACTTACACTTGGGGCATCCAATAGCAGTGTCCATAAGCAGGGTGGGATCCCCAACAAAAGGTAACAGCAGACAGTTTAAACCACTGCCGCCTGCAAAACCTTGCGGCCAAACACAGCATCAACTGAGGCCCTAACATCAACCTTGTAAAACTTTGAAAAGGTATGAAACGAAGACCAAGTAGCGGCCTTGCAAACTTGTTTAACAAAAGCCTGGTGCTGGAAAGCCCAAAAGGCACCAATAGCCCAAGTAGAATGAGCAGTAAGGCGGGAGGGAGGACTCTTCCCCTTGGCAGCATAGGCCTGAATCACAGCCTGACGAATCAATTTGCTAATAGTAGACTTAGCAGGAGCCAAACCCTTCCTAGGACCAGAAGGGACCACAAAAAGAGCATCAGTCTTCCTGAAGGCCGCAGTGACTACCACGTAATACTTCAGACACCTGACCACATCCAAGGAATGCAGAACCCTTTCCTTAGCATTGCTAGGATTAGGACACAAAGAAGGAAGAACAATATCTTGATTCAAATGAAAGGCAGACACCACCTTAGGCAGAAAATCCGGCTTAAAGCGGACCACCACCTTGTCCTGGTGTCTCTCATAGTATGGGGGCTGAATAGACACACGCCTTACCGAACTAATAGCCACCAGAAAGACAACCTTGAGGGTAAGTACAGCCAGAGCAGCATCCTGAATAGGCTCAAAGGGAGCACCCTGCAAAGCAGACAAAACCAAGTTCAAATCCCAAACAGGGACCATAGGTTTACATGGGGACGCACATGAGTGACCCCCTGAAAGAAGGTCTTAACCAAGGAACGCTGAGCAAAAGACTTCTGAAAGAAGACAGACAGGGCAGAAACCTGACCCTTCAGAGTACTGAGTTTTAGACCCAACTCCAACCCATGCTGTAAAAACTCCAGAAAGAACTCCCTACAGGGAAGAGACCTAGACTCACACCAATCAATGTTGGTACGCCATACCCTATAATAGATGGCAGAAGAATTTTTCTTCCTAGCCTGCACCATGGTATCCACCACCGAGGCAGACAAGCCTTTCTCCATCAAGATGGAGGTTTCAGCAGCCAGGCCGTCAAAGCCAGAGTTTGTAAATTGGGATGGCGTAAGGGGCCCTGAGTGAGCAGATCTGGCGCCCCTGGCAGGACGTTCTGGTCTACTGCTATTTGTACCACGTCTGCGAACCACTCTTCACGGCCACCTTGGGGCCACCAGAATCACTGGCACCCCTTCCAGAGCAATCTTGCGCAGAACCCTGCCCAGCAGGGGGAATGGAGGAAAGACATACAGGAGCCGAAATTCCTTCCATGACATGGACAGAGCATCCGTGGCCAAGGCCAGAGGATCCTGAGACAGGGAGACAAAGGCCGGGAGCTTGTGATTGTGACGGGATGCGAACAGATCCACATCCGGGAGACCCCAACGCAGGGACTGGAAAACCCTGTTGCAGAGGAACCACTCCCCCTGACGGGAAGTCCCCCTGCTCAGAGAGTCTGCCAGTAGATTCTCTGCCCCCGGGATAAACACAGCCGAAATGCATTGAACATTGGCCTCCGCCCATGTCAGAATCCGCGACACCTCCTGGAGGGCACCCCTGCTCCGGGTCCCTCCCTGATGATTGATGTAGGCAACCGCCGTCCTGTTGTCTGAGCGCACCTGCACAGACAGTCCCTTCAGGTGATCGGTCAACTGCTCCAGTACCAACCTGATTGCCCGTAGTTCCAGAATGTTGATGGCCCCACCTCCCCTGGAAGCGCAGGGACTTCCAGAATCCCCCCCAACCTGACAGACTGGCATCCGTGGTGTCCGTCTCCCAGGAGGGGGCCAGAAAGGACCTGCCCCCTAGCAAGTTCCTGTGGTCCAGCCACCACGAAAGGGACCCTCTGACCAAGGGTGGAAGCACACAGACCCCGTCCAAGGACGTTGGGTCCTTGTCCCATACTGACAGAAGGTGAAGTTGCAGAGGCCTCAAATGGAACTGAGCAAAGGGCACCGCCTCGAAGCTCGCCACCATCAGGCCCACCAGCTGCATTCCCTGCCTGAGGGAGGGTTGGGGGCACGAGAGCAGGAACCTCACCTGCGCAGTCAGAGCTTCCACCTTCTGTTGAGGAAGGAATATCCTTGACTGAACCGTATCCAGAATCATTCCCAGGAATGGGGTCACCGAAGAAGGGGACAGAGAGGACTTGGGGTGATTGATCACCCATCCGAAGGACTCCAAGGTGGACACCACCAGCTGAGTGTCCAGCTCCGCCTGCTGTAGAGGCCATGAGGATGTCGTCCAGGTAGGGCAGCACTCGAATGCCCCCTGACCTTATCAAAGACATCACCCCGCCAGCACCTTGGTGAACACTCTGGGAGCTGAAGTGAGGCCAAATGGCAAGGCCACAAATTGGTAATGTTGATCTTCCAACGCGAATCTGAGAAACCTTTGGTGTCCCGGGAACACAGGGATGTGAAGGTAAGCATCTTTGATATTCACAGACGTCATAAAATCCCCTGGGCGCAGAGAGCCGATGGCCGAGCGCAGAGTTTCCATGCGAAAGCGCCTGTTCTTGACAAACTTGTTGAGGATCTTTAAATCCAGAATGGGCCTGACTGACCCATCTTTCTTGGGCACTGTGAAAAGGTTGGAATAGAACCCCTTGCCCCTTTCTCTTAAGGGGACCCTGCAAATGACCCCCAGATCCAGGAGTCCTTGCACGGCCTGCATCAGGACCTGAGCTGACACAGGATCCTGGGGGATCCGGGACCGGATGAATCTTGTGGGGGGCTGCACAGCAAACTATCTTCTAACCAGAGGACACTACCTCCTGAATCCATCGGTCTGAGACGTGGCGCCCCCAGACGTGCGCAAAGTGCTGTAGCCGTCCCCCCACCCTGACGGGCAAGGGCGCCCCATCATGCCTGAGGGGTCTTGGGAGGGGCTTTGGGCTTGGACCCCCAAGAGGAGCCAGGACGTCTTCCTCTGCTCCTATGCCAGGAATCTGCACGAGCCCCCGCGAAGGACACCCCTTTTCCCTGCTTAGCAACTCGATAGGGGATTGAAAGGGGGCCCGAAAGGGCCGAGACTGCCGCCTGCACTGGGGTAACTTACCTCCTTTAGCAAAGAGGTCTAGACGGTCCCTAAACAGGCGTAGCCCCTTAAATGGGAGCCCAGTAAGGGCTTTCTTAGCAGCATTGTCAGCAGCCCAATGGCGCAGCCACACCGCCCGGCGTATAGCTACCGCCAAGGCAGAAGATCTGGCACACATCCGAATAGCATCATCCGATGCAGACAGGATAAAGTTTACAAACACATCACAGTTAGACAGTGCATTAACCGTATCAGGTGGCAATTCACCTGGGCCTTCGAGTACATTTCTGACCAGGGCCCTGAGCGCCACAGAAGTAATGGCCAAGGCCCAAGGCGCAAACCGGGCGCATCGCCGCCCCCACAAATGCAAAGGCATGGCATGCCAATTGATCAATGCGCCGGTCCTCAGAGTCCCGCAGCGTAGTAGTGTCGGGGGAGTGCATAATAGAGGTGTTAGACAGCCCTAGAATAGGAGCATCGACCTCGGGGGGGGGGCGATGACCAGCACTTGACCATATCAGCAGGAAAAGGATACTTCCTGTCCAAACTCTTAGGAATCCCGGGAAGTCTACTGGGATGTTCCCACTCCTTAAGCACGAGGTTATTGAAATGGGTTTGCTCAGGAAATTCCAATCGAGCCTTAGCAGTATGGAAGAGCTCACCCCTTTGCCTGGGAGCCGCAACAGGGGGAGAGATGGACAAAACCTCAAAAATCTGAACCAGCAGCCTGTCAGTATCATCCGGGGTCCAGGGGTCAGAGCCAGAATAGTCATGACCCCTGGGCCTCTCGTCAGATGACCCCGAGTCAGAGAACAGCTCCCCTTCATCCGAGGGGGTATAGCCATATAGATGCAACAACTCGTCAGACTCCGTAGGGAAAAGAGTGGCATCAGGGGTTAAGTGCCGCTTTTTAGCGGTGGTCTTACGCGCTAAGGTATTAGCAATACATTTTTCAACACTGGCCAGTCTAGCAGCCACATCAGGATGAGAATCCCCGCTTGTATTGGGGGTTAGACTCAGGCTTGGGGAGTAGGTGAAGTGAGGCGAGGTGCAGGCCCAGCCACAGGAGGGGTGGGTTGTACCATTAGCGCCTGTAGGGATTGACGCTGTAAGCTACCCTGGATGCCCCAATGACCCGCAGGGAAGTGGGAGTAATTATACTAGGACCAACTGACAATTACACCGGGCCGGGAGAAGCCACTGGATTCACCCGTCTGAAAGACATAATGAGAATATGGGGCGTAGAACCATGCACAGAAGGCAATGAGCATAATGATCGCCCGCGAGGGCACTTACAGACCGCGGAAGGGGGGACCGTCACACACACGCGCGCGACTTCACATCAAAATGGCGCCAAGAGAACCTCGAAGGGCAGGCCAGACGGGCCGTGATGCGGAGCGCGCCAAGCCAGGCCCCCGCCCCCCCCCCCCGAAGAGCGCGAAGCTCTAAGACAGCAGCCAATTATAACGCCGCAGCGTCTGAGGCGACGCCGCCGCCCAGCGCAGAACATCCAATGAAGGAAAAGGCGCGCGCAGCGGCGGCAGTTACACGAGTAAAAATACAAATCGGCGCGCCGGCTCACACCACATATACAAGTCCAAGGACATTACAAAGACCATATGCATGTAGTCACAATACAGTGACACCAAACACCCACACCCCCCCCCCCTTTCTTTCCCCCCGAGCTACGGGGGGAACGAGGGAGGGTGGCGGCCCTTTGTACAGGACCCACCGCTACACGGGGCATGGGGCAATAATGCGGGAGGGGCATCCCATAGAGGCTCACCATCAGCCTATACCGCCTACCCTTTGGTGGGGGACTGCGGTGGAGCATGGCTCCGTTAAGCACGCATGGTGCTGTCTACCTTCACCCAACCAGCGCAGCCCAGGCTGGGAGGCACATCACAAAGAGGACGGGTGGGAATAGTCCAACAGGGCCGCAGGCTTTAATAGCCCCGCTCACCTGCGAGAGAGTGATACTTCATGTCTTCGCAGTCAGCACCGCAGAGAAATCTGGGGATTTGTGGGAGGTCCCTGGGTATTTGAGGGGCCGGGAGGAGCCTGTTTTACATGTCTCTGCAGTGCAGCGAGGAGGATAACCCAAGTGTAAGTAATCTATCTGGAGCAGGACGTACTGTATACTAAGAATACAGCCTGGTTATCAGGTCGCTGCTTAAAGTGGACCAACACCCAGGATTTTCACTATCCTGGGTGTTGGTCCACTTCAGCGGGGCATCCGAGATCAGGATGCCCCGCTGTGTGAAACCCCCCCAAAAGCCCCCAAAAACGTACCTTTTCGGCGACGGACAAGCGACGGATAAGCCGCCGCCGACTCCCGCGCGTCCCTCTTACAGGGCGCGCGCCCGCCATTCACAAAATTCCCAAAAAACCTTACCTTATCGGCGACAAATCAGCCGCCGCCGCCTCCCACGCGCCCCTCTAGCAGTGCGCGCGGGAGGCAGCGGCGGCTGATTTGTCGCCGATAAGGTAAGGTTTTTTGGGGCTTTTGGGGGGGGGGGTTCACCCCGCGGTGAGGGAGGTGATCGGCCCGGGAATCTTATAGATTCCCGGGCCGATCACCCCTGGGCGTTGGTCCACTTTAAACCGGACCTTCAGCATGATTTAATGAAAAGTCCAAACCCTTAAAAAACTATTCCCCAGCATCTAAAATTAATATATTTTAAGTTTTTAGTCATTTACTTTTTATTCTTTCCCCCACTGGGCTTCAACTCTGTTCAGGACTCTAGGTTATGGGTGCCGCCATCTTGACTCAGAAGCATCACATACCGAGGAGAGCGGGATAAAGTACAGGGGAGGGGGGGTAATAGCTGTGCTCAGACAGAGCAGATCTGGGGTCAGGGAAAGGACAGCAATCCCAGAATGCAGAGCGACACAGCCAGAAGCCACTTCCTGTTTGCAGGCTGCCTGATGTTCCATGAGCCGCCATCTTGGATGTTTAAAGGCTCATAACATGCAGTAGATGCAGGTAAGATGCTTTTTAATTTGAGCAATCTGTATGTACAGGGTGTGGGAAATATATAAGATTGGACCTTCACCCTGAATAAGAGCCTCTTTAAAGCCAGGGAGCACACTGGGAACTGCAGTTGACAGGAATGCTTCAAATCAAAAACAAAAAAAGAGTCAAATGATGCCAATAATATACCTCCTTCAATTCCAGCTCAATTATCTGCTCCTTAAACGAATAAGCCTTATTTTCCCTCTTCATATTACCTTTTTTTAAATTATCTTGTTGGGCACTGGAAACAAAAAAATATCCATAATCTAATAGTTGCCATTTTCAGCATTAAAAAAAAAAAATCAGTGACATGTAAGACATACAAACTAAAATGTATACACAGTAAACATTTAAAGCAGACCTAAACCCCCCTCGTCAGTTCTGTTCCAGTGAGGGTTAACAGGGACGGTAGACTAAGCTAATTCTCCACCCTCACACTAAGATCTCAAGTCTCTTATAACAGAGATTTTTCTACATTCAAAACATGTTGCCCTGAATTCTTCTTCTTTCCAGTTAAAGAAATAAGCAAGCTTGGCTGGATTTTCTTTTTGAATTATTATTTTGGAGTATAAGTAAACCATTTTCCTGTTATCTATCATATTTCTGTGGATTTTTGTTATTAGACCATTTTTTTGCAACAGTGCTCCTTTACACCGAACAATATTTTCATAAACTAGGCGTTGCATGCAGCATTGGGGGGGGCATTATCCCAAAAGCCCTCCTTCCCGTACATTAACTGAGAGAGATTTTGCCTTACTCCTTGGTCCCCTGGCAAAATTGAGCACTGTGATTGGCCAGTGCAGTTCTGCAGTTACATGGTCCACAGGCTTCTTCTGGGTATCCAGCCACAGCCGACCATGTGATCGCAGTGACAATTTGCAGTGCTTCATTTCGCTGGGGGACCAAGGAGGAATGTAAGATTTCTTGGGCTAAACAGGGTTAATAGACGGGCAATGGCAATTGCACTAGAAACAACACCCATTTTGCAAAAAAGATGCCTTAGGGGTGATGGGAATACTAATTCTTCCCTGTATTAAATCCATTCTTATTTGGATGGCTGTAAAGGGCTAACCCCTGCCCCCAAAGGCCCCACTTCTTTTTCCTGTTCTCCCTTCTACTTTACCCCTTATTTTTAGTAAAGAAACCTTTTGCACATTTTGCAATGTCTAGCACCACTCCCAATTATCATCAACCTGAGGAAAAACAAATGTGTCAATCCCTGAACCCAAAAGGTACACTGTATCAATATAAACAACAACGATCCCAGTAAACCGCAAAGTGGGATGCCCAAAGTCACATCAATACAACCATTTTTAATTCATTAGTATGTTAAAAAAGACTACAAACATATACATAAACTCACAAACATATACATAAACTCAGTACAATCACAATCTTAAACATTTATACACAAACCAGGCCACAGCAAGGAACCCTCATAACAATTTCCAAAGTTCATACCATACATACATAATCAAATAGTTTTATTGCTACCAATAGATATCCTGTGTCTAATCTAAAGTGCTGGTGCAAAAAAGTGCAGTAATGGAGACCATAGGTATAAATATGACATGTGCAAAACTTATCTACTTAATATCAAATGAACATGCCAGAACCATCTGGGACAAACACCTCTATTGTGCAAAATCACCCCTGCTGGGCCAGGTACAAAATCTCAACACCCACACGTTCCGTAGAGCAAAGTCCACTTTCTCAAGGTGTTTGAGAAAGTGGACTTTGCTCTAAGAAACGCGTGGAATGTATGAACTTTGGAAATTGTTATGACAGTTCCTTGCTGTGGCCGGGTTTGTGTATAAATGTTTTTTAAGATTGTGATTGTACTGAGTTTATGTATATGTTTGTGAGTTTATGTATAGGTTTGTCGTCTTTTTTAACATACTAATGAATTAAAAATGGTTGTATTGATTTGACGTTGGAGGATTGATTATTGAGGAACATTTGGTGCCTCCCAGGGCATCCCATTTTGCGGTTTACTGGGACCGTTGTGGTTTACCCCTTATTTTTAATTGAAGGATAACCTTGCATCTGCACCACATAAAGGCCTGCACCAGTGACTATTTTTGCCCTTTTTGTGTTGTTGAGGTGCTATATAAAGTTGCTGTAAAGCAAACGACTAAGTTAAAAATAATAAAAGGCAACTGAAAGCAGAAAGTGACAGGATGCTTGCAATTGTAACGCAACAATGTCTATTCTTTAGCAACTAGAGTCTAAATGACAATACTTGTTTGTTTCCTTAATACCTATAGAAGCCCATTGCTAATAATTAGCATTTACCTTTGCAAAATAGACTTATCATACAGCTCTCCTTCAGGGGTTTGCATAATGGCATATTCTTCCCTGGTGACCTGACAGAGGGCTGGATTCTGCATAGACTCAGTTATAACCTCAACTAATCGAGGAAGAACCTTCTGTGAGGAAATTCGAGCTAAAGTCCCGGCAGCGTTAAGCACAGCCTAAAACAAAAACACATAAGACTGAAAATTATTGTTTTAAAAAAAATACAAGTGTGTGTGTGTAAAAAAAAAAAAAAATAAAAAAAAAATAAAAAAAAGCATCCTCAAACCCCCGGCATCCCACTTCAGATATTGGGAAACACTAGAGTAAAGAATGAAGTAAAGAATAAACTGCACAGACTTGCTGTGAGTAAAATATAGTTATAATGTCTAATCATGGCCTTCTCAAGTCTGCAAACAAAATAGCTTATTTAAAATGCATAAGCTCATGCCTGCCAAGGGCCCCATAACGGGATGGGGAATCATAGGCCCCACCACTGGTAAGAGTCAGACTTAAGCAAGTATGGAGGTAGCAGGTCTAGATCCGGACCCAACCCCAGCTGTGAGCCTGCACTGACTGGGGAATTTCAGAAGTCCAGACATGGAGGGGACAATAGTTTATAAATTAATATGAAGCTGCTGTGCACATTAATCATAAACTAAACACGTTTTTGGAATATGGAAACCACAACCCATGCATGCCTGGGTAACATTCCATTCCTGGACTTGAGGGACTGAGATCCAAACTGCGGTGTCTGGTCTTCTAGCAAGTGCAGCGCAAGACTGGGTCTCTAGAAACTTCCAAATGTTATGCTACATATTAGTTTTTAGGAGTTTTAGCTAGTCACTGCTACAGGAGGAGCCCAAGGCTCATCCCAGAGGGGGTGGCATTTTCTCTGCTAAGGTCTTGCTTCCAAACACCGTACACATGCCATGGTCACTTGATTGTGAGTTACAGAGACTACATCAAGAACTGTAGGCCAGAACGTGTCAAAGCTGCAGATTGATATTTAACCCTACTAGATCAACTGCCATGCTCTACTCTCCATAAATGAATTCCAGAATCCATATCCGAAAATACAAAATTAAAAAGGTCAATAACATTTATCAGCATTTTTGTTTGTTATTTACATTTTAAATTGTTGTTTTGTGTGTTTTTGCTGACCGACAAACCATATGTATCACGCAGGTGTTAGTTGAAGGAGAACTATAGCGAAAAATGTCCCAATGATAAAAATCCATATAAATACACTGGTTGGCGGGAGGAGAGGTCACTTATACACCCGGCATCAAGAAATGTCCAGTTAGGCTTATTTTTTTATTCTAATGGAAGTAAGAGGAAATCAAAGGGTGACAGGCTCTGCCACCTCAATAAACTAAACCCATGACCCCATGAAAGGATAAACCACAAGCTTGGTGGGAGTTTCAGTTCGGGTATATAAGGGACCCCTCCTCTCATTAGACATGTTTATATGGATTTTTAATAATACACAATTTCGCAATAGTGCTCCTTTAAGATGTAGCGGAAATCCTTCTTTTGAGAGTTCATAATAAGACAAAATGGTCTTCCGACTGGTCTGGTTTTTTGGTTCAGGGCAGGAGACTACACAAATAAAGAGATGGCGCCATAATTAACACTTACTTGGTCTGCAGAACTAGAAGTAATTACTGGTAAGAAGCCTTCAAAATGCTTGTCTATAAACTCTGATGGATTCATCTTCATCTTGTGCAAAAGGTCTACCCAAAGGTCTGAATATGTAGATGCTAATAAAGAAGAAAATAAAGCACGGGTGACATTTACATTTTACACAGATATATATTTTCTCTTTATTACACATGCACACACACTTACCAACTAAAGGATGATTTGCTAATACTAGGAGCTCCAGTGCCAATTTTTCTGCTTCCACAAGGTCAGTGTCTAGCCCTGGAATACATGTCAGGGAATAGATTGCCTCTTGTATGATCCTTGGAGATATTGGAGGCCTTCCCTGCTCTGCCCCTTCCTCGGACTCTGTGGCTGAGGAATCCATTAATATTAACTGTTTAAAACAAAGAAATCACTGCTAAAAAAAACACCCACGACAAGGTTAATCACTTTAAGTAATAGAGCCTTATAACAGCCTAACCTTATTTGAATTTAGGACACCTTTGAGCTCTGCCAAAAGGCCATGCAGTAGTTTAGTACCGCCAAGGGATGCTAGCAGCTTTTTGATAGTCTGTTGGCACTGCTTCCGTACTTTCCACGAGCGACTTAGAAGAACAGTTATTAATGCGTGGTAATATGGCCTGAAAGGGAAAAAATATGTATTATTCCATCTTGCTGCATATCAAGTATCAAGTAAGCATAAAGGGGGAAACATTGTAATCAAGCAGAAAGACCAATATGAAGAAATGTGCTACCAGATTCTCAAAAACAAAGAATGGCACAACATGGTGCCGTACAGGACAAACACGAATATATGTTCGTTATAAACCAAGCACTAGAACAAAGAATAAACCCAAAAGCACCTGGGAACATCTGAATATATTGTTTATCTGTTGATAAGCGAATATCTAATACATTGAGGTACTGCTCTACCATTTTGAGACGTTCTTTGTGGGGGTTACCGGAGTATATTGCTTCTACATTCAGAGTCATAAATGTGTTTGGTGTAGTTTCTTCTAGGGTATGCAGCAAATGCGGGGTGTCTTGAATGTAGGAGGATAGTTGTTGCATAAAGGGTTGTAAATAATGGTCTACATATGTGCTGGCTTGGCTTGTAAGTGAGTTAATACCTTGCCCTTTTGGGAGGGCGTAGAAGGTTTGGGTAACTAGATTTTCTATTTTTATTCTACAACTCATTCTTACACACAATGTGTTTCTCTTCCACCAACAATATTTTAATTATGAGGTCTATTTTTTTCCCCCTTTAAACCACCATTATCGGCCTCATCAACAATGATGAAAACCAGGCCTAGTGCTATGCAGGGTGAAATTAAAGACCTCCAATATCCTCAGTGAATCCACCCACCCTGGCCACTTGTACTTTAGTGTTCTACCTGATGTAGATTCAGAGTACAAATTACAAGTACTGCTATTAAAGCTTTGAATTGTGATGGCAGTCTGCATACCTAGTCTTTGTGTCAGTGGCCGATTTAAAAGAACAACTCCCACACATTAATTATCAGGCCAGTGATTTGGGGAAATTGTTCTTGTGCCTTTGCAAATGTATTGCCCCCTTGTCCGGCGTCCCAGGACCTCACTCTCTGCACAGTGTGTGGATCTGCCCATGATACTGGAGACACATTTTCAGATGTTTTGTAATTTCCTTTGCACCAGGACAGTTAGGGGATTTAAGAGGAACATTACCCTTCCTGTCTCGCTCCGACGTGGCGACACCCCTGCCATTCACTGCAATTTTATTTTTACACTAAATTTATTGGACAGCTGACCCCTTCTTTAATACAATATTCATGGCAGGGAGAAAGCAGACAACATTAAAAGGAGCTTTATCATAAAATTGTCCAAGTAAAAAAAAAACAAACATACTGGATAGGCAAATATAGATACCTATAAACCCCAAATGAAGTCCTGTCATCCAGCAGCAAAGCTATTTAGGATTGATCATTTTTTGAGCACATTATTCCATTTTCACCAAGAACGGTTCCCCTCCAACACAGTAGCATTAGGATTTTAACATTTTCCTATAACATTGCATATGTAAAAGCAGCTACAAACATGAGACGAATTGCAATAGCACCAGGCCACTAGAGTTGCAAAATGATACGAAAAATTTGCTTCAAAACCGGTGTGCAGACTAACTACTACTGGGGGGAGAACTCATTTACTTGGACAAATGCATGCCCTCATTTAAATACCTGCAATCGCCTACAGCTGCCCAAATTAGATATAGACAGCACCCCCAGGTGAGAGCGAGTAGCTTTACAAAGTGGAAGAGGGCCCTGGTGCTCCCCAGGTAGGCGTCCACTAAATACAGAGCATTATTAGAAACTTACTGCGCTCGTGTGTCTGGAAGTCTATGGATGTGGTCAAGGAGAAGCCTTTCACATAGCTGCAGCAAAGTGGAGAGGGCTAAGTAAAAAAAAAGATCAAATTAGGCTATTAAGAGAAAATATTCAGCTAAACTGACTGTGAAAAACATTTAATCAACTACATGGGTCTCATTTCACACTAAATACATAGAAAAACAAAAATGTACAATAGTGTGCAATTCTAACCACCACCCGGTGCGGTCATCACAGTGTGGAAAGATACAGCTGCATGCACTGTGTGTGCCAGGCACTGCCTCAGTCTGCTCGCTCTGCAGTGACAGCAGCAAGATCACTTTATATTAAATGTTCTGTGTTACAGATGTAGCAATCGTTATCCGACATATCACAGCTCAGCCCATATCTCACAAAGAAGCCATTGAAAAGCATTTAAGTTTTTAAGATAGCACATTGCACCAAGTTGAGGCTTAAAGAAAGCTGCATCTGTATGGTTTGGTTCTACAAATCTTAGGTAAGTAAATTAAAACAGACCCAATATTTTGTTTAAATGTAAATCACACAAATTGAACTTTTTTTTTTAACATAAAAAGGTTTCTATATACATTTAGCGATTTTCATTTTATCTTTGCCAACAAAAAAAGGAAATACTTTAGGCCGACACACTTTTTGGGGCATCACAATTTGGAATGTCCTCAAGTAAAGTAAACAATTCCTTCGCTGTTTCAGTAGCGCCAATAAAAAAAAAAATAAAAAAAAAAAAGATGGCGGCACTCCGGATTTGCCAGCCCGAGGTGCAGTTTAAGAGTTTTTTTTTCTTTGTAACCCCCATATTGTGACTGGAATTCCACTTTAATCTTGATCCTCAACCAAAATGCGGACCCCCAATTGACCACCGGAAAGACGGTCCATGTGGGGAGGACCACATATTGGTTGAAGATCTAGGTCAGTGGTGTCGAACCTATGGCACCCGTGCCAGAGGCGTCACTCAAAACCTGCCCTCTCTATGGGCACCCGCCATCTTTCTAAGTACATGCATTTTGTCCCCCCCCCCCCCCCCCCGGCACCGAAGCCATCAGGTTGGCACTTAAGTTTTAGGTTCAGTTTGGGCATTAGGTCCCTAAAAGTTTTGCCATCACTGATCTAGGCTAAATTAAGGACTTTGGGGTGTCCTGGGGGGCAATGCACAGTGGGTTCCAGGAAACTGGATCCCACCTCAGCCTGTCACAATGCTTCCTCACACCCGTTAGGACCAACTAATTCTAAGCTTTATGTAACAAAGTTAATAATATGACAAATTTTACTCTGTAAAGACAAGTCTATTCGTTAAGAAAAAAATCTTAAAAAGTCAAAATATATCACTATTACTGGTTAAACAGAAATCAAAGAGACATAGTATGAAAAGTGTACGAGATAAGCAATAGCAAATCAATAATACTAGATTTATTAATATAGCGGGAAAACCCCTCCTTCAAACAGGTTAACTTTGATATAAAACACAGCATAAACGCTCAGCAACAGCAGCATGTTACAGGAAAACACTGCCAGATACTTACATTCTTCACTTGCAGAGGAAAGAAATTTTTCAGAGGTGAAAATCTGTTTTTTCTCATCTGAAAGCAGTTGCCAAAAGTTGCAGAGTTTGCTTTCTGTTAAGAAAAAAAATAGTTGTGCATTTTATTCAACCATAATGTATTGACTAGAGTACTCGCCTTTGATTTCATACCAATGACGCCCACATTAGAATCTTACCGATCTGGTTTTCGATGACAGACAATTTGCATACAAGAACAGCGGCAGCAAGGGCTTCTGCTAATAATGGGATCTGTGCAGTCTGAGAAGCGGCCTTCTCAACTGTCTGGATCAACAGAGTTAGGAGATCCAGGGCCTGGGACAACGTATCCCCTGACAAAGTAAAAACAGACTATTTAAAAAAATTGCAAAGGGTAGCAATAGGACATATTACAAATCATGACTATTAAGAGCTGCTTCAGGGAAGGAATAATTGAACTCACCCTTAAATGACACCAGCATACACTGAAAATATGCATGTCTCACACCAGAAGTGCTAGTCTTCAGAGCAGCAGCTTTCTGAAGCCATTCGATTAGTTTTTTAGGGACTTGCGTTGTGAACTTTTGACACCACTCAGAAAGCACTGTGACAGCATGGATAAGAGTTCCTTCATGCACTAGAAAAATAAAAACATGAGATATTAGTGCATCCTTACGTAACTAAGCACTGTCCCATAACCCCTTAGGTCTGCAGTAAGGTTTGCAATAATGATCATAAAGTTGTTTTTTTTATGTTTTTATTTTGCAGTTTTAACAACAATAAACACAACAAACCAACCTGGTGCCGCAGGCACTTCACAACGACTATTACAACCTATTTGACAACGACAACCATTCATACTCACACACACTCGACCGCTACCTTTGCCATGAGAGTGAACCGGATGAAGATTACAGTGCTACAATACAATTGGTGGGGGAGGGGGGGAGGAGCAAACCAATAAAACCTATGGGGATCACTCATAGTCCCCGGGCAACCCTTGAAAAAAACTGAACTGTATCTCACCCTACATACTTCCAAAGTATTCTATGGGGCAAGTGAGGACCACGGGCTGCCCCACCCCTACTCATTCATTCTCCGACTCCAGACATTGTAGCCACGGATCCCAGACCTTCACAAACTTATCTGGGACTCCCCTTGCAGCATATGTTAGTTTATACAGAGGGAGTTTGTGGTTAATTAGTTTCTTCCAGGCTTGCACTGAGGGCTTAGCGGGGTGCTACCAATTTAACAATATGTACTTCCTAGCAAAGAAGAGTAGCACCTTCAATAAAGTCCCCCGCGCCCTCATCTCGGTAAGCGGTCCCACCACCCCTAGGAGGCACAGCATAATTGATCCATGGATCTGGAGTCCCAACACCTTACTCACAAGCTCCATCACTTCCCCCCAGAAGCATTCCAAGACTCTAATGGTCAAAGTTTAAAGTGAACATGCACCCTATCCTCCAGAAGCTGACCAAGGTCTCTCCCATGATCCCTAAAAGAGTATGGGTTTACCTTAAAGCAGGCCTAAAGTTATTTATTATCTTTTAAACTTTGACAAATAACAAATGCAATTGATAACCTTTCAAACCACAACATGCTTATCAACGACCGATTCACCTTACCTGGGCAGAGGCTCCTCCTGCCTCCATCTTGTTGCACCCAGGGAAATATATATTACACTCCCTAGCCACCTCCTGTTGTCTTCAACTTAAAAATATCTCCTGAATCCGTCGCTTTCTCTCACCCGATACCACTAAAATGTTAGTGCACACCCTGGTCATCTCCCGACTGGACTACTGTAACACCCTCCTCTGTGATTTACCAACAATCACACTGGCACCCCTCCAATCTATTCTAAACTCTGCTGCTCGCCTCATCCATCTCTCCTCTTGCTTCTCCAGCGCTGCTCCCCTTTATCATTACCTCCACGGATTACCTGTCTCCCAGAGAGTTCAGTTCAAACTTCTAACATTAACAGACAAAGCTCTCTCCAGCCAAGCCCCTCCCTACATTTCATCTCTGATCCAGTGATGCCAACCCGAGCGCAACCTCCACTCTGCCTCTGACATTCTCCTGTCCTCCTCCTTGGTTACCTCTGCGCACTCCTGCCTTCAAGACTTCTCCTGTGCCTCCCCACTTCTCTGGAATGCACTTCCCCGCTCATTCCATCACTCTCCATCACTCCAAGCCTTTAAAAGTGCCCTCAAAACTCACTTCTTCAGATAGGGCATATAACCTGGCTTAAGCAATTCCTATAACCTTCAAATGGCACATGCAGCCCAACTCAAGCTCTACCACTTGTGATCCCGCCCCTTTAGTCTCCATCTCCCATCCTTTAGACTGTAAGCTCGCAAGGGCAGGGCTCTCTTTCATATTGGTTCCTGTGCTCACAACACTTGGTTTGAACCTCATGGCATCTAGTTTTGTATTGTTCCCTGTACTATATGTTTTACCTTGTCTCTAATCATACCTTGTAAAGCGCTACGGAAGATGATGGCGATGACATTAATAATAATAAATATAGATATATATAATTTTCACAATCCTCCCGGGTGCGCCTGATCAATGGCAGCATCCATTTATTCATGAATTGATGGAACCTGGCAGGCGGAAGTGAGCAGCTCAGCTGCAGAAAGGGTGAAAGTGACACCAGCCACCGGGGAAAGGCCACAGCTGCTCATTGGGCACTATGGAATGGTTGAACTTTCATTCCACTTTAAGGGCTAGAATAGCACTGTGAACTGTGAACTCTCCAGACTTCCACATAAAGACTACAATTATTAAACCCCTTAGAAAATGTAATTCTATAATATGACAGGCTACATTTCTTTACTCGTTAATTTAAATAATTATTCCTTAGTACTTTTTCCAACTTGAAGTCTGAAAAACTTGGGGGACGTGGGCAGAATGTGTCTGCTCACAAATCTTTCAAGAATAGGCCTGTGTCTTAAAGCGGACCAACACAACAAACAGTGCTCATATGCATCCCTCCACAGGGCAATTTAGATGATGATGCTGAACATTCATTTACCTTTTTCTAACTCCTGCTGGTGCAAATTTTAAAACAAGAGGGCGGCTCATGCATTTGCAGGCCACCTGTAAACAGGAAGTGCTGCTGGGCTTCCTGTTACTGTGCATTGTCAGTTATATCAGTTGAGAGAGGAAGCTCCAAAATAGCCACTAGCTTTCTTTTCCAACTGTGCCAGGCTGTTGGTCCGGTTTAAAACACACAGAGAGGTTGAGTTGTATCTGCTGCTTCCCCCTCTCCTACGCCCCAGTACTCTTCCCATGACAGAAGCGGGACAATCCAGTGTGGCAGCCTCTTCATGACATTGCAACATGCTGCTGTAGAACATGAGAAGCTGGGGCTACAGCTTTCTCCTCCCACCCATGCCTGTGGCTAATTAGAGGGGAGGTTTAGCTTATAGTGTCCAAATAATTTTTATTTAAGGGACTATGATATAATTTTAAAATATATTAAGGAAAACATTGGAGCTCTCTACATATTCGCAGCTACATGGAGAGGAAGAGTTGGCAGTAGAAATGAAGGGGAGGAAGAGGTCACGCTGTTCACGCAAGTTCTCACATGCAGATCAACTGAGCAGAAATGCCTGCCAACAAAAAGTAGCAACTAAAAACTATATGGAGTCCTTACCTTCCTGCTGCAGAAATGGAATAAACATCTCAGATATTGTCCTGCTCAGCTCTTGACTCGAGGGCCCAGATACACCATGACGACTTAGACTACCAATTCCTTGAAACAAAGAATCTTATTGGTGACTCAGTTATAGATACAAAAAGAACTGTAAAACCACACCCAGTTTTAAAGTGGACCAATCACCCTGTGCGGCTGGTCTGGAATCTAAAAGATTCCAGGGCCAGCTGCTAGCCTGTCCCCGGGGCATTCTACACCAGATGCCCCACAGTGTGAAATCCCTGGTAAATCTTACTTGATCCCGGGAGAGGTGTCTGCTGGCAGCCACATCCCCAGCTTCCCTGCGCCCAGCCATTTAGATAGGCCAGGCACCCCAGAGAGCGCACTTTTCAGGGGAGCCGTAGATGCGGCCGCCAGGTCACCCTATACCAATGCGAATTTCAAATCAACGGCCTTAAAGTGGACCTTCACTCTGAATAAGAGCCTATCTTATATGTTTCCCACACCCTGTACATACAGATTGTCCACATTAAAAATTATCCTACCTGCATCTACTGCATGTTATGAGCCTTTAAATATCCAAGATGGCGGCTTATGGAAGCCGCCATTTTATCAGGCAGCCTGCAAACAGGAAGTGCCTCCTGACTGTGCTGCTCTGCATTCTGGGATTGCTGACCTTTGCCTGACCCCAGCTCTGCTCTGTCTGAGCAAAGCACAGCTATAACCCACCCCCCTGTACCTTATCCCACTCTCCTCTCCTCAGTAAGTGTGATGCTTCTGAGTCAAGATGGCGGCGCCCGTATCCTAAATTCCTGAACAGAGTTGCAGCCCAGTGGGGGAAAGAATAATAAGTAAGTGACTAAAAACTTAAAATATATTAATTTTAGATGCTGGGGAACCGTTTTTTAAGAGTTTGGGCATTTCATTAAATCATGCTGAAGGTCCGGTTTAAGCCGCGCATTAGCATGCGCCGCATAAATGCGTTGATTGGACAAGCACAAGGCAGCGGTATGGTGAGTGAAAGTGGGTGATCTGGGAGGTTTCACACAGGGGGCATCCTACATTGGGATGCCCCTAGACCAGGAACCAATCAAAATAGTCAAAATCCTGCTACGCTTGTTCCTCCCAGGAGCACCTTTAATGACCATTCATTGAGCAGAGCCAAAAGGTGAAGCAGGAGCAAGGGGAACATAAACTAATTTAAAGCTATAATCTCATTCCCATCGAGCCCTGCAAGCCTCATATTTCAGAGGTGTCTGCTCCAGTCCCAGAAGCGCGTTCCCTGCCTGACCTCGCTGCACGTCCCTTTTGCTGGTCACGTGGGATACTCTATTTGGACTGAGCCAATCAGGAATGCTATTTCAGCTTTAGGGCTGACGCCTATAGAACCAGATATGAAGGTAAGTAAGATTTATTTCACATTACTTGGTCTCTGTAAAGCAAAACAAAACACAGGGCGGCAGGTTGTCAAATATAAAAGATTCCAGGGCTGGCCTTCTCCCAGGGCATCCCAACTCTAGGTTGATTACCCACCCCAATTAGTAGGGACAGAGTTCTTTCTAGGTCCAATAGAAGCTCTGGCCTTGTCTTGTTTAATAGGAGTAGATCGTCTAAATAGGGGATCACCATGATTCCTTCTTGTCTGAGATTCTTGTCAGAATTATTGTGAAGATCCTTGGAGATGAGGACAGGCTGAATGGTAGTGCCCTGTACTGGATAGTGAAATATCTCTTAGTCTAACTGAACCTCAAATCTCAGATATCTGCGGTGAGCGCTCAGAATGGTTATATTCCCTCACCTTACCCCAAGTCCAGCGGCGTATGTGCTGGCTCTCGTACAATCAGACAAAGCAGTTTGCCGCACCAATTCAAGTCTGCTAACAACTCTGATTGTTTACATTGGGGGGGTGAGTGCGGCCGCATCTCCTGCCCCCCCTCCCTTCCCAACCATGCAGACTGGGTGGGAGCGTGTGTCCCGCAGGAAACCCACCACCAGCACTGTACTTGCCCCTGCTGTGTCTCCCAATATCAAAGAATATCACAGTGAATTGCAGTTAGGCAATTATCTCCTGCTGGTGATATGATAAAATCCATCATTACCTGAGAGAACACTCATCTTTTGTGCAACAGCTGTAAGCTTTCCCTCAGAACCTAAAATAAATAAAAATCATTGTTACAGAAACTGTCCATATATTATAAAGATTAGCAGACTAGTCCTTTCCTGGCAGCATACCTTTTCCACATGAATGAGAGACAAAACCCTTTTGTAATTTACTTATCGTCCCGGTCTCTAAATTGTGGAACATGCATTACCACCGATTCTGTCCCTCTGGTTTTCCAGAGTAAAGAAGAATGTTAACTGCCCGAGAGCAGCTCCTTAAAACCTACCCATCATGGATCAAGTCCTGCAGCATGCACTCACATGCTTCTGGAGTCTATTCACTTATTGCAAAACACAAAATTCCTTGCAACAGTGAATACAGTGCCCCACTTATACACAATATATACACAAGCCAGGGTCTGTTAGCGCATCACAGGGAAAAATCTTCAAAAGGGATCCCCAAATCAATGACTGCAGTGGAAAAATAAATATGGGTGGTGTCATTATTTCTAATTCAAAAAGACTCATTAAAGTTCTATATTCAGACCTGGTTTCGATTGACAAATTCCCCAAATGCTTTATAGCAGTAATTCGTTGTCTGAATGTGCTTGAATAATCAAAATTATTTTTACCACCCCTATTTCTTTTCTCTTGCTTGCTCCCCCTTACTTCTCCAAGTCTCCTCCAGTATTTAAAATGGATCAAAACCCAGCTGGGAATCTATAGGATTCCTGGGTCGATTGAAACTCCCCAGTTCGACCGATACACTAACCTCGTTTCCCGATCCCATGGCGCGCATCCCGCTCTCCCTCTAGCAGGGCGCGTGCCCGTGCCAGGCATTTGTGAGTGGCCGGCTTGAGCACGCTCCCTGTTAATGGGAAGTGGAGGATACGGACGTCAGAGCCGCTGCTCTTAGATGCGCCGTGGGGCCGGGAAGAGGTGAGCTGGTCTCGGCATCCTGGGGGAGGGGGATAGCCAAAATCCTGGGTTTTGGTCCACAGTTCTGCTTTTTACATTAAAAATGGTCTAGATACATGCTCACTTAGAAATAAACTTTAGGATACACTAAACATTTTTATTTCTTCTGTATTACACATTTAATAATCTGCCTGCTAACTTGAATTGACTGTATGTTACATGCAGGCTCAAATAACAAATTAAGGAAAACCTAAATGCAAGCCAAATGAGCAAACAATTAATGGCTCACCTCCCAAAATGGCAAACAAGTGTTTCCCCAACGCTTCCACTGCAGAGGGGTCACTACATTGGTGAGCAAGGTTCTGCAAAGCAACTACAGCTCCATCCATCAGTTGGGAGTTATTAGACTTTAGCTGCCCTAAAGAACAAACAAAATTAGTAAGACTGATAAAAGGTAAAATAAATTGGTCATTGGTATTATTGGAAACTAATAAAGTAATACAAACCAGCCAGGCCCTTTCCAAGGTCTAGAGCATATTGACTCAGATCAATTGTCACAGAGGCAAACAAAGAAGAAATGGCTAAAAATAAAAACAAAAAAAATGAATAGCCTCCCCGCAAGCCACACCACTAGACAAATATTACAATTCTGTGATTACTCACCTGTAGAAATGGTATTATATGTATACAGCACGTCCTGTTTCAGAAGATATTCCTTACTCTTGGGTTATACATCCAGTAGATGGCGCTGGACTGCAGAGACAGAAAAGTGGCTCCTCCCGGCCCCATATATACCAGGGACCTCCCACAAAATCCCCAGTATTGAAAAGCAGTTAAAATGTGACCGGGAGAACTATAACCATTATATGAAAATTTGAACATAATCACCATAAAGAGGTAACTAAAGATAATGATAAGGGTGGGGTGGAACAGGACGTGCTGTATACATATAATACCAATTCTACAGGTGAGTAATCACAGAATTGTATTATTCTAAGTATACAGCACGTCCTGTTCCAGAAGATATTCCTTACACTTGGGACATCCAATAGAAGTGTCCGTAAGGTAGGGTGGGATACCCAAAAGTAACAGCAGACAGTTTAAACCACTGCCGCCTGTAGAACCTTGCGGCCAAAAGCAGCGTCAGCTGAGGCCCTAACATCAACCTTGTAAAACTTTGAAAAGGTATGAACAGAAGACCAAGTAGCGGCCTTGCAAACTTGTTCAACAGAAGCTTGGTGCTGAAAAGCCCAAGAGGCACCGATAGCACGAGTAGAATGAGCAATAAGGCAGAAGGGAGGCTCCTTCCCCTTAGCAGAGTAGGCCTGTTTCACAGCCCGACGTATCCACTTGCTGATAGTGGACTTAGCCGGAGCCAGACATTTCTTAGGTCCAGACGGAAGCACAAAAAGAGCATCAGTCTTCCTGAAGGATTCAGTAGCCACCAAATAGAATTTCAGAGTTCTGACTATGTCCAAAGAATGTAAAGCCCTCTCCTTACGGTTACTGGGATTAGGACACAGAGCAGGCAAAACAATGTCCTGATTGAGATGAAAGGCAGAAACAACTTTAGGCAGAAAATCTGGCTTAAAACGAAACACCACCTTGTCCAGGTGTCTCTCAAAATAAGGAGGGTTGATAGAAAGCGCCGCCAACTCAGAAACACGCCTAACAGAAGTGATAGCCACCAAAAAGACCACCTTAAGCGTGAGAATGGACAAAGGAGCCCCTTGCCTGGGCTCAAAGGGAGACCTCTGCAGGGCAGATAAGACGAAGTTCAAGTCCCAGACTGGTAACATAGGCTTACGTGGGGGACGCACGTGAGTAACCCCCTGGAAAAAGGTCTTGACCAGGGGATGCTGAGCAAAGGATCTTTGGAAAAAAATAGCCAAGGCAGAAACATGGCCTTTCAGAGTACTGAGTTGAAGACCCAGATCCAAACCATGTTGGAGATACTCCAGAATCCTAGGAATAGAAAACACACGACAGGGAAGCGAGTGGGACTCGCACCAGTCAATGTAAGTACGCCAAACCCTGTAATAGATGGAAGAAGAGAACCTCTTCCTAGCCCTGATCATGGTATTCACCACCGAGGCAGGCAGCCCTGTTTCTATCAAGATGGAGGTGATGGCCAGGCCATCAAAGCCAGCGTTTGTAAATTGGGTGGCGTAGGTGTCCCTGAGTGAGCAGATCTGGAACCCGTGGCAGGGCGTACTGATCTACTGCCAACTGCACGATGTCTGCGAACCACACTCTTCTTGGCCAACAGGGGGCCACCAGGATGGTTGGCACCCATTCCTGAACTATCTTGCGCAGCACCCTGCCCAGCAGTGGAAACAGGGGAAACACATACAGGAGCTGGAACCTCGTCCAAGACTGTCCCAGGATCCTCTGGCAATGAGAGACAAAGACTGGAAGCTTGTGATTGTGACGGGACGCAAACAGATCCACATCTGGCTAACCCTAGCGGTGGCACAGGGAGCGAAACACCCTGCTGCTGAGGGGCCATTCTCCCAGACGAGAGGTCACCCTGCTCAGAGAGTCTGCCTCCAGATTCTCCACCCCCGGGATGTACACAGCTGAGATGCAGGGAACATTTTCATTTTCCTCTGCTCAGGACAGTATCAGGGACACTTCTCTTGCTCCGGGTCCCTCCCCGATGATTGGTGTAGGCAACCGCCGTCTGGTTGTCCAAGCAGACCTGAACAGCCCGACCCCTCAAGTGTGGGGTTAAGTGGGCGAGAACCAACCTGATCGCCCTCAATTCCAGAATGTTGATAGGGGCATGGGCCTCCTGAGGGCCCCACTGACCCTGGAACTTCAGGGACTTCCAGAATCCCCCCCAACCTGTCAGACTGGCATCCGTGGTGACCCATGCCCCTGCATGCCTGAGGGGGCTTGGGGGAGTACTTAGTCTTGGGGCCCCAGGAGGGGCCAGGGCGGCCACGTCCTCTGCCCCTGCCCCAAAAATCTCCACGGGCTCCAGCAAAGAAAGCTCCCCGTCCAATTCTGGAGCCGCTGAAGGAAGGGAAAAAAGGCACCTGAACCCCGAAAGGACCGGGGCTGCCTTCTACGCTGAGGTAACTTGCCTCCTTTAGCAAACAAGTCCAAACGTTCCCCAAAGAGGCGCAGCCCCTTGAAGGGAAACCCAGTGAGAGCCTTTTTGGCAGCGCTGTCAGCTGCCCACTGGCGCAGCCAGACCGAGCGGCGTATTGCCACCAACAAGGCAGAAGCCCTGCCACACATTCTAATTGTATCATCCAAGGCAGAGAGAACATATGCAACAAATTCCTCACAACGCAGAAGAGCTCTATACTCTTCACTACCAGCATCGTCAGGGGCCCCATCTAAGAGACCCCTAAGCAGGCTTTTAATAGCAACAGCGGTAATAGAGGCACAGACCGGACAGAGCGCGGTCCCCACACAGGCAAAGGCATGGCAAGCCAGCTGATCAATGTGCCTGTCCTTCCCATCCCTCAGTGTAGTAGAGTCAGGGGAATGCATGACGGATGTGTTAGACAACCCCAGAACTGGTGCATCCACCTTGGGAGGACTTGACCAACGTTTAACCATCTCAGCAGGAAAGGGATACCTCTTATCTCAACTCTTTGGTACCCCACTCTTTGAGCACCAGATTATTAAAGTGAGTTTGTTCAGGAAACTCCAAGCGTGGTTTAACAGTATGAAACAGCGCCCCCTGCTGCCGCGGGGCCACGGCAGGAGGAGAGATACAGAGCACTTCAAAAATGTGAGCCAAAAGTCTGTCAGTATGATCTGAAGCCCATGGGTCAGACCCAGACTCGGTATAACACCCTAGACTGATCCTCAGATGATTCTGAATCAGAGAATAATTCCCCTTCTTCCAGGGGGGTATATCCAGTAATATCAAAAAACTCCTCAGCTTCCACAGGAAAGAGAGTAACACCGGGTGCCAGATGCCGCCGCTTGGCAGGAGCCTTACGCGGACCAGACCCGGCAATATGCCTTTCAATGCTGGCTACCCGGGCAGTCAAATCAGGTTGAGACTCCCCACTGGTATGCGCTTCACTGGGAGCCAGGTGTAAGCATGGGGGGGTAGACGAAGCCAGAGGGGGCGCAGCACTAGGCCCAGCCGCAGGTAACCCAGACTGCAGCGCAAGCGTCGGCTGGGTGCAGGGTACACACACCCTGACATCATCACTTATAGGGGATACCCCACACGCCACACACAGCCGGGCTTGTCCCGAAGGAACCCCAAGCACATTATCCTGAGAAGCCTCCATATCACGGCACAAAAGGCCAATAGGGATTGACGCTAATAATAGCAACCCGGGATGCCTCAATAACCCGCTAGGGAAGTGGGAGTAAGGGAATATAATAGCCCTCCAATAAGATTAACACTAAATACAGGGGATAGGACCGGGAGAAACCACAAAGTTTGACCCGCCTGCAAGACATAAGCAAAAGATCCCATAAGCAATATGCAATACAGAGAAATACAAAATAAATCAGCCCGCAGGGGCACTTACGGACCGCAATAGGGAGACGCAAGGCACATGCAGCAGAGAACTAAAATGGCGCCCGCATATACCTCCAGGGGCGGGCCGCGGAGACAGTGATGCAGAACGCGTCAGCCACAAGGCCCGCCCCCCCGAAGAGCGCGAAGACGCGCCCACCTGACAAGGCCAGCCAATGATGGCGCAGCAGCGCCTGAGGCGATGTCGCCGCCGACCGTGGAGTGTAGTACAAGCGTGCGGCGGTGGCAAAAGAAAACAGTGCAATCAAATCAAAAGGGATCAAAACACAACATATAGTAAAGACATGCACCCCCCAACCCCCCCCCCCCCCCCCGAGATCTACCAGGGAGAGCGAAGGGGAAGCGATGGCCAGCCTAAAGGGAGCCAACTGCGGGGGGACAGGGGGCGAGGGGCATAAGACGCGGGAGGGGCATCCCATAAGGCTCACCATGGGCCTATACCACCTACCCTTTGGTGGGGGACTGCGGTTGGAGCACCGCTCCTTAGCACCTGACAGCCTTCACCCAAACCAGAGCAGCCTGAGCTGGGAGGCAGTAAAAGGAAACGGGTGGGAATAGTCCTACAGGGCCGCAGGCTAATAGCCCCGCTCACCTGCGAGTAGAGAGAGCCATCTTCTAGTCATCGCAGCCAGGACTGCAGAGAAGAACTGGGGATTTTGTGGGAGGTCCCTGGTATATATGGGGCCGGGAGGAGACACTTTTCTGTCTCTGCAGTCCAGCGCCATTTACTGGATGTATAACCCAAGTGTAAGGAATATCTTCTGGAACAGGACGTGCTGTATACTTAGAATAGAACCTACATCTCAACAGCTTTTCTTACTTTCAATCACATTTTCAGGGCTACGGAGCAGTGATTTTTGCAGCACGGGTAAAATCTGGTCTTTAAATTCATCGTGATTAACATGCTGTAACAGAGGGGTGCAACTCTCCTGCAAATAAAGCAACGTAAAAGCATTAAAATAATTTTAGATTGAACAATGAAAAATTAGACAATAGGAACAGTCACTTACCAATACATATTTAGGTGGTTTGACTTTACTCATGAGCACAGTCTTTACATAGAAGTCAAGGAATTTACTCTGAAAAATACAAAATAGACAAAATAACGATGCAGTACATAATATGACAGCCAGCACCCCCTCCAATGTGTTGCCTCTCTCGGGACCCAATCCTCAAAGACCAAGCAAGGAAAAAGTGTAATTGCTCATTGTGGGGTGTTGAGAGGGTGCAGGGGTATTTCAAGTGCCAAGAGACAACCTCCTCTAAACTTTAATAAAGGTAAAGGTCCATTGTTCTTGCCCGCGGTTATCAAATTCTACAGGAACAAAAGCAAGACCGGGCCCCCATGACAGGCCCAGAAGTACTCCACTGAAACAATGCTGCACTCTATGTAAAATATATTTTTGATCAATTTATTGGTACAAAAACTTCTATTCCATAGATACACATCTGTGTGTACATAGACAATACTGACTATTAAAAAAATAGATCACTGGTGGAATGCTCACTGAACGCCATTTATCTATATCTGTTATATTTTTACTTAGGTTATTGTTTGCTGAGCATTCCACCAGTGATCTAAATTTTTTAATGGTCAGTATTGTCTATGTCTTGTGTGTATCTATGAAACAGAAGTTTTCGTACAAATAATTTGATCAAAAAAATATTTGACAGAGTGCGGTATTGTTTCAGTGGAGTAGTTTTGGGTCTGTCTTGGGCCCTGGTCTTGCTTTTGTTATTATAGCTTTATTACTCTACTTACCTACACCACCTGTTTCTTTCTTTCGTATTTTGTACCACATGATCATCTCAAGTCCCAGTTCACATCTATGACTTTTTTATTATTCTTTCTGGTTTGTGAAGACCAAAGATACTCCCAAAAGGGTTATAAGCAACAAATGAATACAGCATAAGGCTTTAACCCTTTCCAGTGCTATGGGAAGCAAAATTGAATCTAACTCATCTTTAGTGGCATAAATTTCAGAAATTCCTCACACATACCCTGTAGTTATTGAGGATGTCCATCTTATTCTGTTTCACACAAAATTGTACAGCAAGACCAATGATGCCAGAATAATTCTGACTAGGCTCAAGGCTAAAGATAACATTAAGATATTTTTCCACAAGACCGGGATTCTGGGGATGGAAAAAAAATATTAGTTCTGAAAATTCTTCAATGTGCTAACACAGGTCCATCATAGCACAATCACATACTTCTTTCCATAGCGTATTGATTCGTTTTGACGAACCCTGCACTGCATGCTGATGGGAACCGCCAATAATCTCCATCAAGAGAAAGGACTGGCATTCCACCTGTCAAAGGACAAGACACACATCTATTACATTTATTTTGGAAAGAAACTATTCAGCTCTTTGGGTAATAACATTTTTGTCTCCCATAAGTGTTAATACTTTAAAGTGGATGTCCAGTCAAATGTAAGCCCCCCCCCGGTCAAGTGAACTGCAGGGGATGCTGCGCCGTGCAGCCTCAGCAAGATGGCTGTAACCCCCTTGTTTTCCCTTAGCACCAGGGAAGACTGGTCTTCTGCTTTGAAGCTTGTTTAAAGGACAACCTTAGGAAATAAGAAACTACATGTTTAAAGCAGTCCAAAACTCTAGTAACCCAGCTCTAAAGTGTAAAAGGCTCCAGGGCCCAGTTACAGCTTGCCCCTAAGGCTTCCCGGTTTGGCCAAAGGTGAAACATCCAGGATAACTGCTAAACACCATAAAGCACTCCTTTATCTGATACACATGCCCTTCGCCAGCATATATGAATGGCTGACAGCAACAGAGGGCAATGGCCAGTGGGAGATGCCATTGAGTTCTGATTGGATGAGAGCTCCAAGCATGCGCCGTAAAAGCATGGCGTAAGGTAAGCACACAGGTGATCCCATGTATCCCAATTCACATGTAAAGTAAACCACAACTCAAGCAAATCATTTCTTGTTCACCTTTACCCCTTACATTGTTATGGCATATTTATGTACAATGAAATATAATACAGCCTAACAGAAGTCATATACAAGTACTTACCAATTTGTTCCATGTCTCTCCTTGTCGTTTGTCTGGAGCTGAAAACACAACCCTTGAGACCACACAGGTCCATGCCAAGGCTAATGCAGCTGCTGAACCACTACTTTTACTTAAAAAAAAAAAAAAACGCACATTAATTGAAACTATTAGCAGCAACCTGAGACAGGGAATAATCGAACATTATTTACCTGGGCTCCACATTTTTGTTTCCAACCCCAGATACCTGGAGTGATTGCAGCAGGTTTTTAGCAGTTATATCTGGTTGAGACTCCACTAACTGTTGGATGGCAGACTGCAGAGCTCGGCGTGATGCTGCATCTCTGTAACCCAAACACAAATTAGAGCCCTGTGTAACTTTAGGGAAAAAAAAAAACTACATGTAACGGCTTGTGGGGACTGACCTGTATCGATGCAATGTTAGGCAGAACAACTTGCAGAGACCTTTCACTGCAACCTCTGGCAGATCTACAACGAATATTCTATGTTAAATGGGTAGTGGGATTAGCACACCCTATCAAAGATATACATTATATTGTGGTAGTAACTTAGTAATGTACAAAAACAGAAAAGCTAAATGCTGTGCATGGTAAAATGTAACAAGCTACAGGAGGTTTTCTTTTGCCACACCATTTAATGACTTTCCAAATTGACTCAGAATAAACAGTACCTTTGCAAACATTTATTAAACATAGCAGAATAAGTGCAAAGTTAATCCATGTGGAGGCACAAAGTCCTATACAAAATGACCATGACCCAAACCCTTAGCCAGGAATCGGCATATACATATATAAACGGGAATTGCAAATCAGGCTGGTAAAACACAATACCGTATATACTCGAGTATAGGCCGACCCGAATATAAGCCGAGGCACCTAATTTTACCCCAAAAACCTGGAAAAAGTTATTGACCCGAGTATAAGCCGAGGCGGCTTTTTTCAATTGGAATTGGAGTTGATTTGAGGAATCACCCCTGACCACGCCCCCAGCCATCACCTAAGAATTAAATAAAAATAAATAATAATAATACAGTGAGGGGCATCCCTTGTTACAGCCAGTTAGGGGCATCCCTCATTACAGCCATTCAGGTGTAACACAGCACACACACAACATACACACAGCACACACACAAACACAACACAGCACACAATACAGCACACATACACACACAAGGCACACACAGCACACAACACAGCACACATACAATGCACACAACACACACACTCACCAGTTCAGCTCCTGCAGAATCTTCAGCGAGGCTCCTTCCAGCGACGGCGCGGGACGACGGCATGGGTCCATCTAGACGCAGGGCAGAAGAGCCGCCTCAGAGGCTTCAGAACTCGGCGGGGAGATCAGTACACCCAGCGCGAGGTGGGTGTACCAAGATGGGGGCCGGCGCGCTCCGCGCCGCCACGTCACGTCACTGAGGCCCGGGCCGCCATCTTGGTACACCCACCTCGCGCTGGGTGTACTGATCTCCCCGCCGAGTTCTGAAGCCTCGGCGGCTCGTCTGCCGCCTCGGAGGCTCTTCTGCCCTCGCTCAGGTAAGTCACTGACTCGAGTATAAGCCGAGGCTGCTTTTTTCAGCCCAAAAAGTGGGCTGAAAAACTCGGCTTATACTCGAGTATATACGGTATATACAATATATTACGTTTTTGTGTTCTTCTCTGTGTGTGATGTACAGAAGGCCTAAACACCTGTATTCTTAGGTGCAAGAACAAACCTAAACGTATAGCTGATAGCTAAAGCTTCTGAGCTTGACACATGCAATTATGTAACAACAGGGGCCTAATATTAAAGCAGAGAAAAATTAAAACTCCCTTTTAGCATGTTTTTGGTGTTCTGCTTTATTATTTTCCTCTTCTGTAATGTAAAATAATCTTTAGCCAAGTCTAAGCAGCCTAATTACCTATCCAGCCGAGAACCTTGCCATTAACCCTTTCTACTGGAACACAAGACTGTGATCCCTCCAAACTGAAGTATCTATTCTGCTGAAAATCAAAAAAGTTGAATTTCAGCAGAATGGATTAACATGTCACCCATGCCTTAGCCAATCGAATGATAAGCAAGCTACAGTGAGGAAGTCTATGATATGTACTCAAAATCAACACTTTGGTGTACATAGCTAAAGTAAACACATTGTTGCTATGGAAAACTGTTTCATTTAAACAGAGTTGCAAACAAATAAAAAATGTAAAAAATAACAGGTAAGCTTAGCACATTAAAGACATCATTTTGCCACACAATAATGGAAACTTTTAAAAAAGCCATTGAAAATGTAATTACCCTTTATATATGGGGGAAAATCTTTGAACAACAAACTAGGAGTGATCAGCAGCGCTAGAACTGCCACTGACTTTTAAATGTATTCCACTTGCAAACAGTCATCTGACTCACCAGGAGCTTTCCCAATTGATTTTCCCATGTATACCTTGTTTTGCCTTGGTAGCAAAGATCTAAGTGAATCTTTAGAATTCTAAGAGACTAGAAATGCCTTCATAAATCACTCAATCGGTTGATGTGGGTAACATGGCCATTCTATTTTAAATCTTTTTTTTAATCAAATTGAATCAAGACTCCACTAGAATTATCTAGTAAACTAAACATCCCTGTTATTTTTAGCTTCTGTAGAAGGAATGGAGTTTGAGGGCACAGCATGGGTTAATTTCAGCTTTCTTTCATGATTCTGCTTCACTTGTCACCTCAGCTAAATGACCTGGTGTCCGAAACTTGCTGTACATTGTATTTATCCATATAGATGTATAGTAGTGCATTTAGTTTAAAGACAACATTAAAAAAATCCTTGCCAATTTGCTGGCTTTGCCCTTGTAAAGGGGGAACAGTTTACATCTTTCGGTCCTACTTCCACTGCCTTGCTTAATAAAGGGGGCCACAGCATACTTCTGTGCCATCAACATGAACAACTTACATGCTCTCATCCTTGTTTGGAAAATGTGTTTGTGTATACGTTCTGTTAAAAAGGTCAGACCCTTACCCTGAAATTCATTCAGGGAAAGTCTTTCCCAAAATGCAACATCTGCAAAGTACCATATGTCAATCCACCAGCCAACACTATATTCAGGAGACATCAGTGGCTGGAAAGCATGAGGCTCAGGGTCCACCGTGGAGACTTGGCAATGACAACAGTGGCCTTGATTCACAAAGAGTTGAAAAAAATTCTCATGGTAAAAAATTTAATTCATGAGAAAAAAAGCTTGAGAATGTCACGGTTGATGAATCACTCAATGGCACTTTTTACTACAGGTAAAAATAGGTAAAAAGTTCTATACCTTTTTCAGGAGTAAAAAGTGCAATTGACTTTCATTGTCTTCCTATCTGTTGATTTACTAACAGTGAAATCCTTAGGCTTTTTTTCTCATGAATTTAATTTTTTACTACCGTGAGAGTTTTTTTCAACTCTTTGTGAATCGAGGCCATTGAGTGAGCCAAACCTAGAGGGTGGACTTCTAGGAGGAATCTACAGATTTGCCATTTCGAGTGTAGCTCTATTGGCAATGCTTTAAAGTGGACCAACACCCAGGATTTTGACTATCCTGGGTCTTGTTCCACTTCGGTGGGGCACCCCCGATCGGGGTGCCCCGCTGTGTGAAACCCCCCCGAACTCACCTCTGTCCGCGGCGACGGACAAGCCGCGGACAAGCGGCTCCTCCCGCGCATCCCTGTTGACGCGTGCGTGCCCGCGCCGGCCATTCACAGACGGCCGGCGCAGGCGCACGCACGTCTAGAGGGGCGCGAGGGAGGCTAAGGTAAGGAGTTTGGGGTGTTTGGGGGGTTTCACCCCGCGGGACATCCCGATCTCGGATGTCCCGCGGGGAGGGAGGTGATCGGCCCTCGAATCTTATAGATTCCCGGGCCGATCACCGGTGGGTGTTGGTCCACTTTAAACCTGATATGGCATGGCAGCCAATTTCCTGTTTACCACTTCTTTGGTTTTAAGCAGATGTACCAACTTGTTCTTGTGAAAAGGACTTGGGACAAAATAATTGGTTGGAATGTGTCCAAGGTTATTTTTTATTCCTTCTTAGCGAATTGCCATTTTTTTACGAATACAGATGCAAATATCTAGTCTGAACTTTACAGCAAACACTGCTTTTCACTATACCTTTTGTGGAAATACATGCTTTTAGTTCACTGAGGATTTGTCTGCGTTCCTTCACACTAGCTGTTGTGACCTTTGCTGCAAACTTCTTCAGTGTGTCCTGTGCCTAGAAATAACAATATAATCTATTAATAAAGACAATGCAGGAGTGATGAAATACCACAAGCATCCTTCTGTGCCCTATCATCAAACATAAAACACAATCTGACCCACAGATATCCAGACTAGAAGCTCAGCTTTACAGTAAACTCTGGTCAACATCACTATGCGGTTGCTAACTGACCGCTTTTATGCTAGTGGATTATAAGTGATGTTTGCTGGGATTACAATTCTCATAACAGGATCACTTAGTTGGAGTGAAGTAGGCCACGAGAAATCATCTACTGAGCAAACTTTTTATTTTTAGATGTTGCTACACTGCAAATGATTTCAAGACATCCACTGTCAAATCTTATTGAACAATCCTCCCAACGATAACTTTTTTTTACTCAAAATGCAGTTCCAAATGATTATGCACAACAGAGTTTCATTATATTTTATAGGTTGTAAAGAACTGAAATGGTCATTTGCAGAATTTGCTGCATTAAAAATATTTTTCAGTCAAAAAAATATCGCTGAAGGTCCAGGGAAGCAGCTCTTACTACATCCTGCACTGCCCGTTACTTTGAGTTGGTATGCCCCCTCCATTTACTGCAAAGAAAAGGGGAAGGCGAAAACCTAACCTGCCCCTTTCTATTGCAGTGAATGGAAGGGGGGGGGGGGGTGCCAGCTCACAGTGACTGATGGCGGGGAGCACCTAGTTGGAGAAACAGGAAGAGATGCTTGATCGGGAGGGCAGAGCGGGACATGGACACAGCTACCAGGTAAGAGCTGCTTCCCCAAACCAGGAGTGATGGTCTGTGTGGGACACAAGGCGAGTATTGCTTTGTGTTGTGACTGAAAAATGTCAGTAAAGTGGACCAAAACCCAGGATTTTGACTAGTTGCTGATTGTCCTGCTGTGTGAAATCCCCCAGATCACTCACTCAAGTCACATTTTCTCATCTAGGCTCAGCCAACAGCCACATCCCTGCTAACGGGGTGCGTGTCCATGCCAGCCATTCACAAATGCATGCGCCCTGCTAAAGGTATAGCACGCCGCGGGCGCCCCTCTAGACTTGCGCGTGCCCGCGCCGGCCGTCTGTGAATGGCCGGCGCGGGCGTGCGTCAAGAGTGACGCGCGGGAGGCGGCGGAGGAGGAGCCCCTTGTCCGCTCCTGTCAAATGGCTTGTCCGTCAGCGCTGGGAGCGGGGAGAGGTGAGTTTTCCGGGTGATCGGGGGGGGTTTCACACAGCGGGGCACCCCGATCGGGGGTGCCCCACCGAAGTGGACCAAGACCCAGGATAGTCAAAATCCTGGGTGTTGGTCCATTTTAAGAGGTCACATTTCCAAAACATCCCACATGTAAAGTTGCATGTTAACATAGGAGCCCTTCTTTGATATCACCTTCACAATTCTTGCATCTATCAATGCACAGGTACAGCCGCTATAAGACAGTAGTGAGGAGCATCCAGGATGCTGGAGCCCCCTGCACATAACCCCCCAGAAGGCCTCATAATTCTTACCTTTGCCTCGATCCTTGCCGGGAATCCATCACTGCACCCATCTGAACACCAGGAGGCCAATCACGGTGCTAAATTACTGGCGAGTAGAGAAAGGTAAGGATTACAACGTTCTGGGGCGTTATGTGCTGGGGGCTCAGCATTCTGGATGCCTCCCACACATATTGCCTTATAGCAGTGAAACCAACACCTGTGTTGGGGGATTGTTATTAAATTCTTGTCTAGACCCACTGCAACAGTTTCTTGTGAGCAGAATAGTAGGTGGCCAAATAAAAATCACTTTCTCCTGCTGAAAGGCATTAAATACTGCAATGCCTTGGACAAGGTATGAAAACATTACATATTTCATGACACCCCAAGTGTAATCATCATACTGTGGATTTAGAGCCGATAAAGGCATAATGAACGAAGTGTAGGAGTAAACCTCGAGGTGTATCATCCTCCAGAGCTTTATGCATAAACCTACTTTTTCCCATATTGCTTGAAACCTGTGGATTTGGGATACTCTAAACGTACTATTCTGCCAATCCCACGCTTACCTCCCCGCTTACCTTACTGCAAGTCCTGTGCCTCCGACTGGCCTTACTCCTTACCTCACCTGAGGTCCAGCACAGAGTGCCAATGATTCCGGTGCTGGGCACAGCCATCTTGAACCTACTGCACAGAGCAGCTTTTCATTTGGAAAGAGCAAGGGAAGCCAATCTGTGCACTCAGAGCGCCGGTGAACACTGCTGGATCCCGGTAAGGTAAGGAGTTTTTGTGGTGCCTCAATTCCAGGGAAAGGGTTTCTCTTTGACTGGACATCTCCTTTAAATGGCCCCACCTGGGAAAATATAAAAAATTGGCAGGCTGGGCTGTTCCTTTAAACGGAAGCAAAACCCTAAGCAGGCAGCCCTCTCGCAGGGCATCCCAAATCGGAATTTCCTGCCATGTGAACCCCACTCCAATCATCACAAAACTGAACTTGCCAGTGGCTCCCTCTGCGATGTAAACAATTGTGAGCAAGTGAGGCCACATCCCCAGCATCTTCGAGCTGTCTGAGATGTGCTCCCATGCCCAGCCATTCAGATGTTGGGGGCAAGAGAGTGACACACATTAGGGATCTCTCTGGTCTAAAAATTATATGCACGGAATGGTAAGTTTGTATGGGTAATTTGGAGGGTTTCATACAACCAGACCTCCAAAATCGAAATGGGCATCCTGAATGCTGTGTGAACCCCCCCCCCCTGTATAAACCTTTCCCTACCCCAATTGCGCATGTGCGGGCTCATGTCCAATCAGAGCCCCTTGCCTTTACTATGTCATTCGACTAAGGGCTCTGATATTTTTCAATGGGAACTGCGACCGAAATACAGCTCCCCATAGAATTCATTCAGAGCCCTTTCCTGAAGAATGTAAAAACGGTGGACAAGAGCCCACGCATGTGCCATTGGAGCAGGGTAAGGCGAGTTTTACTGGGCAGTTTCACACCTGGGGGACACAGAAGAAAACCTGGGAAAGTCAGATACCTGGGATTTGTTCCGCTATAACCCCCCTCTATCACAGTAACACACACTACAAAGTGACAAAATACAAGAGTGGATATGCTATGCTCCAGCATCACTTACTGCTTTTATCACCATACAGCCTCCATCTGACCAATAATTGCCCTCCCCAAAGAAACTAGTAATTGCCCCTTCAGCAGTCTGTGCCCCCATTCTGCCTCCTCAGATAATGGAGAGGTGATCAAAGGAGGACCCCCTGGAAATCTGAGTGAGAGGACCTGCCTGCCAGGAGAAGGTGCAATCAGCTGGTAAGATGTGGGGGAACCTTTGGGTGCTGCTCAGACCTGCCTGGCTGTGAGGAGAAGGTGCAATCAGCTGGTAAGATGTAGGGGCACCTTTGGGTGCTGCTCAGACCTGCCTGGCTGTGAGGAGAAGGTGCAATCAGCTGGTAAGGTGTGGGGGCACCTTTGGGTGCTGCTCAGACCTGCCTGGCTGTGAGGAGAAGGTGCAATCAGCTGGTAAGATGTGGGGGAACCTTTGGGTGCTGCTCAGACCTGCCTGGCTGTGAGGAGAAGGTGCAATCAGCTGGTAAGATGTGGGGGCACCTTTGGGTGCTGCTCAGACCTGCCTGGCTGTGAGGAGAAGGTGCAATCAGCTGGTAAGGTATGGGGGCACCTTTGGGTGCTGCTCAGACCTGCCTGGCTGTGAGGAGAAGGTGCAATCAGCTGGTAAGATGTGGGGGCACCTTTGGGTGCTGCTCAGACCTGCCTGGCTGTGAGGAGAAGGTGCAATCAGCTGGTAAGGTATGGGGGCACCTTTGGGTGCTGCTCAGACCTGCCTGGCTGTGAGGAGAAGGTGCAGTCAGCTGGTAAGATGTGGGGGCACCTTTGGGTGCTGCTCAGACCTGCCTGGCTGTGAGGAGAAGGTGCAATCAGCTGGTAAGATGTGGGGGCACCTTTGGGTGCTGCTCAGACATATGTTATCCACACTCCTCCCGGGGAGCCCAGCAAAGGCAGCAATGTAATAAGCAGCCCACATGTAAGCCGACTGTCACCTCTCTTTATTGATAGAGGCTCACATGCAACATGGGGAAGGAGCAGTACACACACACACACACACACAACACACACAACACACACAACACACACAACACACACACACACACACACACACACACACACACACACACACACACACACACACACACACACACACACACACACACACACACACACACACACGACTTGCTGAGGCATGGCGCCAAACAGCACCAGGGCTGCAGCCTCAGACAGCATGGCGGCCCCGGCTATAAATACACCCAGCAATCAGCACAATCACTGCCACACCAACCTGCGTGTCTGCCGCCATCTTGCCCACTCTGACATAGGAAGAACTACCGGCCAATTTCCGTCCACTACTTCCACCTAGCCACAGCAGCAGGACGACCTCGCCGGCTACGTCACTTCCGGCTCCAGCGTGTTTGTAGTGTGAGGAACAGTGTCTTCCATCCTGCACTGTCGTGTAACCAATCTGACTGTACGGACCATTCCTCATTCTGTATATGACAACAGGTTGCTGAGTGTATATTCACATTGTACCATCTGATGAGGTGCCTTATTTTAGCGGAGTATTACATACAACACACAATGTGATCAATGTGATCGTATAATCACGATATAGTCCTGCCAATATACAGGGCAGCGCCTAATGTGGGGACGCAGGGCAGTAACCAGGACTAAGGACTGTCAGTCAGGGACAGATTTGATTCCGCCTGCATACCGCCCAACTTCCCAGCCCTTGACACCGATTCACACCCATGGGGCGTGTAAGCTGGGAAGGGGGTATTTAAACCGGACCTTCAACATGTTTTATTGAAAAGCCTAAACCTTTAAAGTGGACCAACACCCAGGATTTTGACTATCCTGGGTTTTGGTCCACTTCAGGGGGGCACCCCGATTAGGGGTGTCCCGCTGTGTAAAACCCCCCAGAACCCCGAAAAACTCACCTCGCCACGGACAAGCGGCGGACAAGACAGTGCGCCCGCCTCCCGCACGCCACTCTGACAGGGCGCGCGCACGTCTAGAGGAGCGCGCGGGAGGCGAGGTGAGTTGTTTTGGGGGGGGTCCCTCACCGCGGGACATCCCGATCTCGGATGTCCCGCGGTGAGGGAGGTGATCGGCCCGGGAATCTTATAGATTCCCGGGCCGATCAGGGGTGGGTGACAGTCCACTTTAAATAAAGATTCCCCAGCATATAAAATGAATATAGTTTTAAGTTTTTAGTCACTTATTATTCTTTCCCCCACTGAGCTGCCACTCTGTTCAGGACTTTAGGATATGGGTGCTGCCATCTTGACTCAGAAGCATCACACTTACTGAGGAGAGGAGAGTGGGATAAAGTACAGGGGGTGGGTTATAGCTGTGCTTTGCTCAGAGCAGAGCTGGGGTCAGGAAAAGGTAAGCAATCCCAGAATGCAGAGCAGCACAGTCAGAAGGCACCTCCTGTTTGCAGGCTGCCTGATGTCCCATGAGCCGCCATCTTGAATGTTTAAAGTGGACCAACACCCAGGGGGGATCGGCCTGGGAATCTATAAGATTCCCGGGGCAATCAGATCCCCCCCCCCCGCGGGGCATCCGAAATTGGGATGTCCCGCGGGGTCAAACCCCCCAGGAAGTCCACAATCCTACCTTTTCCACGTTCCAGCGGCGCATGCGCGTCCGCTGCCACCACCTCCCGCGCGTCCCTCTAGCAGGGTGCGCTCCCGCGCCGGCCGTTTGTGAATGGCCGGCGCGGGTGCGCTCCCTGTAAGAGGGACATGCAGGAGGCGGCGGCGGACGCGTTCTGCTTGTCCGGCGTTGCCTCTCGCTTGTCCGCCGGCGGTGATTGGCTGCAGCGGTCACGTGGGAGCGGGGAGAGGTGAGTTTTCGGGGCGTTCAGCCCACTCTGACATAGGAAGAACTACCGGCCAATTTCCGTCCACTACTTCCACCTAGCCACAGCAGCAGGACGACCTCGCCGGCTACGTCACTTCCGGCTCCAGCGTGTTTGTAGTGTGAGGAACAGTGTCTTCCATCCTGCACTGTCGTGTAACCAATCTGACTGTACGGACCATTCCTCATTCTGTATATGACAACAGGTTGCTGAGTGTATATTCACATTGTACCATCTGATGAGGTGCCTTATTTTAGCGGAGTATTACATACAACACACAATGTGATCAATGTGATCGTATAATCACGATATAGTCCTGCCAATATACAGGGCAGCGCCTAATGTGGGGACGCAGGGCAGTAACCAGGACTAAGGACTGTCAGTCAGGGACAGATTTGATTCCGCCTGCATACCGCCCAACTTCCCAGCCCTTGACACCGATTCACACCCATGGGGCGTGTAAGCTGGGAAGGGGGTATTTAAACCGGACCTTCAACATGTTTTATTGAAAAGCCGAAACCTTTAAAGTGGACCAACACCCAGGATTTTGACTATCCTGGGTTTTGGTCCACTTCAGGGGGGCACCCCGATTAGGGGTGTCCCGCTGTGTAAAACCCCCCAGAACCCCGAAAAACTCACCTCGCCACGGACAAGCGGCGGACAAGACAGTGCGCCCGCCTCCCGCACGCCACTCTGACAGGGCGCGCGCACGTCTAGAGGAGCGCGCGGGAGGCGAGGTGAGTTGTTTTGGGGGGGGTCCCTCACCGCGGGACATCCCGATCTCGGATGTCCCGCGGTGAGGGAGGTGATCGGCCCGGGAATCTTATAGATTCCCGGGCCGATCAGGGGTGGGTGACAGTCCACTTTAAATAAAGATTCCCCAGCATATAAAATGAATATAGTTTTAAGTTTTTAGTCACTTATTATTCTTTCCCCCACTGAGCTGCCACTCTGTTCAGGACTTTAGGATATGGGTGCTGCCATCTTGACTCAGAAGCATCACACTTACTGAGGAGAGGAGAGTGGGATAAAGTACAGGGGGTGGGTTATAGCTGTGCTTTGCTCAGAGCAGAGCTGGGGTCAGGAAAAGGTAAGCAATCCCAGAATGCAGAGCAGCACAGTCAGAAGGCACCTCCTGTTTGCAGGCTGCCTGATGTCCCATGAGCCGCCATCTTGAATGTTTAAAGTGGACCAACACCCAGGGGGGATCGGCCTGGGAATCTATAAGATTCCCGGGGCAATCAGATCCCCCCCCCCGCGGGGCATCCGAAATTGGGATGTCCCGCGGGGTCAAACCCCCCAGGAAGTCCACAATCCTACCTTTTCCACGTTCCAGCGGCGCATGCGCGTCCGCTGCCACCACCTCCCGCGCGTCCCTCTAGCAGGGTGCGCTCCCGCGCCGGCCGTTTGTGAATGGCCGGCGCGGGTGCGCTCCCTGTAAGAGGGACATGCAGGAGGCGGCGGCGGACGCGTTCTGCTTGTCCGGCGTTGCCTCTCGCTTGTCCGCCGGCGGTGATTGGCTGCAGCGGTCACGTGGGAGCGGGGAGAGGTGAGTTTTCGGGGCGTTCTGGGGGGTTTCACACACCGAAGTGGTCCAAAACCCAGGATAGTCAAAATCCTGGGTGTTAGTCCACTTTAAAGGCTCATAACATGCAGTAGGTGCAGGTAGGATGATTTTTAATGTGAGCAATCTGTATGTACAGGGTGTGGGAAACATATTATAAGATAGACTCTTATTCAGAGTGAAGGGCCGCTTTAATGTGGACCAAAACCCACTGGACTTATAAAATAAATTTAGTCAAAGCCTACCTATACTCCCTTCTTAACCCTTCATCATGATTTATTGAAAAGCCAAAAACCTTAAAAAATGATTCCCCAGTGTCTAAAGTTAATATATTTAAGTTTTTAATCACTTATTATTCTTTCCCCCACTGGGCTACAATTCTGTTCAGGACTTTAGGATACGGGCGCCGCCATTTTGACTCAGAAGCATCACACATACTGAGGAGAGGAGAGTTGGATAAAATACAGGGGGGTGGGGTTATAGCTGTGCTTTGCTCAGACAGAGCAGAGCTGGGGTCAGGAAAAGGTCAGCAGTCCCAGAATGCAGAGCAGCACAGTCAGAAGGCACTTCCTGTTTGCAGGCTGCCTGATGTTCCATGAGCCGCCATCTTGGATGTTTAAAGGCTCATAACATGCAGTAGATGCAGGTAGGATGATTTTTAATGTGAGCAATCTGTATGTACAGGGTGGGGGAAACATATAAGATAGACTCTTATTCAGAGTGAAGGACCACTTTAAAGTGTAGAACTAGAAATAGATATTTTTGATTTTCGAATTGCCCTGTAACAATTGCTGTCCCTCTCTGTAATATTGCATGGGATCAGCCATTGCCTAGGTGTGGTAATGACATCATTGCCACACACAGCAGTGGCTATGAATGGAGGAGGCGGAGCTTTACAGCTAAAACAATGGCAATTATCCGGGATTAGAGTGAAGCAGAAGCAGTGAAAATTGGAAAATGGCACTCTTCATGGTGGGAGTAATTTAAAGGATGCTGGTTATAATGTGGGTTTTGGTCCGCTTAAAGTGGGGATGCAGGTTGGCCTCTGTGGAGGATGATAAGTGGGGTGCAGATTGAAGGCTTGGTGAGAATGCGGGCTGGTGGTTTGTGGGCCAGCTGCACTCAGTTTAAACCGGACCTTCAGCATGATTTAATGAAAATCCCAAACCCTTAAAGTGGACCAACACCCACGGGTGATCGGCCGATCACCTCCCTCCCCGCGGGACATCCGAGATCGGGATGTCCCGCGGGGTGAAACCCCCCCAAACCCCCTTACCTTATCTTCGGCGGCAGCCGGCTGCCGCCGCCTCCCTCGCGCCCCTCTAGTCGTGCGCGCGCGCCGGCCGTCTGTGAATGGCCGGCGCGCGCGCGTCAAGAGGGACGCGCGGGAGGCGGCGGCAGAGGAGCCGCTTGTCCGCGGCTGTCATATCCCTTGTCCGTCGGTGCTGGGAGAGGTGAGTTTTTAGGGTGATCGGGGGGTTTCACACAGCGGGGCACCCCCGATCGGACCAAGACCCAGGATAGTCAAAATCCTGGGTGTTGGTCCACTTTAAAAAACGATTTCCCAGCATCTAAAATTAATATATTTTACATTTTTAGTCACTTATTACTCTTTCCCCCACCGGACTAGTTCTAGAGTTCAGGACTCTAGGATACGGACATCGCCATCTTGTCTCAGTAGCATCACATACTGAGGAGAGGAGAGCGGGATAAAGTGCAGGGGGTGGGTTATAGCTGTGCTTTGCACAGACAGATCCAAGCTCGGGTCAGGGAAAGGGCAGCAATCCCAGAATGCACAGTCAGAAGACACTTCCTGTTTGCTGGCTGCCTGATGCTCCATGAGCCGCCATCTTGGTTGTTTAAAGGCTCATAACATGCAGTAGATGCAGATAGGATGATTTTTAATGTGGGCAATCTGTATGTACAGGGTGTGAGAAACATAGATATGCTCTTATTCAGGGTGAAGGTCTGCTTTAAGAGTTGCAGCTCAGTCATGCTTTCACAAAAACATTGTGTAGAGCAACAAAATGGGGCATTCTAGTGCATCACACTCACCGGGTATTTTGCGAGCACAATGGAGTCTCCAAGCCAGGTGCCAGCATGCAGCGTCACTAGCTCAACCCAGCAGAACCAAGCTCATGAGAACCCAGACCAGCCCATTAGAACCCAGGCCAGCAAAACCAGTCTATGAGTACCCAGCACAGCCCATAGGAACCCAGGCCAGCAGAACTAGCCCATGAGTACCCAGCCCAGCAGAACCAGCTCAGTGCAAAACAATTCATGAATGCCCTTAAGTCCCAGCCACTGGTCTTCCCACAGAGCATCCCAGATCAGGATGCCCCACTGTGTGAAACCCCACCAGGTTTCCTTGTCAATGTAAACACAGCAGCCACACAATTACTAAAAAGAAGAGCCATTGCCGACCATTTATTATGCATGCAAACAGCTCTGAACGGACGAGAGTGCGTGCATGCGCTTTAGGACCGGGGGGAGGCAAGTTGTTGTGGTCCTTCTGGGGGTTTCACACAAGGGCATCCCAATTCAGGATGCCCCCGGAGCAGGTAACAAAACCCAGGATAGTTAAAATCACAGGTTTTGTTCCGCTTTAAACCACACACTTGTTAGAGGAAAGGCTTACCTTGGCCTCCCCACCAAGCAGACACAGCCATTGCTTGAAGAGGGGGCGATCCAGTGGACAATCAAAGTGGACCAAAACCCATGAAAATACCCCAGGGCTAGGTGAAAGCCCTACATGAGGATGCTGAGCGGCAGAGCTATGGATGCACAGGTGGAATAATTAGTGCAGCAGCAGAGCTGTGAGTGCACAGGTGGAGTAATTAGTGCAGCAGCAGAGCTGTGAGTGCACAGGTGGAGTAATTAGTGCAGCAGCAGAGCTGTGAGTGCACAGGTGGAGTAATTAGTGCAGCAGCAGAGCTATGGGTGCACAGGTGGAGTAATTAGTGCAGCGGCAGAGCTATGGGTGCACAGGTGGAGTAATTAGTGCAGCAGCAGAGCTATGGGTGCACAGGTGGAGTAATTAGTGCAGCAGCAGAGCTATGGGTGCACAGGTGGAGTAATTAGTGCAGCAGCAGAGCTATGGGTGCACAGGTGGAGTAATTAGTGCAGCAGCAGAGCTATGGGTGCACAGGTGGAGTAATTAGTGCAGCAGCAGAGCTATGGGTGCACAGGTGGAGTAATTAGTGCAACAGCAGAGCTATGGGTGCACAGGTGGAGTAATTAGTGCAGCGGCAGAGCTGTGAGTGCACAGGTGGAGTAATTAGTGCAGCAGCAGAGCTATGGGTGCACAGGTGGAGTAATTAGTGCAGCAGCAGAGCTATGGGTGCACAGGTGGAGTAATTAGTGCAGCAGCAGAGCTATGGGTGCACAGGTGGAGTAATTAGTGCAACAGCAGAGCTATGGGTGCACAGGTGGGGTAATTAGTGCAGCGGCAGAGCTATGGATGCACAGGTGGAGTAATTAGTGCAGCAGCAAAGCTATGGATGCACAGGTGGAGTAATTAGTGCAACAGCAGAGCTATGGATGCACAGGTGGAGTAATTAGTGCAGCGGCAGAGCTATGGATGCACAGGTGGAGTAATTAGTGCAGTAGCAGAGCTATGGATGCACAGGTGGAGTCATTAGTGCAGCAGCAGAGCTATGGGTGCACAGGTGGAGTAATTAGTGCAGCAGCACAGCTATGGATGCACAGGTGGAGTAATTAGTGCAGCGGCAGAGCTATGGGTGCACAGGTGGAGTAATTAGTGCAGCGGCAGAGCTATGGGTGCACAGGTGGAGTAATTAGTGCAGCGGCAGAGCTATGGATGCACAGGTGGAGTAATTAGTGCAGCGGCAGAGCTATGGATGCACAGGTGGAGTAATTAGTGCAACAGCAGAGCTATGGATGCACAGGTGGAGTAATTAGTGCAGCGGCAGAGCTATGGATGCACAGGTGGAGTCATTAGTGCAGCACAGAGCTATGGGTGCACAGGTGGAGTAATTAGTGCAGCAGCACAGCTATGGATGCACAGGTGGAATAATTAGTGCAGCGGCAGAGCTGTGGGTGCACAGGTGGAGTAATTAGTGCAGCAGCAGAGCTTTTAGTGCACAGGTGGAGTAATTAGTGCAGCAGCAGAGCTATGGGTGCACAGGTGGAGTAATTAGTGCAGCAGCAGAGCTTTTAGTGCACAGGTGGAGTAATTAGTGCAGCAGCAGAGCTATGGGTGCACAGGTGGAGTAATTAGTGCAGCAGCAAAGCTATGGATGCACAGGTGGAGTAATTAGTGCAGCGGCAGAGCTATGGATGCACAGGTGGAGTAATTAGTGCAGCAGCAAAGCTATGGATGCACAGGTGGAGTAATTAGTGCAACAGCAGAGCTATGGATGCACAGGTGGAGTAATTAGTGCAGCGGCAGAGCTATGGATGCACAGGTGGAGTAATTAGTGCAGTAGCAGAGCTATGGATGCACAGGTGGAGTCATTAGTGCAGCACAGAGCTATGGGTGCACAGGTGGAGTAATTAGTGCAGCAGCACAGCTATGGATGCACAGGTGGAGTAATTAGTGCAGCGGCAGAGCTGTGGGTGCACAGGTGGAGTAATTAGTGCAGCAGCAGAGCTATGGGTGCACAGGTGGAGTAATTAGTGCAGCGGCAGAGCTATGGATGCACAGGTGGAGTAATTAGTGCAGCGGCAGAGCTATGGATGCACAGGTGGAGTAATTAGTGCAACAGCAGAGCTATGGATGCACAGGTGGAGTAATTAGTGCAGCGGCAGAGCTATGGATGCACAGGTGGAGTCATTAGTGCAGCACAGAGCTATGGGTGCACAGGTGGAGTAATTAGTGCAGCAGCACAGCTATGGATGCACAGGTGGAGTAATTAGTGCAGCGGCAGAGCTATGGATGCACAGGTGGAGTAATTAGTGCAGCAGCAAAGCTATGGATGCACAGGTGGAGTAATTAGTGCAACAGCAGAGCTATGGATGCACAGGTGGAGTAATTAGTGCAGCGGCAGAGCTATGGATGCACAGGTGGAGTAATTAGTGCAGTAGCAGAGCTGTGGGTGCACAGGTGGAGTAATTAGTGCAGCAGCAGAGCTATGGGTGCACAGGTGGAGTAATTAGTGCAGCGGCAGAGCTATGGATGCACAGGTGGAGTAATTAGTGCAGCGGCAGAGCTATGGATGCACAGGTGGAGTAATTAGTGCAACAGCAGAGCTATGGGTGCACAGGTGGAGTAATTAGTGCAGCAGCAGAGCTATGGGTGCACAGGTGGAGTAATTAGTGCAGCGGCAGAGCTATGGATGCACAGGTGGAGTCAATAGTGCAGCACAGAGCTATGGGTGCACAGGTGGAGTAATTAGTGCAGCAGCACAGCTATGGATGCACAGGTGGAGTAATTAGTGCAGCGGCAGAGCTGTGGGTGCACAGGTGGAGTAATTAGTGCAGCAGCAGAGCTTTTAGTGCACAGGTGGAGTAATTAGTGCAGCAGCAGAGCTATGGGTGCACAGGTGGAGTAATTAGTGCAGCAGCAGAGCTTTTAGTGCACAGGTGGAGTAATTAGTGCAGCAGCAGAGCTATGGGTGCACAGGTGGAGTAATTAGTGCAGCGGCAGAGCTATGGATGCACAGGTGGAGTAATTAGTGCAGCGGCAGAGCTATGGATGCACAGGTGGAGTAATTAGTGCAGCGGCAGAGCTATGGATGCACAGGTGGATTAATTAGTGCAACAACAGAGCTATGTATGCACAGGTGGAGTAATTAGTGCAGCAGCAGAGCTTTTAGTGCACAGGTGGAGTAATTAGTGCAGCGGCAGAGCTATGGATGCACAGGTGGAGTAATTAGTGCAGCAGCAGAGCTTTTAGTGCACAGGTGGAGTAATTAGTGCAGTGGCAGAGCTATGGATGCACAGGTGGAGTCATTAGTGCAGTAGCAGAGCTATGGGTGCACAGGTGGAGTCATTAGTGCAGCACAGAGCTATGGGTGCACAGGTGGAGTAATTAGTGCAGCACAGAGCTATGGGTGCACAGGTGGAGTAATTAGTGCAGCGGCAGAGCTATGGATGCACAGGTAGAGTAATTAGTGCAGCAGCAGAGCTGTGAGTGCACAGGAGGAGTAATTAGTGCAGCAGCAGAGCTATGGGTGCACAGGTAGAGTAATTAGTGCAGCAGCAGAGCTGTGAGTGCACAGGTAGAGTAATTAGTGCAGCAGCAGAGCTATGGGTGCACAGGTAGAGTAATTAGTGCAGCAGCAGAGCTATGGGTGCACAGGTAGAGTAATTAGTGCAGCAGCAGAGCTGTGAGTGCACAGGTAGAGTAATTAGTGCAGCAGCAGAGCTGTGAGTGCACAGGTGGAGTCATTAGTGCAGCAGCAGAGCTGTGGGTGCACAGGTGGAGTCATTAGTGCAGCAGCTGAGCTATGGGTGCACAGGTGGACTAATTAGTGCAGCAGCAGAGCTGTGAGTGCACAGGTAGAGTAATTAGTGCAGCAGCAGAGCTGTGGGTGCACAGGTGGAGTCATTAGTGCAGCAGCTGAGCTATGGGTGCACAGGTGGACTAATTAGTGCAGCAGCAGAGCTATGGGTGCACAGGTGGACTAATTAGTGCAGCTGCAGAGCTATGGGTGCACAGGTGGACTAATTAGTGCAGCAGCGGAGCTATGGGTGCACTGGTGGAGTAATTAGTGCAGCAGCGGAGCTATGGGTGCACAGGTGGAGTAATTAGTGCAGCAGCGGAGCTATGGGTGCACTGGTGGAGTAATTTGTGCAGCAGTGGAGCTATGGGTGCACAGGTGGAGTCTTTAGTGCAGGAGCAGAGCTATGGGTGCACAGGTGGAGTAATTAGTGCAGCACAGAGCTATGGGTGCACAGGTGGAGTAATTAGTGCAGCACAGAGCTATGGGTGCACAGGTGGAGTAATTAGTGCAGCAGCAGAGCTTTTAGTGCACAGGTGGAGTAATTAGTGCAGCAGCAGAGCTATGGGTGCACAGGTGGAGTAATTAGTGCAGCGGCAGAGCTATGGATGCACAGGTGGAGTAATTAGTGCAGCGGCAGAGCTATGGATGCACAGGTGGAGTAATTAGTGCAGCGGCAGAGCTATGGATGCACAGGTGGATTAATTAGTGCAACAACAGAGCTATGGATGCACAGGTGGAGTAATTAGTGCAGCAGCAGAGCTTTTAGTGCACAGGTGGAGTAATTAGTGCAGTGGCAGAGCTATGGATGCACAGGTGGAGTCATTAGTGCAGTAGCAGAGCTATGGGTGCACAGGTGGAGTCATTAGTGCAGCACAGAGCTATGGGTGCACAGGTGGAGTCATTAGTGCAGCACAGAGCTATGGGTGCACAGGTGGAGTCATTAGTGCAGCGGCAGAGCTATGGATGCACAGGTGGAGTCATTAGTGCAGCACAGAGCTATGGGTGCACAGGTGGAGTAATTAGTGCAGCGGCAGAGCTATGGATGCACAGGTAGAGTAATTAGTGCAGCAGCAGAGCTGTGAGTGCACAGGAGGAGTAATTAGTGCAGCAGCAGAGCTATGGGTGCACAGGTAGAGTAATTAGTGCAGCAGCAGAGCTGTGAGTGCACAGGTAGAGTAATTAGTGCAGCAGCAGAGCTATGGGTGCACAGGTAGAGTAATTAGTGCAGCAGCAGAGCTGTGAGTGCACAGGTGGAGTAATTAGTGCAGCAGCAGAGCTATTGGTGCACAGGTAGAGTAATTAGTGCAGCAGCAGAGCTGTGAGAGCACAGGTGGAGTAATTAGTGCAGCAGCAGAGCTATGGGTGCACAGGTAGAGTAATTAGTGCAGCAGCAGAGCTGTGAGTGCACAGGTGGAGTAATTAGTGCAGCAGCAGAGCTATGGGTGCACAGGTAGAGTAATTAGTGCAGCAGCAGAGCTGTGAGTGCACAGGTGGAGTAATTAGTGCAGCAGCAGAGCTATGGGTGCACAGGTAGAGTAATTAGTGCAGCAGCAGAGCTATGGGTGCACAGGTAGAGTAATTAGTGCAGCAGCAGAGCTGTGAGTGCACAGGTAGAGTAATTAGTGCAGCAGCAGAGCTGTGAGTGCACAGGTGGAGTCATTAGTGCAGCAGCAGAGCTGTGGGTGCACAGGTGGAGTCATTAGTGCAGCAGCAGAACTGTGGGCGCACAGGTGGAGTAATTAGTGCAGCAGCAGAGCTGTGAGTGCACAGGTGGAGTAATTAGTGCAGCAGCAGAACTATGGGTGCACAGGTAGAATAATTAGTGCAGCAGCAGAGCTATGGGTGCACAGGTGGAGTAATTGGTGCAGCACAGAGCTATAAGTGCACAGGTGGAGTAATTAGTGCAGCAGCTGAGCTATGGGTGCACAGGTGGACTAATTAGTGCAGCTGCAGAGCTATGGGTGCACAGGTGGACTAATTAGTGCAGCAGCGGAGCTATGGGTGCACTGGTGGAGTAATTAGTGCAGCAGCGGAGCTATGGGTGCACAGTTGGAGTAATTAGTGCAGCAGCGGAGCTATGGGTGCACAGGTGGAGTAATTAGTGCAGCAGCGGAGCTATGGGTGCACTGGTGGAGTAATTTGTGCAGCAGTGGAGCTATGGGTGCACAGGTGGAGTCTTTAGTGCAGGAGCAGAGCTATGGGTGCACAGGTGGAGTAATTAGTGCAGCACAGAGCTATGGGTGCACAGGTGGAGTAATTAGTGCAGCACAGAGCTATGGGTGCACAGGTGGAGTAATTAGTGCAGCAGCAGAGCTATAGGTGCACAGGTGGAGTAATTAGTGCAGCAGCACAGCTATGGGTGCACTGGTGGAGTAATTAGTGCAGCAGCAGAGCTATGGATGCACAGGTGGAGTAATTAGTGCAGCAGCACAGCTATGGGTGCACTGGTGGAGTAATTAGTGCAGCAGCAGAGCTATGGGTGCACAGGTGGAGTAATTAGTGCAGCAGCAGAGCTATAGGTGCACAGGTGGAGTAATTAGTGCAGCAGCACAGCTATGGGTGCACTGGTGGAGTAATTAGTGCAGCAGCACAGCTATGGGTGCACTGGTGGAGTAATTAGTGCAGCAGCAGAGCTATGGGTGCACAGGTAGAGTAATTAGTGCAGCAGCAGAGCTGTGAATGCACAGGTGGAGTAATTAGTGCAGCAGCAGAGCTGTGGGTGCACAGGTGGAGTAATTAGTGCAGCAGCAGAACTATGGGTGCACAGGTAGAATAATTAGTGCAGCAGCAGAGCTATGGGTGCACAGGTGGAGTAATTGGTGCAGCACAGAGCTATAAGTGCACAGGTGGACTAATTAGTGCAGCAGCTGAGCTATGGGTGCACAGGTGGACTAATTAGTGCAGCAGCAGAGCTATGGGTGCACAGGTGGACTAATTAGTGCAGCTGCAGAGCTATGGGTGCACAGGTGGAGTAATTAGTGCAGCAGCGGAGCTATGGGTGCACTGGTGGAGTAATTAGTGCAGCAGCGGAGCTATGGGTGCACAGTTGGAGTAATTAGTGCAGCAGCGGAGCTATGGGTGCACAGGTGGAGTAATTAGTGCAGCAGCGGAGCTATGGGTGCACTGGTGGAGTAATTTGTGCAGCAGTGGAGCTATGGGTGCACAGGTGGAGTCTTTAGTGCAGGAGCAGAGCTATGGGTGCACAGGTGGAGTAATTAGTGCAGCACAGAGCTATGGGTGCACAGGTGGAGTAATTAGTGCAGCAGCAGAGCTATAGGTGCACAGGTGGAGTAATTAGTGCAGCAGCACAGCTATGGGTGCACTGGTGGAGTAATTAGTGCAGCAGCAGAGCTATAGGTGGAGTAATTAGTGCAGCAGCAGGGCTATGGGTGCACAGGAGGAGTAATTATTGCAGCAGCGGAGCTATGGGTGCATTGGTGGAGTATTTAGTGCAGCAGCAGAGCTATGGGTGCACAGGTGGAGTAATTTGTGCAGCAGCAGAGCTGTGAGTGCACAGGTGGAGTAATTAGTGCAGCAGCAGAGCTATGGGTGCACAGGTGGAGTAATTAGTGCAGCAGCAGAGCTATGGGTGCACAGGTGGAGTAATTAGTGCAGCAGCAGAGCTATGGGTGCACAGGTGGAGTAATTAATGCAGCAGCAGAGCTATGGATGCACAGGTGGAGTAATTAGTGCAGCAGCAGAGCTGTGAGTGCACAGGTGGAGTAATTAGTGCAGCAGCAGAGCTATGGGTGCACAGGTGGAGTAATTAATGCAGCAGCAGAGCTATGGATGCACAGGTGGAGTAATTAGTGCAGCAGCAGAGCTGTGAGTGCACAGGTGGAGTAATTAGTGCAGCAGCAGAGCTATGGGTGCACAGGTGGTGTAATTAATGCAACAGCAGAGCTATAGGGGCACAGGTGGAGTAATTAGTGCACTGGCAGAGCTATGGATGCACAGGTGGAGTAATTAGTGCAGGAGCAGAGCTATGGATGCGCAGGTGGAGTAATTAGTGCAGCAGCAGAGCTATGGATGCACAGGTGGAGTAATTAGTGCAGCAGCAGAACTATGGGTGCACAGGTGGAGTAATTAATGCAGCAGCAGAGCTATGGGTGCACAGGTGGACTCATTAGTGCAGCAGCAGAGCTATGGGTGCACAGGTGGACTCATTAGTGCAGCAGCAGAGCTATGGGTGCACAGGTGGAGTAATTAGTGCAGCAGCAGAGCTATGGATGCGCAGGTGGAGTAATTAGTGCAGCAGCAGAGCTATGGGTGCACAGGTGGAGTAATTAGTGAGCAGTGGAGCTATGGGTGCACAGGTGGAATCATTAGTGCAGCAGCAGAACTGTGAGTGCACAGGTGGAGTAATTAGTGCAGCACAGAACTATGGGTGCACAGGTGGAGTAATTAGTGCAGCAGCGGAGCTATGGGTGCACAGGTGGAGTAATTAGTGCAGCAGCGGAGCTATGGGTGCACAGGTGGAGTAATTAGTGCAGCAGCAGAGCTATGGATGCGCAGATGGAGTAATTAGTGCAGGAGTAGAGCTATGGGTGCACAGGTGGAGTAATTAGTGCAGCAGCAGAGCTGTGGGCTTGCTCCTGTCTGAATGGCTGGGGCAGGAGCACAGGCACAGCCCAAAGGTGCTGGGGATGCGGCCACCAATATTTACACTAGTGAGAGAGCCAGGAAGGTGGTGAGTTTTGGAACACCCCGGAGGGAAGGGGGGGTGCACACAGCAGGGAATCGCGATGCGCAAAGCTAGTGCTAGAATCTTTTTCATCCAGGAATAGCCACAAGTTTTGTTCTGCTTTAAAGGAAAAGGGATGGTTTTGTAATAAACAAAAGGTAGTTGTAAAGAAAACAGACGCCCTTCAGGTTGAAGCTGACAAAGCAAAGAAGTTTTTTTTTTTACTTGTTTTATTAATAGAATATTAATATTTATTAATATAGATTCCATACAAACATTGAGCCATTTCAAGTCATAGCCATACATTTCACAGAAATATTTCACCACATGTGTAATATCCAGGTTTCTTGCTGTTATTTATTTTTAGTTATTTATAGAAAATGCAAGGGACATCCACTCCCTCTCCAAGATCAACCACCTAATTTGCCAGCCGATTAAGTACCCCTGGGGCACCTACACTGTGTGAACCCCCTAGTGGTTGACCAGCAAACACCTTTCCAGCACTTCCAAACTGCAGCTGAGTTCAGCCATTCAAATGGGGACATACAGCCTCAACTTTCCAGGTCTCTCCCAAGACCAGATCATTGTTCCTTAAACAGCAGCTGCCACATAGAAGCTATTACATCAGGGGTACCAAGAAGATCCACTTATCTTACAGTGGCTGCTACCCTGCCAATTGTCTGACAGCAGCACTGGTTTGTGAAGCTAAAGCTGCATCTCTGGGTTTTGGCTGGTGGGTGTGACCTCTGTACAGCTGACTCTCATTGAAAACAATAGGGACTCTGTACACCAGTAATATCTGTGTACTGAGGCCCCCATTATTTTTAATGGGAGCCAGCTGTACAGAGGCCACGCCACATGCCAGACAGAAGCGCAGCTCCCGGAATCACATTGCGGCACTGCGGGTGGATGATTGGTAGCGCAGAAGCCGCAGTGAGGTAAAGCATGGTGTTTCCATGAGTCTTCCATGGTAGCTCCTCCCACCCCTCAGGGCAGGAAGCACTCAGAAGACCCTATAAAAAGCATACCCACCTTGTTCCATTTCTTCTTTCATGGCACACCCCTGGAGATTTTCAGATGAGCCCTATTTTTAGGGGGGCACCACAGCCGAGAGGACTTTATGACCTTAAGCCAGGTCTTCCGAAGCCAACACGTCCATTCTGGAATGCTTGGCAAAAATGAATTAGACCATGCAGAATTAGACCATGCAGTTGCTTTGCAAATCTGGTCGATAGATGTCGAAGCCAATTCTGCCCATGATGTTGATAGTGACTTATTGGAGTGTGCTTTTATCCCTACGAGGACTGCTGACCCTTTAGCTACATAAGCTACTGAGATAACCTGCTTTTTCCATCTGGCTCATGTACTTTTGGATGAGGCTCTGTACTTTCTAGTGGCTGGAGTGACTGGAGAAACAAGGAATTTTTCATTCTAAAGGTTTTGTTACTTCTAAATAATGTAGGAGGATCCTACGGACATCTAAGGTATGAAACTTTCTTTCAGCCCCTTTATTTCAGAAGGTGAAACCAAGTATATATTTTTGAAAGACCTCAAAACTACTTTTGGCAGAAAATCTGGTTTAGTGGCCAACATTACTCTACCCTCCTGAATAGACATACAAGCAGGAGAAAAATGTAAGGGTGTTAAGTTCCCCAATGAGCCTAGCTGTAGTGATAGCAATGAGAAAAAAACACTTTCCGAGAAATAGATTTTAAATCGGACTGTTCTAGGGGTTCAAAAGGTGGACCTGTTAGAGCATTGAGAACTAGGTTTAAGTCCCAGAGGGCAACTTTAACATATTTTGTTACAATTTATTTACTGCTTTAACATTTTTCTATTAGCCTGTTTGAGGATAAGGAAATGTCAAATGAAGCACTCAAGGCTGCCACTTGGACCCTCAAGCTGCTCCAACTGAGACCCATTTGTTTGGCCTTTTCTAAAAAATCTAGGATGGGGGGCGTGGCTTGGCCATGAAAGAGTGAGGACGCACATGTAAGAGCTCTTGTACGGCCCCTGACCCAATAGTTGATCCAGGCAGCCTATTTCTGCCCCAGGCTGACAAAATGGGAAATAATAAGAAAAAGAGAACGGGGCTCAGCTAGGAAGTCCCCTTCAGTACCTTCTTCAAGGCACAAGGCTCGGTGGGACAGAAGACCTCGGCCTGCAAGATGGCGTCCGACGAGCTCCGTTGTGGAGAGGACCGCCATACAGAGGGAGGAAGGGATGCGCCTGAGAGATCCCGTGGAGCGGCAGTCAAGACACCTACCTTACAGCCGATGAGGGGACCTGGGACCGCGATCGAGGAGGAGGCTGCAGCGTCGGCTAGCCCGGAGCCCGGCGCGAGTAAGGTGGAGAACCATGTGAGCGGTGGAGAGACGAGGCGAGGATCCGCAGTGGAGGAGACGCTGAAGCTCGCATTGTCCCCGCAAGAGGACACCACGGAGGTGAGCGGTGGATGCCGGGGGCGGGCGCCGGGGAGTGAAGACACAAGCGGCGCGGAGAGGGGAGAAGCCACCATGCTGCGGAGGGTGTGGTGATGGGCCCGCTAGGACGGACAGCTGTGCCTGACACGGAGGTGAGTCAGGCTGTAATCATCAGCTCACCTGCAAAACTGTTCACAAAACCGAGGGCTGGTGAATCCCCATTGCTTCACCTGGAGCCTGGCCCTTCTTCCTCTGGGGGGTCCTCTCCCACCCCCTTGAATGCAGCCATTACTCCTTGGGCTGACAGACGACCCGGCCCCATGAGAAGTGCAGTACAAGCAGTCATCAACCCTGCCTCTGAGGGCATCAATGTTCCGTGCACACCTGTCCAAGGTCCTTCTGGAATCATGTTCTTAGAATGGTCCTCCGGATCCAGCATGGATTCGCTGAGCAACATGTCCCAAGGTCAGGGACACGCAAACAGCGCATGGGCCCAGAGACCAACCACACCCGACCGGGTCATTGCTGGCCCCTACGATCCCATATTCGGGATGCCCCCGTCCCGCGCTCCTAACAGTCAATCGGCTCCGTCAACAGTTATTGATCCTAGTATCCGAGCCATCCTTCAGTGCCTCCCGACCAAAGCAGAGATTTAGGCAGACCTAGAGGCGGTGGCGATCAGAATGGAGCGGGCTTTACGTGGAGAAATTGTGGATCTACAACAAAAGTCTTCTGCCATGGAAACCAAAGTCGCATCGTTAGAAGACCTCCACACAGACCATGAAACGCGCCTGGCGACCTTGGAAAGAGCCCAGGAACAACACCAGCAACAGTTGATTGACCCCCGTTTACAGACAGATGACCAGGAAAATAGAAACAGATGTAACTATCTAAAGATAAGAGGCATTCCTGAATCAGTTCGACTGGAAGCACTACGCTTGATGGCGACAGAACTTTTCAACTCTATGCTCAAAAGATCACCAGACGCCAAGCTGATCATAGATAGAATCCATAGAGTGGCTGGTCGCCCGGCGGGGGACCCTGTCAAGCCTCCTGGCTACAATCATGGGGAGAGCTGAGCTGAGCTCCAGGTATGGGGCGAAGTGAAGCAGAAAAAATCTCCAAAGAGCAAATAAAAAGTCTGAGCAGAGTCCAAGGGTGAATCCGGGGTCAGAGGCAGGCAGAAAACAGGCAAAGTCCATAAGCAATCCGCGTCAAAAATCAGGTTATCCGTCCGTGTATAAATCCAGGTATTCAATCAGGAATCAGGGAAACAAGGTCCAGGAAGTAAGCTGACAACACAGCATTGGCTGTAGGCCAGCTGTCCTCTTAAATAGGGCTATCAATCAGCACAGGGAGGGATGTGCCAGAGTCTGGTGAAGTCACTTCCTGTCCATTCAAACTCAGGACACCAGGAAGTGAAATCAAGTCCAAGAGCTTACACTCTAGGCCTTGTGCACTTCCAATGGGCTGAACAGCAGGTGTCACTGTAGAGCATGCGACAGAAGAAGAGCCTGCTCTGTTAAAACCATGCAGCCGAGCATGTCTGCTGCTGCATGCAGTCCGTGGTATGGTGTGCTCACGATGCCTTAAAGGGCAGGAAAGGCGAGGAGACTGACAGACCCCCAGGCTCCCAGAGATGTCCTATGCAGAATCCATTTTTTTACTATTAAGGAAGACATTCTACACCGGGCCTGGGAGAGGGGCAGGTTGAAATGGAAAGGTTCACAAATCACGATCCTGCCGGACGTATCACGGTGCACTTTGCAGATGAGACGCGTACTTCGGCCTCTTCTCGACAGGATACGGGAGGTGGGGGCCACCTATTCCACCTTATAATACGCAAAGACAACTCTACGTTTGTCCTTAGAAATAAAGCGGACTTACCGGGGTTGTTCGTCTTTTGGGCTCGGACCCCCTCCTGGTCCCAGTCTGGCTAGCTGTTGACCTGCCGCCCCCTCTTCCCCAGCGTGTTACCTCGGCGGGCCGGGATGGGCGGAGAGGCGGCGCCCCTCGGAGGATCATTGAACGCTAAGTCTTCCTTCTTTTTTGATGTCTGCTGCTTGTTCTCCTTAGGACCCCCCATCCCTCGTTCAGTGGTGAGCAACTACTCGCCGGAGGCGTCGAGTTCCACCGCGACTCTACAGAGCGGCGGCACTACAAGCAACACGGTCTCCCAGATTGGAGCTGAGATAGGGGTTTGTGCCTCGTGCGTCCCTGGTTCCGGTGTGTTCGGTTTGGGGGTTCGTTCTCCCCTCTCGGTCCTGTGTTGAATGCGTTGGACGGTGGGGGGCGTGGGAGGCGAGGAGTGCTTTGCCCGGGATGTGCGGGGGGGGGGTAATACCTGGGACCCAAGTGTTTACTGTTATTATGACTTGTGTTTAGCAATGGTTTCGTTGTTGTTGCCTATTTCTATAATTCCTATAATCTCTACTAGTTGTACTACAATGAGGAGGATGGAGGTTGGGTGGATCGTTCCTGGGGATAAATGTGCTTTCCCCCCTTTGAGCATTCGGGGTAGGATGGGTGCCTTTCCGGTGAATGTGACTCGATTGGGGCTTGCTCTTGAATTGCGAAGCCATTTTCCCCCCGAAAAAATACAATTCTGTGAAATACTCACCTGTAGAATTGGTATTATACGTATACAGTACGTCCTGCTCCAGATATAATACTTACACTTGGGTTATCCTCCGCCAGAGGGCGCTGTGCACTGCAGACATGCAAAAACAGGCTCCTCCCGGCCCTTCATATACCCAGGGACCTCCCACAAATCCCCAGCATTGAAAAGCAGTGAACCAGAAGCCGGGAGAATCCAACCACCAAAAACAACTGGTAATGATAACAATAACAACAATCACCATACAGGGGATCCAGAATAATGCAAAAACCAGGGTGGGGTGGAGCAGGACGTACTGTATATGTATAATACCAATTCTACAGATGAGTATTTCACAGAATTGTATTATTCTAAGTATACAGTACATCCTGCTCCAGATATAATACTTACACTTGGGACATCCAATAGCAGTGTCCATAAAAGTAGGGTGGGATCCCCAACAAAAAAGGCAACGGCACGTAGCTTAAACTACTACCGCCTGCAAAACCTTGCAGCCAAACACAGCATCAGCTGAGGCCCGAACATCAGCCTGTAAAACTTTGAAAAGGTGTGAACAGAAGACCAAGTAGCAGCCTTGCAAATTTGTTCAACAGAAGCCTGGTGCTGGAAGGCCCAGGAGGTCCCAACAGCACGAGTAGAATGAGCAGTAAGACGGAAAGGAGGACTCTTCCCCTTAGCAGAATAGGCCTGAACCACAGCCTGACGGATCCACTTGCTGATAGTAGACTTGGCAGGAGCCAAACCCTTCCTAGGCCCAGAAGGCACAACGAAGAGAGCATCAGTCTTCCTGAAAGCCGCAGTGACAACCAGGTAATACTTCAAGCACCTGACCACATCCAAGGAATGCAGAACCCTTTCCTTGTTGTTACTAGGATTGGGACACAAGGAAGGGAGAACAATGTCCTCATTCAAATGAAAAGCAGGCTTGAAGCGGAACACCACCTTGTCCTGGTGTCTCTCATAGTACGGAGACTGAATGGATAGAGCAGCCAGCTCAGACACACGCCTAACCGAAGTTATGGCCACCAAAAAGACAACCTTGAGAGTAAGAACAGCCAGAGCAGCATCTTGAATAGTCTCAAAGGGAGCACCCTGCAAGGCAGATAAAACCAAGTTTAAATCCCAAACGGGGATCACAGGTTTACGAGGGGGACGCGCATGAATGACCCCCTGAAAGAAGGTCTTAACCAAATGATGATGAGCAAAGGTCTTCTGAAAGAAGACGGACAGGGCAGAAACCTGACCCTTCAGAGTACTGAGTTTTAGACCTAACTCCAAACCATGATGTAAGAACTCCAGAACCCTAGGGACAGAGAACTCCCTACAGGGAAGAGAACTAGACTCACACCAGTCAATGTAGGTACGCCATACTCTATAATAGATAGCAGCAGAAGTCTTCTTCCTAGCCTGCACCATAGTACCTACCACAGAGGCAGACAAACCCTTCTCCATCAAGATGGCGGTTTCAGCAGCCAGGCCGTCAAAGCCAGCGTTTGTAAATTGGGATGGCGTAGGGAGCCCTGAGTTAGCAGATCTGGCACCCCTGGAAGATCGTACTGGTCTACTGCCATTTGAACCACGTCTGCGAACCACACTCTTCTTGGCCACCGGGGGGCCACTAGAATCACAGGCACCCCCTCCAGAGCAATCTTGCGCAGAACCCTGCTCAGCAGGGGGAATGGTGGAAATACATACAGGAGCCGAAACTCTTTCCATGACATGGACAGGGCATCCGTGGCCAAGGCCAGAGGGTCCTGAGACAGGGACACGAAGGCCGGGAGCTTGTGGTTGTGACGGGATGCAAACATGTTCACATCCGGTAGACCCCAACGGTGACACAGGGACTGGAATACCCTGTTGAAGAGGGACCACTCTCCCTGATGGGACGTCCCCCTGCTCAGAGCATCTGCAAGCAGATTCTCCGCCCCCGGAATGTAAACAGCCAAAATGCATTGTACATTGGCCTCCGCCCATGTCAGAATCTGAGACACCTCCCGGAGGGCACCCTTGCTTCGGGTCCCTCCCTGATGGTTGATGTAGGCAACCGCTGTCCTGTTGTCTGAGCGTACCTGGACCGACCGACCCCTCAGGTGTTGGGTCAACCGCTCCAGTACCAACCGGACTGCCCGCAATTCCAGAATGTTGATGGGTAAATGGGCCTCCTGAGGACCCCACGTCCCCTGGAAGCGTAGGGACTTCCAGAATCCCCCCCAACCTGACAGACTGGCATCCGTTGTGACCGTCTCCCTGTCAAGTTCCCGAGGTCCAGCCACCACGCAAGGGACCGTCTGACTGAGGGGGGAAGCACACAGACCCCGTCCAAGGACGCTGGGTTCTTGTCCCATATTGACAGAAGGTGAAGCTACAGAGGTCTCAAATGGAACTGAGCAAAGGGCACCGCCTCGAAGCTCGCCACCATCAGGCCCACCAACTGCATTCCCTGCCTGATGGAGGGCTGTGGGCACGAGAGCAGGAGCCTGGCCTGTGCAGTCAGAGCTTCCACCTTCTGTTGAGGAAGGAATATCTGTGACTGAACCGTATCCAGAATCATTCCCAGGAACGGGGTCACCGAGGATGGGGACAGAGAGGACTTGGGGTAATTGATCACCCAGCCGAAGGACTCCAGGGTGGACACTACCAGTTGAGTGTCCAACTCTGCCTGCCGCAGAGACCGAGAGGTGATGAGGATATCGTCCAGGTAGGGCAGCACGCGTATGCCCCTTAGCCTTATCAGGGACATCACCCCTGCCAGCACCTTGGTGAACACCCTGGGAGCCGACGTGAGGCCGAATGGCAAGGCCAGAAATTGGTAACGCTGATCTTTCAGTGCAAATCTGAGAAACCTTTGGTGTCCTGGAAACACCGGGACGTGAAGGTAAGCATCCTTGATGTCTACTGACGTCATGACGTCATCTTGTAGCCGGAGGACACTACCTCCTGAATCCACCGGCCTGAGACGTGGCGCCTCCAGACGTGCTCGAAGTGCTGCAGATGTCCCCCCACCCTGATGGGCGAGGGCGCCCCCTCATGCCTGAGGGGTCTTGGGAGGGGCTTTAGGCTTGGGCCCCCAGGAGGAACCGGGACGGCGTCCTCTATTCCTGTGCCAGGAATCTGCGCGGGGCGGGCGGTAGGGGATTGAAAGGGTGCCCTGGCCTCGAAAAGGCCGAATCTGACATCTGCGCTGGGGCAACTTGCCTCCTTTGGCGAAGAGGTCTAGACGGTCTCCAAACAGACTTAGCCCCTTAAATGGAAGCCCAGTAAGGGCTTTCTTAGCGGCATTGTCAGCAGCCCACTGTCGCAACCAAACCGCGCGGCGTATAGCTACCGCCAAGGCAGAAGATCTGGCACACATCCTTATAGCATCGTCCGATGCAGACAGGATAAAGTTTACAAACACATCACAATTAGAAAGAGTATTGACAGTATCAGAGGGCAACTCATCTGTGCCATCGAGTGCATTCCTGACCATGGCCCTGAGCGCTACTGCCGTAATGGCTAAGGCGCAAACCGGGCGCAAGGTCGCTCCCCCAAATGCAAAGGCATGGCATGCCAATTGATCAATACGCTGGTCCTCAGAGTCCCGTAGCGTAGTAGTGTCAGGGGAGTGCATAATAGAGGTGTTAGACAACCCTAGAATAGGAGCATCGACCTCGGGGGCCGATGACCAGCACTTAACCAAGTCAGTCGGGAAGGGATACTTTCTATCCACACTCTTAGGGATCCCAGGCAGTCTGCTGGGATGTTCCCATTCTTTAAGCACGAGGCTATTGAAATGGGTTTGCTCGGGAAATTCAAGACGAGCCTTGGCAGTATGAAAAAGCTCACCCCTTTGCCTGGGAGCCGCAACAGGGGGAGAGATGGACAAAACTTCAAAAATCTGAGCCAGCAGTCTGTCAATATCATCCGAGGTCCAGTGCTCGGAACCAGACTCGTCATGACCCCTTGACTCCTCATCGTATGACCCCGAGTCAGAGAACAGCTCCCCTTCGTCCGAGGGGGGGTGGCCGTAAGGCTGCAACAAGTCAACAGATTCCATAGGGAAAAGGGCAGAGTCAGGGGTTAAATGCCGCCTCTTAGCGGTGGCCTTATGCGCTAACGAGCTAGCAAGCAATCTTTCAACACTGGCCAGTCTAGTAGCCACATCAGGATCAGAATCCCCGCTTGTATTGGGGGTTAGACTCAGGCTTGGGGGAGTAGGTGAAGTGAGGCGAGGTGCAGGCCCAGCCACTGAAGAGACGGGAAGAACCGATAACGCCTGCTGTGCACAAGGAACACAGACCCGTGCATTGTCACCGCTGCTAGGTAAGACCCCCACAAGCTACACACAGCCGGGCTGGTCCCGAAGGAACCCCGCTCACAATATCCTGGGACGCCTCCAAATGGTGATTGTATCGGCACAATAGGCCAGTAGGGATTGACACTGTAAGCTACCCTGGATGCCCCAATAACCCGCGGGGAAGTTGGGGTAATTTTAATAGTCTCAACCGGGAGATACACTGGGCCGGGAGAAAGCACCGGGATTCACGGTCTGAAAGACATAAGAGGAACAGGAATGTCAGAGCCATGCGCAAGATGTAATAAGGTAAGATACAGGTAGTATAAAGATAATATAAGGTCGCCCGCGAGGGCACTTACAGACAGCGGGGGGAGGGCGGTCTTCACCACGTGCGCGCGAGCAAGAATGGCGCCAAGCGATCCTCGAAGGGCGGGCCAGAGCTGATGGTGACACGGAGCGCGCAAAACAGGCCCCCCCCCCCGGAGAGCGCGAAGCTCCGAAAACGCGTAGCCAATAGAGAAAAAAACAGGGCAGTAACTCCTAAAGGAATGATCGAGTGGATTACCGCAGCAGAGCCACTACAGGCTAAGAAAAAGACGCCGCAGCATCAGCAAAGCCACCGCCGCCCGTGCTGTACAGCCATATAGGAAGGGCGCGGCGGCTACCGATACAAGAAAAAAGTACACAGCGCAGCTCTGACATCCATTCCCAGTCAAACACGAGACCAAGGCCATAAGCGTGGAATAGGGTACACTGAGGCCGCCATACTCACAAACCCCTTCCCTCCCCTTTCTTTCTCCCCCCGGGCTAGGGGGGGAACGAGGGAGGATGGCGACCCTTTACACAGGGTCCACCACTACACGGGGCGTGGGACACTTAAGCGGGAGGGGCATCCCCTAAAGGCTCACCATCAGCCTAAACCGCCTACCCTTTGGTGGGGGACTGCGGTGGAGCATGGCTCCGTTAAGCACGCATGGTGCTGCCTACCTTCACCGGACCAGCGCAGCCCAGGCTGGGAGGCACATCACAATTAGGACGGGTGGGAGTAGTCCGACAGGGCCGCAGGCTGTAATAGCCCCGCTCACCTGCGAGAGAGTGATACTTCATGTCTTCGCAGTCAGCACTGCAGAGAAATCTGGGGATTTGTGGGAGGTCCCTGGGTATATGAAGGGCCGGGAGGAGCCTGTTTTTGCATGTCTGCAGTGCACAGCGCCCTCTGGAGGAGGATAACCCAAGTGTAAGTATTATATCTGGAGCAGGACGTACTGTATACTTAGAATAGTGTTCCGCTCTGTTGAGGGACCTCACCCGACGGATAGTACGCGGTAGTTGGGGCCCTTGTGCCTCGTGCTTTCGTTGGCCCTCCTCTGTAAAGGACGGGCTCTCTAGGTTACTAGTTCTAACCTATATAGGTTTTTCCATTCTTGCGCCCCCCTTGGCTCTCTGTCTGAGGGGGGGCTGACTTACCATTCCTGTCTTCTTCCCCTCTTTCTTTTTCTTCTTTTTTTCTGCTGTCCCTCTTTGGGGTCCCGGTCCTTAGCCCGGATCTCTCAGCCCAGGGGCTTCGGTGCTTCTTTGGATCCCGTGACTGTAGCGCCCTAATAGAGACCCTCGCTATAACCCCAGGCACCCAGCCATCATGACGTGCCTTAAGATATGCACCTTCAATGCCAAAGGGTTAAACATCCCCGAAAAGCGGGCAAAAATACTATACGGATTTCACAAAGAGAGGGTGGATGTTATCATTCTCCAGGAGACACACTTTTGCCAAGGGAAAATTCCAGAGATTAGAAACAAATACTACAATAGATGGTTTCATCCCCAACCCAGAAAACAAATCTAAAGGAGTGTCTATCATGGTCCATAAAACTGTCCCTCTGGAGCCTCTGAACTCCAAAACAGACCCAAAAGGAAGATACTTGTTCATGCTACACGAGGTTAAATATACCCTCGCCAACCTGTACTTACCCAACCAGGACCAGTTGGAGGTGGGTCTGGGGATCCTGTGCATGCTGGAGGAGTTTGCTGAGGGCACTATAATAGTTGGGGGGGGATTTCAACTTTCTCTTCAAGGTAGGTCATCAGTACCCCACTCTAAGTTGAATAGACTCCGCGGGGCCCTTCGTGCCCTCCAGGTCGTAGATACCTGGAGAGTCCTGCATGGTGGAAAGAGAGACTACACGTTTTTCTCCCACCCTCATAACACCTACAGTCGGCTTGACTACATTTTCCTCAGCCACCATGTACTTGCGCGTGACCCTGAGACCTCCATTGGGCAGATACTATGGTCAGACCATACCCCTGTCTTCTTGAGCCTCCCGATCCCAGAAGTGACCCCCAGGCAATACAATTGGCGTCTTAATGATAATTTGCTGAAAGACGCTTTATGTCTGGCCGAGATAAAGTCCGCTATAGTTGATTTCCAATCTGACCACTCTAATGATGAGACCCCACTACCAATGCAGTGGGAAGCACTCAAGTGCGTGCTGTGGGGGATCTTCATCAAGCACACGACGCGGCTCAAGAGGGAACTGGCGCGGCAGATCAAGAGTACACTAGAGCGTATCAAGGAGCTAGAGGGGGCGCATAAAGCCTCCTCTGCTCAGGCTGACCTAAGGGACCTGCTAGATGCCAGACAGAACCTGAAAAGACTGTACGGACCAATGCGTCCTCAAATTCAGAGACAGATGTAGGGCACGTATATACGAACATTCAAACAAATGTGGCAGGATGCTGGCCCAGTCTCTTCACACAAGGCAGGGCTGCACTTTTATACCCACTATTAGAGGAGGGGGAGGAACGGAGGTGCACAAGACCCCCCCTGATAGCGAACGAGTTCTGAACCTTCTACTCCAGACTATACAACATTAGAGGTACTCAAGCCCAGGGGTCGCAGCTAGATGTGAGCGAGCCTATATCAGACTATGTTAAAGAAACGGCCCTCCGCTTGCTGGAGACACGGGTTATGCCTCTCCAGACTCGGTTGCCCCCAGGACTTACTGGCGCAAAGATTGCTGGCTTAAGGTGAAGATAGGTGAACGGCAGGGTATCCCAAATCGGAAGTTCAAGCAGGCTGAGTCCGAAACGTAGAGTCCAGCAGGTTAGGCAAGAATGGTCGAGACGAGCAGGGGTCAAAGCCGGGTGGTCACAGGGCACAGTATCCAAGGGGTTAGACGGAGAATGGTCGAGACAGGCAGGGGTCGAAAGCCGGGTGGTCACCAAAGCGCGGTATCAAAGGGGTAAGGCAGAGACGAGGTCAGACAGGCAGATGGTCGGTGCGGGCAGGAATGGTCAAAGACGGAGCCAGATCAGAACACACTAAACACAAATCCAATAGCACACCCAAGCTAATAATGGCTATAACGGGCACTGGTGGATTGGGCAGGAACGTATTTAAAGGGGAACTGGCCAATGGGAAGGGGAATGTGGTGATTGATGTGACTGTGAGGGTGATTGGTGCAACTACAACCTGATTCCCTATAGGAGCAGCCCCAGGGACTGGACCGCCCTGGCCAGTCAGGCTGTCCAGTCCCTGGGTTCATCCCCACCCAGGCTTAGGACCTAACTGGTCCGTTTAAACTTGCCCCCTGCGAATGCGCTGGGAGCAGCGCCGCCGGGGGGCATATAGAGAACGTGCTCGCGCGCGCGCTCCCCGAGAGGAGAGGGGGCGCCGCGCCGGCTGAAGAGGCGAAGGAGCCGCCAGCAGCAGAGGAGGGGACCCCGTGACGCCGCTCACCTCAGCCGCCGAGGCAGAGGAGGCGGCGGAGGCTGAGGCCCCAGCGCAGGAGGCGGAGGCGGCCGCCGGAAGACCAGATCCAGGCGCCGTGGGAAAGGACCACGGGAGCAGGTAAGGACCTTACATTACCCCCCCTGAGGAGGGGCCACTGGACCCTCCAACCTGGGTTTCTGAGGTTCTCCCTGTGGAACTTCCTAACAAACCTCCCCGCGTGGACCTCTCTGGCTGGGACCCAAGACCTCTCTTCCGGGCCGTAACCCTTCCAATCTACCAAGTACTGGAGAGAGTTTCTGAAGAAGCGTGAATCTAAAATCCGAGTAACTTCGAACTCTTGATGCCCATCAACTAAAATGGCCGCCGGGGAAACATCTGGCTCAATACCGTTGGCAGACTTTAACAGGGACACATGGAAAGAATTACAAACTTTCATAGAGGGCGGAAAATCTAGACGGTAAGTAACCTGATTAATTTTGGGCCGTACAGGAAAAGGACCAATAAACCTTGGGCCTAGCTTTGCAGAAGTTTGACGTAAAGCCAAATTCTTGGTGGAAAGCCAGACTAGCTCCCCAACCGCATAATCAGGGTTACTGGACCAACTACGATCGGCAAAAGTTTTCTGCTGGGCGACAGCCCTGGTCAGATTTTGCTGAATCTTAGCCCACAGATCCGGCCATTGGGACACCCATTCCTCGAGTGAGGGCACGCTAGAGGGTAGGTCCAACAAAGCAGAAAATTTCAGGTCTCTACCAAAAACACAACACAACGGAACGGCTATACCCCAGTGGAAGAGTGAGTGGCATTACACAGGGCGAACTCTGCAAATGGAAGAAACAATAACCAATCCGTCTGGACATCGGAAACAAAGCAACGCAGGTATTGTTCCAAGGATTGGTTGGTTCTCTCTGTTTGCCAATTTGACTGGGGGTGAAATGCTGAGGACAAGGAGACCGTGAATCCCAACCTGGCACAAAAAGCCCTCCAAAACCGAGAGACAAACTGAACCCCCTGTCGGACACCACATCCTCCGAGATCCCATGGAATTTAAATATATGAGTTAAAAAAAGTTGAGCAAGATCTTGAGCTGTGGGTAACTTTTTTAATGGGACAAAATGAGCCATCTTGCTGAACCGGTCGACCACCACCCAGATGACGGTAAACCCTTAGGATGGTGGAAGATCGGTGATGAAATCCATGGCAAGATGAGTCCAGGGACGGGAAGGAATGGGCAAAGGCAACAGGGAACCTTCAGGAGAGTGTCTCGGGGTCTTACTCCGGGCACAGACTTTAAAGGCCCGCACATAATCTTGAGCGTCTTTCCTAAAAGACGGCCACCAAACATGACAGGACAACAAGGAAATGGTCTTCCTAACTCCTGGATGACCTACAGTCTTGGAAGCATGAAATTGCTGTAGGATGGCAGCACGGTGGGACATGGGCACAAACTGGGCATGAACAGGTTTACCAGGCGGTCGGAAAGCTCCGGCTGGACAGCAGCTACTACCAGGTGTTGAGGCAGAATGGGTAAGTTTCTCCCCTTGGGTAAGCTATTCGAGGAAAAACTTCGAGACAAAGTGTCGGCTTTCACATTCTTTGGCCCAGGTTTGTAGGTGATAGTAAAATTAAACCGGAAAAGAACAGGGACCATCAAGCTTGTCTAGGGGTTAATCTTTTAGCAGACTGAATATACTCCAAATTTTTATGGTCGGTAAAGACCGTAACAGGAAACTGAGCCCCTTCTAACCAGTGCCTCCACTCCTGAAAGGCCAATTTAACTGCCAAGAGCTCACGATTACCGATATCGTAGTTACGCTCTGCGGAAGTAAATTTTTTAGAAAAAAAAGCACAGGGGTGAAGTCGTTCTGGGGAACCGCTATATTGAGAAAGGACTGCCCTGACGCCAAGCTCGGAGGCATTGACCTCTACAATGAAGGCTAATTGACAATCTGGATGCACTAGTACGGGGGCAGAGCTAAAAACTTCCTTCAACCTTTTGAAGGCCAGGATGGACCGTTCCGGCCAAATAGAAAGGTACCCCCCTTCTTGGTGAGGTCAGTGAGAGGTGCTACTAAAGTAGAGAAGTTCTTGATAAACCTCCTATAAAAGTTACCCCAGGAATCTTTGAAGACCTTTTAAATCCCTGGGTTGCTCCCATTTAAGTACTGCAGTAACCTTGGACTGATCCATGGACAGTCCTGTATTGGAAATGATATATCCTAAAAAAGGAACCTCCGTAACTTCAAACAAGCACTTTTTGAGTTTTGCAAATAAACGATTTTCTCTAAGCTTTTGCAAGACCAGGCGAACATGCTTACGATGTTCTGCTAATGAGGAAGAAAAAAATCAAAATATCGTCCAGGTATACTACAACATAATGACCCAGATAGTCCCTCAAAATTTCATTCACAAAGTCCTGGAAGACTGCCAGGGCGTTACACAGACCAAAGGGCATCACGAGATACTCATAATGCCCATCTTGGGTGTTAAATGCGGTCTTCCACTCGTCCCCCTGCCGGATTCTTATCAGGTTATAGGCCCCTCGGAGATCTAATTTAGAAAAGACTTGCGCCCCAATGACCTGTGTAAATAACCCATCGATCAGCAGAAGGGGGTATTTATTTTTAATAGTAATTTTATTCAGCCCCCAGTAGTCTATGCAGGGATGGATGGATTTTTTTAGATTTTCAGAGATGTACTCCCGCATAGCTTTATTTTCTGCCCGGATCAAGTTAAAGATTTTCCCCCTCGGTGGCATGGTCCCTGGGAGAAGCTCTATGGGACAGTCAAAGGGTCTATGGGGAGGAAGTACATCAGCTGCTTTCTCCGAAAACACGTCGAGAAAGTCGTGGTAGGGGCCTGGAACACCCTCAAAGGACAGCTGTGTGACACGCACTGGGAGTTCCAGGCAAGAGTGAAAACATTGTGGGCCCCATTTAACAATCTGCCTCGCTACCCAATCAATTTGAGGGTTATGTTTTTGTAACCAGGGCAACTCGAGTACTAACGGGATTGAGGGCATCTTTAAAACTAGGAAACTAATCAGCTCAGAGCCCTGCTCCCGCTCTGAGTAACACAGGTGGAGTCTTAAAATGAATAAGACCCCCAGCAATAGGCGTGTCATCGATTGCGGACACCCAGATTATTTTAGGCAGAGGTTGGAGAGGAATTCCCAGACTTCGGGCTAACTCAAAGTCAAGGAATTTCCCCGCCGCTCCACAATCTAGAAGGGCCTCCAAATTCACAAACCCAAGGTCCACTTTAACCTGGACTGGAACCATACATTGTGAAAGAACTTGAGGAAATACCTTGCCCTAGGTCCTGAAGTTTTCCGGCTGCTTCTTAGGGCAGACTCTGACCAGGTGACCGGTCCCGCCACAGTAAAGACACAGCCCTTCCGATAATCGCCGACGCCTCTCAGCTTCGGAAAGCTTGGTAGCTCCCAGCTGCATTGGTTCTTCGGTAGGACTCGGGGCTGAAGCTCCAGCTTTCCAGCTGGTGTCGGGATGCGCCCCTCTTTCAAGGCGTCTCCCCCTGCAAGCGTCGGTCGATTCGGATTGCAAATTGCATTGTTTCATCCAGAGATTGGGGTACTGGATGGTTCACGAAAATGTCCTTAATGGCATCGGACAAGCCCAGACGGAATTGACCACATAAGGCCGTGTCGTTCCATCGAGAGTCCACGGCCCACTGGCGGAACTCAGAGCAATATTCTTCAGCCTGCCAACGACCTTGACGCAAGATACGGAGTTTGGCATCTGCAGTGGCACCTCTGTCCGGATCATCATACAAGATCTCCATCACGGAGAAGAAAGCTTCCACAGACTGCCTTGCTGAATCCTGAAGTGACAAACTGAATGCCCAGGATTGAGGGTCTCCTTGCAGGAGGGAGATGACCAGGCCCACACGCTGATCTTGGGACCCTGAGGAGTACGGACGGAGCTGAAAGTAGAGTTTGCAAGCATCCCGGAAGTTGGAGAACTTCCATCCCCGAACTTGTCAGGGAGTGGAATCTTGGGTTCCACTCGATGAGCGGCCGAGGCCCCCTGAGGGCCGGTGTTGATAGGAGTTGGACGGTTCTCCTGAGCCGCCACACGATGGGCCAGGTGCTTCACGGCCGCAGTTAAGGCCTGCACCTGCTCCAAAATTTGGTCCATGGGTTTTTCCGGCCCGTTATACTGTCAGGGATCGCAGGACACCCCTCTTTTATAAGCCAAGCAATCACCAATCTCCACCGGCTCTTGTGCCTATAGCCAAGCCCCCGCTTGCTGGAGACACGGGTTATGCCTCTCCAGACTCGGTTGCCCCCAGGGCTTACTGGCACAAAGATTGCTGGCTTATGGTGAAGATAGGTGAACGGCGGGGTATCCCAAATCGGACGTTCAAGCAGGCTGAGTCCGAAACGTCGAGTCCAGCAGGTTAGGCAAGAATGGTCGAGACGAGCAGGGGTCAAAGCCGGGTGGTCACAGGGCATGGTATCCAAGGGGTTAGACGGAGAATGGTCGAGACAGGCAGGGGTCAAAAGCCGGTTGGTCACCAAAGCTCGGTATCAAAGGGGTAAGGCAGAGACGAGGTCAGACAGGCGGATGGTCGGTGCGGGCAGCGGGCAGGAATGTTCAAAGACGGACCCGGATCAGAACACACTAAACGCAAATCCAATAGCACACCCAAGCTAATAATGGCTATAACGGGCACCGGTGGATTGGGCAGGAACGTATTTAAAGGGGAACTGGCCAATGGGAAGGGGAATGTGGTGATTGATGTAACTGTGAGGGTGATTGGTGCAACTACAACCTGATTCCCTATGGGAGCAGCGCCGCCGGGGGGGCATATAGAGAACGTGCTCGCGCGCTCCCCGAGAGGAGAGGGGACGCAGCGCCGGCTGAAGAGGCGGAGGAGCCGCCAGCAGCAGAGGAGGGGACCCCCGTGACGCCGCCGACCCACTGAGCCGCTGAGGCCCCAGCGCAGGAGGCGGAGGCGGCCGCCGGAAGACCGGAGCCAGGCGCCGCCGCGGGACAGGACCACGGGAGCAGGTAAGGACCTTACACAGGTTTTACAAAACACTGGGAGCCCTGATCGGTCCCTTCTTGGCCAAAGTGTTTAATTCAATCTCGAGCCACAACCCCTTCCCGAGACAGGCCCTAGAGGCACATATCGCGGTCATTCCGAAACCCGACAGAGATAGCACTCTGCCTGGGAACTACAGACCAATCTCCCTAATCAACGTTGATGTTAAAATCTACGCTAAACTTATTGCTACCAGACTCCAGCCTTTGCTTCCCTCACTGGTCAGTTTGGACCAAGTGGGGTTTGTCTCGGGGAGGGAGGCAAGAGATAACACCATCAAAACAATATCCCTGATGCACTACGCTCAGTCGCGGGCCATACCGACCTGCATGCTGGCGGTAGACGCGGAGAAAGCCTTTGACAGGGTGCACTGGGGGTTCCTCAGGGCTACGCTAGAGCAGGTAGGAATAGGCCCGGTCATGTTAGCAAAAATTATGGCCTTATATCATGACCCTACCACAAAGGTAAGGATCAATGGCTTTCTCTCAGACCCCTTCAGCATCCGAAATGGTACCCGCCAGGGGTGCCCCTTATCCCCGCTACTCTATGTTTTAGTTATGGAGCATCTGGCCAACGCTCTAAGGGACAATCTTTCCTGCAAGGGAAGAGAACACAAGCTCTCTCTTTTCGCTGACGACCTGCTTCTGTATATATCCTCGCCACATACCTCTATGCCCTCTGTCCTGGCGGAGTTCATGCGCTTCAGTGAGCTAAGTAATTTTAAGGTGAACTTATCTAAAACAGAGGCCTTGAATGTCTCCCTAGATCAGGGGTACTCAACCACTTCTTGTAAAGGTCCATTTACAGGCATCTGGTGAGAGGCGAAGGTCCGGACGGGGCGCTGTCAGGGGGGCTGGATAGATAGAAATCAGCGCATTGGGGTGGGTTGGGGTGGATTATACATTGCAATTTCACTTCTTGTCCATGCAGTACTTCATATTGCAATGCCAGGTGCAGGGAGACAAACAACTACATCGCCAATCTGTAACAGGGCAGCGCTGTGCATGGCAACACAGAAGCAACTAAGTGCAGGGCTGTCAGGGCAGGGGGCCAGAAATTTGGCACCGAGGTCCGCATTCGGACCCCGGTCCGCCAGTTGAGTACCACTGCCCTAGATGTTCAAACACAGCGGCTCCTGCAGGTCAATTTCCCTTTTAAGTGGCAGGGGAAAGCCATAAAGTATTTGGGGTTTCTGCTGCCTACGGACTTAAGAAAACTATACAAACTTAACTACACCCCGCTCCTTAAAACAACAATCAGCAACCTAAACCTTTATGGCAAAAAACAATACTCATGGCTAGGCCGAATAAACATCCTGAAAATGGACATCCTACCCCGATTCTTATATCTATTTCAAACAATTCCACGGCGGGGCTTTTTCAAATTGCTCCAAGAAGCCTTTTTTAAATTTTTCTGGGACAACAAGAGGCCCAGGGTGCAGAGGACAACGCTTTTTAGACCCAAGGGCGAAGGGGGACTGGGGGTCCCGGTCCTCAAGGCATATCATGCCGCATCAGTATTAGTGCACCTTTCAGATTGGTTTCATCAAAAGGGAAACAAAGGTTGGGTCACTATCGAAAATGACATCTCCCCACTCAGCCTAACAGCCCTGCCTTACACCGGCCTGGTAAACAGGAGCTTCCTTACCTAGTGGCCCCTCTACTGTCGTTGTGGGAAAGGCTCTTGAAGCGGGGGGAACTCTCGCTCAGACCTGGACCTTTCACTCCGATATTTGGCAACCCGGCATTCCCCCCGGGTGTGAGAGCTAGGACATTCCTCCTTTGGGAAGCTTCTCAGGACACTAGGCTGGGTGATGTAATATCGGCCACGGGACCGCCCTCCCTCTCTGACCTCCAGGCGCGAGGAGGAGGTGGGAAAGTCTCCTGGTTTTTACATGCTCAACTAGTTGCCTTCGTCAACTCCCACACTCCTGCGACAGACTTCTCCTGCCCTCTCACGGTCCTAGAGAGGCTACTGAAGGAATCAACACCCCTCAAACGCATGATCTCCATTTTGTACAAGATTCTCCAGGATGGGGGGGAAGATCGGGAGATACCCCAATTCTGCAAGAGATGGGAGGAGGAATTGGGTCAAACATTTGAACACAGGGACTGGGAGAAGTCCTTTGCCCTAACTCATAAAATGCCTATGGCATGCAGGGCACAAGAAAGGAACTATAAAATTTTTGTCAGATGATATAGATGCCCTGCGGATTTGGTAAAATTTGGGGGCGCAGAGTCCGGAGACTGTTGGAGGTGTGGGAGGGCCCCTGGGACCATGGTTACACCTGATGGGAGTGCTCGACAGTGAGGACTTTCTGGGGAAAGATACTCGGAATTTTTGAATACCTGACGCTCGAGGGCATCCCGAATACACCAAGGGTAACCCTCCTCTCGATGATCCCAGGATCGGTGGCAACAAGCAAGAAGGGGCTGTTGAGACATTTGCTCACAGCCGCCAGATCAGTGATCCCTAGACACTGGTGTACTAATGGTGCCCCCTCCATGCTGGAATGGTATTGGGAAGTGGAGAACATCAAGAGGATGGAGGAGTTAACACTGGAGTAGGTCGAGGGGGGGGGCAGAGGTTCACTAGAACATGGACCCTCTGGGAAGTGTCACGGGCATCACCGGACTTTCGAGCGCTTTTGGAACGAGTGTAGAGGTCTTGAGTCCCGGTGGTGGCGCCTGCGGGGGAGATGTCAGGTTGGGGGCGTGCAGTATGGTGAATCTCAGGGGGCGGAGTCTGGGCGCGGGGGATGCCGGGCTCCATGGTTCCTTATTTCTTTCATATGTCTCCTTCACTCTTTCTTTTTCTTTATTCTCCGTTCTACTATCCGCTTCCTTTTTCTGATCGCTGGGAGGGGCGGCCACGACAATACAATTTTTGTAAGGGCAGATCAGGCTGGTGGCCACTCGAAAGAGGAAGGGACCTCGGGCACGGCAATTAAGAGCATCACATGGGTTGCTCCAAGTCGCGGATGATGGATCCTCAAAACCCAGGAGACAAGTCATGCCCCGGGGCGCAGGTGGAGAGAGGATATAAATCTTGTAGCCTTAATAGGGATGTATATTGTTGTGTCGAGTGTTCGTGCTGCTCCTTGTACCGTGATCTCTTTCTTTTCCTTGTTAACTTACTGTTCTGTATAAAATGCAAAATCTCAATAAAATATATATTGACAAAAAAAAAAATCTAGGATGGTGGTTATATTTGGATTATCTAAGAAGGTCTGGTTGAACTATACGAATTTGCAAAGGCTGACACTTCTCTAAAATTTTATCTTAGAAGTTATTGGTTTTCTACTGTGCCACATAGTAGAAATAACCTCCTTGGACAACCCTTGTCTCTCTAAAATCTGTTTTTCAAATTCCAGGCAGCTAAATTCGAATCGGGACGGGCCAAGGAGTATCCTGACTTAGCGACTGAAGGAGAGAAAAACACAATCTTTTTGGACAAAACGGGACAATGAGAATCAACCTGGGGTTCTCTTTTCAAACACCCTCAGAATTAGAACCAGAGGTGGAAGTCAAACGTAGACTTCGGGTCTCCCCCTGGTGTTTCAGATGCGCCACCACTGTTGTTTGACAAGACCCTTAAATCTCTCTAAAGGAGAATAGGTTTGAAGAGACCGCCAATAGTTATTTTTGGTTTGAAGAGAAAGTGTTCTCTAGGGGATTCCAGGGGTCTTGCACCACTTGGTCCCTCAACTCCACCCCCAACCCTCTCCACTGGTGTCTGCGGTTAGGGTTTCTGGATCTTTTTGGAACCACCCGACTCCCCTGGTTAGGTTTTCTTCCTCCACCCCCCACCAGATCAGTAAGTTTTCCACTAGGAGACCTCAGAAAGGGTTGTCCAGGGATTCCACTTTTTAATTCCAGGATTGTAGAATTGACAGCTGAAGCATCAGAGTATGGCTTTGAGCCCAAAGCACCTATTGGATGCAGGAAGCTTCAGGGCTTTTGTGAAGGCTTCCACTTTCAGTATTCGTGCTGCTTGTTTATCTGTGAGTAGAGAGCAGATCTGTAGATCTGAATTAAAGAGAACCCCCCCCAAAAATTTTGCTTCCCTGGCATTAAACCTGATATTCTAAGCATACAGCACGTCCTGCTCCAGACATAGTCATAACGTGTGGGTAATCCTCTGCCTTCAGCGCCGTGCACTGCAGAACATGAAGAAAACAAGCTCCTCCCAGGCCTACATATACCGGAGGACCTCCCACAAATCCCCAGATTTCTCTGCAGTGCTCGAACTGCGAAGACATGAAGTATCACGCTCTCGCAGGCGAGCGGGGCTTACAGCCCGAGGCCCTGCGGGACTATTTCCACCCGTCCTTCTTGTGATAAGAATATGCCTCCCAGCCTGGGCTGCGTTGGTCGGGTGAAGGTAGGCAGCACTGTGTGTGCTTAACGGAGCCATGCTCCACCGCAATCCCCCACCATAGGGTAGGCGGTTTAGGCCGATGGTGAGCCTCTAGTGGATGCCCCTCTCGATTATTGCCCCGTACCCCGCGTAGTGCTGGACCCTATTAACGGGTCGCCATTCTCCCTCTTTTCCCCAACTACTTAAGGGGAAAAGAAAGGGGGGGTATGTGTGTGGCGGTCCCAGTGTACCGGTGTGTCACGATCGTGGCCTTTAGTCTGCCTTTTATTAACTCAGAGATGTCAGGGGGGTTCGGTGTCTTATTATGAAGTACCGGCTCTAATTACCTCCACGGGGGAGGTGCCCTTGGGTGGGTCTTACTTGGCTAGTTTTGACCTGCTGTGCCGAGAAGTATACCCTCGGCTTCTGTTGAAGTGTTGTTGTTAGCGTTCCTGCTGGTCCTTACTGAGGCCAGGTTTCATATCCCCTGTTGGGGAAAGTTTTGATGTTCCATGGCTGCACTCCTTGCAGTAGCATGGTCAGGTCACCATTCTGGCCTATTCTGTTGTGGGAAGATTCTTCTTCTCTACTGTTTTCTGTTCTCTCACAACTTGTGATTGGTCTCGTGACTCTTAGCACTAAGTTCTGGTGAGCAAGTTGGCTAGTCCGCTGCTTGGGTTTAATTCTCCCTTTACAAGGGTCAAAGGTTGAGGTTAGAGCATTGCTCTCGTTGCCCTGGTAGCATGGTTGGGGGTGACAGCGCTTTACTGCTGGCTGTGCCCTTCTCTTGGGGATCCCACCCTACTTATGGACACTGCTATTGGATGTCCCACACGTTATGACTATGTCTGGAGCAGGACGTGCTGTATGCTTAGAATAATACAAATCTGTGAAGTACTCACCTGTAGAGTTGATATTATATGCATACAGCACGTCCTGCTCCACCCCACCCTGGTTTCACTTGTTCTGGATCCCCTGTATGGTGATTGTTTTAACTTGTTGTTATTGCCAGTTCTGGGTGGTTGTTTCTCCCGGCTTCTCTTCTCACTGCTTTTCAATGCTGGGGATTTGTGGGAGGTCCTCCGGTATATGTAGGGCCGGGAAGAGCTTGTTTTCTTCATGTTCTGTAGTACACGGCGCTGAAGCCGGAGGATTAACCACACGTTATGACTATGTCTGGAGCAGGACGTGCTGTATGCATATAATATCAACTCTACAGGTGAGTACTTCACAGAGTTGTATTTTTTCATCATTTATTAACCAGCCCACATTTTGAAGAGTTGTTAGAACTATCTGAATGTGAGTTTCTAGCATTAGCTTTTGAGTGGCCATGAGCAACAGATTGTCCAGATACAGGATAATGGAGCCTTAGAGCCGCCATGACTTCCACTATAATCTTTCTAAAGATCCTTGGCACACTTGACAGCCCGAACGGCAAATCCCAGAACTGAAATTGAATGATGTTCGATTTCCCCCAAATAGCTGCTCTTAGAAATCTTTGGGACTGTGGATGAATGGGAACATGATCGTACACATCCTTTATATCTGGACCAAAAGATTTACCTTTTTTAGATTTATAATCAATCAGAATGTTCCATTTGGTTTTGGGTCCAGAAGTTGAGAAGAACCCCCTCCCTCTTTTCTGCAAGGGTACATGATTTATGACCCCTTGAGAGAAGAGAGACATCACCTGGTTGTACAAGGTTTCCTGAAGAACAGGAGATTGGAGAAGAAGGGTGACCACAAAATGAATGAGGGATTTCGAGGAATTCCATCCTGTACCCAACTTTTATGAGGTCCCAAAAGCAAAGGTAAAAATCTGGCGAGTCTTCTCCCCCCACCTGCAGCCTAGCATCAATGGTTTGATTGAGAGGTGGAGGATAGATCACCCTAACCTAGCACAAACAGGAATCCTCTTATAAAAGTTATTATGTTTTGACTGGCCCTGGGGTAGATTTTGTTTTCCTAAATTGACGAAAAGGGTTTCTTTTTTGGATTTACAGGCCTCAGCTAGCAAAACTTCCAATTGTTTCCCAAATAAGTTTTTACTATCAAACAGGAGGCTGTAAAGTCTCATTCTTACCCCAATTTCACCATCCCAAGCGCTCAACCATAAGGCACGCCTAGATGAATTGGAAAATGATAAGCGATCTTGCTGTTAATGGACCGCTTCTGCTGAAATGTCAGCCAGAAAATCTGCAGCACTTTTTAGATCCGGCAGATTTTTTAACATGAATTCTGGAGAGGTACCCGACTCAATATGGCCCTGTAAATCTTATCCAGATATCCATAGATCTGGCAACACAGGTCGTGGCCAACTATATATGTTTTAGATTAGCAGCCCATTCCCCTTGCAATGAGACATCAATATTTTGTCTAAGGGGTCCCTTAAGCAACCCAAATCCTCAAGGGGGGAGAGTGAGGGTTTTTGACAATTTTAAGGCAAACACCTATTTTGGGAATTTTTGAAATTTCTTTACATCATCCTCCTTAAAGGGGAATCTACGCTTCATGGTTTTAGGGATAAAGGTGTGCTTATCAGGAAATTTTCACTGAACCTTGATTAACCCCGATAAAGATTTATAAATTGGAAAGTTGTGGCTTTGAACAGCTGACAATTCTGTATAAATATCTTCCATTGTAAATTCTACTTTGTCTTCAAAAATTTTGAAGTGTACCTTGCTAAGAACAGTAAATCCTCAGTTTCCTCAGGGGATAGTCTGACTCTTGCTTTTTGTTTAAAAGCTGAGGAACAAGAGCCATGTTTAGTCAGGGTAAGCATGAAAGTCTGAATCTCAGCAGTTAACCGGAATTGTAACTGGAATAAAAAGTACACTGTCCTACCTGGCCAGGCTCCTCAGCAGACCTCCCGGGGATGGATCAGGGGTTTATGATAAACACCTTTACCCACCCCCCTGATCGCAACCAGAACAGACACTTACCTGGGGCACCCAGAATTCCATCAGCCCCTTGGGGACATCTCATCCTTCCTGAAAGGACAGGAAAGCACTGAGGCTTTTTTTTTTATAGGGTCATCTGTGTGCCTCCTGTCCTAAGGGGTGGGATGAGCTATCTTTCCAGGGGCACGCCATGGATGACTAAATGCAAGTATCTCGTTACCTCTGGCTCTCATTGTCCGTATTTTGGAAAAGCAGACTTTTTAGCGTATGTTACCCCAAGTCTTTCAAGACTAGCATTGAATTTTAAATACCAATGATGTTCGAAATGGCCAAACCAGAGAGACCTTTCCCTTACCCTTTTGCGACTCCCCTCCTCTCTCAATTCTCCACTTTGTTCTTTATTCTCTGGTTTATATTACATCCACAAGCTATAGTGAAGAGACTCAAAAAGTTGGATAAGATTATTCACCTGAAATAACTAGAAACAAACCTCTCGAGTAAAAATATTTATTGCCTGTATATTTGTTGCATGTAACAGTTTTAGAATGTTCTTGAGAAGTGGACCTTCACCATGATTTGTTGAAAAGCCCAAACCCTTAACCCTTCTAGTGCCAGCTACGTGACTCTCACGTAGCTGCCTCTCCAACCGTTAAGTGCCAGCTACGTGAGAGCCCCATAAAAAAAAAAGTAAAAAAGATACAGACTTACCTGACCCCTCATTTGAAAGTGCCAGCGATTCTGTACAAGAATCAAGTAGTAGATTTTTGCCCCCGAACTTCTGATCTTCAGGAGGGGGCCCGGAATAGCTACGGCCCCCCCCCCCCCCCCCCCGCCGGCGCCGACATCTGAAAAAAAAAAAAAAAGTAAATGTCATTTACTCACCTTGCAGCGCGATGGCTCTCCCCGGGTCTTCTCTTCACCAGGGGGGGGGCACCGATCCCCCCCCCCCCCCTGGGCTTTCCACGCTTCGGGTGAGGGCCCAGAAACAGTCCCTCACCATCCTCTTCGGCTGGCGATGGCCCCGCCCCTAACCCCGCCCACTTGTTGACGTTATCCCGCTCCTCGGGTTACCGGCACCCGGGCTCCGTTCTGTCAGTTGTCGGTAGCGATCGGAGCAGGGAGGGTGGCAGGCAGGGAGGCTCTGATCTCCCTGCCTCCCTCCCTGCTCTGATCACTACCAACAACTGTCATCTGCAGTGGCGCGGGACACTGGATGGGAGGTAAGTATAAGTGAAAAAAGAATAATAAAGAATTTTGTGTCTGTGTCTTTTTTTTTTTTACTTAACCCTTTGTGAACTGGTAAGGGGTCCATGAGACTTGCCATAACCCCCAACGGCCAGGGGGGGGGCAGAAGGGCCCGGGCCACGTGGCTATGTGGGCTAGTAGCCCTGTTCTACAAGCCCCCATAGCTGGTCCGGGTCGGTAATGCTGGGTAAGGGGGACCCTACGTCATTTTTTGGGGGGATTTTAAGGGTTTTTAACCCTTAAAATTCCCCCCAAAAATGAGGTCCCCCCCCCCCCCCCCCGGGAGGGGGGACCCTACGTCTTTTTTTTTTTTTTTAAGTTAACCCCTTACAACTATGCAATCATATTCTATCTGAAATCTCCTAAACTGCTGTTTCAGTTTGGGGGAGTTTCCTGGGCAGGAAATGGTGTCTACCAATACATATGTGGTACCGTTGTAACCGGGAGAAATAGGGCTTTCACACGCAATAATATTTTATTAACAAACTTACATTTTTTATTAGAAAAAAACACTACAAATTGTAAAAAATAGGTTTTTTTTATTTTTTTGCACATATTTCACCCAAAAGTATTGAGAATACACTAAAAAAAGGCCAAACAAGACATTTCATGTTGAAGCCCAGACTCTGCTGAAAAAAGCAATATATCATTTTCCTGGAAATCCCTTCAAAAATCCAGGTTGAACACGTGTAGCGCAAAAACGTGTGACAAAAAATCTCAGTAGGCTGGCACTCAAAGGGTTAAACGATTCCACAGCATCTAAAATTAATATATTTTAAGTTTGTAGTCATTTACTTATTCTCTCCCCCACTGGGCTGCAACTCTGTTAAGGACTTTAGGATACGGGCGCCGCCATCTTGACTCAGAAGCATCACACTTACTGAGGAAGAGAGTGGGATAAAGTACAGGAGGGTGGGTTATAGCTGTGCTTCGCTCAGACAGAGCAGAGCTGGGGTCAGGAAAAGGTCAGCAGTCCCAGAATGCAGAGCAGCAGTCAGAAGGCACTTCCTGTTTGCAGGCTGCCTGATGTTCCATAAGCCACCATCTTGGATGTTTAAAGGCTCATAACATGCAGTAGGTGCAGGTAGGATGATTTTTAATGTGAGCAATCTGTATGTACAGGGTGTGGGAAACATATAAGATAGGCTCTTATTCAGGGTGAAGGTCCACTTTAGTCACTCCCCTCCAGCAGGTTGACTATGGAAGACATACACTTTAACAGATTGGTTCCAAGAATACAACACTACATGGTGAAATGTTTTCCCAATGTTATGTTTGACCTTGTCCCCAATTATATATATCTTCAGTAGCTTGTACAAGGAATAATTAGAGACTAGGTAAAACCTACAGTCAGTTGCATCTGAAGTGGTATCATTGGATAAGAGACAAAATGTAGGACGGGGCCTGATTTGAAAAAGGTTATACCCCATGTTCAAAAACAAAATCCTGTGCGCCTATCTTGTATGTTTCCCCACCATATGCATACAGATTTCCCACATTAAATCATCCTACCTGTACCTAGTCTTTTCTGAGCCTTTAAACAGCCAAGATTGCGGCCTGTGGAGTCTCACACTGGCTGCAGAAGTGCCTTCCTACTATGCTGCTGCATTCTGGGATTGCTGTCATATTCTTAGTATACAGTACGTCCTGCTATAGATATAGTACTTACACTTGGGTTATCCTCCCCCCGTCCTCTTGTGATGTGCCTCCCAGCCTGGGCTGGGCTGGTCGGGTGAAGGTAGGCAGCACCATGCGTGCTTATGGAGCGCTGCTCCACCACAGCCCCCCACCAAAGGGTAGGCGGTATAGGCTGATGGTGAGCCTTTATGGATGCCCCTCCCGCATTATTGCCCCATGTAGCGGTGGGTCCTGTACAAAGGTCCGCCATCCTCCCAGTAGCCTTCGGGGGGAAAGAAAGGGGGGGTGTATCGTGATTACGTGCATATGGCCTTTTTGTAATGTCTTTTGGACTATATGTAGGTGTCTGCCGCCGCGCTGCCTTGTCTTTTTTACTACTGCAAATGCCGCCGCCGCCGCGCGCGTCTTTTCCTCCATTTGGATGTTCCGCGCCGGGCGGCGGCGTTACCTCAGACGCTTCTGCGTTATCATTGGCTGCTTGTCTGTGGGCTTCGCGCCCTTCGGGGGGCGGGGCCTGGCTTGGCGCACCCTGCGTCGTGGCCCGCTCTGGCCCGCCCTTCGAGGTACTCTCGGCGCCATTTTGTCAGCGCGCACGCGTGTGGCGGTTATACTTACCGCGGTCCTTAAGTGCCCTCGCGGGCGTTTTTTATGCTCATTGTAGTGTGTTTGGTTCTGACACCCCTTCACCCTGTCTGTTTCGAGAGCTATGTGCTATGAGCACGTTCATCTTAACGACAGCACTTGTATCCGAGGAGCGCAGCCTAGTCATCCTATACATAAGGATCAATGGCCGCTGTTATGAGTAGTTTGATAGTTGGGCCTTGTAAAATTACTCCCACTTCCTTAGCGGGTCATTGGGGCATCCAGGGTTGCTTATAGCGTAAATCCCTACTGGCATATTGAGCCTAAATAATCACCATATGGAGGCATCTCAGGATTATGTGACCGGGGTCCCCCTGGGACAAGACCGGCTGTGTATAGCATGTGGACAACCCCATGCTGATGCTGACAGGGCACGGGTCTGCGTACCCTGTGCCGAGCAAGCACTGGCTCTGCAATCAGACCTGCCAGTGGCTGCACCTTGTTTCAATTCGCCTATCTCCCCATGCTTAAATCTCACTCCTGCTGAGTTGCATACAAGTGGGGATTCGCAGCCTGTTGTGTCTTCTAGACTGCCTACGGCTGAACAGATTATGGCGAGGTTGTCAGAGCGCAAGGGCCCTGGTAAGAAGCGGCACTTGACGCCTCATGTTACCGTTTTCCCTATGGGAACTGAGGAGTTTACTACTCGGTGTGGTTATACCCCTTTTGAGGAAGGAGAGCTTTTCTCTGACTCAGGCTCATCTGATGGGCCAGGGAGTCATGACGATTCTGGCCATGAATACTGGGCCCAGAGTGACACTGATGATCTGTTGATGAAGGTCTTTGAGGTTTTGCCTCTCTCCCTGGTGAGGCTCCCAAGCAGAGAGGGGAGCGTTTCCATACAGCAACAGCATGTTTGGAATTCCTGGAGCAGGCGCATTTCCATACTCTTCTGCTCAAGGAATGGGAGTACCCCAGTAAACTGCCAGGGGTCCCAGGGGACTGGGATAGGAAGTACCCTTTCCCCCCTGAGGTGGTTAATTGTTGGTCACCCCCCCCCCCCCCCCCCCCGTGGTGGATGCCCAGATCATAGGGGTTCCTAGCCCCCCCTTTATTGCAGCCCCTGCTTATATTACCCTTCGGGATGCTGAGGACCGGCGCATGGATCTGCTCTCTTACATGTGCAGGGAAGGCGCTGCGCCCAGTCTGTGCCGCGGCTATTACGGCCGTGGCCGCTAGAACCCTAATTAGCAAGATGCTTGCTTGTCCCCCCCGATGATCTCCCCTGGAATGTGTTTAATGCACTCTCCAGTTGTGATGTGTTTGTAAAATTTATCCTATTAGCGCTGGATGACACTATTAGAATGTGTGCAAGAACTTCTGCCCTTGTGGTGGCTATACGTCGCTTGGTCTGGCTGCAACAGTGGGCTGCTGACAATGCTTCTAAAAAGACTTACTGGGCTTCCCTTTAGAGGGCTACGCCTGTTTGGGGCCCGTCTAGACCTGTTTGGTAAGAAAGGTAAGTCACCGCAACGCAGGCGGCCGTCTCGGCCCGCTCGGGGCAGGGCCACCCCCCCCCCCCACCATAGTGTTAAACAAGAACCAGGGCTGTCCTTCGCGGGGACTAGTGCAGACTCCTGCCCCGGGAGCAGCAGACAACGCCCTGGCCCCTCTGGCGGGGCTAAGCCTAAATCTTCCACCAAGCCCCCTCAAGCATGATGGGGTGCCCTCGCCCGTCTGGGTGAGGGGATGGCTGCAGCACTTTTCTCTTGTCTGGAGGCATCACGCCTCATACTGGTGGATTCAGGAGGTAGTGTCCTCCGGATACAGGATAGAGTTTGCTGCGCGGCCTCCCCCAAGATTATCAGGTCTCGGCCACTCCTGGCCCCTGCATCTGTTCAGGTACTGGCGCAGGCCATGCAAGGTCTGAGGGGTCACTTGCAGATTGCCCTTAACAGGCAGAGGCCGCTACACCAACCTTTCCACAGTCCCCCAAAAGGATGGGTCAGTCTGGCCCATTCTGGGTTCACAGGTTCTCAGCAATTCTCCAATTACAGGCAGTTTCTGCATGGAAACTCTGAGATGGGCCATCAGCGCCTTGCGCCCAGGGGGCTTCTTGTCGTCTGTGGAGCTCTAAGATGCTTATGTTTACATCCCTGTGCCTTCAGGACATCGAGGCTCTTCAGGTTCGTTTTGGAAATTCCAACACTGCTAATTTGTGGCCTTGTTATCTGGCCTCTCTTCAGCTCCCAGAGTGTTCACCCAGGTGCTGCCGGGGGTGCCGTCTCTAATGAGACCAAGGGGCGTCCGCGCGAGGACCTACCTGGACGCCCTTTTTCACTTCCCAGTCTCTACGTCAGACTAAGTTGGATACCCGGCTGGTGGTGTCCATTGGGAGTCATTTGGATGGGTGATCAATCACCCCAAGTCCTCATTGTCCCCTTAATTGGTAACCTAGGAATGAATCTGGATTCAGTTCAAACGAGAATCTTCCTTCTCAGCAATAAGGTGGACAATCTGGTTGCATGGGCTCAGTCCCTCATTGCTGTCCCGGTCCCTTCACCAGGCGGGGATGCAGCTGGTGGGCCCGTTGGTGGCTTGCTCTGAAGAGGTCCCTTATGCTCAGTTCCCCTTGGGCCCTTCTGTGACTTCTATTGTTAATACAGGACAGGGATCCAGCATCCCTGGAGCAGGGTCTGTGTGCCTTCCCACCTGGTAAGGAGGTCCCTCTTGGAGTGGATGAACTCAAGGAACCTGTCTGGGGGCAGTTCCTTCTTGCCCCTTCCTGGAAACGGTCGCCATGGATGCCAATCTATCAGGTTGAAAGGGGGGGGGGGGGGTTTCTTCTGAAATTCCCTGCGGTTCTGGGGCCCTTACGCCTATTGATGTTTGACGTTTTCAGTTGGTTCTATCTCGCTTGACTACTCCTCTTCTGGGCCTGCCAGTTTGGGGGCGCTCGGTCTGTCTGATGACAGTGTCCTACATTAATCATTTGGGAGGGGCCTGGAGCTGGAGGACCCTCCAGGAAGTGTCTATGATCCTAACCTGGTGGAGACAATGTTTCCTGCATATCTGATATTCGCTCCAGTGGGGGTCTTTCTGCAACAGGATGTGATAATCCCTGTGTCACTATGGGGTCCAACCAGTTGTGGATCTGTTTGTGTCCCATCACAATCACAAGCTTCCGGCCCTTGTCTCCCTGTCCCAGGATCCTCTGGCCTTGCAAACGGATGCCCTAGCAATGTCATGGCAGGACTTTCAGCTCCATTCCCCCTGCTGGGCAGGGTCATGTGCAAGATTGCTCTGGAAGGGGTGCCAGCAATTCTGGTGGCCATGAAGAGTGGTTCGCAGGCGTGGTGCAGATGGCAGTAGACCAGTACGTTCTGCTCACTCAGGGCCCCTTACGCCATCCCAATTTACAAACTCTGGCCTTGATGGCCTGGCTGCTGAAACTTCCATCTTGATGGAAAAAGGGCTTGTCCGTTTCGGTGGTTGATACCATGGTGAAGGCTAGGAAGAAAACTTCTTCCATCTATTACAGGGTATGGCGTACCTACTTTGACTGGTGCGAGTCGAGGTCTCTTCCCTGTCGGGTGTTTTCAGTCACCAGGGTTCTGGAGTTCTTACTGCATGGTTGGAATCAGGACTCCAACTCAGTACTCTGAAGGGTCAGGTTTCTGCCCTGTCTGTCTTCTTTCAGAAGTCTTTTGCTCTGCATTCTTGGTTAAGACTTTCTTTCAGGGGGTTACTCAGGTGCATCCCCCACGTAAACCTATGTCCCTGTTGGGATATGAACTTTGTTTTGTCTGCCTTGCAGGGTGCTCCCTTTGGCTGGTCTGGCTGTACTTACCCTCAAGGTTGTCTTTCTGGTGGCTTTTACTTAGGTTAGGTGTGTGTCTGAGCTGGCTGCTCTGTCTATCCAGCCCCCATACTTTGAGAGACACCAGGATAAGGTGGTGTTCCACTTTAAGCTGAACTTTCTGCCTAAGGTGGTGTCTGCTTTTTCCTTTGAATCAAGATATTGTTCTTCCTTCATTGTGCCCTAATCCTAGCAATGCTAAGGAAAGGGTTCTGCATTCCTTTGATATGGCCAGGTGTCTGAAGTGTTACCTGGTAGTCACTGTTTTCTTCGGGAAAACGGATGCGCTTTTGGTGGTCCCTTCTGGGCCCAGGAAGGGTTTGGCTCCTGCCAAGTCTACTGTTAACAAATGGATCCGTCAGGCCGCAATTCAGGCCTATTCTGCTAAGGGGAAGAGTCCTCCCTTCCGCCTTACTGTTCATTCTACTCGTGCTATTGGTGCCTCTTTGGCCTTCCAGCACCAGGCTTCTGTTGAACAAGTTTGCTAGGCCACTATTTGGTCTTCTATTCATACCTTTTTAAGGTTTACAAGGTTGATGTTAAGGCCTCAGCTCATGCTGTCCTTGGCCACAAGGTTTGGCAGGTGACAATGGTTTAAACTGTCTGCTTTTGCCTTTTTTGTTGGGGATCCCACCCTACTTTATGGACACTGCTATTGGATGTCCCAAGTGTAAGTACTATATCTGGAGCAGGACGTACTGTTTACTAAGAATACTACAATTCTGTGAAATACTCACCTGTAGAATTGATATTTGTATACAGTACGTCCTGCTCCAACCCACCCTGTTTTTTTGCATTATTCTGGATCCCCTGTATGGTGATTGTCATCCTTTTTATAGTTAGCAGTTGGTGGTTAAATTCTCCCAGCTTCTTGTTCACTGCTTTTCAATGCTGGGGATTTGTGGGAGGTCCCTGGGTATTTGAGGGGCCGAAAGGAGCCTGTTTTGCATGTCTCTGCAGTGCAGCGCCATCTGGCGGAGGATAACCCAAGTGTAAGTACTATATCTGGAGCAGGACGTACTGTATACAAATAATATCAATTCTACAGGTGAGTACTTCACAGAATTGTATTTTTCCTGACCCCAGATCTGCTGTCTGAGGAGCACAGCTATTACCCACCCCCCTGCACTTCGTATGTGATGCTGGGAAACAAGAATTCTCTTCTGAGGCAAGATGGCGACCTCCGTATTTTGGAGTCCTTAACAGAGTTGCAGCACCAGCAGGAGAAAAATAACAGACTAAACTTTATTTTAAAAGCAGGGGAATAGTTAAGGGTTTGGGCTTTTTATTAAATGATGCTAAAGGTCCGGTTCAAGACTCTTGGGGTGCGTCCTACCACTTTATGGGTTCACTTGTCTAACTCACCACTCCAACACACCAGCACATCTCCAGCATGCCTCCAGCTTTGGGTGGCCTTTCTGAATGGGCAGCACAGGCAGGGTTGTGCCCAGAAATCTGAATGGCAGAATGCCTCCGATTGGCTGTGTGCCAATGTGGGAACCCAGAAGAGGCAAGTTAATGCAATCTGTGGGGATACACATTAGGGCATCCCAATCAGGATGCCCCAGAGAGCACCAGTCATTTTCTTGGGTGTAGCGTCTTAGAAACTGCAAAGGTATTTCTATTAAGCCTAATTTGCTTCTCTGACAGAAAAGGAATTCATAAAACCATAAAGCCAGGGTGTCACTTAATTCTGTGTACAGCCCTTATTGGTCCTGACCCATAAACTTTCCATTATACAATTCCTGTTCCCAAAGGAATGAGCACAATTCCTTTCCAGTGGGATCACAACTGACTAGTTGCAATCTCAAAACACACTTGTGGCTGTAGCTTATTTAAAAGGTGACCAGGTTACCAAGTGTGCACTAAGGCACAATTTTTAGACCACAAAAATGTAAACGGGGTGAAGTTCAGATTGGAAATCCTTTATTAGATTTCATTTTAAATTTAGCTGCTCAGTCAAAGAGGCCAAATCCCATATCATCATCAGACTCCTCCGACTCCTCTTTCTTTTCCTCCTGGGCTGGTGCAGCTGCAGCAGGGGTTGCAGCAGTGGTGGCTGCAGGAGCAGCAACAACAAAGGCTGATGGATCTGCCAAGAAAGCCTTGACCTGCAAGAACAGTAACATTTATGAAGCAAGAGTAAATCAATTAAGACATTGCAGACCAGCACTTTAATTATTAGTTTGGACATTGCTCTGTAATGAGGGCCAACATCTGAATGTATAAAAAAAACAAAAACAGACGACTGCTGAAGTTGCATGTCTGAATTCCCAAGACCGTCAAAAGATTCAGTGTAGTTTCGCCTGAACTGACAAATTTTGTATATATGGTCAGACAAGCGTCGACAATTCCAGCACAGACCACAATACTGGTGAATCAATAGAAGATCTGGTTGACCAGCCACTACATTTCCAAAAGCAACAAATGGGAAAAGGCTAGAATAGCACCTTCACAAAGAAGCCTGCCAAAACTGCACATAAATTGCCTGCCTCAATCTTTATAAACCTGTACAAGCAGAGTCTAAAAGAACCTTAGCCCCCCTTCTTCCCACCTATTTGCAGTGTTTATTACAAGCTACCTTTTGAGCTGCAAATGTTCTCTCTAAATTTAAAGGGCCACTCCAGCCCAGGATGGCAGTTTTCTAAATCTTTCACCCTGCGCCCCTCCCCTAGCACTAAAGCAGAGCATGTGGGTTTCATAAATAAAAAGCACTTGTCTGCCCAGGAAGCCAGTGGCAAAGGTCAGATTGTGGTGCTGATCCCCACCACCTATCTTTCCTGGGCTGCTCATTGTTGCCCCTGGGAGAATGCACTGCCACACATGCCCTTTCCAATAAATGGACGTGCGGAAGCAAGCTCGCCAAGAGCGTGCGCTCCCGGCAGCAATGATCGGGAAGGTCAGGGAAGATGGCAGCTAACTGTGCCTCAATCGTGCAACTTCTTCCCCCTGTATTCCTGGGCAGGTAAATGCATTTTATTTATGTAACACCCCCCGCAGCAGCACTAGGGGATTTAGAAAACAACCATCCTGGGCTGTCCCTTTAAGAGGGTCAACTGACCTGCAGTACACATCCAATGGAACAGTTTGAGGCCCATGACATCTATATTTTCGTTATATAAAATTGTAACCTTTACCTTATTGCTGTTTTATATAAATTCAATACGCTCATGGTAGTCTAGTCTAGTCTCTCAAAAGACAAATACTTAAGAGGAGCAACACCCAATCCCCCTCCACCAACCATAAAACTCTTGGGGTTGTTGCACGTCTTTATGGGGCATGGAGAATTGGGATGCTCTGCTCTGAAACCCCCCAGGTAATCCAATCTACTCACCAATCTGTTGTGCCCACGCCACATCCCCGGAATACCTCAAGCTGTGGCACTTACACCATCCAGATTTCCTTTGCCACACAAAGGAATCTAAATCAATAGAGCATTCACTGAGTGTCCCACATGCAGAACAGGAAGAGGTTATTTTTCCAGAGATCTGTGGGGGTACAAACAGTGGGGCACCCCAAATCAGGATGCTCTTTCAGGGAGGACCACCACCAAAAAAAAAAGTCTTTTGGGAGTTCCTTTTTCAAAGAAAACCTGCAGTCAGCTGCTGAGGTTTCATCACTATGTAAAGATTTTTATTCACATTTAACTGCAGTTTTTCATGTGCATAAACAAATTTCTAAATAACCCCTTTGTACAAAAAAACATATACATATTAAAATTATACCTTGTCTGCCAATGGGAAGCTGATGTCGGTCTCCACTGCAACAGCTAGAACTCTTTTGTACCCGTTGATGATTGAGTGAGGCACAGAGGCAACGGTGGGATAGCCAATCTGAAGGCAGACACTGGCCACATTGCGAACACCCTAAAATACAAAAGTTTAATATATTTGAAAACCAGTCCATCTTGCCAGGGCTGTACATATGCGCAGCTGAGCAAGCTTACCTCCAAGAAGCGAGTGCGCAGAGCATCTTCAGTGATATCCAGAACCTCTGGGCTGTAGATGCTGCCATTATCATAGACTTGTTGAATTATCAGACCAAAGGAGAAGGGGGAAATGTTGAGCATGTTAAGTAGTGTGGCTTCGCTGGCACCTACTTTATCTCCAGTCTTAATCAATTGGACATCACTCTAAAGAAAAAAAAAATTGGGAAAAGTGCACACTATGCATTAATTTGCCTTATAAAAGCAATGGACATAAATATCAGTACTTTTCTGTAAAGGGAATACAAAAGTTGAACTACTTTTCACTTTTAAAGAGGACCCTCTGTGCGGCGGCACAACCCGAATTGTGGTGCCCCAGGCCACCCCACTTCGCTCGCCTTCCTTCCACAGACTAGGGTGAGAGTGGCACCGCCAGCCGCATCCACCACCCACTGACGAACCGCCTATTCAGAAATGCCGAGCGCGCATAGCTAGAGGTGAGGAATGTGGCCGGAACACAGACATGGAGAGGGCTCCAGAAGGTAAGTGAAACTGGCAATCAGGAGAGGGGGGTTCACAGCGGGGCATCCCAAGTCAGGACGGCCCAAGAAGTGGAACTTGGGACAGCCAGGGCCTACGATGTTCACAGCTGTCAGCTATTTTGATGGGCAGGCTTGCATCTGTGCATCCCTCATGATGGGAACCGATAGTCATGTAGGTAACTGGGGCTGTACAATATTGGGATTACAAAGGGGATAATCCTGAATCAGGGTGCTCCCCTGCTGCAAGCCAAGATAGCCAATGGTCATTATTGGCTGATGGTTTGCTTTAACTGGCTGCCAAGAGCATCTTTCTACAACAAATATTCATAAAGAAACCAGTATATGTAACAAAATTCAACTTTACATGTGCCACTGCCAAGTTTCCAGGACATCCTAAAGCGACTCATTTTAAGGAGTAATCATTTTAAGGAGTATTGAAATAAGCCCAATGTCTAGGTAGCATTTTTATGTTAACGTTAAAAGCTGGCTCTGCAAAAAATACAATTTGAGGGTTCATTGTGTTACTTACCAAGATTTCAATGGTTCCTCTGGAGATTTTTGTGGTGATCCCCAAAGCTTGAAAGAAAGAGGTCTTCTCAGGACCTAAACCAGTATTCTGAGCAGGCACTGTGACCTCACATGGGGCAATGGCACCTGCACGAGCAGAAGCTGGCACCTACATAAAAATAAAATACATATAGAAGTACTGCCAAAGCAGAGTTAGACAATAAGAACATATGCCAGCTATGCTGTTCTCACAAAGCAGATGGAAACCCATTTTTTTTGTCCCTGCCCTTAGCACGGCGGTGGCTTTTCCACTCCCAAAGCCACACCCTGTGCCACTTTTGAAATCGCCAATCGGCTGATCTCGACAGCGCCGTCAAGAGGTTTATCTGGTTGGCCACATGGGTTTTAATCCGCTTTAATAACATACAAGCGTTTTAATTTAGGCCATGTGTATACATACTTTGTTAGCCAACAGCATGTCTCGCACTTCGGTGAGATCTTCTTTAGTGAAAACAAAGCCCACATTTCCCTTGATGTGATTCAAAAGCCTAGATTAAAAAACGAAAATATTAGAAAAATGACAAAAGGAAAATAGTCCCTGCAAGACGAGGACAAACTCACAACTTACTTCTCCAGAGCTGGGTTGTTTTCCAGGTGACCTCTGATAGCCTTGCGCATCATGGTGTTTTTTCCCATAAGCACTACAGCTTTACCTCGCAGGGACATACGGATCTGTTGCATTTGCTTTGAGCCAACATTGTCCGCCCCCACGATGAAACATTTTGGGTAATCATCCAAGAGTTGCTATACAAATAAGTAAAATGCAGTCAAGACTGAGAAGTAGAATATCTAAACCCAGCCACAATTTTACCCCTAAATCACTTTTTAAAATATTAGAGAAGGGGGGTATGCCAGCAAGATCAAACTACTGTTGAGACATGGTCATTGCCCAGGCTAGGAGGGAAAAAAAAAAAAAAAGTCCAGCACGGGGCGCCTTGCCCGATAGAAGACTCATCAGAAACATGACCATTTCCCATTGGAATGTAGCTACAATAGGAGGGGGCGAGTCTCAGCAATGGCATGAGAATGTCGATTAGGCAATAGTGTCTAATTAGACAAACCTTAGGTATTAACATTAAAAGTCAAACCTCAACTGCTTGAAATGTCTGAATGACCGTTTATCAAAAAACTATTTAAAGCAGACTTTTGTAGTCCAGCCCCAGACAGGGCAGGTCCTAAAAAGCATGACCAGTTGGTGGCTCTGAAGGAGAGGGTTGGGAACAGTTTTAAATATACTGCATGACAACTTTTACCAGCTTTCCTAGATAACTTATGGACTTACGATGATTTTCATGAAGTAGTTGGACTTCCATGTAGCCCTGTCTTCCCTGGGCATCTTGACAGTGCTTCCAAGGATTGCCACAAAAAGGGTTTAAAGACCTGGTGATCTAAAAAAAACATACTACATTAAACCATTTCAAAGTGACCTGAAATTAATGTCTGGTACAACAATTCATATTCATAGGTTTACACAGAATACCCTTGCGCTTTTAAATCAGATCATAACCCATATTCACCAATATTCCCCACAGGACCAGCAATAGACAGATTATACAATAATGTCAAGATTATACAATAACTTAGCACAGGGGATTTGAACCTGGATAATCTTAAGACAATGAGGCCTCATGTATAAATTGGGGGGTCATGATCTGGTGACTTACAGGCCCATAAACAGGGTTTACAATCAGCGTGCTATACCTCTATGGGGGCATTCTGAATTGGGAATGCCTGCTGTGTGAAACCACCCAGATCACACAATCTACTCGCCAGTCCTGCGTGGCAGCCACACCACCCTCTAGCTGTGGGTGCATCCTTGTTATGTGAATGGCCAGCACTAGAGGCAGAAGCAGCTGTGGCGCTCAATCCATTGAGATTTACTTTGCTGCACTATATGATGCAGCCACTGAAATCTGAATGAAACAAGCGCCGCTGATTGGCTGAGCCATCACGTGGCAACTTGGAAGGGGAAAGTTTTTTGGTGATCTGTGTGGAAACAGTGGGACATCCTAAATCGGGATGCCCCATCAGAGGAACAACCAAACAAGTAATATGTTCTTTAAAGAGAACCAACTACCAGCTTGGCCAGCCCTGGAGTCTAGAAAAACCCAGTCTCTGCTATTCAAGCAACCTAGTGAATGTGCGCCCCCAGACTGCCATGCATCCACTCGCCTTTCCATTCACTGCACTTTCATCCCTGGAACTGCTGTAGCTGAGGCATGCCTCACACCCAGACATTTAGATGAGCTGGGTGCTTCTCAGCCTACCGCAGGGAAATTAGGAAGCAAGCCCTCCTGAATGCGGTGCCGATCATTAATATGCACAGCACACAGCTCCAATTAGACAAGATCCTAAACTAAGCACTGTGGGGGGCCAGGTAAAGGTGTTTTCTTTGCTTTGGGGGGGGGGGATTTAAACAGCAGGCAATCCCCAATTAGGATGCCCACAGTGCAAGAGGCAACACTAGGAGGACTGGTGCAAGGTGAAAAGGGACATGAAAATGTGAAAAGATGGGAATGTGAAAAAAAAGGAGGAAGGAAAAAAAAAATAGGAGGAAGACAAGACAAACAGGTAGGACACAATGTAAAATGTAGAGAAGCTGGGATTTTTCACTTTCCCGAGTTTCAGTCCTCCTCCCGAAGGCATCACCATTCAGAATACCCGATTTGTAAAATACCCCAGATCAATTGTAAACTTTCCTTTCACAGATCATTTACTCGCAGGCTCATTCTGTTCTATTCAGAAGGGACAGAAAAAGCTGAGTGCAGCTTGCTGGCGCTCATCCTCCTCTCAGACATTCAGAAATGCCTGGCAAGGGTATGCACCCTATGCTAGAGTATTGCGTGGGTTCACAGGCCACATAAGGTATAGCATATATATCTTTAGATCAAGAAAATGGGGCATATGTAAAAATAGTGGAGATCAAAGCCCTACTGAGCCGGCTTGACAAGTAAATGCATGCAGAGGCACAGATCACGCCGCCCTACAAAAGCTCCCCCGTCCATACAGCAGTCACGCGAGGCTCATAGCCAGGACCGCCCCCAGTCTCCGGCCATGCCGGCACACACTAGGCCGCATACAGCATCACCAGCCCGGGGCGAGAGTAACCCTTCGTCATTTATTAAAATACACAGACGCCCGGAATCATTAAAGACTCTTTAGCGTTATCGGCACAGACACAAAGCACGAGCCCTCCGCTCTCCAAACTTCACATACCTCACGCTCGGGCTTCGGGAGATAAGAGAGAGCGCGTGCGGAAAGTTGTGCTTTTATATGGCAAGAGCACAGCCAACCAGCGAGCAGCGGCGCTGTAACGTCAATGCCTATTTGTGCAAAAGACCAGCTGCGCTGTTCGCTATTGGACGAAAGAAGCATCAGTCTCCCTCACGAACGCGCGTTCTATTTCTAGGTGAACAGAGCGAATAGCGCCGCATGTGGAGCGGAGGGCACGGTGCGTCTCTGGTCATCTTTTCGTAGATAATTTCAACCTGACAGAGCCTCGGTAGAGATGACAGAGATATCTTGCTAAAAAGATTGTGGAAAGTTATAAAAAATATACTTTACACATTTTTATTAGCTCAACTATAAAATAACACTAAACTTATTTATATACCTGATTATTACTTGATTATGCAGTTGCAACCTCTGCACCCTTTATAATTACACCTCTGCATACATTTGGGGGTCGCCCACATTATTATTTCCTGTAAGTAAAGGCTTTTTTTTCTTGCCACTCTTCCATAAAGCCCAGCTCTAAGGAGTGTACGGCTTATTATAGTTGTATGGATAGATACTCCAGACTCCGCTTGGGAACTCTGCAGCTCCTTCAGTGTTGCCTTAGGCCTCTGTGCTGCCTCTCTGATTAATGTCCTCCTCGGCCAGTCTGAGAGTTTTGGTGGGCGGCGCACTCTTGGCAGGTTTCTTGTGGTACCATGTTTTTTCCATGGTGCTCTTTAGAGATATGAATATTTGGATATTGTATATGTTTGACATTTTTTATAGGCAAACCTTGATTTGTACTTATTAACAACTTCAGGGCCCGATTGATAATAATGGTTAGATGCCTTGGGCACCCCTTGAAGAACCCCAGGCCATACCGATGGGCATTGGGGTTTTCTGTAGCAGTTCACCCCAAGCAGTAAAAAAAAAAAATCACACCACACAAATAAAATGTAATACTTCAAATATCACTACTTACCAGTCCACTTTTTTTTTCTTCTGTTCCCCGCTCACAACATCCTCATCTGGTCCCGCACCGGGTTTCCAAACCATCTGCAGGGCTCTTTGGGGCTCCTCCGCTGGCTTCATTAGGCACCCCTCACCCAGCAGAAGTGGCACAGGTAGCCGCATGCGCAGGTGTTCCTGCTGCTCTCTTTCCCCCTTTCTATTATTGTTGGAATGGTTGTGCTGCTAACTATCATGGCTTGGTAACATATATATATATATATATATATATATATATATATATATATATATAAAAACAAATGCTGGCTGACATTTCTATTGATAAAAACCATGTCAGTAATGGCAGTATAGCTTTTTTTTCAATGAAAAAAACATGTCTGTTAGTAAAGACTGCATTGATAGCAGGAGAAAAATGCTGGTTCCGAAAAATCCAACTACGCACACATTTCCCACTACAAAACACTCCCTGAATCACACACTATTCCACTTTTTGAGCAAATTTATGTCTGAGATCTGGCTCCTTGCGGAAATTTACTAAAATAAATTGTTGACCAAAAAAATGGACCGCTGAATCAGCAGTAAGGGAAAAATGTGAGGATACAGGTTTTACTCATAAAAACTGGGTGCACAGTGCTGTATCAACCCTTATGAGAGCAAACACAGCTGTTCTATATTGCTCAGTTGTGGCCCCATCGTGTATCCCAGGTGTAAACGGTATCAGCGGCATCTTTTGTGGAGTCCAAATAACCCCCCAGCTAAACAACTACTACTAAAAAACATAAGTAAGTTACCTGGTCTAAACATCTGAAAAGGGTAGCATACAACTGAGATATTAAGGCTCCGCCCCAAGGTAGGAACACATGACCACCAGAATACACAAAAGCTTTCGCTCCTCCTCCAGACATCAGTAGTTTAAAAGACCTGAAAAACAAAGACAAAGTACCAACTGGTAAATCAGTAAGATAACATATCTAATAACGTAGCCTGAGGGAGGGAAGCCTGTATGCTGCCCTTACGGATATTTAGAAAAGAAAATATTAGGTAACTAATCTAAGTTTCTCGAAACATCCTTAGCATACCACCCAGAGGATAAGCGAGATACTACCTCTACTGGGCGGGAAAGGCTGCCTGCAACACACTCCTGCCAAAGGATTGATCTTGCAAGATGAGCAGATCCAGGCTGTAATGATTAATGAACGTCTTAACTGAAGACCAGGTTGCCGCTCCACAGATCTGTTCAGTAGAGGCACCAGAAATACTTCTTGTTGAATAAGCTGTAATCCGCCCTGGAGAAGGAGATCTGTTGTAAGCAAAGCTGATAGTGCTCTTCATCCATCATGCCAATGATGCCTTGGAAACACGCTTACCCTTCCTGTGACCCGAGAAGGAAACCAAAAGCTATAGGCCTTCCTCCAATCTTTTGTTTGTCGAAGGTATTCCAGCAAACAGGCCCTGAATCCAAAGACTTATCTGCAGAACCTGTGGAGGGATCACTATCCCCGGCAGATGGAAGTATAATCTCTTGGGTCCGATGAAAGTCAGAAGAGATCTTAGGAAGGTAGCAAGGATACACTCATGATATTATACGATTCTGGAAAACTTGAAGAAAGGGATGACGGCAAGATAGAGCCTGGATATCACTGATTCTGCGGGCTGAAGTTATTGCGACCAAAATGAGAGCCATCCATGTAAAAAATTTAATATGAGAGGCTGACAGAGGTGTGACATCAAATGTCCTAATTTATGTCATGTTTTCCCCCCTCTGCCTCATCTCCAGCATTCCTACAGACATCCTATAACAAATAAACAGTTCTCCAAACTCTTCCTGCACACAGGGGCAATAAATCCTTATCTAGGAACAGAAAACACCACTGATAAGGAAAGGTTGGGGGGAGTGCAGCTTGGAGAAGAGATTTACAATAATTTGTCCACACAGCACCCACCCAGGGAGGGGGATGGCATCTGTCTTTCCAGCCCCTTGGAACTGAGGATAAATCAGGGGAAGAAATGGTTTTGAGGGTCACATACAGAGGGTCCGATCCTTGATCGTGGTGTGTCCCATTGCTCCTCCAGCCCTCGGAACAGAAGTCTTTATCCATTTATGAGGTATAGGATTTCCGATGTTTTCTCCTTTTATTTTCTGTTTTTCTGCACATTTGTTTATTGTCTTTCTTTTGTTTATTATTTGAATTTTTGTCTTTTTATTAAAATTTTTAAATTTCCATTTCCGCACGGGCCTATCTTTTTTGGCAATTAGAAAACCTCTAACCTGGTTTCCTTGAAGCTCTAAAAACGACCCTGGTTTCTGAAGATTGTATGACCGCTCATAATTGTGTATTAACCCATAGACTGTAAGATCGATTGTAACTAATCCATTGTATGATTGGGGAAAGTGTAACTAATCATATAGTGTTACAAGGTTGAATGACCCACAATTAACTTGGAGTGCTACATGGTGACTGTGTGTGAGCCAGCAGATTGCAAGCTGATTGGATCTGATCGTTCAACAGCAGAACTGATCAGACTCTCCACGGGATAAGGGTGGGACGGAATCAGTGTGAATTGCCCGTGCCCTGCTTGTATGTGGAGAGGGGTCTGTAGGTGTGTGGTGACTGTCTCGATTACTCGCTAGCAGAGTTTGATCGTATGTTGATTGAGGAGGGTTCCACCGGCCCGATTTAATCGTTTAAAGTGTAGTTGCGGTGGTGGTGGCAGCTTGTTGTAATTGGTGTGTGGGGTGTTTTTGGTGTGATTGCTCTCTGTGCTGGAAGCAACCTACACACACGTCGCAGATCGCCCGATCAAACAGACGTTGAACGATCGATTTCGTGACAAGAGGTTCTAAGGGTGGTGCTGTAAGGACCCGGGCGAGATCCCATGGATGAGCTAACCTCAAACGGACCACCTGACAGCTAGCAAAAAATGCCTGACCAACACAAAAGATGAAAGTCTCTTATCCCAAAAAAAAGAAAAAGGGCTGCAAATTGGACCTTCAGGGTACTGATGCTGAGACCCTGGTTGACTCCTTCCTGAGGGAAATTCATTACGACTGGAGGACTAGAAGTGGATTTTTGATTATGCACCCTCCAGGTGTTAAAAGTTTTCCAAATTTTCAAGTAAGTCTTCCTTGTCACCTCCTTTCTGCTGGAAAGCAGAGGAGTCTTGCTCTCCTCCCTCGAAAACCCCTTTTTCAGGATCATCGCAATCTCAATTCCAAAGTTTCAGATGCCGGATCCTGACAAGCACTGGTCCGCGGGCTAGAAGGTCTGGTCTGCAAACAAAGGGGTCTGCTATATCTAATAAACACCCAACTACAACATAATGCAAAGAAGTGACAAGTTTTAATAAATGTGATAAATGTAATTAATCGATATTTACAATGAGATATGTTTGTATAGAGAATACAGAACTATAAACGTAATGGATATAGATTCTCCAGGGTTGTGTCACCGAAGGAGTAAGGGGATAACCCAAATCAGTTATACACAGTGCATACAGGCTAGCAGTGTGTAATACAAAGATGGACACAATCCATGGTACACAAACAAGCACTAATGCATACATGTAAGTCAAATGACAGTAACAAGAGACATTTATGGTAAGGTTAGACAGCAGTATACCTCTGTTGGATGACAACTTAAACCCTCAACGTTTCGGTTGAGTAAACCTTCATCAGGAGGGAGAAGCTGTAACCATGTTCCCCTGGGGGGTCCCTAAAATAGTGCATCCCAGCTAGATGGCGGCAATCAGCAGTGCACATGTATGCGCCTGATGATGACGTCATCGGCGGGCGCGCAGCGGGTCCCGACCAGATCTAGACCAAGGGGCAGTTCTGCCCAACTTGGACCAGCTGGCGCACGGGGTCCGCAGCGTCCCGCAGCGTGCGTGCCTGAGAAATAGAGGAAACGGGGAGAAAAACAGATATAAACTTGTTGGAACAAACCAAAAAGATGGCCGCCGTGTACCCGCCGACAGGAAGTGGTGGACAAATGTCCAATAAACATCAAGCTGGGGTCGTCATCTGCAGGGCCACTTTCTGATAGGTCAAGAGGTGTGATTGGAGTAATGGGCGTCGTCCAGAGCTGTATAGAATCGATGACATCATCGCGCCTGCCAGGGAGACACCAACAAAATGGCGTCCCCCACCCGCGGAGACAGAAGCTCAACATGCGTTGTAGGCATAGACAGTCCTATTGTATTGCTGAGAGAGCCAGGGAGACCCCAACAAAATGGTGGCCCGCATGTACGAGGACAGAAGCCCAATATAGCTGTAATAAGTCCAATTGTATTTCAGGAAAGTAGCCTAACGTATAGGCAGCACAATCAGATAAACTGGGATGGCTGGGGTGCACAAGTATAAAATAAATGCTGAAATGAAAAAGAAAATAAGTTAAAATCACGTGAATGGAGTTCAGGGGGAAAAATGGACATTAAAAAAGGGGGGTCTGCCTTGTAACAGGCTGACAGCCCAATTTATCAGTTGCACAATATTAAAGTTGAAAAAAACATTAAAGGAATACTGACCTCCATGATGCCAGCATTGCTTGCATCACGCAGAGGGACATAAGTAATGTTGTGAAGCTAAAAGCTACAAAGAATAGAAAAGGTCATATTATAAGATTAAACAAGAGATTGAGTTCAGTAGAAAATTTAATAGTCGCTCTCTTCATTCAGACCTAGGGGACTTTTGGTTTGCAGTTGAAAAATCCAGCAAAGTAAACGTTGAAGTGGAGCTCTGTTCACATCCTTCTTGGTTGTTACACAATTTCAATGACCGTAAACCTGAGTTGGCTGATATGGTGTCCAAATTCTACAAAGTGCCTGGCAATTGGGGATTCTAAGCGTAAGTTCCTAATATCTGAGCGATGCTCACTGATTCGAGCTCTTATTTCTCTTGTTGTTTTCCCAACGTATCCCTTTCCACAAGGACATTTTAAAAGGTATATAGCATTTTTGGTGGAGCAATTAGCAAAATGACGGAGGTGAAATATTTTTCCTGTCATTGGGTGTGTGAAGGTCTTAGTCCTATGAGTAAAGCCACACTGGGCACAGTGGCCACATGGGAACATGCCTGCTGGTCGTTGTGATTCAGTGAGCCAATTGTTTGTGGAGGGGGGAGTAGGAGTCTGGAAATCAGCTTTGACTAAAGCATCCCTTATATTTCTAGCTCGTCTAAATGCGAAGACAGGGGGGTCCCTAAATTGAGGGGATAAATGTGAGTCACTGTTGAGTATAGACCAATGTCTGCGGACCAGTTTCTGAATCTGATGGGAAATGTTAGAATAAGTAAGTATCATAGGTATCCTTTGTCAGGGAACCTGGGTGTCACGAGGTCCGACTACAACCAGGGACCTCCGTGCACACCGATCGCGTTCCCAAAAACCCTTTGTCCGATCCCTCTCCTATCCGGGATACCAGGCTCACAGCCTTCGGACACACCAATTCTTGGTTTAAGGCAAAGCAGACCGCTTAAATTAAATATACGTTTAATTGCTATGACCACACGAGGCAGAGTTAACAAGCATTTAACTATGAAGTAATATGAAATGTTACAGGTGAGCAAAATATGCTATTCTTGAGATGGTTACAGAACAGAGTGCGTTACACAGAGAAAAACAATAAGCAGTTACCTTTAGTATGCAGTTTGCAGGGTGCAGTGATGGGGAGCTCCCACAAGGGGGTGTGTCAAGAGCTTAGGATGATGATGATGATGATGATGATGGACACCTCCGGTATGCTGGCTGCGTAACCCCCTCCAGTTGAGTGACGCCAGCCTGGTTGTTGACCATCCTATTTATGCTGCCAGGCTCTCCACCTCCCCTCCCTTCTGTGGGCGGGGATGCCACCTCCCACCGTTTTGGAGTGGGCTTTTTGCCCCAGAACCCTTTTAGGAGCTATAACTTGGAGCAGGGGGGTCACATGGCCTTGCAAGCGGTACCAAACTATCGGGCTGGACGCCACGTTCGCGATAAGTCCTGGAATCAAGTTTCTATTTTGTCCAGAACCTTAGTTCTCCATTTACAAGCTTTTGCTGTGTTTTTATGACTGCAATTTACTATGCCCTGATGTGGTTTTGGGAGCCGGTTCTGATTCTGTAACCGGTTTGGCGCTAGGATACATGGATGCCGCGATATGATCCAAATTCTATCGGTGCCGGGAATCTGTCGTTTAAATTCTGCTTATGACAAACTCACAGCAGGAGGTCCACTGAGCTTCCAGACCGCCCGGCAGCTTCGCAGCCCAAGGTGTGACACGACCAGCAGGCGGTCTGTGAGCTGAGCTGTTCACATATACATGCTAATTATTCCTTCCTGAAGGGAGATACGGACTTGTGCATTTATAATAAAGGGAATCTCTAGCTCTTGATATGTGGGGTTTCTTAAAGGGGAATGCCGACATCAGCGATAAGGTGCAATATAATATTTGACCTATTCCTCACATCCTTCTATTAGTATTTTTACCTTTGATTTGTAGAAGTGATCGTCTATCGATGGCACAGGCTTGTCCCTCGCTGTTTCTAGAGCGGACACTTTGTAACCCCGTGTAGTAAGATTCTTAATTAGTTCTGCAGATCTGTTGTCGTATTGCTCATCTGAGGAAGTAATTCTCCTTATACATATGAACTGGCTGTATGGCAATGCCCTAATCAGAGAGGGAGGATGAAAACTATTAGCATGGAGGAATGTGATTCTGTCAGTTGGTTTTTTAAAGATGTCTGTGACAATACGCCCTTCTTGTACTGAGACCTGTACATCGAGAAAGTGTATGGTGCTTGTACTGTAATCGATAGAAAACGTGATCGTAGGTAGACACTGGTTTAAATATGTGTGAAAGGTAAGTAACAATTCCACAGGGCCTCGCCAAATCATGAACACGTCATCTATATACCTGAGCCAGGTGATTATATGTTCGTTAAATGGTGTTGCTGGATATACAAATTGTTGTTCAAAGTGTGTCATAAAGAGGTTAGCATAGCTAGGGGCCATATTAGAACCCATAGCTGTGCCCTATAATTGAAAGTAGTATTGTTGGTCAAATACAAAGTAGTTCCGATGTAAAATGACATGAAGAAGTTGTAGTAAAAAGTCTTGCATTGCTGCAGGTATATCTGTATGAGATAGATTCTGTTGTACTACTAAAATACCGTCACTGTGAGAGATGGAGGTGTATAGACTCGAGATCCATGGTGACAAGTATACAATCATCTGAAAGAGTGCCAAAAGAGTTCAAATGGTTAAGAAAATCTGTTGTGTCTTGTAAGTAAGAACGAGTTGAAATAACCAAGGGTTGTAATACTTTGTCAAGGAAGATGGCTAATGGTTGAAAAATAGATTCGGTACCAGCTACAATCAGTTGGCCAGGGGGATTAGTGAGCCTTTTATGTATTTTAGGGAGGGTGTAAAACAGTGGGGTGAGAGGAAAATCTGTAGTTAAGAATTTGGCAGTTTTAGCATCTATAAGTGAGGACGTAGTGGCTTCTCTAATGAGTGTGTCAATCTGTGTCTTGATGGCAGGGGTGGGGTCCTGAGGTATGGGTTGATAAACGGATGTGTCACCGAGCTGTGACATAATAAAAGGTCTGGTCTCACTGGGTGTTCCCAAGGCTCTTGGACCGAGAGCATCTTCAGAGTTGAAAACCATGGTCTCTTTGGCCACCATGGTACCGGTAATAAAATTGTCGCTGACTGCCAGGATATTTTGGTTAGAACCTGAGGGAGGATCCAAATTGGAGGAAAAGCGTAAACCAGACTGAAACGCCACTGGTGAGCCAGAGTGTCTATTCCTAGAGCTTGATTGGAGGGAGTGATGGACAAGAATTTCCTCAGCTTGTTGTTTCAACCAGAGGTGAAAAGATCCACCACCGGAGTTCCCCTCAGAATACAAATCTGATTGAATTCCTCCTGGTTCAGTGACCATTCTGCTTCCGATAGTGGAGAGCGACTCAAAAAATCTGCCACCTGATTTTGGCAACCTTTCAGGTGGATGGCTGATAATAGGGATAAAAGGTTTAGTTCTGCCCAGATCAGAATTTTCTTTGTTGCTTGTTGCAGGACGGATGACCTTGTCCCACCCTGATGCTTCAAATATGCCATAGTAGTCACGTACGTGATGACCCTTCAGGTGAAGGCTAGCAATGCCTCCTTCACAGCTATCATTTCTCTGAGATTCGATGATGATAGGCTTAGTCTTCTGGACCATTTCCCTTGAGCGGTCAGGGATCCGTAATGGGCCCCCCAAGCCCATGAAGAGGTGTCTGTCGTCACTACCATGTCCTTGGGGTCCGACCAGGAAAGGCCTGTGCTTACCTTGCCACCAATTCAGAGATTCCTTCACCAAATCTGGAACATCGATGATCCTCTCTATGGATTCCTGAGACCTGTCCCAAGAGTTTAGAATATTCAGCTGTAGAGTCTTTGAGTGTAGCTGACCCCATTTTACAGTGGGGAAGGACAACGTCAGCCCCAAGACCCGCATAGCTTAACGAACCGAAATCGGCTGACTGGAACACAGGGACTGAACAGCTTCCTGAAGGCTCATTATCTTCGACTGAGGCAGAAAGATTTTCTGAAGGATCGTATTGATCTCGAACCCCAGATAGGTCATGACCTGTGATGGGACTAGACTGGACTGGTCTGGTAATTCAGGATCCAACCCAATCATAGCAAAAAATCATTTCTCAATTCCAGATACTGAAGCAACATCTCCTGATCTGGGGCAAAGAGGAAGAGGTTATCTAGATATGCTATGATCCCATCTTGGATCTACAAATTGGAAGTAGAGTATTTGGTTCCCCAACTTTACTGCAAATCCCAAAAAGGCTTGAGCAGACAAGCTCATTGGTACCTGCCAATAGACATCCTTCAGGTCTATAAAGACCATGCAGGAGCCAGACAGGAGCAGATTCCTCACAGAGAAGATGGACTCCATGCGAAAGCATCTGTAGTGTACCAACAGATTCAGCATCTTCAAAATGAGAATGAAGCAGAATCCTCAGGAGGTCTTCTTTATCAAAAAAATGCTTGAGTTGAACCCTGCCATTGGTGGTGGGGACCCGGGACAATCACTCCCATATCCAACATCCAACATAGACTTTAGACTGCTACGAAAAGCCAGTCTTTCCTCCATGCCCCCTGGGACAGGAGTAACAAAAAAGTTTCTGGGAGGGAAATGCATGAATTCTATTGAGAAATCCTTCCTTATTTCCCTGGAAAAAGGGGCAATCCAGGAGAGTCTCCCACCAAATGTGGAATTGTTTTTACCCGACACCTATTAAGGACTCAGCATCATTGCTTCTTAGGCACTGACTGTTGGGTCTAAACGAGTCCTTGCCAAGTAAGGGCCATCTATTAGAGGACTGAGTAGAAAAAAAAAATTCCTTTAACCCTTTTGTTGCCAGGCACATAACATCTACGGGCTCGCTTGTCCAAGCGTTAAGTGCCAAGCACGTAGGTGTTACGTGCTTGACTTCCCCCCCGCTAGTTAAAATTTTTTTTTAAAAATACTCACCTGACCGCTCTATCGATCCTGCCGGGATCCTGGAGAACCCCGGAATAACGCCCCCCCCCCCCATTTCGGCAGCAGGCGCTGCTAACTGTAAAAAAAAACTGGGGGGGCCTCCGATCGCCCCCCCGGCTCTTCCTGGGTCACGACTGCTAGCGTTGGGGCCGGGTGACATCACTATGATGTCACCTGGTAACCCCCTTAAAGTGGACCAACACCCAGGGGGGATCGACCCGGGAATCTATAAGATTCCCGGGACGATTAGATCCCTCCCCGTGGGGCATCCGAAATTGGGATGTCCCGTGGGGTGAAACCCCCCCAGGAAGCCCACAATCCTACCTTTTGCACGTTCCAGCGGCCGATCGGGGTGCCCCACCGAAGTGGACCAAAACCCAGGATAGTCAAAATCTTGGGTGCTGGTCCACTTTAACAACAGCACCGGAGACGATCAGTCTTGCCAGGTGCTGGGTGGAGGGAGCTTGGGGGGGGAGGGCTGTGATCCCTCGCCCCCAGCCTCCCTCCACCAAGCACCCGGCAGCTGTCATCGGGGATCGCCGGGGGACAGAGGAGGATCGGAGGTGAGTAAAGAAAAAAAATAAATAAATGTCATTTTTTTTCTTATGTGTGTTCATTTTTACATTTAACCCTTTGTGAACTGGTAAGGGATCCATGAGACCCCTATACCAGTTCACATGGCTGGAGGCTGGCAAGTCACCTACAGCTAGCGGGTGACTTGCCATTAACCCCCGGCACCCCTAATTACCTGCCTCCCCAAAGCCCAGGGGGGCAGAAGAGCCCGGGCCCACAGAGGGTATGTGGGCTTGTAGGGTGCAGGGCAGGGGGGCACCAAAGCTGGCCCCTGCGCCCTGTTACTACAAGCCCCCATAGCTGCTCCCGGGCTGGTTATGATGGGTAAGGTGGACCCTATGTAATTTTTTTTTTTTTAAGGGTTTTTGACACTTAAAATTAAAAAGGGGGGACCCTATGTATTTTTTTTTTTAATTAACCCCTTATGTTCTGTCGCCAAGCAGCTATAAAAGGCTTCCGGCAGCAGCAGGAGAGCAGAAGCCAGAGTGATCAGCGTGGGACACAGTGGCGGAGGATGGATGGATGGTAGGGTGCAGGGCAGGGGGGCACCAAAGCTGGCCCCTGCGCCCTGTTACTACAAGCCCCCATAGCTGCTCCCGGGCTGGTTATGATGGGTAAGGTGGACCCTATGTCATTTTTTTTTTTTTAAGGGTTTTTGACACTTAAAATTAAAAAGGGGGGACCCTATGTAATTTTTTTAATTAACCCCTTATGTTCTGTAGCCAAGCAGCTATAAAAGTCTTCCGGCAGCAGCAGGAGAGCAGAAGCCAGAGTGATCAGCGTTGGATGGGAGGTAAGTATAAAAAAAAAAAAAAAACAATAAATAAAATATTTTTCCCCCTTGTCTCTGTGTGTTTTTTTACACTTAACCCTTTGAGAACTGGTAAGGGATCCATGAGACCCCTATACCAGTTCACAAGGCTGGGGGCTGGCAGGTGACTTGCCATTAACCCCTGGAACCCCAATTACCTGCCTCCCCAAAGGCCAGGGGGGGCAGAAGAGCCCGGGCCACGGAAGCTATGTGGGCTTGTAGCCAGCAGGGCCAGGGGCCAGCTTCCAGAACCCTGTTCTACAAGCCCTGGATAGCTGGTCCCGAGTTGTGTATGCTGGGTAGGGGGGACCCCATGTAATTTTTTTTGTTTTTAACCCTTAAAATTCCAAAAAAAATTTGGTTCCCACTGGGAGGGGGGATCCTATGTCGTTTTTTTTAATTAACCCCTTATGTTTAGTGTGGAAAGTAGTTGTATTTTATTTGTAAATGTTATAAAGTGCTCTTTTCAGTTTGGGGGGTCTCCTGGGCAAGAATGGGGGGCTACCGATACATATGTGGTACCGTTGTAATCGGATGAAATGGGGCTTTCACATGCAATATGGTTTTCTCTAATAAAGTAAATGTTTTATTTAAAATAAAGGAGACAATTTTCTAAAAAATATTTTTACATTTGTTTTTTGGGTTTTTTTTACGCAAAAATATTTAAAAACAATAGAAAAATTACAAATAAGACATTTCATGTTAAAGCCTAAACTCTGCTGCAAAAATATATATATATAATTTTACTGGAAATTCCTCCAAAAATCACGGTTAAAAATGGTGCAAAATGGTGAAAAATGACCTGTCAAAATTTTAAGTAGGCGGGCAATTCAAAGGGTTAATAGTACCTATGCATGTGGGGTATTGTTCTGCTGGGGGGGACCATGCGCTTTCAGATTTAGCTTGTTTTTTCTTGTTTGCATATTGATTTTTTAAGAAAATGTGTTTATTTTTAGTATACATCACGTCCCGTTCCGAAAGATATCCTTACACATGGGTTATTCATCTTCAGATGTCAAGTGACTGTAGAGAAGAAAAAATACCATTTTGTGAGTACTCACCTGTAAAATGGATATTGTCAGTGTGTCACACACCCCGCTTCCCCTTTAATTCTTACGATCGGGTTACTCCATCAGCAGGTGGCGACGTTGAAGAGAGAAGTCTTGAAAACGAGCCCCCTTCCGGCCTATATATACCTGGGACCTCCCACTTAACACCAGTGATTTAAAAAGCAGAAAGACAAAGACAGAGAAATCCAATGGTAACCTCAAAATAAAGAAAAAAGCTTCACCATATAAAGGATCCGCGATACCGAAAAGGGCGGGTGAAGCGGGGTGTGTGACACACTGACAATATCCATTTTTCAGGTGAGTACTCACAAAATGGTATTATTCTCAGTGTGTCACACACCCCGCTTCCCCTTTAATTCTTACAATCGGGACATCCAAAAGCAGTGTCCACAAGGGATGGGTATCCGAAGGCAAAATGAAGCATAACTTAAACGACTGCGGTCTGCAGAACTTTGCGGCCAAAAACAGCATCCGCTGAGGCCCGCACATCAACCTTGTAAAACTTAGAAAAAGTATGAACAGAAGACCAGGTTGCAGCCTTACAAACTTGTTCAACAGAAGCTTGGTACTGAAAAGCCCAAGACGCTCCAACGGCGCGAGTAGAATGAGCAGTGATACGGAAAGGGGGAACTTACCCCTTAGCAGAATAGGCCGCAATAACGGCCTGACGTATCCATTTGCTAATGGAAGATTTGGCCGGCGCCAAACCCTTCCTAGGCCCACAGGGCACAACAAAAAAGGCATCAGTTTTACGAAAAGGAGAAGTCATAATCAAATAGTACTTAACACAGCGTACTACATCTAAACAATGCAAAACCCTCTCCTTGTCATTCTTAGGCTTAGGACACAAGGAGGGAAGAACAATATCCTGATTCAAATGAAAAGCAGAAACAACCTTAGGAAGAAAATCCGGTTTGAACCGAAAACCACTTTGTCCTGATGCCTCTCAAAGTAGGGCGCCTGAATAGACAAGGCCGCCAACTCCAAGACACGCCGAACCGAAGTGATAGCTACCAAGAAGAAATCTTCTGAGTCAAGGTAGACAAAGCAATATCTTGCAAAGGCTCAAAAGGAGGAGCCTGAAGAGCAGAAAGAACCAAATTCAAGTCCCAAACAGGGAGTAAAGGTTTCCTGGGAGGCCGCAGATGCGTAGCCCCCTGGAAAAAAGTTTTAACTAAAGGATGAAGCGCAAAACGCTTCTGAAAAAAGATAGATAAGGCAGAAACTTGCCCTTTCAAAGTACTCAGCTGAAGACCAGAGTCCAGGCCAGATTGCAAAAACTCCAGAATCCTGGAGACCGAAAAGACCTAATCTCACACCAAGCGATATAGGCTTTCCAAGTCCTATAGCAGATGATAGAAGAAGACCTCTTCCGGGCACTGATCAGAGTCTTAACGACCGAGTCAGAAAGACCCTCCTCCTTCAAGATGGAGGTTTCAGCAGCCAAGGCGTCAAACCCAGCGTTGGTAAATTGGGGTAACACAGCCGACCCTGAGTGAGCAGATCGGGCCGAAGAGGCAGAACGAACTGGTCCACTGCCAGCCGAACGATGTCTGCGAACCATACTCGCCTTGGCCACCTTGGAGCCACGAGAATGGCGGACACCTTTTCCAGAGCCAGCTTCCGTACCACCCTGCCCAGCATGGGTATTGGAGGAAACAGGTACAGAAACCCAAGATACCCCCAGCTCAGGGACATGGTGTCCACCGCCAGAGCCAGAGGATCCTGGGAGCGCGACACGAAATTCGGGAGCCTGCAATTGTGACGAGAGGCAAACAGGTCCACCTCCGGCGTCCCCCACCGGAGACACAGTGACCGAAAAACCTGAGGATGGAGAGCCCATTCTCCCAGATGGGAAGAGCCCCTGCTCAACAGGTCCGCTTCCTGGTTTTCCACACCTGAGATGTAAACCGCCAAGAGACAAGGAACATGGGCCTCCGCCCAGGTCAGGATCAGGGACACCTCTCTGAGGGCACCCAGACTGCGAGTCCCTCCCTGATGATTGATGTAAGCAACCGCTGTTCGATTGTCCGAACGAACCTGAACCGGAAGGCCCAGAACATGTTGAGTCAAAAGAGTAAGAACCAGACGGATGGCTCTCATTTCCAGAATATTGATGGGCAAGTGGGCCTCTCGAGGTCCCCACTGCCCCTGGAACTGAAGATCCTTCCAGAATCCCCCCCCATCCCGAAAGACGGGCGTCCGTGGTGACAATTTCCCAGAGAGGAGTCAGGAAAGACCTGCCCCTCGAGAGATTGGTCGAGACCAACCACCATTGGAGGGACTGCCGGACCCGGGAGGACAACTAGAAGGGCCGATCCAACGACCGTGGTCGCCGGTCCCAGGACGCCAGCAGATGACGCTGAAGTGACCTCGTGTGAAATTGAGCGAAAGGAACTGCCTCGAAGCAACCATCAACCCTACCTGCCTCATACCCAGACGCATGGACGGCCGAGGATTGGAAAGAAGGACCCGAGCCAACTCCTGAATCAGATAAATTTTGGACTGAGGGAGAAACACCCTGTGTTGACAAGAGTCCAACCGCATTCCCAGAAAGGACATCACCCTGCCGGAGCGAGGGAGGACTTGGGAAAGTTGATCACCCAACCGAAGCTTTCCAGCGTGGAGACCACCATCCTGGTGTCTGTCTCTGACTGATTGAGGGACGGAGCCATGATGAGAAGGTCGTCCAAATAAGGTACGACACGAATGCCCCGAGATCTGAGAATGGCCATCACCCCTGCCAGCACCTTGGTGAACACTCTTGGAGCCGAGGTAAGGCCAAACGGAAGTGCCACGAATTGAAAATGCTGACCCTTCATCACGAACCGAAGAAAACGCTGATGAGCCCGGCAGATGGGAACATGAAGGTAAGCATCCTTGATGTCTATGGACGTCATGAAGTCCCCCTGCCGAAGAGAACCGATGGCCGAACGCAGAGTTTCCATGCGAAACTTCCGAGTACGGATGAACCTGTTGGGCAATTTCAGGTCCAGGACGGGACGAACCGACCCGTCCTTCTTGGGGACTGAGAAAAGATTGGAGTAGAAACCGAGGCCCACCTCTAAGCGCGGCATCGGCCGGATGACCGCCATTTTCAGAAGATTCCTTACCAACGCCAGGAGCCCCTGCGCGGCCAAAGAATCGGTGGGCACCCGAGACCGAAAGAACCGTGAAGGAGGGCGAGACTCGAACTCCAGTTTGTAACCGGACGACACCACCTCCTGGATCCATCTGTCCGGAACCTCCTGGTCCCAGACCAGGGAGAAGTGTCGCAATCGTCCCCTCACCCGCACGGGTGAGGGCAGCCCCTCATTGCTGAGCGGGCTTACTAGCAGGTTTGGGCTTGGCGCCTCAGGACTGACCGGGACGGCCACGGCCCCTCCCCCGGGTCCAACCTGCACCTCTGGTAGCGGGAAAGGAAGCCCCCCTGCCCGCTCTGACTCCCCGAAAGGAAGGATTAAAGGTACTCGCACCCCGAAAGGAGCGAGGAGGCCTCTTGCGTTGAGGCAATTTACCACCTTTGGCAACTGAATCTAATTTATCGCCAAACAGGTGCAAACCCAAAAAAGGGAGCACTGTAAGCACCTTTTTAGAGATAAAGTCCGCCGTCCACTGGCGCAGCCACACTGACCGACGAATTGCAACCAGCAGTGCCGCTGTCCTGCTACTCATCACCAGAGCATCGTCCTGAGCGGTCAAGACAAAGGAAATAAACGACTCACACTGCTTGAGAGAACTAAACTCATCACAAGCGGGATCAAGACCTGCGCACAGATCCCTAATAATGGACCTAACTGCCAACAGAAGAAGCGCCGAAGCACACACTGGCCGCAGTGTCGATCCGGCACTGATAAAACCATGGCGAGCCAATTGATCAATCCGACGATCCTCACTATCCTTAATGGCAGTGGTGTCAGAAGAGTGTACCACAACCGTGCTAGACAGCCCTAACACAGGGGTATCGACGTCAGGGGGAACTGACCAAAGCTACACCAAATCCTCCGGAAAGGGATAGCGTTTATCCGAACTAGGAGGAATTCCAGCCAGGCGCGTGGGTTGTTCCCATTCCTTAAGGACAACCCTCACAAAGTGTTGTTGCCTGGGAAACACCAAACGAGGCTGGGGAACATCAAATAACTCACCCTTTGGCAGGGGCACCACCTCGGGCGGATCCAAATTCAAAATTTCAAACATTTGAGCCAAAATGGAAGGGGTGTCAAGGGACACCCCCTCAGCCTGATCGCCAGCAAAGTCAATCCCTAGCTGGTCTGCAGGCTCATCCGACTCCTCAAGGAGTTCCCCCTCCTCATCAGGGGGACAATCGGACCAATCCAATATTTCAAACATCTCACCCTCCGAAGCAGGCGCTGCCGAAGAAAGGTGTTTCCGCTTCGCTGTAGCCTTCTGAGCTACTTTGGCGGAAATTATTCTCTGGAGGTTGGCCAATCGTGCACACACCTCGGATTGTGAATCCCCACCTTTGACATTGTCACATGGGGTCCAGAATAAGGGAGGGGGGGTAGGAGATGACGGAGGTTGCGAGGAGCCCGAAGCCGGAGCGACGGACTGGCGCGCAATATTCTGCTTTGCACATGGAGCGCATAATATGCCATCATCGCCTGGGAGCGGAGCCCCACAGCCGTTTCCGGTAATGTCGGAAGCCTCCATATGGTGAAATTATGGTATTCGCAACAACCCAGGGTTTTACGCATTAAGCCACCCGGGATGCCCCTTTATAATTAATGTCTCGGGAAAGGGAGGATTTAAATAAAAAATTTTTTTTTTTTTTTTAAACTTAGGAAAAAACCCAATTTAGAGTACTAAGACTAGCCAGGTATAACAGAACCGGGAGAGCCACTGCAGTGAGGGGATCCCAGGATCTGTAGGGGAAAAGAGACAACAATCAGACCCCCAGAAGAATAGGCAGCAAGCAGCACATTCATTCATAAACAGAATAAAAGGTACATAGTAGCATATACATCAATAGCAAAGCCATAAGTGATTTAAGGAGTTAAGCTGAAGCGCCACCACACATACAAGCTTTACATATGCGGAAGCAAACTTATAGCAAAACAAGACGGCCCCACACGCGAGGTGGGGACCGTTTACCTGAAAGGCGCATGAAGAGCAGCAGCAGCAGCAACAGCAAGCCAGGCACGCAGCTTCCTCCAGCCGAGTCCCCCGCACCTGACTCCTTGATTAGAAGGAGGAAGTGAGTCGGGCCCGAGCTGCGAGATAACGCGCTCAGGCCACGCCCCCGCCATCGCGTCACCGAGCGCGGGCCGCGGCCCCGCCCCCCCATATTGAAACAGCGCGGCCCGCCAAATGGCGGTGCCGCGTGCAGAGACAGCGCCTCGACGCCCTCGGAGTCAGTGGGGGGAAAGCATACATAGCAAAAAACAGAGCCCCAGCAGCTCAGACCACGTGGCCGCACACCGCGGCGCTGAGCCTGAGACTGCCATCGCTCCACACATAGTAAGCTTTAAAACACAACATGCAAACAGTACAAGCACCCCCCAAACCACCCCCCCCCTTCCCCAAAGTGAAAGGAGAAGGGACCGTAGCAGGAGAGAATGGCCAAAGGGGAACCTCGGGACAGGGGCATCCCAAATCCGGATCACCATGCCGGATAGCCGCATTGCCCCACGCGTGGGGTCGAGCGGAGGAGATAAGCTCCTAGGCACCTATAGTGCCATCTACCGTTGCCCAGTGAGCAGCCTGGGCTGGGAGGCTTCCATTAACCATCTAGGTATGCAAACAATCAAAACTGGGCAGAAATAGACCCAAAGGGGGTGCCGGGGTTTGACCCCGGCTACCTGCAAGCAGGAGACTTCTGTCTTCTGTCTTGTCGCCTCATGCAGAGAGAAAACACTGGTGTTAAGTGGGAGGTCCCAGGTATATATAGGCCGGAAGGGGGCTCGTTTTCAAGACTTCTCTCTGCAACGTCGCCACCTGCTGGTGGAGTAATCCGATCGTAAGAATTAAAGGGGAAGCGGGGTGTGTGACACACTGAGAATAGTGGCTCCTCCCGGCCCATATATACCGAGGCACAGAACCCCAGATTTTCTCTGCAGTCTCAGACTGCCAGGACGAGAAAGTGGCTCTCTCTTTTTCAGGCAGGTGAGCGGGGTCTTATGGCCCTTTGGACCTGTGGAGCTATTCCCACCCATTCCGTCTTTATTATACTGCCTCCCAGCCTTGGCTGTAGCGTTCGGGTGAAGGTAGACGGCACCATATTTAGGTGCTAAGGACCTGTGCTCCGCCGCAACTCCCCCACCAAAGGGTAGACGGTTCATGCTGCGACGTATGCAGTGATCCCCGTTTAAATTGGTTGCACTGTTTTCCTTTTATCTGATACCGCGCTCTTGTACACCGCTTTGCATATGGCGGCGACATTTACCTCAGGCGCTACGGCGCAGCCATTGGCTGTTTAATTCACGTGGGCGTGTATTTTCGCGCTCTTCGGAGGGAGGCGGGCGGGGCGAGAGACGCTTTTTGCATCACTCCCCCGCGGCCCGCCCCTCGAGGTATTTGTGGGCGCCATTTTGTCTCGGTGGTGCTGCATAGCTGGCGTCTCCGTTTGCGGTCTGTAAGTGCCCTTGCGGTCTACCTTTTTTTCATACTCCTCGGTTTTATGTATCTATGCCTTACGGGATCCTCTCCTTATGTCTTTCAGGCCTATAGAACTAGTGGTTTCTCCTGGCCTATACATTGATTGAGGGAAATTTGTTTTAATACCTTAAATCCTCCCACTTCCCTTGCGGTGCATTGGGGGCATCCTGGGTTTGCTTCTAGCATTATTCCCAATTGGCCGTTTTGAGCCACACTAATCACCATATGGAGGCTTCTCAAGACAATGAGTCCGGGACAAGGCCGGTTCTGTACTGATTGTGGGGTTTCCCCTGTTCCTTGTGACTTGAAGGTCTGTCTTTCCTGCGCCCAGCAGACTGTTGCGCGGTTGTCAGGGATGCCCCTGCTGAGGGCCTCATCCCCTGAGGCCTTGCCTACTCCCCCTCGCTTTCTTTCAGCTCCGGTTGTGGCGCATGCTAGCGGGGATGCCCAATCTGATTTTGCTACTAGATTGATCGATCTGGAGAGGCGGATGGGCGGTTCTGAGCCGCGCAAAGCCATTGGCAAGACACGGCATTTGATTGATAATGTGTATGTTTGCCCTATGACTTCTGAAGCTATGGATGACATTGTTGGGTTTTCCCCTGAGGGGGAATTATTCTCTGAGTCTGATTCTGAGGATCAGAATAGATACTTAGATGATCCCATGATGGGGTCCAAGCCTTGGGATACAGCTGATACTGACAGGCTGCTAGCTCATTAATTTGAAGTGCTTGAAATTTCTCCCCCTGTTGCTCCTCTGCAGCAGCAGGGAGAATTATTTTATGCGGCTAAACCGCGCTGGGAGTTCCCCGCACAGGCACATTTTAACAATCTTGTTTTCGAGGAATGGGAGAAGCCTAGTAGGCTTCCTGGTGTACCTAAAAGCTGGGATAAGAGATATCCCTATCCTTGGAAACAGCTAAATTGTGGTGTTCCCCACCCGAGGTTGAGGCACCAATACTTGGACTATCTCATACCTCTGTGCTGCACTCACCTGACACTTCCACTTTAAAAGATGTGGAAGACCGGCGCATTGATCAGCTGGCCTCTCATGGCTTTGCCTGTGCGGGGACCGCACTACGCCCTGTGTGTGCATCTGCTATTACAACTGTTGCGATCAGAAGATTGATCAGAAGTGCCTTAGAGGGCGGTTCTGCGGCTTTGGGCAGAGATGTATTTAACTGGCGTATGTATTGTGAGGAATTTACTTCATATGTTCTTTCTGCCCTGGAGGATGCCATTAGAATGTGCGGCAGAACATCTGCCCTGCTGGTTGCTATACGCCGTTCTGTTTGGCTGCGCCACTGGATGGCGGCTAAGAAGGCTCTTACTGGGGCTCCCTTTAAAGGGCTGCGCCTTTTTGGGGGACGTCTGAATCTGTTTGCCAAGGAAGGCAAGCTGCCTCAGCGCAAGAAGCCTCTTAGGCCCTTTCAGGGTTCCAGAGTTGCTCTGTCCCTCTTTTATTCCCCCAGGAGAGGAAGGGGGGCTCCCCCCGCTGGGGGCCGTGGTGAGTCATGGGGCAGTTTGCAGCCTGGCCGCCCCCAAGATTCATAAAAACCCGGATGGCTCAAGACCCCCTGTCAGCTCCGTGTCTGTTTCTTGCTGTCCAAAACCTACTGGAATTGGGGGTCATTTGCCCGGTTCCTCTGCGGGAAAGGGGCAAGGGCTATTATTCCAATCTTTTCACTGTCCCCAAAAAGGACGGATCTGTCAGGCCTATACTGGATTTAAAGCTCCTAAACAAATGTATCAGATAGAGGCACTTTCGCATGGAGACTCTGCGTTCTGCCATAAATTCTCTTCGCCCAGGGAACTTCTTGTCCTCTATAGACATCAAGGATGCTTACCTTCATGTGCCAATTTTTGCAGGCCATCAAAGACTTCTCAGGTTCGCAGTGGAAGATCAGCATTACCAGTTTGTGGCTCTGCCATTTGGTCTTAGCCCTGCTCCCAGGGTGTTCACCAAGGTGTTGGCAGGAGTAATGACTCGCATTCTTCCTTACCTGGACGACATTCTTGTAGCTTCTCAGACTTTGCAACAAGCAGAGATGGACGTTCAGACAGTGGTATCCACTCTGGAAAAGTTTGGCTGGGTGATCAATCTTCCCAAATCTTCCCTGTCTCCTTCCAGGGTAAAGTCTTTTCTGGGCATGACTCTGGATACATCTCAGGTCAAGGTCTTTCTCCCTCAGCTGAAGGTAGAGAGTCTTCAGGCACAATTACAGCTCCTGCTGTCTTGCCCTCATCCGTCCATCAGACAGGCAATGCAGCTGTTGGGTCTGATGGTATCCAGCTTCGAGGCTATCCCATACACTCAGTTTCACATGAGACCTCTCCAGGTTTATCTCTTGTCGGTATGGGATCGGGACCCAGGGTCCCTGGATCAGGTGTTTGTGCTGTCCCCTCTGGCCAGGCGGTCTCTGTCATGGTGGCTGGACTTAAGGAATCTGCTAGTGGGCATGGGAGAATGGTCCCTCAGCAACAGGGTGTTTCACTCTCTGTGCCTCCATTGGGGCCAGCCGGATGTGGACCTGTTTGCATCCCGTCACAACCACAAGCTTCCAGCCTTTGTCTCCATGTCACAGGATCCCCTGACCCTGTCAGTGGATGCTCTGGTAATGTCTTGGAAGAGCTTTCAGCTCCTTTATGTTTTTCCTCCATTTCCTCTGCTGGGCAGGGTGCTGCACAAAATAGCCCAGGAGGGGGTGTCAGCCATTCTAGTGGCCCCATGTTGGCCAAGAAGAATTTGGTTCGCAGAAATCGTACAGTTGGCAGTAGATTGTTTCGTCCTGCCCCTGGTGCTAGACCTGCTCACTCAGGGGCGGCTGCGCCACCCCAATTTACAAACGCTGGCTTTGGCGGCCTGGCTGCTGAAACCTCCATCTTGATAGATAAAGGGTTGCCGGCCTCTGTAATACCATGATCAGAGCTAGGAAGAAGTCTTCTTCTACCATTTACTACAGGGTTTGGCATGCTTACATTGACTGGTGTGTGTCTAGGTCACTTCCATGTCGGTGTTCTCAATTCCCAGGATATTGGAATTTTTACAACATGGCTTGGATCTGGGTTTTCAGCTTAGTACTCTGAAGGGCCATGTTTCTGCTCTGGCTGTTTTTTTCCAAAGATCTTTTGCTCAGCATCATCTGGTCAAGACCTTCTTTCAAGGAGTTACTCATTTGCGTCCTCCGCGCAAGCCCATGTTACCCGTTTGGGATTTGAACTTGGTTTTGTCTGCCATGCAAGGGTCTCCTTTTGAACCTTTGCAAGAGGCGGCTTTGTCCACTCTCACTGTCAAGGTAGCCTCTTTGGTGGCTTTTACCGCTTTCCATCAAGCCTCCTTATTTTGAAAGACACCAGGACAAAGTGGTGTTTCGCTTTAAAACTGATTTTCTGCCTAAGGTTGTGTCTGCTTTTCATCTCAATCAGGACATTGTGTTGCCCTCCTTGTGCCCTAACCCTGGTAACCCCAAGGAAAGGGCGTTACATTCTCTTGATGTAGTTAGGGCTGTGAAGTTCTATTTGGTGGCTACTGAATCCTTTAGAAAGACTGATGCTTTCTTTGTGGTTCTGTCTGGTTCCAAGAAGGGCCAGGCTCCTGCTAAATCCACTATCAGCAAGTGGACCCGTCAGGCCGTGATTCAGGCCTATTCTGCTAAGAGAAAGAAACCTCCTTTCCGCCTTACTGCTCATTCTACTCGTGCTATTGGAGCCTTATGGGCTTTTCAGCACCAGGCTTCTGTTGAACAAGTTTGCAAAGCCGCAACTTGGTCTTCTGTTCATTCCTTTTCTAAGTTTTACAAGGTTGATGTTAGGGCCTCAGCTGATGCTGCTTTTGGCCGCAGTTCTGCAGGCGGCAGTGGTTTAGACTGCTTGTCGTTGCTTTTGGGGATCCCACCCTACCTTACGGACACTGCTATTGGATGTCCCATGTGTAAGGATATCTTTCGGAACGGGACGTAATGTATACTACGAATAATACAATTCTGTGATTACTCACCTGTAGAATTGTTATTATGAGTATACATCACGTCCCGTTCCGCCCCACCCTTGTTGTTCTCGTTACCTCTTTATGGTGATTGTTGTTTATATTCTCCCAGCTTTGTTAACTGCTTTTTAAATACTGGGGTTCTGTGGGAGGTGCCTCGGTATATATGGGCCGGGGGGGGCACTTTTTCTGCTCTGCAGTCACGTGACATCTGAAGATGAATAACCCATGTGTAAGGATATCTTTCGGAACGGGACGTGATGTATACTCATAACAATTCTACAGGTGAGTAATCACAGAATTGTATTTTTATTCTGCTTTTTATAATTTTTTTGAGGGAAACCCTGTGCAACCTGGGTACGCTTAAAGTGGACCAACACCCAGGATTTTGACTATCCTGGGTTTTGGTCCACTTCGGCGGGGCACCCCGATCAGGGGACCGCTGTGTGAAACCCCCCAGAAAGCCCCAAAATCTTACCTGTCCCCGCTCCCACGTGACTGGACGGTCCAATCCCCGCCAACGTCCAGGCGGGGATCAGGAACGTCCAAGCGGCTGCCGCCGCCGCCGCCTCCCTCGCGTCACTTTCGGCGCGCGCGCACCCCCGCCGGCCATTCGCAGACGGCCGGCGCGGGCGCGAGCACGCCTACAGGGGCGCGAGGGAGGCGGCGGCGGCCGGCCGCCGCCGAAGATCAGCTAAGGTGTTTGGGGTTTTTTTGGGGGGTTTCACCCCGCGGGACATCCCGATCTCGGATGTCCCGCGGGGTGGGAGGTGATCGGCCCGGGAATCTTATAGATTTCCGGGCCGATCACCTCTCGGTGTTGGTCCACTTTAAGAAGCTTAACATACCGGTATGTTCCTTCAGGGAATATGTGGTTTATAGGGGGTATTCCAAATGTAAAGGGTTGTTTTGGTAGAAAATGGTGCAAGGTGTGCACATTGTCTGCAGAGCTGAAATTTTAAAGTAAAATCACCCTTACGCACATGCTTTACTTGTGTTTGACAACTCTTCCCTTGACAGTAGCTATGCATGTTTGGTATCGATCTGTTCAGGGGACCTTGCTTTTTCATATTGAGCTTGTTTTTTCTTGTTTGCATATATTTTTCTTTTTAGGAAAATATGAGTTTGATTCTGCTTTTTTATTCTTTTTTTTAGTGAAACTCTGTGCAACCAAAGAATTCATTGAGGAATTACTTCCTAAAAAACTGTGCCCATGTTAACAAGCCTGGTACGCCTAGAAAGCTTGAGATGTGTACTTCCAGAGAATATATAGTTTGTGGGGGGTATTTCAAATATAAAGGGTTGTTTTTCTTGAAAAACTGCAAGGTGCGCATAGCATATTTGTATTTTATCTGAAAATCTCCTAAAGCACTGTTTCAGTTTGGGGGAGTCTCCTGGGCAGGAAAGGGTGTCTACCAATACATATGTGGTACCGCTGTAACCGGGAAAAATTAGGATTTCACATGCAATAAGATTTTATTGACAAACTTTTTTTATTACAAAAACAATACAAATTGTAAAAAAATAGATTTTTTTTTATTTTTTTGCACATATTTCACACCACAATATTGAGGATACACCTAACGATTGACAAACAAGACATTTCATGTTAAAGTCCAGGCGGAAAAAACATTATATAATTTTACTGGGAAATCCCGGGAAATCCCTTCATAGATCACATGAACATGTGGAGCGCAAAATAGTGCAAAATGGTCTGGCAACAGGGAGTGACAAAATCTCCGGGTAGGCTGGCACTTAAAGGGTTAATCTCTACACTTTGTGGGAAAATACTTATTTCTGTCAGCAGACTTGTCTAACACCTTCTCTAGTTCTGTGCCAAAGAGGAATTCCCCATGAAAGGGTATGGCACACAGAAGCAACTTTGAATCTGTATCCCCTGACCAAGTAAGCAGCCAAGTCCTATGCACTGAATTGGTGAGGGCCATGGCCTGTGCCAAAAATCTCACCGATTCTGCTGTGGCATCAGACAGAAAAGAGGTAGCTGAGAAGAGAATCGGTAAAGCCTTCACAATCTCATTAATATCCGTTTGATTCAAGAGACGTGATTTAAGCTGCTGAAGCCAATAATTAATATTCCTGGCAATGCAATTAGAGGCTAGAATTGGTTTGAGTGTACAAGATTTAGCCTGCCATGCTTTCTTCAAGATATTGCTTACTTTATATTGGGTACGATTAATATGATTTCGATTGATATGCAAAAAGGGACTTACCGGAGCAGAGCTGGAACCCTTCTTCCCATAGTGGCCAACAGAGTTTCCGATTAAATTGGATACATCGGATTGGAGGGATGTTGATTCGCAGTGGGTTCCGGGCAGGCTGCCTCCAGAGCCAGGGAATGGGTCAACCCCATCAGAACCACAGCGACTACTTACCTAAACCTGTGGTTCAGGAGCTGGTGGTCTGGCTCCTGCCACAGACAGGAACACATAAAGAACTGGTGCTTTGTCTGTCTTTGTTTTTCAGATCTCTTAAACTTCTGTTGTCTGGAGGAGGAGCTAAAGCTTCTATATATTCTTGTTGTCATGTGTTCCTACCTAATAATAATAACAGAAAACAAAAGGAATTAAATTAATACATAATGTAATACATAATACATGCATTTAATACAGTAAATACAAAAAATCTAAAGATTATTATTTTACTGGTGTCAGACGGAAAATCAGGGGTAACACCAGGAAGATTGACCTGCACAAAATGGGATAGAGACAGTACTAATATTATGTATCCTTTATTAAAAAATAATAAGAAACCCCCCATAACCCTATAACAGGCTCCGTGATAGAATCCAACCCATCGCCCTAAAGCAGACTGTGTGACAGAGCCCCCATCTTCTCCCATAGCAGAAAGTGTTGCAGAACAACCCCCATCTTCCCATAGCAGACTGTGACAGAGCCCCCACCTTCTCCCATAGCAGACTGTGTTGCAGAACAACCCCTTGTCTTCCCATAGCAGACTGTGACAAAGTCCCCATCTTCTCCCATAGCAGACTGTGTTGCAGAACAACCCCCATCATCCCATAGCAGACTGTGACAGAGCCCTCATCTTCTCCCATTGCAGACTGTTGCAGAACAACACCCATCTTCTATAGCAGACTAGGTTGCAGAACAACACCCATCATCCCATAGCAGACTGTGACAAAGCCCCCATCTTCTCCTATAGCAAACTGTGTTGCAGAACAACCCCCATCATCCCATAGCAGACTGTGACAAAGCCCCCATCTTCTCCTATAGCAAACTGTGTTGCAGAACAACCCCCATCTTCCCATAGCAGACTGTGACATAGCACTCTTCTACTCCTATAGCAGACTTTGTTGCAGAACAACCACCATCCTCCCATAGCAGACTGTGACAGAGCCCCCATCTACTCCTATAGGAGACTGTGTTTCAGAACAACCCCCATCTTCCCATAGCAGACTGTGACAGAGCCCCCATCTTCTCCCATTGCATACTGTTGCAAAACAAGCCCCATCATCACATAGCAGGCCGTGACAGAGCCCCCATCTTCTCCTATATCATACTCTTACAACCCCCCCCCCTCATCCCACAGCAGACTGTGACAGAGCCCCCACCTTCTCCTTTAGCATACTGTTGCAGAACAACCCCATCATCCCATAGCAGACTGTGACAGAGCCCCCATCTTCTGCCATAGCATACTGTTGCAGAACAACCCCCATCACCCCATAGCAGACTGTGACAGAGCACCAATCTCCTCCCAGAGCAGACTGTTGCACAACAGTCCCCATTATGCCACAGAAGACTGTTGCAAAACAGTTCCCATCATCCCATAGCAGACTGTGACAGAGACAGTATCTTATCCCATAGCAGACTGTTGCAGAACAACCCCCATCTTCTATAGCAGACTGGGTTGTAGAACAACCCCAATCATCCCATAGCAGTCTGTGACAGAGTCTCCATCTTCTCCCATAGTATACTGCTGCAGAACAACCCCCATCATCCCGTAGAAGACTGTGACAGAGCCCCCATCTTCTTCCATAGCATACTGTTGCAGAACAACCCCATCATCCAGTAGCAGACTGTGACAGAGCCCCCTTCTTCTCCTATAGCATACTATTGCAGAACAACCCCCATCATCCCATAGCTGACTGTGACAGAGCCCCATCTTCTTTTTTTATCACATCAATCTTCCTCCTCCAAATCCTGGGTGCGTGTTATGGGGCAAAAATACAGTAGTTTGAATAGGTTGTTCAGTTAAGTCTCTTATACCACTAGTTTTTAGATGAACTATAGGGAAATGTAGAAACAGACTGCAAGGTGCATCATTCATGCCTGCATCGCTGTATCTTTTCTGTTTAACCAATCTGAGAGGCACACGTCTTTTGTTACTGAAAGCCCAAAAATTGCCAGCCAGATGATGTCATATTTGGATAACCAGTTCCCACACTTCGTTAATGGAAAGGAATGCTGGCTGCATCTCAATCCAAGGTTTATCTATGGCTTTTTTGTTATCAGCTTTGCCACTGGAAGCGTGTCAGAGCCAACCTGCCGGCTAACCTTTTATGGACATTTTTGCCCTTACAGCATCTACTCTAAAACTTAATGGTTTATGTTCCCAAGGTGGTTCAATGTTTGCAGCTTTCTCAAATGTAGTACTTGCCAAAATAAAACTGCCATGTTGTTAACAGAAATGGTTAAACCTACCACCAAGAAACTAGACAATCAATCTGTTTAATCTTTCAATTTGCTTCCTCAACTTATTCCAAAAGACTAGAGATTACTTACCTTCTTGTTCACGGACACGATCCCACCGTGTCCTGCAGAGGTTCCAACACTGGTGCCAACAGCATGTTCCCTACCTGGCCTTGGTACATGTCCCTGCTGCTGGTCATGATTGGCAGAAGGCAGAATCCACTTCTAACAGGGCCATTTCTATTGTGTTAAACACTCATATAAGAGCCCCGGGCCAGGCAGGAGCATACGCTCTGTTTCAGGGCTAGGAGCACTGTGCAAACAAACCAGCTCGTCAGACAGGACTATAGGGGCTAAAATCTAGGGGCTGAAATAGAAGTAATACAATTCTGTGAGTACTCAGCTGTAGAATTGGTATTATAAGTATACAGCACGTCCTGTTCCAGAATATTCCTTACACATGGGTTATACATCCACATGATGGCGCTGGACTGCAGAAAAAACTTGTGGCCACTCCCGGCCCCTTAAATAGCCAGTAACCTCCCACCAGTTCCCAGTGTTGACAAGCAGTTATACAAGAAGCCAGGAGAATAATAAACAATAGGAAACGGAGGGAATACATAGAGGAGCTGAAAACTCTTCCAAGACATTGCTAATGCATCCATGGCCAAGGCCAGAGGGTCCGGTGACAGAGAGACAAAGACTGGAAGCTTGTGATTGTGACGGGATGCAAACAGATCCACATCCGGCTGACCCCAGCGGTGGCACAGGGAGGGAAACACCCGGTGCTGAGGGACCATTCTCCCAGACAAGAAGTCCCCCTGCTCAGAGAGTCTGCCTCCAGATTCTCCACCCCAAGGATGTACACAGCTGAGATGCAGGGAACACTCTCCTCCGCCCAAGACAGTATCAGGGGCACTTCCTTGAGGGCCCTCTTGCTCCGGGTCCCTCCCTGATGATTGATGCAGGCAAACGCCGTCTGGTTGTCTGAGCGGATCTGAACAGCCCGACCCCGAATGTGTGGAGTCAATTGGGCGAGAACCAACCTTATCGCCCTCAGTTCCAGGATGTTGTATGAGCCTCCTGAGGGCCCCACTGACCCTGGAATTTCAAAGACTTCCAGAAGACCCCCCCAGCCTGTCAGACTGGCATCCGTGGTGACAGTCTCCCAGCAAGGGAACAGAAAGGACCTGCCCACCAAGAGGTTCCTTGAGTTCAGCCACCACGAGAGAGACCGCCTGGCCAGAGGGGACAGAACAAACACCTGATCCAGGGACCCAGGATCCCGATCCCATACTGACAAAAGGTGTAGCTGAAGAGGTCTCATGTGAATCTGAGCCAGCTGCATCCCCTGCCCGATGGAGGGATGAGGACAAGACAGCAGAAACTGGGCCTGAGCTTGAAGACTCTCCATCTTCTGCTGAGGGAGAAAAACCTTGACCTGAGATGTATCCAGAGTCATGCCCAGAAAGGACCTCACCAGTGACGGGAACAGGGAAGACTTGGGATGGTTGATCACCCAGCCGAAGGACTCTAGTGTGGACACCACCATCTGGGTATCCAGCTCTGCCTGATGGAAGGACTGAGACATCATGAGAATGTCGTCCAGATGAGGAAGGATGCGAATGCCCTGAGATCTCAGCAGAGCTATCACGCCCGCCAGCACCTAGCCGAGGTGATACCGAAAGGCAAGGCCACAAATTGGTAGTGCTGATCCTCCAGAGCGAACCTGAGGAATTTCTGATGACCTGGAAAGATTGGTACGTGAAGGTAAGCGTCCTTGATGTCTACAGAAGTCATGAGATCGCCCGGGTGCAGTAAATTGACTGCTGAGCGCAGGCTTTCCATGCGAAAATGCTTTAATCTGACAAACTTGTTGAGGCGCTTTTAAATCCAGCATGGGCCTGAGGGACCCGTCCTTTTTGGGGACCGTGAAGATATTGGAATAGAAGCCTTTGCCCCTTTCTCAGAAAGGCACCGGGCAGAGGACCCCCAACTCCAGAAGGTTTTGGACAGTAAGGCACAAACCCTGAGCTGACAGAGGGTTTTGAGCCATCCGGGATCTGATGAATCTTGGGGGCGGCCAGGCTGCAAACTCTATCTTGTAACCGGAGGAAACCACCTCCTGGATCCACCAGTCTGAGACATGACGCCTCCAGATGTGAGCAAAGAGCCGAAGCTGTCCCCCCACCCGGATGGGTGAGGGCGCCTCTTCATGCCTGAGGGGCTTGGGGGAGGATTTGGGCTTGGGACCCCAGGAGAGGCCGGGGCAGCCACATCCCCTGCCCCTGCCCAAATAGTCTCCGCGTGCTCCAGCAAAGGAAACTCCTCGACCAGCCCTGGAAGCCCGAAAGGAGGGGAAAGAGGCACCAGACCCCCGAAAGGGCCGAGAAGGCCTCCTGCGTTGAGGTAACCTACCGCCCCTGGCAAACAAGTCCAAGCGTTCACCAAAGAGGCGCAACCCCTTAAAGGGGAACTCAGTGAGAGCCTTCTTAGCAGCATTATCAGCTACCCACTGACGCAGCCAGACAGAGCGGCGTATAGCCACCAAAAGGGCAGATTTCCTTCCACACATTCTTATGACATCATCCATGGCAGAGAGGATATATGCAACAAATTCAAAGCAAGAGAGATCTATAGTCTTCACCTCCCGCTTCATCAGAGGCCCCATCTATGAGACACTTAAGCAGCCCTTTAATAGCAATAGCCGTTATGGCAGAGGCACAAACCGGGCGCAGCGCAGTTCCCACACAGGCAAAAGCATGACAGGACAGCTGGTCCATGCGCCGGTCCTCACCATCCTGCAGGGTAGTAGTGTCAGGAGAATGCATGACAGATGTGTTTTACAACCCTAGAACGGGCGCGTCCACCTCGGGAGGACAAGACCAACGTTTAATCACATCAGCAGGAAAGGGATACCTCTTGTCCCAACTCTTGGGCACCCCCGGTAGCTTACTAGGCCTTTCCCATTCCTTGAGCACTAGATTATTAAAGTGAGTCTGCTCAGGGAACTCCAAGCGTGGCTTAACCATATCAAAAAGCTCATCCTGCCACTGCAGAGCCACTGCAGGAGGAGAAATACAAAGCACTTCGAATATGTGACTCAACAACCTGTCAGTATCATCTGAGGACCATGGGTCTTCCCCAAAGGGAGACCCGGTACCACCATAGATCTTAGGCTGTTCCTCAGAGGATTCTGAATCAGAAAACAATTCTCCCTCCTCGAGGGGGTAAGGGCCAGAAAGTGAGTAAGGTCCCTCATCCTCTACAGGAAAGAGGGAAGCAGCGGGAGATAAATGCCGCTTCTTAGCAGAAGCCTTACGCAGGGCTGACCCAGCAATATGTTTTTCAATGCTGGCCACCCGTGCAGCCAAATTAGATTGAGAGTCCCCGCTAGTGTGCCCCTCACTAGGGGTCAGATGTAAGCATGGGGGGGTAGGCGAAGCCAAAAGGGGCGCAGCACCAGGGCCCGCAACAGACAGCCCAGACTGCAGCGCAAGTGCCTGCTGGGCGCAGTTTACACATACCCTGACATCGTCACTCACAGGGGAAAACCCACACGCAACACACAGCCGGGCCTGTCCGGAAGGAACCCCAGGCACATTATCCCCAGAAGCCTCCATATGGTGATTTGAGTGGCACAACAGGCCAGTATAGGGTTAAGGCTAGTAATAGCCACCCGGGATGCCCCAAAAACCCGCTAGGGAGGTGGGAGATTACCAAAGGGAAGAGGGCCGGGAGAAACCACAGTGACGTTTATCCCGCCTGAAAGACATAAAAAGACATCCCCATAAGCATTTACAAGAGAGAAGCAGAAAGAAAAAACACCCCGCAGGGACACGCATTGGTAAAGGAGCAGCAGCGCACGCAGCACGAGCGAAGGAGGAAGAGACGTAAAATGGCACCCGCACAGACCTCGAGGGGCGGGCCGCGGAGCTGTGACGCCAAAAGCATTATCCGCAAAGCCCGCCCCCCCGAAGAGCGTGAAATGCGTCCCACGTGATCTCGCCATCCAATGACGGCGCAGCAGCAGCTGAGGCAATGTCGCCGTCCGCGGAGCGATATACAAGCCGTGGCAATTAAGTAAAAAAAACACCGCAACACAATAATAAAGTGAAGAAGGAGGGGGGGGGATTGGGTAAGGAAGACCCAGAGTGCAGGAAGGGGCATCCCACAAGGCTTACCATAAACCTATATCGTCTACCCATGTCAGTACAGGGATTGCAGTAGGAGCAGCGCTCCTCAGCACCTGACCCTGGTGCTGTCCTACCTTCACCCGAACCAGTTAGCCAAGGCTGGGAGGCAGTGGGTCCGGAAACGGTTGGGAATAGTCCTGCAGGGCCGCATGCTGATAAGCCCCGCTCACCTGCGCAGTATAGAGAGCCATCTTCTATCTTCGCAGTCCAGACTGCAGATAAGAACTGGGAATTGGTGGGAGGTTCCTGGCTATTTAAGTGGCCACAAGTTTTTTCTGCAGTCCAGCGCCATCTTGTGGATATATAAGCCATGTGTAAGGAATATTCTGGAACAGACTTATGTGGTCAGATGAGGCTATTTATTGTCACAACAATCTTTTTTCAGTTAAATGTCCTTTCAAGCAAAAATCCACCCACTTGTTATCTGATGTAAGCTATTTGAGAGAGTTAACTCCATGCAGATATTGTGAAATGGCATGCAGAATATGTTCTTCTGAACTGCCATCTTGATTTGCACGTAAGTGCCCTGCTGCTAAAAAAAAAAAAAAAAAAAAACCTCTGTACAATTATCAATTTTTTTTAGCCAGAAATATTAAGCCTTTAGCTGTAATGACTCCCTGTTACTCTGCTCACAGCTGAGAGCTCCTAGATACAGTGATACACTGTCTAAATGCTCTGTGGTTGCTACAAGATTAAGATTACTTGTGGTCTGGAGCACAGCATCTGCAGGGAAGGGCAGCAATTTATTAAACTTGCATTTTATTAAACTATGCTTTTTATTCACATGCACGGTATAGAATTCACACAGTGGGCATCCCAAATCAGGATATTAATCATCATCAAGCAACATCCATGCTGTGTACCTAAGATAACATGCTAAAGTGAAAGGGTAACCCTCCCCCACACGTGCGCTGCCACTGTCCTCTGGCACTAAGGCAGGGTGGTGGTTTACAATAAAACAAACTCCTTACCCGGGATCAAGGGATGTCCGCAATGCTGCTGCCACAGAGCCCACACACAGAGGCTTGCCCTGCTCTGTGTGCATGCAGCCATATAAGTGAATAGCTGGGCAGGGCTGCACAGAGTGAGGGAAGCTGCTCTATGATGCAGATCTCAGATGGAAGCACCCGGTGCTGGATGAACAGCACTGGATCCCAGACGAGGTAAGGAGTTTTTTTTTTTTTTTTTTTTAGCCTACCCTGTCCTAGCGTCAGGGCGGGTTACAACTCCACTGCACCTGCACTTTTTTACTTAAAAAAAAAAGAGAATTCTGAGAGTACTCACCTGTAAAATTAATTTATCTTCCATTATTACTTCAGGACATCAGAGTAATTCAGAGACGATTGGGTTAACCTCTCGACTGAAGGGCGTGGACTGCAGGACTAAGGTGTGGCTCCTCCTTCCTCAGCCTATATCCTCCTGGCTGACTTCCTCCACACCAGTTTTATTAAACAGACGTTCCTATATCTCCTGTTGGGAGACAAAAGGCTGGAGACCAGATGACTAGACTCCTTTCTCCATTTATTTTATTTATTTATTTTTTAATGCTGATCACACTCCACACCATTTACATATTTACATCTCCACCAAGACTAGGCATCCAAGGCATGGACATAGTAACCTAGCAGATAGGGAGGGTCTGATGTCCTGAAGTAATAATCGAAGAGAAATTAATTCTACAGGTGAGTACTCACAGAGTTCTCTTTTCTCTTCCATTTAACTTTAGGCCATCAGAGTAATTCAGAGACTATTGGGACCTCCAAAAGCAATACCCTTACTTCAGGGTGGGATCCCCCAAAAACCTTATTCCTTTCTCTCAGGAATAAGTAATTCCAAGACATCTAGTTTACTACCGTCTGTAATACTTTCCTTCGAAAAGCAGCATCCGCCGAGGCTCTGACATCTACTCTATAAAATTTGGTAAATGTATGAACTGAAGACCAAGTAGCGGCTTTTTCATACTTGTTCTACTGAAGCTTGGTGCTTAAAAGCCCAAGAAGCTCCAATAGCTCATGTCAAATGAGCAGTAATCATAAAGGGAGGATCCTTCCCTTTGGAAACATAGGCTCTTACCACTGCTTGTCTAATCCATCGGCTGATGGTAGACTTAGCTGGCGGGAGACCTTTCCGTGGACCCTCAGGTATGACAAAGAAGAAGTCCGACCTACGGAAAGATTGTGTAGCAGTGAGATAATATCTTATCTACATCCAGCGAGTGTCCTTATTGGACACTGAAGCAAGACATAAGGAAGGCAAAACCACCTCTTCATTAAGATGGAAAGGGGAAACCACATTCGGGAGAACATCCTGTTTAAAATGGAAGACGGCCTTGTTCTTATGTAACACTAAATAAGGAGGTTTACCAGATAACACTGCTAATTCAGAAACCCTCCTTACTGAGGTTATTGCCACTAAAATGATAACCTTAAGAGTCATTAGACTTAATGACGCATCTACCAATGGTTCAAAAGGAGGACCCTGAAGAGCTGATAAAACTAAGTTCAGGTCCCAAACCGGCAGAAGTGGCTTACGTAAAGGCCGCACATGAGGGACTACCTGAAAAAAGGTTCTGATATATTTTTTTCCCAGCTATGGGTTTCTGAAAAAAGATAAAGCAGATATCTGTCCTTTTAAAGTACTTATTTGTGCAAAAAATCCAATATTTTGGGAACAGAAAAAGTTCTACAAGTGAAGCCTCTGGATTCGCACCAGGCGATAAATGCTTGCCAGACTCTATAGTAGATCATTGATGAAGACTTCTTCCTGGCCTGAATCATAGTCTGGATGACAAGATGAAGGATTCAAAAGCCAGGCTGTCAAAGCCAGAACTTGTGAATTGGGGTGCCTTAAAGGCAGAGAAGCTCTGGATCGTCGGGTAACCTCCACAGGTCGCCCTCTGACATCATTACTATGTCTGAGAACCAGCTTCTGCTTGGCCACCGAGGAGCCACCAGAATGGTTGGGACTCCCTCACGAGCTATCTTTTTTAGTACTCAAACAAGGAGTGTAATCGAAAGGGAATGCATAAAGAAGCTTGAATGCTGACCACTGAAGAGCCAGGGCATCTGTTGCTTTTGCTAGAGGATCCCTGGACCAGGACACAAACTTTGGAACCTTCCGATTGTGCCGTGATGCAAAAAGATCTATGTCCGGAATCCCCCAGTGAAGGCATAGGGATCGAAACCCCCCCCTGACTGCGAGATGATCGGCCTGCAAGTTCACTCCAGGTATGTGTACTGCCGAGTTACATGGAGCCCGTTTCTCGTGCCAAAGTAAAATTCCGCTTACTTCCATGAGGGCTTGCCTGCTTCTGGTGTCCCCCCTGGTGATTGATATATGCCACCGCCGTCCGATTGCTCTCCACTCTCCCTGGATTGTCTGTAACTCCATGACACCCCCCCAACCAGATAAACTGGCATCTGTGGTGATGATCTTCCACTGTACTGGAAGGAAGGATTTGCCAAACTGAAGAGGCTGCCTTGTTGACTGTGTCATGCAAAAAGAATGATCCCGAGTCTGTGGGTCCCGATCCCAGATCAAGAGCAATTCCATCTAAAGGGTTCTTGTGTGAAACTGTGCAAAGGGCACCGCCTCGAAGCAAGACACCATCAGGCCAAACAGACTCATTCCCTGATGAATCGTCGGGTGAGGGCAGGTCAAGAGACCCTGTACCCTGGCCTGAAGTAAAAATCTCTTCTGTTCTGGCAGAAACACCTTTGCCTGAGAAGTGTCTAATGACATTCCCAGAAAAGACAGTCTGTGTATCCTTCTGGGCCTTCTGACATGATGGGGCCCATATCAACAGATCGTCTAAGTAAGGGATTATACGTATTCCCTGACTTCTCAGATAAGCCTTGAGACCTGCCAACACCTTGGTAAACCTCCCTTGGTACTGACGACAGGCCAGAAGGCAGAGCCACAAACAGAAAATGTAGGCCATCTACTGCAAACCGCAGATACTTCTGATGACACGGAAAAACTGGAATGTGTAGGTATGCTTCCCTTATATCCACTGTGGTCATAAAATCTCCCGGCGGGAGTGACATCACTGTGGATTTTAATGTTTCCATGCGAAATCTTTTCAGAAGGACGAACTTGTTGAGGCCCTGGAGAATGATCCACAATAGGACATTGCAACTTAAAGTGGAACAAAACCTAGAATTTAAAAGATTCCAGGGATGGTCATTGGCTTTACCCCAGGCATCCCGAAATGGATGAAACCCCCCAGTTCCAACTCACCCTTCCCTGCTCCAATGGCGCATGAGTGGGCTCTTGTCCAATGAGTGCTATGACTGCATAATTCGCCAGGCAGCTCTCATAGTTTTCCCCAGCAATTCAGGATGGAGCAGGACCGTGCACAACGCCAGGGACATGGCAGCACACACATGCTCCCCATTAAAGTCAATGAGAGTCATTTGCCAAAAATACAATTCTGTGATTACTCACCTGTAGAATTGGTATTATAAGTATACAGCACGTCCTGCTCCAGAGATAATTCCTTACGTTTGGGTTATACATCCACAAGATGGCGCTGGACTGCAGAGACAGCAAAAAAGTGTCTCCTCCCGGCCCCTTATATTCCAGGGATCTCCCACAAATTCCCCAGTATTGACAAGCAGTTAGCAAGAGTCCGGGAGAATTACAACCATAATCAAACAATTTCAACCAGGATAACAACCCACCATACAGAGGCACTAAGAATAATGAAAACAAGGGCGGGGTGGAGCAGGACGTGCTGTATACGTATAATACCAATTCTACAGGTGAGTAATAACAGAATTGTATTATTCTAAGTATACAGCACATCCTGCTCCAGAGAAAATTCCTTACGTTTGGGACAGCCAATAGCAGTGTCCGTAAGGTAGGGTGGGATCCCCAAAAGCAACAACATGCAGATTAAACCACTGCCGCCTGCAGAACTTTGCGGCCAAAAGCAGCATCAGCTGAGGCCCTAACATCAACCTTTTAAAACTTAGAAAAAGTATGAACAGAAGACCAAGTAGCGGCCTTGCAAACTTGTTCAACAGAAGCCTGGTGCTGAAAGGCCCAAGAGGCACCAATAGCAAGAGTGGAATGAGCAGTAAGGCGGAAGGGAGGATCCTTCCCTTTAGCAGAATAGACCTGAATCACAGCCTGATGGATCCACTTGCTGATGGTAGACTTAGCTGGAGCCAGACCCTTCTTAGGACCAGAAGGGACCACAAAAAGAGCATCAGTCTTCCTGAAGGGCTCAGTAGCCACCAAATAGAACTTCAGGTTCCTAACCACATCCAAGGAATGTAGAGCCCTCTTCTTAGGGTTACTAGGATTGGGGCACAGAGAAGGCAGAACAATGTCCTGATTGAGATGAAAAGCAAACACAACCTTAGGCAGAAAATCTTGTTTAAAGCGAAACACCACCTTGTCCTGGTGTCTCTCAAAGTAAGGGGGCTTGATGGAATGCGCCGCCAACTCAGAAACACGCCTAACAGAAGTGATAGCCACCAAAAAGACTACCTTAAGCGTAAGAATGGACAAAGCAACCTCATGCACAGGCTCAAAAGGAGACCCCTGCAAGGCAGATAGGACCAAGTTCAAGTCCCAGACTGGTAACATAGGCTTACGTGGGGGGCGCACATGAGTAACCCCCTGGAAAAAGCTCTTGACCAGATGATGCTGAGCAAAAGATCTCTGAAAGAAAACAGCCAAGGCAGACACATGACCTTTCAGAGTGCCGAGTTGAAGCCCCAGATCCAAACCATGTTGGAGAAATTCCAGAATCCTAGGAATAGAAAACACACGACAGGGAAGAGATTTAGCCTCACGCCAGTCAATGTAGGTACGCGAAACCCTATAGTAGATGGAAGAAGAGGACTTCTTCCTAGCCCTGATCATGGTGTTAACAACAGAGGCAGGCTGCTCCTTTTCCATCAACATGGAGGTTTCAGCAGCCAGGCCGTTAAAGCCAGAGTTTGTAAATTGGGGTAGCGTAGCTGCCCCTGAGTGAGCAGGTCTGGCTCCTTGGGCAGTGCGTACTGATCTACCGCCAGCTGCACGATGTCTGCGAACCACACTCTTCTTGGCCAACAGGGGGCCACCAGGATTGCTGGCACCCCTTCCTGAGCTATCTTTCGCAGAACCCTGCCCAACAGGGGAAAGACATACAGTAACTGAAAGCCCTGCCAGGGTATTGTCAGAGCATCCATGGCTAAGGCCAGAGGGTCCTGGGACAGAGACACAAAGACTGGAAGCTTGTGATTGTGATGGGACGCAAACAGATCCACATCTGGCTGACCCCAACGGTGACACAAAGAGCGAAACACCCTGTCGCTGAGGGACCATTCCCCCAGGCGAGAAGTCCCCCTGCTCAGAGAGTCTGCCTCCAGATTCTCTAACCCCGGAATGTACACAGCTGAGATGCAGGGAACATTGTCCTCTGCCCAGGACAGGATCAGAGACACTTCCTTGAGGGCCCCCTTGCTCCGGGTACCTCCCTGATGATTGATGTAGGCAACCACCATCTGGTTGTCCGAGCGTACCTGAATAGCCCAACCCCGAAGGTGCGGGGTCAAGCGGGCTAGAACCAACCTGATCGCCCTCAGTTCCAGAACGTTGATAGGGGTGTGGGCCTCCTGAGGGTCCCACTGCCCCTGGAATGTCAGGGATCTCCAGAAGCCCCCCCAACCTGTCAGACTGGCATCTGTGGTGACTGTCTCCCAGCAAGGGGCCAGAAAAGATCTGCCCACCAACAGGTTCCTTGAGTTCAGCCACCACGAGAGGGACCGCCTGGCTAGGGGGGACAGAACCAAAACCTGATCTAGGGACACAGGGTCCCTGTCCCATACAGACAAGAGGTGGAGTTGAAGAGGCCTCATGTGAAACTGAGCATAAGGAACCGCCTCAAAGCAGGACACCATCAGGCCCACCAGCTGCATTCCCTGCCTGATGGAAGGATGAGGGCAGGACAGGAGCCGAGCTTGCGATTGCAGACTGTCCACCTTCTGCTGAGGAAGAAAGATCCTGGCCTGAGCTGTATCCAGATTCATGCCCAGAAATGGCTTCACCAAAGAGGGAGACAGGGAAGATTTGGAGTGGTTTGTCACCCAGCCGAATGACTCCAGTGTGGTCACTACTCGCCGAGTATCCAGCTCTGCCTGTTGGAAGGACGGAGAAGTGATAAGAATGTCTTCCAAATAGGGAAGAATGCGAATGCCCTGAGCTCTCAGCAGAGCCATAATGCCCACCAGCACCTTGGTGAATACCCTGGGAGCCGAAGTAAGACCGAAGGGCAATGCCCCAAACTGGTAATGCTGATCCTCCAGAGCGAACCTGAGGAATCTCTGATGACCTGGAAAGACTGGGATATGGAGGTAAGCATCCTTGATGTCCACAGAGGTCATGAAGTCCCCTGGGCGTAATGAACTTACAGCTGAGCGCAGAGTCTCCATGCGAAAACGCCTGGATCTGACAAACTTGTTGAGAAGCTTTAAGTCCAGGATGGGTCTGACAGACCCCCAGCTCCAGTAGTTTCTGCACAGCAAGCAACAGGCCCTGAGCTGACAGGGGGTCTTGAGGCATCCGGGATCTGATGAATCTTGGGGGCGGCCAGGCTGGAGGACACTACCTCCTGAATCCACCGGTCTGAGACATGGCACCTCCAGACGTGAGCAAAGAGCCGAAGCCGTCCCCCCACCCGGATGGGTGAGGGCGCCCCTTCAAGCCTGAGGGGGCTTGGGGGAAGACTTAGACTTAGACGCCCTCTGCCCCTGCCCCAGTAATCTCCCCGGGCGCCTGCAAATGAAGCTCCCCTTCCCATTCTGGACCCACGGTAGCAGGGAAGAAAGGAACCTGAACCCCGAAAGGGCCGAGACTGTCTCTTGCGCTGGAGTAACCTGCCTCCCTTAGCAAACAGGTCCAGGCGATGCCCAAATAGACGCAGCCCTTTAAAGGGGAACCCAGTGAGAGCCTTCTTGGCAGCATTGTCAGCTGCCCACTGGCACAGCCAAACCGAGCGGCGTATAGCCACCGCCAAGGCAGAAGCCCTGCCACACATTCTAATGGTATCATCCAAGGCAGAGAGGACATATGCAACAAATTCCTCACAACGCAGAAGGGCTCTGTACTCTTCACTAGCCGCATCATCAGGAGCCCTATCTAAAATACTATTGAGCAGAGTCCTAATAGCCACAGCTGTAATGGCAGAGGCACAAACCGGACGCAGCGCAGACCCCACACAGGCAAAGGCATGGGAAGCCATCTGATCAATGCGCCGGTCCTCACCATCCCTTAGTGTAGTAGAGTCAGGGGAATGCATGACAGAAGTGTTGGACAACCCCAGAATTGGTGCATCCACCTCGGGAGGGGACAACCAACGCTTAACCATTTCAGCAGGAAAGGGATACCTCTTATCCCAACCCAACCCAGGGAGCCTGCTCGGACGCTCCCACTCTTTGAGCACGAGATTATTAAAGTGAGTTTGCTGACTTGGAGGAAACTCCAAACGTGGCTTAGCAGTGTGAAACAACTCCCCCTGCTGCCGAGGAGCCGCAACAGGAGGAGAGATAGAAAGTACTTAAAAAATGTGAACCAAAAGCCTGTCAGTATCATCTGGAGCCCATGGGTCAGAGCCAGAATCAGCATAACCCTTAGGCTGCTCATCAGATGATTCTGAATCAGAAAACAATTCCCCCTCTTCCAGGGGGGTATAGCTGGCCAGGTCATAGGAACCATTTAACGCCAGGTGCCGCCTCTTAGCAGAGGCCTTACGCGCCGTAGAGCCAGCAATCAGCTTCTCAATGCTAGCCACCCTGGTAGACAAATCAGGCTGAGACTCCCCACTGGTATGTACCTCACTGGGAGTCAGATGTAAGCGTGGGGGAGTGGGCGAAGCCACACGGGGCGCAGGCCCAGCCACAGGTAACCCAGATTGCAGCGCAAGCGCCCGCTGGGCACGTGGTACACAAACCTGCACATTGTCATCACTAGTAGGGGACACCTCGCACGCCACACACAGCCGGGCTTGACCCGAAGGAACCCCAAGCACATTATCCTGAGAAGCCTCCATATGGTGATTATCGCGGCCACTGGCAAATGGGGATTTGCACTATAAAGTCACCCGGGATGCCCCAATAGCCCGCTAGGGAAGTGGGAGGTAAAGGCAGAATAGGCCTCTAATAGCAACTAAATAGAGGGGATAGGCCGGGAGAAACCACAATTAAGTTTGACCCGCCTGCAAGACACAAACAGAAAAGTCCCGTAAGCGGTATGCATACACAACAATATATAAAAGATAAGCCAGCTCGCAGGGGCACTTACGGACCGCGGTAGGTAGACGCCAGCCACGCAGCACGAGGAGAGCAAAATGGCGCCCGCAGATACCTTGAGGGGCGGGCCGCAAAGACAGTGATGCAGAACGCGCCATCCGCAAGGCCTGCCCCCCGAAGAGCGCGAAGGCGCCCACGTGACCATGTCAGCCAATGATGGCGCAGCAGTGCCTGAGGTAAAGTCGCCGCCGACCGTGGAACGCCGTACAAGCGCGCGTGGCGATGGCGGCATTTTTAAAAAATACAATTCTGTGATTACTCACCTGTAGAATTGGTATTATGAGTATACAGTACGTCCAAATCTAATACTTACAGTTGGAATATACTCCACCAGATGGCGCTGGACTGCAGAGACATCGAAAATAGGCTCCTCCCGGCCCCTCAAATACCCAGGGACCTCCCACAAATCCCCAGCATCGAAAAGCAGTTAAGGAGAACCCGGGAGCATTAAACAATCCAAACTATCAACTATAACAATGATAAAAATCACCATACAGGGGATCCAAGAAAATGCAAACCAAGGGTGGGTTGGAGCAGGACGTACTGTATACTAATAATACCAATTCTACAGGTGAGTAATCACAGAATTGTATTATTCTTAGTATACAGTACGTCCTGCTCCAAATCTAATACTTACAGTTGGGACATCCAATCGCAGTGTCCATAAAGTAGGGTGGGATCCCTAAGAAAATCAGCAGCAGGCAGTTTAAACCACTGCTGCCTGCAGAACCTTTCGGCCAAAAACAGCATCAGCTGAGGCCCTAACATCAACCTTGTAAAACTTTGAAAAGGTATGAACAGAAGACCAAGTAGCGGCCTTGCAAACTTGTTCAACAGAAGCCTGGTGCTGAAAAGCCCAAGAGGCACCAATAGCACAAGTAGAATGAGCAGTAAGGCGGAAGGGAAGATTCTTCCCCTTAGAGTAGGCCTGAATCACAGCCTGACGAATCCACTTGCTTATAGTAGACTTGGCAGGAGCCAAACCCTTCCTAGGATCAGAAGGGACCACAAAAAGAGCATCAGTTTTCCTGAAAGGTGCAGTAGCCACCAGATAGTACTTCAGACACCTAACCACATCCAAAGAGTGCAAAACCCTCTCCTTAGCATTGCTAGGATTAGGGCACAAAGAAGGAAGAACAATATCCTGATTCAAATGAAAGGCAGACACTACCTTAGGCAGAAAATCAGGTTTGAAACGAAACACCACCTTGTCCTGGTGCCTCTCATAGTAGGGGGGCTGAATGGACAGCGCCGCCAACTCAGACACATGCCTGACAGAAGTGATAGCCACCAGAAACACAACCTTGAGCGTAAGAATGGCCAAGGCAGCATCCTGCACAGGTTCAAAGGGGGCACCCTGCAAGGCTGACAGAACCAAGTTTAAATCCCAAGCAGGCACCATAGATTTACGTGGGGGACGCACATGAGTGACCCCCTGGAAAAAAGTCCTGATCAGAGGGTGCTGAGCAAAGGACTTCTGGAAAAAAATAGCCAGGGCAGAAACCTGACCCTTCAGAGTACTGAGTTGGAGCCCCATCTCCAACCCATGCTGCAGGAACTCCAGAATCCTGGGAATAGAGAAGACACGACAGGGAAGAGACTTAGACTCACACCAGTCAATGTAGGCACGCCAAACCCTGTAATAAATGGAAGAGGAAGACTTCTTCCTAGCTTTAATCAAAGTATCCACAACTGAGGAAGACAGCCCCTTCTCAAGATGGAGGTTTCAGCAGCCAAGCCGTCAAAGCCAGAGTTTGTAAATTGGGATGGCGTAGTGAGCCCTGAGTGATCAGATCTGGCACCAAGGGCAGAGCGTACTGATCTACTGCCAGCTGTACCACGTCTGTGAACCACACTCTTCTTGGCCACCTGGGGGCCACCAGAATTGCTGGCACCCCTTCCAGAGCAATCTTGCGCAGAACCCTGCCCAGCAGGGGAATTGGGGGGAAGACATACAGGAATCCTGACCAGGGGGGAGAGCACACAGACCCTGTCCAGGGACGCTGGGTCCTTGTCCCATACAGACAATAGGTGAAGTTGCAGAGGCCTCAAGTGGAACTGAGCATAAGGGACCGCTTCGAAGCACGCCACCATCAGGCCCACCAGCTGCATCCCCTGCCTGATGGAGGGATGGGGACAAGCTAGGAGGGACTGAGCCTGTGCAATCAGACTGTCCACCTTTTGCTGAGGAAGGAAGATCCTTGCCTGAACTGTATCCAGATTCATTCCTAGGAATGGAGTTACCAAGGAAGGGGACAGTGAGAACTTGGGGTGGTTGATCACCCATCCAAATGACTCCAGAGTGGACACCACCAGCTGAGTATCTAACTCTGCCTGATGTAGAGACTGGGAAGTGATGACGATGTCGTTCAGATAGGGAAGCACGCGGACGCCCTGACATCTGAGTAGAGACATCACGCCAGCCAGCACCTTGGTGAACACCCTGGGAGCTGAAGTGAGGCCGAAGGGCAAGGCCACAAATTGGTAATGTTGATCCATCAGAGCGAACCTGAGGAACCTTTGATGACCTGGGAACACAGGAATATGAAGGTAAGCATCCTTGATGTCCACAGAAGTCTTGAAATCCCCTTGGCGCAGGGAACTAATGGCAGAGTGCAGAGTCTCCATGCGAAAGCGCCTGCCCCTGACAAACTTGTTGAGAATCTTTAAGTCCAGGATGGGCCTGACAGAACCATCCTTTTTGGGTACTGTGAATAGGTTGGAATAAAAGCCCTTGCCTTTTTCTCTTAAAGGGACCTGGCAGATGACCCCCAGCTCCAGGAGGCCTTGCACTGCTTGCACTAGCTCCTGAGCTGACACAGGGTCCTGAGGAATCCGGGATCTGATGAATCTTGGAGGGGGATCGGCAGCAAACTCCAACTTGTAACCGGATGACACTACCTCCTGAATCCACCGGTCTGAGACATGAAGCCTCCAGACGTGAGCGAAGTGCTGCAGCCGCCCCCCCACCCGAATGGGTGAGGGCGTCCCATCATGCCTGAGGGGGCTTGGGAGAGGATTTAGCTTTGGGACCCCAGGAGGAGCCAGGACGTCCACGTCCTCTGCCTCTACCCCAGAAATCTCTTCGGGCACCAGGGAAAGATACCCTTTTTCCCTGTCTTGCACCACGGTAAGGGGAGGAGAAGGAACCCTGACCCCGAAAGGGCAGAGGTTGCCGCCTGCGCTGGGGTAGCCTGCCTCCCTTAGCAAAAAGGTCCAGGCGGTCTCCAAACAGACACAGTCCTTTAAAGGGAAAACCAGTGAGGGCCTTCTTGGCAGCATTGTCAGCAGCCCACTGGCGCAGCCAAACCGAGCGGCGTATATCCACCACGAGGGCAGAAGTTCTGGCACACATTCTGATGGTGTCATCCAATGCTGAGAGGACAAAATTTACAAAAACATCACAACTGGAGAGTGCATTAAACACCTCACAAGGCAAATCATCAGGGGCACTATCAAGCATATTTCTGATAAGGGTTCTAGTGGCCACAGCAGTAATGGCAGAGGCACAGACCGGGCGCAGCGCCGTCCCCGCACATGCAAAGGCGTGGGATGCCAGCTGGTCATATAGCCCTAGGATCGGGGCATCCACCTCAGGGGGGGGGGGGATGACCAACATTTAACCACCTCAGCAGGAAAGGGATACTTCCTATCCCAACTCTTTGGAACCCCGGGAAGTTTACTGGGGCGCTCCCATTCCTTGAGCACAAGGTTATGGAAATGTGCCTGCTCTGGAAATTCCAAACGTGATTTTGCTGTATGGAAAAGCTCCCCTATTTGCCTGGGAGCCTCAACAGGGAGAGAAATAGACAATACCTCAAAAATCTGGGTCAATTTGTCAGTGTCATCCGGGGCCAGGGGTTAGAGCCAGAATCGTCATGAACCCTTGGTCTCTCATCAGATGAGCCTGAATCAGAAAAGAGCTCCCCTTCATCAGACGGGGTATAGCCACACAGATTCATAAACTCCTCTGTTCCCATAGGGAAAACAGTGACATTAGGCGTCAAGTGGCGCTTCTTAGCAGGGGCCTTACGCGCTAAGGACTTAGCAATAATCTGTTCAACAGTAGCCAGTCTAGAAGACACATCAAGCTGAGAATCCCCACTAGTATGCAACTCAGCAGGAGTGAGATTTAAGCTTGGGGGAGTAGGTGAAGTGAAACAAGGTGCAGCCACTGGCAGGTCAGATTACAATGCAAGCACCTGCTCAGCACAGGGTACACAGACCCGTGCCTTGTCAGCGTCAGCATGAGGCTGCCCACACGCTACACACAGCCGGTCTTGTCCCAACGGGACCCCGGTAACATTATCCTGAGATGCCTCCATATGGTGATTATAGCGGCGCTATACGCCGATAGGGAATAACGCTATATAGCAACCCTGGATGCCCCAATAACTTACTAGGGACGTGGGAGTATAATTTTTACAAGGCCTACAAGTAATATACTAAAAGCAGGGCCTGGAGAAGCCAAGAAGGGTTTGTCCCGCCTGAAAGACATAAGCAGACAAGACCTTAAGTACATCGTAACAAAAGTGAAGCAGATAAAGCCGCCCGCGAGGGCACTTACAGACCGCGGTAGGTAGGAGTCCGTCGCGCATAGGCCAACCAAGTCAGAAAAGATGGCGTCGGTATACCTCGAGGGGCAGGCCAGTAACAGCGATGACGCGGAAGGCGCCAAAGACGGGCCCCGCCCCCCCCCGAAGAGCGCGAAGCCAGAAGGCCAACAGCCAATGATGGCGCACCAGCGCCTGAGGTAATGCCGCCGCCAAGCGCGGAACCAAATCAGCACGCGACAGCTGTACATTTAAAAGCAATAAAGACAAGTCAGCGCGGCAGCTGACACAAGAATAAAGACATGTGAAAGGTGAAAGCACAGACTTCATAACCTACATATCTATACACATACATACCCCCCCCTCTTTTCCCCCGAAGACTATAAGGAGGATGAGGGAGGACGGCGGCCACTTAAATAGGGCCCACCAATAGACAAGGGAAAGGGGCAATAGTGCGGGAGGGGCATCCCATAGAGGCTCACCATAAGCCTGAACCGCCTACCCTTTGGTGGGGGATTGCGGTGGAGCAGCGCTCCTAAGCACCTGACAGCAGTGCTGCCTACCTTCACCCGACCAGCGCAGCCAAGGCTGGGAGGCATATTACTAGTGGAACGGGTGGGAATAGTCCTACAGGGCCGCAGGTTAATAACCCCGCTCACCTGCGAGTAGAGAGCCAATTTCTCGTCCTTCGCAGCCAGACTGCAGAGAAATTCTGGGGATTTGTGGGAGGTCCCAGGGAATTTGAGGGGCCGGGAGGAGCCTATTTTCGATGTCTCTGCAGTCCAGCGCCATCTGGCGGAATATATCCCAACTGTAAGTATTACATTTGGAGCAGGACGTACTGTATACTAAGAATATCTGGATCAATAATCTGTCAGTGTCATCCGGGGCCCAGGGGTCAGAGCCAGAATCGTCATGACCCCTTGGTCTCTCATCAGATGAGCCTGAATCAGAAAAGAGCTCCCCTTCATCAGACGGGGTATAGCCACACAGATTCATAAACTCCTCAGTTCCCATAGGGAAAACAGTAACATTAGGCGTCAAGTGCCGCTTCTTAGCAGGGGCCTTACGCGCTAAAGACTTCACAATAATCTGTTCAACAGTAGCCAGTCTAGAAGACACATCAGGCTGAGAATCCCCACTTGTATGCAACTCAGCAGGAGTGAGATTTAAGCTTGGGGGAGTAGGTGAAGTGAAACGAGGTGCAGCCACTGGCAGGCCAGATTGCAATGCAAGCACCTGCTCAGCATAGGGTACACAGACCCGCGCCTTGTCAGCATCAGCATGAGGCTGCCCACACGCTACACACAGCCGGTCTTGTCCCAAAGGGACCCCGGTAACATTATCCTGGGATGCCTCCATATGGTGATTATAGCGGCCCTATACGTCGATAGGGAATAACGCTATATAGCAACCCTGGATGCCCCCAATAACCCGCTAGGGACGTGGGAGTATAATTTGTACAAGGCCTACAAGTAATATACTAAAAACAGGGTGCCGGGAGAAGCCGAGAAGGGTTCGTCCCGCCTGAAAGACATAAGCAGACAAGACCTTAAGTACATCGTAACAAAAAGTGAAGATGAAGCCGCCCGCGAGGGCACTTACGGACCGTGGTAGGTAGGAGTCCGTCGCGCATAGGCCAACCAAGTCAGAAAAGATGGCGTCGCTATACCTCGAGGGGCGGGCCAGTAATAGCGATGACGCGGAACGCGCCAAAGACGGGCCCCGCCCCCCCTGAAGAGCGCGAAGCCAGAAGGCCAACAGCCAATGTTGGCACACCAGCAGCTGAGGTAATGCCGGCGCCAAGCGCGGAACCAAGTCAGCGCGCAGCGGCGGTAAATTTAAAAGCAATACAGACAAGTCAGCACGGCGGCTGACACAAGAATAAAGACATGTGAAAAGTGAAAGCACAGACTGCATAACATACACACACACCCTCTTTTCCCCCAAAGACTACAAGGCGGATGAGGGAGGACAGCAGCCACTTAAATAGGGCCCACTGATAGGCAGGGGCAATAGTGCGGGAGAGGCATCCCATAGAGGCTCACCATAAGCCTGAACCGCCTATCCTTTGGTGGGAGATTGCGGTGGAGCAGCGCTCCTAAGCACCAACGGCGGTGCTGCCTACCTACCTGGGAGGCATATTACTAGTGGAACGGGTGGGAATAGTCCTACAGGGCAGCAGGTTAATAACCCCGCTCACCTGCGAGTAGGGAGACAATTTCTCGTCCTTCGCAGCCAGACTACAGAGAAATTCGGGGGATTTGTGGGAGGTCCCTGGGTATTTGAGGGGCCGGGAGGAGCCTATTTTCGATGTCTCTGCAGTCCAGCGCCATCTGGCGGAGTATATCCCAACTGTAAGTATTAGATTTGGAGCAGGACGTACTGTGTACTAAGAATAAAGAGCAACCAAGTGCAACTAACACACGCGGCAACGCAAGCAAAGCTATACCACGGAATACAATATGGAGTGAAGAAAACACATACACCCCCCCCCCCCCCAGAAATACTAGGGAGAGCGAGGGAGGGCAGCGGCCAACTTAACAGGGGCCCACCGATGGACAGGGGTGAGGGGCAACCCATAAGGCTCACCATGGGCCTATAACGCCTACCCTTTGGTGGGGGATTGCGGTCGGAGCAGTGCTCCTTAAGCACCTGACAACGGTGCTGCCTACCGACACCCGACCAGTGCAGCCAAAGCTGGGAGGCAGAGAAAATACCATTTTGTGAAATACTCACCTGTAAAATGGGTATTATAAGTATGTCACACACCCGCTTCAAGATATCCATAACATGTGGGTAGTACCGACCTGAAGAGGGCGTTCTGCAGAGATGATAGTAAAAAGAAAGCCCCTCCCAGATCCATAAATACCTGGGACCTCCCACTCATTACCCAGTATATAGAAGCAGTAAGGTAAGGGACCAGGAAGAGGCAACTATAAGTCATAACAACGCAAAGTTCACAATATAAAGGATCCAGAATACAAGAAGGGCGGGTGAAGCGGGGTGTGTGACATACTTATAATACCCATTTTACAGGTGAGTATTTCACAAAATGGTATTATTCTAAGTATGTCACACACCCCGCTTCAAGATATCCATAACATGTGGGACATCCAATAGCAGTGTCCATAAAAGGGCGGGGATCCAAAACAAGGCAACAATGCACAACTTAAACCACAACAGCTTGCAGAACTTTGCGGCCAAAAACAGCATCCGCTGAGGCCCGAACATCAACCTTGTAAAACTTGGAAAAAGTGTGAACAGAGGACCAAGTAGCGGCCTTGCAAACTTGCTCAACCGAGGCCTGGTGCTGAAAAGCCCAGGACGCTCCAACCGCACGAGTAGAATGGGCAGTAACACGAAAAGGGGGACTCCTCCCCTTGGCAGAATAGGTGTCAGGACTATACCAAACACCCGTCTGTCTTAAGCCGATATCCCCCAATCTCCACCGCCACTTCCGCCTATAGACAAGCCCCCGCTTGTAGGAGACACGGGTAATGCCTCTCCCAGTCGGTTGCCCCCAGGACTTAACAGGCGCAAAGGATAACAGCTTAAGGTGCAGCTTGGTGTTTGGCAGGGAATCCCGAATGAGGATGCCGGGTGCGAAAGTCCGTAATTCAGGCCGAGGTCAAACCGGGAGGTCACAGGCGAGGTATCCGAGGGAGATAACAAAGAATGGTCAAGGGTAGCCGAGGTCAAGTCCAGGAGGTCACAGGCGAGGTACAGGAGGGTCAGGCAAGAGAGTGGTCAGGCAAAGCAGGAGGTCAGGGCAGGCAGCTAGCAAGAATAGTCGAAGTCCAAATCCAAATCCAAATTCTTCACTAAGGTACAGCAACGCACATCCAGAACCCAGAAGCTATAACGGGCACTGGGAAACTGGAGTAGTGCAAATTTATAGGAATATCTGGCCAATGGGGGACAGGGAAAAAGGAGGGAAGGAAGGTGCTTGGTGCAACAGTAAAACGGGAGTGGTCCCAGGAACTGGACGGCCCAGGCCAGACAGGCCGACCAGTCCCTGGGCTCCCTCTATGAGCAGGGCCAGGGTTGGATGGAACAAACTCGCCCCCGGCGGGCGCGCTGGGGAAAGCGCCGCCGGGAGGCATAAAGGTGACGTGCTCGCGCGCGCGCGCGAGCACGTAGATGATCGAGCGCGCCCCCGCCGGGGGGCGGAAGCGCCGAACAGCGAGGGAGCCCGCCGGGCCCGCGCAGCCGCGCAGAGAGGGCTGCGGCGCGGCCGCCGACACCACCCCGCGCCGCCGACCCCTGACCGCCGCCACCACGCTGGGGAGCCAGGACACCCGGGGAGCGCCGGGCAGCAACCAGCCGGGGACCGCCCGACAGCGCGCCGCGGGACCCGGGACGGCGACGAGGTAAGTGCCTAACATTACCCCCCCCCTGAGGAGGGGCCACTGGACCCTCCAAACTAGGTTTTAAAGGATTCTCCCTGTGAAACCTTTTTACCAAATTCTGCGCATGAACTTCTCTGGCAGGAACCCAAGATCTTTCTTCCGGACCGTATCCCTTCCAGTCAATAAGATATTGAAGAGAGTTCCGAAAGAAACGAGAATCAAGAACCCGGGCAACCTCAAACTCCTGATGCCCATCAACTAACACAGGACTAGGAGGACTATTAGGTTCATGGTTCTCTGCAGACTTAAGAAGTGAAACATGAAAGGATTTACAGATTTTCATGGACGAAGGGAGGGCCAACTGGTACGTAACCTGATTAACTTTTTGTGTTATGGGGAAGGGGCCAATAAACTTAGGTCCTAACTTAGCGGAGGGCTGGCGTAGTGCCAAATTCTTGGTTGAAAGCCAAACCCAGTCACCTACTTTAAAGTTAGAATTAGACGATCGCTTGCGATCAGAAAATTTTTTCTGCTGAAGAGCGGCCCTAGTTAGATGTTGCTGGATTTTATTCCACTCCCCTGGCCATTTGGAAACCCATTCATCCACGGAGGGAACTCTAGAGGGTTGGTCCGAAAGAGCAGAAAACTTCAGGTCCTTGCCATAAACACAATGGAAAGGAGAAACCCCTGTGGATGAATGTGTGGCGTTGTTAAGAGCAAATTCCGCAAATGGTAAGAAGAAGGCCCAATCAGTTTGAGAACCCGCCGTAAAACAGCGCAAATATTGTTCCAGGGACTGGTTCGTTCTCTCGGTTTGACCATTCGACTGCGGATGGAAGGCCGAGGAAAGGGAGACGGTGAAACCCAACTTGGCACAGAAAGCCCTCCAAAACCGGGAGACAAACTGGACCCCCCTATCCAAAACAATATCCATGGGAATACCATGAATCCTAAAGACATGAGTAATGAAGAGTTGAGCAAGAGTTTGAGCTGAGGGGAGTTTCTTTAAAGGGACGAAATGGGCCATCTTGCTAAAGCGGTCCACAATTACCCAAATAACCGTATGTCCCTGAGACGGGGGAAGGTCAGTAACAAAATCCATGGCCAGATGTGTCCACGGGGAGGCAGGAATGGATAATGGAAGGAGTGGGCCTTCCGGCGAACTCCTCAAGGACTTACTTTGGGCACAGACTTTGCAAGCGGAGACAAACCTTTGAACGTCCTTCCTAAGAGAAGGCCACCAAACTTGGCGTAATAATAAAGCTATGGTTTTCTTAATCCCTGGATGACCGGTTGTTTTGGTATCGTGAAAATGGGACAAGAACTCAGACCGGTAAGTAGAGGGCACAAACTGGGCTGAAGCGGGTTTCCCAGGAGGAGCTTGGGCCTGGAACTGAGTAAGATCAGGAAGTTGGGGTTGGATGGCGGCCACCACTAGGGAGCGAGGTAAGATGGGAGACACCACCCTTTCCGGTAAGTCAGGGGGAGAGAAACTCCGAGACAGGGCGTCCGCTTTTATATTTTTAGACCCGGGCTTATACGTTATAGAAAAATTAAACCGAGAAAAGAATAAGGACCAGCGAGCCTGTCTAGGAGTTAACCTCTTGGCGGACTGGATGTATTCTAGATTTTTATGGTCCGTAAAGACCGTAACTGGATACTGAGCCCCCTCCAGCCAGTGTCTCCATTCCTGGAAGGCAAGTTTGATGGCCAGTAATTCTCTGTTGCCGATATCATAATTTCTTTCGGCCGCTGAGAATTTCTTGGAAAAGAAGGCACATGGATGGAGGCGTGCAGGTGAGCCGTAGTACTGAGACAAGACCGCTCCGACCGCTATTTCTGAAGCATCCACCTCCACAAGGAAAGGTCGTTGCTCATCAGGATGGACTAGGACGGGAGCAGCACTAAATACCCTCTTAAGATTCCCGAAGGCCTGGACAGCTTGAGCCGGCCAAACCGGGGGGTACCCGCTTTTCTTAGTTAGGTTAGTTAGTGGTGTAACCAGGGCAGAGAAATTCTTAATGAACCTTCTATAAAAATTGGCAAAACCCAAAAACCTTTGCAGGCCCTTCAGATCTCTGGGCTGCTCCCATTCTAAAACAGCCCTCACCTTAGATTGGTCCATAGACAGACCAGATTTGGAGATAATGTAACCGAGAAACGGAACCTCAGATACCTCAAATTGACATTTCTTTAACTTGGCATATAAACAATTCTCCCTAAGTTTCTGCAAAACTAGGCACACGTGTTTACGATGCTCGTCAATGGATGAAGAAAAAATTAAAATGTCATCTAGGTAAACAACCATAAACCGGCCAAGATAATCCCTGAAAATTTCATTGACAAAACTTTGAAAGACCGCAGGGGCATTACACAGGCCGAAAGGCATTACCAAATACTCATAATGCCCCTCAAGGGTATTGAAGGCCGTTTTCCACTCGTCCCCCTGCCTAATTCTTATGAGGTTATAGGCCCCTCGGAGATCCAGTTTAGAGAAGACCTGCGCCCCAACCACCTGAGTAAATAGTCCCTCAATAAGCGGTAGGGGATACTTATTTTTTACCGTGATGTTATTTAAGCCCCGGTAATCGATACAGGGGCGAAGTCCCCCATCCTTTTTCTCCACAAAAAAAAACCCTGCCCCTGCTGGGGAAGATGAAGGCCGAATGAACCCTTTTTCTAAGTTCTCGGCGATATATTCCCGCATGGCAAGGGTTTCAGCTCGGGTCAAATTAAATATTCTCCCTCTGGGAGGCATCGTACCAGGGAGCAGTTCTATTGGGCAGTCCCAAGGTCTATGGGGAGGAAGTTTGTCTGCTGCCTTTTCTGAGAAGACATCAGCAAACTCCAAATATGGAGTTGGAACCCCAATAGGGACTAGGCGCGTGACCCTGAGGGGAAATTCTAGGCAGTTCCGAAAACACTGGTGTCCCCACTTGGTAATTTGCCCCGAAACCCAATCAATTTGAGGATTATGCTCCTGCAGCCATGGCAACCCCAAAATCAAAGGAGTACCAGGCATACTCAAAATCAGGAACCTGATAACCTCAGAATGACTGGCTCCCACTTTGATTTGCATAGGAGGGGATTGGAACCGAACTAACCCCCCGGCCACTGGAGTGCCATCAATGGCTGAAACCCGGATAGGAGTTGGCAAGGTCTGTACCATAATTCCTAAAGTCTGCGCTAGTTCAGAGTCTAGGAAATTCCCAGCTGCTCCAGAATCTAGAAGAGCCTTTAGATTAACACATTTAGCACCACTCATAAACTGGACTGGGACGAAAACTGGAGACGATACTTGAGGAGATACCTTACAGCCTAGGAGGGCCCCCTCGAAACCCCCTAGGCTCTGAAGTTTCCCGACGGTTTCTTTGGGCAAAGTCTAACCATGTGGCCGGTCCCACCACAGTAGAGACAGAGCCCCTCAGATAGGCGTCGTCGTCTCTCGCCTTCGGTGAGCCTGGTGGCACCTAGCTGCATGGGCTCTTCTGAAGGTTGAGCGACTAGAGCCTCAGATTTTGAAGCTGATTCAGGATGTGATCCTTTCTCTAGGCGCCTCTCCCGGAGTCGACGATCAATGCGGATGGCTAAATGCATCAATTCATCCAGAGTTTGAGGTTCCGGGTAGTTCACCAGGGTGTCCTTGATAGAGTCAGCCAGACCTAGTCGGAATTGGCCGCAGAGGGCAGGATTGTTCCAACGTGAGTCAACTGCCCAATGCCGGAATTCGGAACAGTAGTCTTCGGCTGGACGGCGTCCCTGGCGGAGGGTACGTAACTTAGCATCAGCTGAGGCCCCTTTGTCAGGATCATCATAGAGGACCTCCATTGCAGCGAAGAAACTATCCACCGATTGGCGGATTGGGTCCTGAGCTGATAAGCTAAAGGCCCAGGACTGAGGATCTCCATGCAGCAGGGAAATAATCAAGCCCACCTTTTGCTCCTGTGACCCTGAGGAAACCGGACGAAGCTGGAAATACAGTTTACAAGAGTCCCGGAAATTGGCAAATTTTGCCCTGTCGCCAAAAAACTTTTCAGGGAGTGGGATCTTGGGTTCCACAGTCATTGCGGCCGGAGTCCCCTGAGAAGTGGGGACGATGGGAGTAGGACGGTTCTCCTGGGCCGCAACTCGATGAGCCAGGTGCTCCACCGCCGCTGTCAAGGCTTGCACCTGCTCCAAGATTTGGTCCATTCTTCTTCTGGCCCGTTATAATGTCAGGACTATACCAAACACCCGTCTGTCTTAAGCCGATATCCCCCAATCTCCACCGCCACTTCCGCCTATAGACAAGCCCCCGCTTGTAGGAGACACGGGTAATGCCTCTCCCAGTCGGTTGCCCCCAGGACTTAACAGGCGCAAAGGATAACAGCTTAAGGTGCAGCTTGGTGTTTGGCAGGGAATCCCGAATGAGGATGCCGGGTGCGAAAGTCCGTAATTCAGGCCGAGGTCAAACCGGGAGGTCACAGGCGAGGTATCCGAGGGAGATAACAAAGAATGGTCAAGGGTAGCCGAGGTCAAGTCCAGGAGGTCACAGGCGAGGTACAGGAGGGTCAGGCAAGAGAGTGGTCAGGCAAAGCAGGAGGTCAGGGCAGGCAGCTAGCAAGAATAGTCGAAGTCCAAATCCAAATCCAAATTCTTCACTAAGGTACAGCAACGCACATCCAGAACCCAGAAGCTATAACGGGCACTGGGAAACTGGAGTAGTGCAAATTTATAGGAATATCTGGCCAATGGGGGACAGGGAAAAAGGAGGGAAGGAAGGTGCTTGGTGCAACAGTAAAACGGGAGTGGTCCCAGGAACTGGACGGCCCAGGCCAGACAGGCCGACCAGTCCCTGGGCTCCCTCTATGAGCAGGGCCAGGGTTGGATGGAACAAACTCGCCCCCGGCGGGCGCGCTGGGGAAAGCGCCGCCGGGAGGCATAAAGGTGACGTGCTCGCGCGCGCGCGCGAGCACGTAGATGATCGAGCGCGCCCCCGCCGGGGGGCGGAAGCGCCGAACAGCGAGGGAGCCCGCCGGGCCCGCGCAGCCGCGCAGAGCGGGCTGCGGCGCGGCCGCCGACACCACCCCGCGCCGCCGACCCCTGACCGCCGCCACCACGCTGGGGAGCCAGGACACCCGGGGAGCGCCGGGCAGCAACCAGCCGGGGACCGCCCGACAGCGCGCCGCGGGACCCGGGACGGCGACGAGGTAAGTGCCTAACAATAGGCCCCAATAATGGCCTGACGAATCCATTTACTAATGGAAGACTTGGCAGGAGCCAAACCTTTCCTAGGCCCAAAGGGCACCACAAAAAAAGCATCAGTCTTACGAAAGGAAGACGTAACCACCAGATAGTATTTCACAACGCGAACTACATCCAAGGAATGCAGCGCCCTTTCCTTGTCATTGCTAGGATTAGGACAAAGAGAAGGCAGAACAATGTCCTGATTCAGATGAAAGGCAGAGACCACCTTAGGAAGAAAGTCCGGCTTGAAACGAAAGACCACCTTGTCCTGATGCCTTTCGAAATACAGAGCTTTAATGGACAGAGCTGCCAACTCAGAAACACGCCTAACCGAAGTGATAGCCACCAAAAAGGCCACCTTTTGATTAAGTGAAGACAAAGCAACCTCATTCAGGGGCTCAAACGGAGGACCCTGAAGAGCAGAAAGAACCAGGTTCAAGTCCCAAACTGGAACAAAGGGCTTCCTAGGAGGCCGAACATGCGTAACTCCTTGGAAAAAGGTCTTGACCAAGGGATGAAGTGCAAAGGACCTTTGAAAGAACACCGCCAGGGCAGAAACCTGCCCCTTCAAGGTACTAAGCTGGAGCCCCAGATCCAGACCATGTTGAAGAAACTCCAGGATCCTAGAAATGGAAAACTCCCGACAAGAGAAAGACCTACCTTCACACCAGTCAATATAGGACCTCCAGGTCCGATAGTAAACAGTAGAGGAAGACCGCTTCCGGGCGCTAATAAGAGTCTGAATCACCGCGTCAGAAACACCTTCCTCCTTCAAGATGGCGGTTTCAGCAGCCACGCCGTCAAAGCCAGCGATGGTAAATTGGGATAGCGTAGCCGACCCTGGGTGAGCAGGTCCGGCAGTAGAGGCAGAACGAACTGGTCCTCTGCCAGTCTTACCAGGTCTGCGAACCAAACTTGCCTTGGCCACCTTGGTGCCACCAGAATTGCCGACGCGCCCTCCAGGGCCAGCTTGCGCACCACTCTGGCTACCATTGGAAACGGAGGGAACAGGTAAAGAAACCCCAGATCCCTCCAGTTCAGAGACATGGCATCCACTGCCAGAGTCAGTGGATCCTGCGAGAGAGACACAAATACCGGAAGTTTGTGATTGTGACGAGAGGCAAAGAGGTCCACCGCCGGGAACCCCCACCTGAGGCAAATCGAGCGAAACACCTGGGGACTGAGAGACCACTCCCCCTGGCGAGAGGAGGACCTGCTCAGAAAGTCCGCCTCCGTGTTCTCCACTCCCGGAATGTAGACCGCTGAGAGACACGGGACGTGGCTCTCCGCCCAATCCAGAATCAAAGAAACTTCCTTGAGGGCACTCCTGCTGCGAGTCCCTCCCTGGTGGTTGATGTAAGCAACCGCCGTCCGGTTGTCCGACCGAACCTGAACAGGCAGGCCCTGCAACTGATGAGTCAAGCGAAACAGAACCAACCTGATGGCTCTCAATTCCAGAACATTGATGGTCTCGTGAGCCTCCTGCCGGCCCCACAGACCCTGAAACTGAAGATCCTTCCAAACACCCCCCCAACCTGACAAACTGGCATCCGTGGTGACTGTCTCCCAACACGGCGCCAGAAAGGATCTGCCCTTCAGCAGATTGGCAGACCCCAGCCACCATTGCAGAGATCGACGGACTCGGGGGGTCATCTGGAAGGACTGGTCCAACGATAGCGGAGACTTGTCCCAAACCTTCAACAGATGAAGCTGGAGCGCCCTTGTGTGAAACTGCGCAAAGGGAACCACCTCGAATGAGGCCACCATCAACCCCACCAGCCTCATCCCTAGCAGGATGGCCGGACGAGAGACCGACAAGAGAAGCCGAACTAACTCCTGAATCAAAAGAATCTTGGCCTGGGGCAGAAACACCCTGGCCTGCGCAGTGTCCAGAGACATTCCCAGAAAGGTCACTACCCTGGACGGAGAAAGAGAGGACTTGGGGTAGTTGATCACCCAACCGAACCTCTCCAGAGTGGACACCACCGTTCTGGTGTCCAACTCCGCTTGGTTGAAGGAAGAAGCCATAATCAGAAGATCGTCCAAATAGGGCACAATACGGAGGCCCTGAACCCTGAGCAGAGCCATCACCCCCGCCAGCACCTTGGTGAACACCCGAGGAGCCGAGGTGAGACCGAAGGGGAGTGCCACAAACTGAAAATGCCGATCCTCCACCATGAACCGGAGAAACCTCTGGTGTGCTGGAAAAATCGGAACGTGTAGGTAAGCGTCTTTGATGTCTATGGACGTGAGAGGTAACCTACCACCCTTGGTGACAGAGTCCAATTTCTCTCCAAAAAGCCGTAAACCAACAAAAGGTAGAGCTATCAATGACTTCTTGGACATAAAATCGGCCGCCCACTGGCGCAACCACACCGATCGCCGAATAGTCACCAGCAGAGCCGACGTCCTACCACACATCATCAAGGTGTCATCCAAGGCGGCTAAAACAAAAGATAAAAACAACTCACACCGTTTAAGGCCAAGGAACTCGTCACTACCAGGACGCAGCCCGGAAGAAGTCAACAGATCCCTGACCACGGACCTGGCAGCCAACACCATTAGCGCCGAAGCGCAAACGGGCCGCATGGCTGAACCAACGCTAGCAAAACCATGACAAGCCATCTGGTCAATGCGTTTATCCTCCCCATCCTTGAGGGTGGAACAATCAGGAGAATTTAAAACCGAGGTGTTGGACAACCCCAAAACCGGTGCGTCCACCTCGAGGGGGGGGGGGGATGCCCAGCGCTTAACCGCATCCGAAGGAAAGGGATATTTCTTATCCCACCCCTGAGGAATGCCAGGGAGCCGAGCCGGCCGGTCCCATTCCTTAGCAATAATTTTATCAAAGTGTCTTTGAGTAGGAAACTCCAAGCGCGGCCTGGATTCCTCAAACAACTCACCCTTCTGCTGAGGCGCCTCCTCGGGAGGGGAAATATTCAGAACCTTAAACATCTGAGCCAGAGCGTTAGGAGTATCCGAGGATCTCCCCAAGTCCCCAAGCTCGGCATCAGCGCCAATAAACTGCTCATCGTCTGAATCATCAGAATCCTCATAAACCTCCCCTTCCTCTAGCGGGGAATAATCAGACCAATCCAGATTATTAACCTCATCAAGGTCATCCACCAGCGGAGCCGGCGACAAATGCTTTCTCTTAGCCGGAGCCTTACGGGCGACCGAACTGGAGAGAATTTTCTCAAGGTTGGCCAATCTGGCGCACATCTCAGATTGTAGCTCCCTGCCCATGACAACGTCACACGAGGTGAGTATCAAGGTGGGAGGGGTAGATGAAGCGACCGGTGGTGCCGACCCAGAAGCCTGGGGTTCGGACTGCCGCGTAATAGTTTGCTGTGCACAAGGTATACACAGAAGTACATCGTCCCCAGTAATGGATACCCCACACAATATACACTTCCGGGGTTGCCCTGAAGGGGCCCCGAGCCCAGTATCCGGGGATGCCTCCATAAGGTGAACTTTAAGTAGCCGCTATGACCAAGCTATGACAGCTCTCCTCACGAATCATGAGAGGAAAACTGGCGCCCCGGCGGCAATGGCGGCCGCGGCGCCCGAGAAACACAAGAAAAAGTAAAAACACACACACATTAATAAGGAACGGACACCTAGCTCTAATAGAGTGACCCCCAACCTGAGGAGGGCGTTCTGTCCTCTAGCGGGGAGTAATAGGACTGGCAAAAAGGGGGAACTGGGAAGGGCCACCCAGGGATAAGTGTCAGGGGACGGGGCATCCCAAACCGGGGTCACCTACCCGGTGTAACCGCCTACCCTCTTATGTAGGGTCTCACGGTGGAGCTCTGCTCCTAAGCACCAGAGGTGCTAAAAATACCCTCACCCGGACCAGCAGCCGAGACTGGGAGGCATGTAAATCTAAAGGGAAAAAGGGGGTCCGAGCGGAAATAAATAAATAACGGGCCGGGAGTTATCCCGGCTACCTGAAATCCCCCTGTGCAAGGAGGAGACATCATCTTCTGACTTGTTCGCCGTCTGCAGAGATGGAAAACTGGGTAATGAGTGGGAGGTCCCAGGTATTTATGGATCTGGGAGGGGCTTTCTTTTTACTATCATCTCTGCAGAACGCCCTCTTCAGGTCGGTACTACCCACATGTTATGGATATCTTGAAGCGGGGTGTGTGACATACTTAGAATAAAGGAACGGGTGGGAATAGTCCTACAGGGCCGTAGGCTAATAGCCCCGCTCACCTGCGAGTAGAGAGAGCCATCTTCTTGCTTTCGCAGCGCCGACTGCAGAGAAGAACTGGGGAATTTGTGGGAGGTCCCTGGAATATAACCGGGAGGAGACACTTTTTTGCTGTCTCTGCAGTCCAGCGCCATCTTGTGGAAGTATAACCCAAACGTAAGGAATTATCTCTGGAGCAGGACGTGCTGTATACTTAGAATAAAGGTAAACAGAGCAAACGGCTCTCATCGGCTGAGCGCCCATGCATGCGCTGTGGAAACGCATTAGAAGTGAGTTGTTTAGGGCTTTATGGGGGGGCATCACCAAGTTGGTGGGGGGAGTTAAAGAAAGGTATAAATATATCTGCAGGTGGGAAGAGGTGTTGGAGGCTACTGTACTCAGGACTGCCACAGTATTACTGTGCTACAGAAAACAATTATTAACCCTTTATAATCAAAACAGAGAAGCACTTTATGTGCAGGGAATTTTAAAACCAAGCGGTGAACAACTTTTTAGAGTCTGCCTACTAGGGGTGAATTGGCAAGAATCTGGCGATAAGATATATCCCGAATCTGTCTCAAAGACGATATATTCTGATTTTTGGGGAATTTTAAAAACCCTTAAAACCCCCCCCCCCCCAAAAATGGCATGAGGTTTCCCTTACCCAGCATAACCAGCCCGTACCAGTTAAGGGGGCTTGTAGAACAGGATGCAGGGGCCACGAAAGCTGCACGCTACAAGCCGGCAAAGCCCATGGCCATGTTATCTTCTGCAGGTAATGGGGGGCTTGAGGTTAATGGCAAGTCATCCACTAGCCACAGGTGACTTGCCAGACCCAGAGCCTTGTGAACTGGTATACGGGTCATATAGATCCCTTACCAGTTCACAAAGGGTTAACAATATAAAAAAAATACCTTTTTGTGAGTACTCACCTGTAAAATGGTTATTACGAGTATGTCACACACCCCACTTCCAAATATTCATGACACTTGGGAACCCGGCCTGTAGAGGGCGATCTTGCAGAGATGACATGGAAAAAGGAGCCCCTCCTGGTCCATAAGTACTGGGTTCCTCCCACTATTCCTCAGTCTTTTTAAAAAGCAGTGAAGAACCAGGAAGAGCAAATTATATTCGATGATTGAAAAATAGTTTGAAAATAATAATCACCATATAAAGGATCCCTTAGAACAAAAAGGGGGGGGGGGGGGGGAAGTGGGGTGTGTGACATACTCGTAATAACCATTTTACAGGTGAGTACTCACAAAATGGTATTATTCCTAGTATCGCACACACCCCATTTCCAAATATTCATGACACTTGGGACATCCAATAGCAGTGTCTATAATGGGTGGGGATCCCCAAGGAATAATGCATAACTTAAATTACTGCAGCTTGCAGAATTTTGCGGCCAAAAGCAGCATCCGCTGAGGCCCGCACATCAACCTTTTAAAACTTAGAAAAAGTATGCACAGAAGACCAAGTCGCAGCCTTGCAAACCTGTCCAACAGAAGCCTGGTGCTGAAAAGCCCAGGAAGCTCCAATAGCATGAGTAGAATGAGCGGTGACACGAAAAGGGGGAACCTTCCCCTTAGCCAAATAGGCCCCAACGATGGCCTGACGTATCCACTTACTAAGGGAAGATTTGGCAGGAGCAAAACCCTTCTTGGGCCCAGAAGGCACAACAAAAAAGGCATCCGTCTTGCGGAAGGCCGTAGTAACTAAATAATACTTAACACAACGAACTACATCCATAGAATGTAAGACCCTTTCCTTGTCGTTACTAGGTTTAGGAAACAAGGAAGGAAGAACTATATCCTGATTTAGGTGGAAAGCAGACACCACCTTAGGAAGGAAATCCGGTTTAAAACGGAAAACAACCTTATCTTGATGCCTCTCAAAATAAGGGGTTAGAATAGACAAAGCCGCCAGTTCAGAAACTCGGCGGACAGAAGTAATAGCAACCAAAAAGGCAACCTTCTGAGTAAGAATAGGAAGAGGAATATCCTGCAAGGGCTCAAAGGGAGCGGCCTGCATAGCTGAAAGCACTAGGTTAAGGTCCCAAACAGGAAGTATAGGCTTTCTGGGAGGCCACACATGCGCGACTCCTTGGAAAAAAGTCTTAACCAAAGGATGAAGAGCAAACGACCTTTGAAAGAAAATAGCCAAGGCAGAGACTTGCCCTTTCAAAGTACTAATCTGGAATCCCATATCCAGACCTCGTTGCAGATATTCCAGAATTCTAGGAATAGAAAATACTCTACAGGGCAAAGCCCTGGATTCACACCAATCAATATAGGACCTCCAAGTCCTGTTATAAATGACAGAGGAAGACTTCTTCCTAGCTCTAATAAGAGTCTGAATAACCACATCAGAAAGACCTTCTTCTTTCAAGATGGAGACTTCAGCAGCCTTGCCGTCAAAGCCAGCATTTGTAAATTGGGGTAACAAAGTTGACCCTGAGTGATGAGATCTGGAAGAAGAGGCAGATGGAAACGATCCACTGCCAGCCTTAAGACGTCTGCGTACCACAGACGTCTTGGCCACCTTGGCGCCACCAGAATTGCTGGGGCCTCCTCCAGTGCTAACTTGCGCACCACCTTGCTGATCATGGAGAATGGGGGAAACAGATATAGGAACCCAAGATCCTTCCAAGCCAGAGACATGGCATCCGCTGCCACTGCCAGAGGATCCTGGGATAGAGACACAAAAGCTGGAGCTTGTGATTGTGGCGAGAAGCAAACAGGCCCAACCGTGGAGTCCCCCACTTGTGACAGAGGAACTGAAAGACCCTTGGATTGAGAAGAGCATTCTCCCTGGCGAGAACATCCCCTGCTCAGGGAGTCTGCCTCCACATTCTCTATCCCCGGAATGTAAACTGCTGATATGCAGGGAACATTGATCTCTGCCCACTGAAGGATCAGAGACACTTCCCGGAGGGCACCCCAACTGCGAGTCCCTCCCTGGTGATTGATGTATGCAACAGCTGTTCGGTTGTCTGACCGAATCTGAACTGGCAGACCCTGTAAGAAATGAGTCAGTCGAAGTAGAACAAGACGTATGGCCCGAAGCTCTAATACATAGATTGGAGAATGAGCCTCCTGAGGCCCCCACAATCCTTGGAACTGATGTTTCTTCCAGAAGCCCCCCCCCAGCCCACCAGGCTGGCATCCGTGGTAACCAGTTCCCAACACAGAGTCAGAAATGACTTGCCCTTCTGGAGGTTGAGTGATATTAACCACCACTGAAGGGACTGCAAAACATGGGGAGACAATAGACAAGTCTGATTTAATGATAGTGGGCACCTGTCCCCCTTTGCCAAGAGGAAGAGCTGAAGCGTCCTTATGTGAAACTGGGCAAACGGGACTGCCTCGAATGCAGCTACCATCAATCCCACTAGTCTCATCCCTAGACGGATAGGCTGAATCAGAACCATTTTGGACTGAGGAAGAAAAACCCCGGCCTGAAATGTATCCAGAATCAGGCCCAGGAAGGGAATTTCCCTGGACGGACAGAGAGAGGATTTGGGGTAACTTATTACCCATCCGAACCTCTCTAGCGTAGAGACCACCGTCCTGGTGTCCAACTCTGATTGTTCGAGGGAGGAGGCCGCGATAAGAAGATCGTCCAGAAAAGGCACAATGCGGATGCCCTGGACCCTGAATATAGCCATCACTCCTGCCAGCATCTTGGTAAAGACTCTTGGGGCCAAGGTAAGGCCGAATGGCAGGGCCACAAATTGATAATGCTGGTCTTCTATCGAGAACCTGAGAAATCTCTGGTGACCCGAAAAAATAGGAATGTGCAAATAAGCATCCTTGATGTCTATGGATGTCATGAAGTCCCCCTGACGGAGAGCATCGATCGTTGATCGCAGAGACTCCATGCGGAATTTTCTGAAACTGATAAATTGATTGAGTCTCCTTAGGTCTAGGATAGGCCGACAGAGCCGTCCTTTTTGGGTACCGTGAATAGGTTGGAGTAAAACCCCAAACCCCTTTCCCCTGGAGGCACTAGGCAGATGACAGCCATGTTTAACAGATTTGCTACTGCTGCCCGCAGTCCCTGCGCAATTGCCGGATCTACGGCATCCGGGACATGAAAAATCTGGGAGGAGGCCGGAACTCTAATTCCAGTTTGTAACCGGAAGAGACTACTTCCAGAACCCAGTTGTCTGATACCTCCTGACCCCAGACCTGGAAGAAGAACCGCAGCCGTCCCCCCACCCGTAAGGGTGAGGGCGTCGCCTCATTGTTGAGCAGGCTTAGTGGCAGATTTGGTTTTGGACCCCCAATTCTGACTTGGACGGCCACGTCCCTTTCCTCTATTCCATGCATTCCCTCTAGGGGCTGAAAAGGCCGATCCTCTACCGGATCTAGACCCCCGAAAGGAAGGGTTAAAAGAGGCCACTCCACGAAAGGAACGACGTTGTTTCTTACGCTGAGGTAATTTACCTCCTTTAGTGACAGAATCCAATTTTTCTCCAAAGAGGCGCAATCCCACAAAAGGGAGCGCTGTAAGCGATTTCTTGGCTACAATATCAGCTGCCAACTGCCGCAACCATACTGACCGCCGAATGGCGATTAACAAGGCAGAGGTTCTGCTGCACATGAGCAGAGTATCATCTAAGGCAGAAAGTACAAAATATGCAAACATCTCACATCGCTTAAGAGCGGCGTACTCATCAGAGGCCGGATCAAGCCCTGAGTAATTCATTAGGTCTCTCACAACAGACCTAATAGCCACTGTCATGAGTGCAGAAGCACCAACAGGCAGCAAGGCCGAGCCCACACTGGAAAAAAGCGTGGCACGCCATTTGATCAATACGCTTATCCTCTCCATCTTTAAGTGTAGTGGAGTCAGGAGAATGCAACACAGAAGAACTGGATAAATAAAGCACAGGGGCATCCACCACAGGTGGTGATGACCAACACTTAACAGTATCAGCTGGGAAGGGATATTTCTTGTCCCAGCCCAAGGGAATGCCAGGAAGCCACGCAGGCTTCTCCCATTCTTTAATTTGGAAATTCTAAACAAGGTTTAGAGACTCCAAAGAATTCCCCTTTTTGAGGAGGGACTACTTCAGGAGGAGTGATAACCAAAACCTCAAATAACTGAGCAAGAGCCTTAGGGGTATCCACAACACTAACTTCACCCTGCTCACAGTACCAACAAATTGCTGTTCATCAGAAACATCTGAATCCTCATATAATTCTCCTTCTGAAAAGGATCAGACCAATAAAGCATTTCACAATTATCCAACTCACTTACAGGAACGGCCTGAGTCAAATGTTTCCTTTTAGCTCTTGGCCACAGAGCTAGACATTAATTTTTCAAGATGACCCAATCTGGCACATAAATCAGAATGCGACTCACCACCCATGACAATATCACTGGGGGTACGGACAAGACATGGCAGAGTAGGAGATAAGGCAGAAGCCACAGAAGCCGAAGCCTGGGCCCCAGTTTGCTGCATAATAGTTAATTGAGAACAAGGGACGCAAAGAATTTCGTTATCCCCAACAAGGGATGCCCCACATCCAAAACATTGCCGAGTCCGTGCAGAGGGAAATGCATGCCCGTTGTCCTAAGATGCCTCCATATGGTCGTTAGTATTATACTATAATTGATTACAGTTGCCAAGTATATATGGGATTTACGCAATTGCTACCCAGGATGCCCCTTTAAATAGTCCCAAGTGGGAGGATATTAACACAAATGGACACAAATGGACCCCCAAATAAGGCTTTAAGGGCTAAAGACCAGGAGAAACCCCTTTAAAATAAAGAGTTTCCACCTACAAGGAAAACAAACAGTCACCAATGCACACAATACAATAAATGACAAAGCATGAAAAAAATGTCAGAAACTCCCTTCAGCAAGCTGAGGGGTACTCACAGCACCTTTAAATATGGAACGCTTCACAAATTTGAATGTCATCCTTGCGCAGGGGCCATGCTAATCCTCTCTGTAAGCAAGCACAATGAGGGAAGACCATAGGGAAGCAACAGGAGCCAGGCAAAGAACGCACCCAGGTGCTCTTGAGAATGAAATGATTGCTGTGTGCCTAAGCCCCGCCCACCCCCAGAATCACATGACCAAGAATGGAGGGAAATTCAAATCTGAACATAGCCAGAAAACAAAGAGCTTTAAAAGGTAAGCAAAAGAATGCTGCCTAGACAGAAATAGGAAAATCTAAATAAAACATATCCTATTAAAGAGTATAGTAAACATACATAATTATATATGTAATAAAGATTTATTTTATACATTTTTTTTTTTTTATTATTTGTGTGCATGGTGACAATAAGCCCAGATAACGCCCCCCCCACTCCTTTTTACCCCAGCAGGGTAAAGGAGAACTAAAGGGGAGAGGACAGAAATGCACCCATAAGGCACAAGGGGATTATAAAGGGACAGGGGCATCCCATGCCGAGAACACCAACCCGGAAACCGCCTACCCACATTTGGGTCTCACGGAGGAGTAAAACTCCTGTATACACCAGAAGGTGTATGTATCTACCTTTGCCTGAACCATACAGCCAGGGCTGGGAGGCATACAATATAACCAAACAGGTTTAAATAGTTTCAGACAGAAATAGAGAAAAAAAAGGGCCGGGGCAAACACGGCTACCTGCAGCTTGAAGGAGAGTCATCTTCTGAATGCTTTGCCGACTGCAGAGACGAAAAGACTGAGGAAGTGGGAGGAACCCAGTACTTATGGACCAGGAGGGGCTCCTTTTTCCATGTCATCTCTGCAAGATCGCCCTCTACAGGCCGGGTTCCCAAGTGTCATGAATATTTGGAAGTGGGGTGTGTGACATACTAGGAATAAAAAAAAAAAAAAAAAACACACACAGAGAAAATGGCTTTATAAAAAACAAAACTCACCTCCGATAGTCAACTCCTCTGTCCCTTGCCGATCTGATGACAGATGTAGTGATCCCCGGCCAGAGGGGGGGGAGGCAGGAGATCAGAGGATCCATTTTTTCTGACACCCCTACTGCCTACCAGGGGAATGGGCACTATACAGAGATGTTTATGAATGTTACTTTACATACACTTCAGAATGTATTATCCTCTTCAGCTGCACCCTATAACAGCAGCACAAGATGACTGGGCCCAGCTTCTTCACAGAATGTAGGAAGGGGTACCAATGAGTGTCTTTGGGCTGGAAACACCAGAGTCTGTAGGCAAGTGCACTCAAACAGATCGCTAAAAGAAGCTGAGCTGGATGGTCATGTACTACAGGTATGTGGTGTTATTTTTGTGTTGAAAATTTGTATTTGTTTCGCATAAAATCTAGTGAGAGTTTAGTGGGTAATCATGAACCACTGGTTAAGAAGCAAATATCTCTGAACAGAAAGACTGGAAACGCCAAAAGCAAATGATTGTATGTTTTATTGCCATTTTCACAGAAGCAAAACAAGTTACATAAAGCAGCGTGCAGAAAACCGCAAAAACAACCTTAATGATTTAATAAGTAAGCACTGCAGATAATTTGTGGTTGTGTTTGTGGATCCAATAACTGCAGACTTCCCCAGTGAAAGCCTTGTTTATCGTCTACAATACAACTGCAATGTGCAGTAAAGCAGCTTCACGCCAAACACTGCACCTCCACCGGTAATACATTACAGTGACAGGACACCTTTCAAAAAAACTCAACTCCCCAAGGGGCTGATCATTCACTCAACAATTGTCATGTGCCAAAATGGGTTCAAGAGTGAGGTAAAACATACTTAAAGCGGAACAAAACCCAACAGCGACCAGCCTGGAATCGAAAAGATTCCAGGCCAGCAGCTGGATTTTCCCCGGGGGCGCCCTGTAAAAATTCACCTTTCCCAGCTACAACAGTGCATGCGCAGGCTCAGGTCCAATCTGAGTCCTTTGGCTTGACTAAAGCATTTGGCAAAGAGCTCTGTTTGCTCTCAATGGGGAGTGTGCACGCATCCCTGGAAGCGTGCACATGCTTGTGTCCCAGCTATTCAAATAGGCTGGGGAGGGAGCCCGCACACCGCTGGTGAAACGGGCAAGCTCTCCCTATTAAATTCAATCAGACCTCTTTGCTGAAGGATGTAAACACAGCAAAGGGCTCTGATTGGATGAGAGCCTGCGCATGCACAGTTAGAGCGAGGAAAGGTGAGTTTTAGTGGGCGAACTGGGGGGGGGGGGGGGTCACATGGAGGCATGGAACAAAACCCAGGAAACAAGGGCAATGATTTGAAGCAAAACAGGGATGTTGGCAAACAGAAACTTGCCTTGCCATGACAAAATAGTCCTTAGCTGCTGAAACTATTTTGCCCTTCTACAAAGTGAGCCATTATGACTTGGCTGTAGTCAAACTGCGACCCTGCCAATCAACATCCATATAACTGGATGTGGACACTTGAAATAGTGGTAGCCAAATGAAGCAGGCCGTTGTTTACTCTTCTTTCCCCCTCTCAATTAAATGCAACTATAATATAATTCTATAGTAGCTCTCTTGTTACACTAGTATAGGCCAACAAATGGAAACACCTGCACTTTCAATATGTACCAAAACTTGCTAAAAACCTATTTTAAAGGACAGAGAGCAAGAAGTGTTAAAATCATGCACAGAACACCCCCGTTTCAGCTGTTCTTTAACTAATAATCTTGAAGTTTTGATCCTGAGATCCAGACACATGCCCAGAAGTATTTTGGTAGGCACCTAACAGGAGAATATAGCAGTGCTACTGCAGGGAATGGAGCTCTCTGCTTCATCCACAGCATATCAATAGGGCATGCCAGATACTGGCTGGATGCATTCCTGATTAGAAGGAGTTGGGAGCAGATATGGAAGCCATAAAGCTGGATCTTGAGGGTTGCTGAGCATAGGAGAACAGGCCTGGGTCTAATCTGCCACAATGATGGTAAGGCAAGTATGTATCTCTTGTTCAAAAATTGATTTTAAAGGTTTCAATTCTAGATCACCAAGACAGAAACTCACATTTAACTAACAAGTCCAGGGAAGGGATCCAAGCTTCAATAGATTCTGTCATAATACAAAAAAACACTTGCAGCAAAACAAGCACATAAGGGTGTCTTAACATGGCACTTTTTAGTATTTAGGTTTCACGTTAAAAGGCATTTTGGCCACATTAAACCAGTTTTGAAGTATCTTTGGCATAAGAAAAAATATCAGTGCATGCTGATGCATATTTTTGTATTTAACGTTCAGGCAATACTCATCCCTAAAGGCTGAGAAGAAATACAAAATTCAGCTATTCTCGTAGAACTGTACATTGCCCTCCACAATCAGGCTGTGCCTTTGCTTTTCCCATTTGGCATTTGCTATTTATATTTCATTAAAAATGTTTGATTATTTCCAATACTGTTTTTAATTCGGTATCCAAAGTTAATATAGTAAATCGACTTTAAAAAATACTGAAATGTTAATAGCCAGGTTTAGTTAAAGCATTAAAAAATCCATTCGTAATGGATTTTCATTGAGATAGACATTATATATTTTTATATTTCTATACTTTATTCAAAAAAGCTGCTTTAATTTTTAAAGGATAGGAGAGCTTAATGGTATTGAGGAAAACAAGGTCATTTGAATATCAAAAAGAAAAAAATATGATTACAGATCCGCTACTCCCTCTATTAGATGACAAGTTACCAGTAACTGTCAGTAGAAAAAGTTATTGCTGTCATTCCCAGACCAGGCTTTAGCACAGCTTTATCAATTAAGTCAAAGCTGCCATTGCAATGAGAGCAGGACATTTTCATTGGATCAGCATTCTCATTGAAGGGAACCTACAGCAGATTCATTTTTATATAAACACACTTTGTTTGCGTGTCTCTCTTTCTAAAGTGCTGTAGAACCCAAAGCACAAAATTAACATGCCATGTAGCCAATGATATCATTCAAATCTAGAAACCCCTTGTTCATGATTACTAGACAGGAGCAGCCCACTGTAAAAAGAGTGGAGCACCATGAGCAAGAAAAAATTATGCAACTGACAACCTGAATGCAGCAACCCTACAAGAAAATGGAGAAGTGGAGTGAAACAAGAATATGCAATCCCACTCTCTACTTTCTATGCTGCATTACCATCTGCGCCCAGCTAGCAAATGACCAGAAGAGCAGCCTGCGAAAGCTGCTCACACGCCCAAGAGTGAAATGATTTGAGATGGTGCACAGTTCTAACAGAAGAGTTTGACAAAACAGTTCTGACAGTAAGGCTTGTCATTCTGCTCCTTGAAGGTTCCTTTGTTGAGCTGCTTAAGACAGAAGGCACAGACAAAATGCTCTGGGTGGAACTTCTTCCCCATAGCGGTGATACAACGGCCAGTGATGGGCTTTTGGCAGCCAGAACACAGTGATCCACGGCGTTCATGGTAATGCACCTCACAGTATGGCTGGCCATCGTGTTCAAAGAAACTCCCGTTAACAAACGGAGTAAAGCATTCCTAGGAGAAAAGCATACATTTTGATTACTACTATAACAAAATCACCATTAAAAAATGAAATGGAAACTACAAATTCAGATTCTACTAATAACAATGGACAAGTAACTGCATTTATAATTTGAATGAAACCCTCAGATTGATGCTTTGGAGGTCTGCAATGCAGACTAGCAATCTGCAAAGGTCACATTTCAATTAAAGCGGAACAAAACCCGGGGTGGCCTGCTCTGGAATAGAAGCAATTTCATATCAGGATGCTCCGCTGTGTGAAACCCCCTGCGGGTCACCGGGATTTACTCACTTTTCACTGGTCCAGTGTCCCAATTACTGTCTCGCATACAATCAGAGTTAGCCATGCCTATGTAACTTGGCACACGGCTCCCATTGTTTACAATGGGGAGCAAGTGCACCCGCATCCCCAGGCGCGCTCCCACCCTAGTCATTCAGATAAGCTGGGTCAGGAGCGTGTGCGTGCCACTGGGGATGCACCTGCTCGCGCTCCCCATTGACTTAAATCAGAGCCATTTACCAAATGACAGTCATGGCAAACTGCTCTGATTGCACGAGAGCCTGCCCATGCCCTGTTAGACCAGAGAAAGGTTAGCAAATACCGTGACCCAGGGAGGTTTCACACAGCAGGGTATCCCTATCTGCTCTGCTATAAAGCAGATCAGAACTCCAAATTTAAAAAAGCACCGGGGACTATCCTCCTCAGCACAGGTCGGGTTGTTGCCACAGCAAATCATAATGAATGAGTGGTATAATTATATTATATGTAGAATAACTTTGTATAATTTATAAATGTATTTTAAACCCTTATTTCCCCATCCGTCACTATTTTGGCAATTTTAACTGCTGTGCCCTCTAGTCTCTTCCTTGCTGTCCCAATCTCCTGTCCCACCTACTTACCCAAATAACTACCTACCTATTTATCTACCTAGTCACCCACCTACCTACTTATCACATGACCCCTGATCACCCACCTACCTATTCCTTCACATACCTAACTACTTTTATCCACTTAGTCACCCACTCACCTCTCCATCTACCCATTTAAAGCAGTTCAACGCTCACTCTCTACCAAATGAGTACTGGCCCACATTGGGACAAGCTTGGGGGGGCATCCAGATTGCTGGAACCCACACAAAACCCCCAGTTTCACTCAACTGCACCTCAACCCGCCCCCAACAAAATGTGGCTCTTCAATTGACCGCTGGAAGCCAATCATAGGGCAGCCTTTCGCCAGGGGGATTGCAAGCGAGGGGGGGCGGGGTTGTGCGGGCGATTCATTTCAGCATTTCCCTTCTTCTCATCTATATCATGCTCTCCCCAATTGCTGTTGCGTGGTCCCAACTGGCCCTGGAGTCTAATTGGGTGGGCTGTTTCCCTTCCTCTGGGGCACTATGATTTGAGATGCCATGTTGTGTGAAACCCCACCAGTACCCAGATATACTTACCTCGCCAGTGAACCCACGGCACATGCACAGCCGACCCAGCATCTCTCGCATCCTTTGCACGTTCCCACCTTCTGTAATTGAATGGCTACTGTGGCCACACACAGCAATAGAGTGATTCAGGGGATGCCGCACATAGAGGGAACGGCTAAGCTCCCATGCTTGCTGTGCATGCTGTGGGAATGCCGGCATGGTAAAGTATGTATAATAGACGACCAGCAGAGTCTCCCACAGTGGAGCATCCTGATTTAGGTACAGACCGAAACCCTGGGATAGCCATTGTAAATTTGTTTGTGCTGGGGGGTATCTTGCAGTCTTGCACAGGGCGCCGTTCAACCTAAGCTGGGCCTGATGGGATGCCTAATTCACCAGAATGCTGGAGCTAAGGTGGGTATAAGAGCACACATCTCATCCTGCCCAGGTTAGTGCCATGCCTCCCTCTAAGCGCATTCATTTATGTTTTGAGGGATACACTTGTATTCTGCAATTACATTTTATGGTCTGGGGGCTCCACTGGCTTTATAATTATTAGTTTTGTGGTGTGATGCTGGCTACTACTACGTTTGAAGTAATTTTGAATCTTATTTAGCCTACAAAATGCCCAGTAGATATTGAAAACCATACTGGAAAAGGATTAATGGGTCAATATGCAATGGATGCATTTGATAAATACTCCCAGGCCGACCTATCTCCCCCCTGGGGTATCCAGAATCAGGATGCCCCGCTGTGTGAACCCCCCCCCCAGGTTGCTCATAAACTCACCTTCTTTCCAGGTCCAAGGACGAATGGCTGCATCCCTGCTATCCCTCTAACAGGGTGCGTGCCCAAGCCAGGCATTTGGGAATTGCCAGCGTGGGCACGCTCCCTGTTAGAGGATACGGATCCGCTCGTATTAGGCGAGCTCCTGGGCACAGGGTCTCGAGTGTATCCGAGCGCGCCGATTGAACGAGTGGATGCGCATGTGTCGTAGGACCGGGAAGAGGTGAATTCTGAGAGGCGACCTAGGAGTTTTCACACAGCGGGGCACCTCAGCAAGGACCAAAACCCAGGCTAGTCAAAATCCTGGCTTGTGGTCAACTTCAATGTCTTGTATTGGAGTAAATGGAATTTTGGTTCTGAGTAAGTATACTATGCAGAAGTGTATGTGAAAGTCTTTGTCTACTAACAGAAGACAGGAGGCAAATAAGATTCTTACCCTGCAGACAAAGCATTCCGGGTGCCACAGAGTGTTCAGAGCAGAAATATAATTCTCCAGGATGGCATGGGTGCATCCACCACACTTCGGGGCAAACATGTCAAAGTAGTCCTTGCGACAATAGGCTTTACCGTCTCTTTCATGGAAGCCTGTAAACAAAAGCTCTGTCAGAAACTACAAAAAAGGTTTACCTATAAACCATCAGATGCTAACCCTCAGAAGCTAAGCCACCATGCTCCTTACCTTCAGGTCCAAAAAAGGCCCCACACTGCGCACAGAAGAAATGTTCAGGATGCCATGTCCTGTCTAAAGCAGTTACAACTTTCTGTGGTAAAAAGAAACAATGCAGGCTACTTAGAATTAAGTCATTTAGGAAAGAGCCAACCTTGTTCAATTAAATGTAATGGAACTTACATCCAGTATAGGCCCATTACAATAGAAACAGCGTGGGGAAAACAGATTGTGATAGTCTTTTTCACAGTATGGCTGCCCATCTCGCTCAAAGAAGTTGCGCGATCCAATTTCCTCCTGGCAGTGTGTGCAGACAAAGTGCTCAGGATGCCAGGTCCTTCCCATAGCTGTGACAACCTATTGTCAACCAATTTTAAATCATTAACACTTCATAATACTTCATCACCTTCCATTCCAGTACCGTGTATTTACACAACTTACTTGTCCAGCAATTGGCTTCTTGCACGCACCACAAACACCCTTGGCCACAGTAGCTACTCCCAATTTATTAAGATCAGACTGCAGGCTGCCCAGCATGTTGTCTAACTGACTGCCTGGCTTCGGAGCGCTGGAAGGTGGAGAGCTGTTGACAGTCTTTCCTTGCATGAACTGAAATACAAATAAGCAGCAGCTTTCAAAAGATAATCCAATGTTTCTGCTCCGCAGTCAGTTTTAATTTGCAAGATCAAGGTTAAATTGCAAGACACTTATGTACCAAGGATGTTTCGTTAGCTGAAGCTAGGGGCCTATAGGAAGTATTACGACAGTCACCACCATGTATGAAATCCTGGTCTTCCTGTGAAAGCCACGAAGGGGAGGGTGGAAGGAAAGAAACGGATTGCTAGATACCAAAAAAAGAGAAAAAAGAAAAAGAGAAAACCAATGACTAAAAGAATTGCAACAGATGTCCAGCATGCAAACGACACAGGAATTCAATGCATGCACAACGGACACCAGTTTTCAAAATTGTTCAGGGATACTGCATGAATTTAAAACACTGCAATCTCTATATGCCACATGCCAAACCTGCCTTATATGGTTGAGATGGGTTGAGAGGAGGACGTGCAGCTAAGCCTGCCACACTAGTGGAATCAATAGAGGGCATCCTCTGAAAAGTTTTAAACGGATATTACTGCAAGAGCCAAAAGAATTGCTAGCTATGAAAACTATGAAAAACACCACAAACAACTATGCAAAATACATTTAAAAGAAAAGCTTTTATTCACCTTTAAGCACATTTCTGCTAATTAGTCAACAGCAATCAACAGAAAGTTATACAAAAAAAGTCACAAAATGTTCTCACTCGAACATGCTGATACACTAAAGACATGCACAAACCAGCTACTACTAATAAAGTGTTTAAAAGATTCCAGAGCTGGCTAATGGCTTTCCCACAGGGCTTTTCCCCCCGAATTGGGAAGCCCTGTGTCAAAGCCCCAGGAAGCCTGTAGAAACTCAGCTATGTTAGATCCAATGGCACATACGCGGGCTCTCTTCCAATGAGAGACGCCAGCTGAAATGACTGGCAGTAACTTGTCAGGCAGCTCTCATTGTTTTCAATGGGGAGCATGCGTCGCCGCATCCCGGGAATCGTAAGTGTGCGCCCTTCCCAGGGACAGGAGCTCACCCATTACAGTCAATGAGAGCTGTTTGCCAAAAGATGTAAACCTAGCAAACGGCTCTCATTAGCCGAGCGCCTGAGTCACTGGACAGAGGAGAGGCGAGTTTTACTGGGTGAACTGGGGGGTTTCACACAGAAGGGCATCCCAGTTTGGGGGGAAAGTCAAATATTGTTCAACTTTAATATATTGCATAAAAATCCAAATCAGTTTAACACACAATGTTAAACCTGCCTGATCTGGTAGAGAGAAGTTTAAAGGTGGACAAGCTGAAAAGCTGGTCACACTAATGGGGGCAACAGAAGACATCTGTAAGAGAAATTAAAGTATTGGTATTACAATAACAGCCAAAGATACTACCAACAACAAAGAAGCCTAGGCATGCCAAACACAAGAGACATGAAACAGACCATAATAAAAATGGCAAAACGCCTCTAAACAATTAGTCCACTACTACTGAAGTTTCACAGAAAATATTGGATTCCAAATTAAATTATATACCATCACACAAAAAAGCACAAAGCATTAAAAATAAATCCTGCCTGAATAGGTGGAAAAAGAGGATGATCATCCGTCTGGCAGGCAACAGAAACGTTTGACTTGGGGACAGGCACAATTCTTGGGGGAGCAGGGGTAAAGATCCAAGAGACAGGAGGCTCTTCACGGCAAGGTATTTGAGATTCTTCCTGAGAAGGTACTACCTTAGACAAATCCTGATAATCATCACTATATCTCCAAGATGGTGGTGGCTGGGGAGGGAGGGCAGTCAATGCAGGGTGATGCATGGGGGGGAGAGAAGGGGGCAAAGGAGGGGCAGGAGGAGGAAGCCGAGGAAAGGGAGTAATAACAGATGCAGGAGAGGATGAAACAGGGGTTGGAGGAGGAGGATGGGGTTGCGCTGGTGATGTTGACTTAGATACAAGTCTGGTTGTTTGCAATGTGCCAGATGGAGAAGTAGATACAGATAATGTTTTTCTCGTGAGCTGTGGAGAATCCGGTGGTATGATTATCTGAATGAAAAAAAAAGTGGGGAACATTAAGGAAATATAATTAATAGGGCGGCAGTATATTTTATAAGAGGGATAAAAACTACTAATGATGCAAGCACTCCTTGTTCATCTGTAGCAACTGCCCCTATTACAAGCAACTAGAATCCAAAGCAAAAACGTATACCTGGAATTACAGATTACGGAGTCAATTGACTTTTTCCCGTTTTCAAAGTGTAAATGTATTTATTACTATCTGCTTTATTAGATGGATCCGTATTTTAAAAAAGCACCAGTTGTGTAAAAAAACGTAGAAAGAGGTCCATGCAAATCATGCTTCAGACAAACTCTAAGCCTCCTCATCCCCTTTGCTCTACCTTCTCGATCCTTTGTTCAGATGTTTGGACATTTCTAGCTGGCTGAGATGTAATAATCACTCCCTCAGTCAGCCAATTATCTTCAGGGGTCTTGCAAGTCTCCTGTTTATCTATGCCAAACCTTCCGTGGAGTTCTTCAATAAGTTTGTCTTGGGATGGATTTTTATTATAAATGGCTGGTCCAAACTTCCTCCGAGGAGATAGATCTCGAGACATTGGATGCACATTAGGTGACTCTTTTGTCCTTTTAATCACAGATTTCATCTGAACAATAAATAAAATGTTACTGTATGGCAACACACAAGGGCACACTGCACACAAGCAGAGGTACCAACCGTGCCTTTTTTCCAACAATGTTGTTAGAAATTAAACAATGCAGGAGAAGTAAGAAGTCATCAGCCTCTTAAAATACTGAGGCATCATTATTCAGCAGGTTCCGGCATGCACCTATGGCAACAGACACTTTTTGTACATGCACATACATGGAACACAATATGCTTGCCTGACGTGAAGCAGAGATCCTTTCTTGTGCTGGAACCTCAGAAGCTATAACTTGAGAAGATTCAAGAGTCCATAAGGGGTTGACAGGTTTAGCATCAGGCTGGAACTTATACGCTTCATGCGGCGGATAATCTTCATTTGGAATAGTGTCAAAATGTTCACCGTAAGTCTCTTCATAATCTGCATCTTTTAACTTGGCTGTGTTGTCCAATGGTAAACTTGGAAGACACAGAGGTTGGGAAAAGCCATTTTGACCATTACCAGACCTGTCTGTTTCTAACAGGGGATGCACATCTTGAATCCCATTATCTTGAGTAGCTATTACTGTATGATCATGGTTAATAATATCAACTTGGTTCTTCACTTGAGGCTTTTTCAGAAAACTTGGAAGATAAATGTCTGTTCTCAGACTGTAGGAGTTTAAAGGGATGATTCTCTGCTGATCATAGTTAGCAGCTTTTATCTCGAAGCAGTTGTTGGGTACAACAGTTTCTTTTCCAGAATAGGGTGACGAGACAGATGCCTCCTCTTCTTCAATGTGCAGGTAGTTGTTGGCACTAGAGAGTGCATTTGATGTACTTTCTGGCCCTGCATGCAAAGGGGTGGTGCACAATGAACTTGACAGGGATATAGGGCTATTATAAAGTTCGGACACAGGCTCAGAAAAAGTATGACATGTCTGCATCAGAAGTAGAAAGGAAAAGTAGAATGAAATACAGTTGGATAAAATCTTCATGCAAAAAAAAAAAAAAAAAGTGAATATCACCTTAATGTGCGCTGCAAAAAATAGGTTGGCCATAATTCTCACAAACATCTCCTCCTCACGGGCCACCAACAGGCCAGGTTTTGCAGATCTCCACATAAATGCACAGGTTAGTTCATAACTCTGAGCACAAATAATTTCACCTGTGCATCTGTGTGGAGATCTGCAAAACCCAGCCTGCTGGTGGCCCTTGAGGAGAAGGGTTGAGCACATGTGATGTAAAATAGAGGTGGAGACCAAATCCAACTTTCAAACATCCATTTTGGAGAGTATAGAAATTCACCATGCAATTAATAATTTGTGTGGATCACCAGGCGACCATGGATTATTTGATAAATATGCTCCGTTTTTACTGATCAATAAGAAGTTCAGAGTAGGCTCTACAATCAAGTGGTTCCTAGCCCTTCTCAACCATATATAAAATTACCTTGTTTGCGCTTTACAAAGTACTGGATAACAGAATCTAGTTCTTGTATGCAGCCTATAACCCTGTTTGAAAGAGTAACCTCTCGTTTACTGTCTGCAGGGAAACATTAGAAAATAAATCTACTGACGGTGCAAGAGCACCGCAGAGTGTGCTGGTGATAACCAGAGATTGTTTGACAACATTAGAATCTGTTTTGTTGACAGATTACAGGCAGGGAAAAAACACAGAAAAGCCATATTAGATACACATTCAGTATAGGTCTGTGGTCCCTGACCTTTTTACAAGTACCCCTAGTGACAAGATGTTCTAACCAAATAACCCCCAAAGGGTGATAGGGGGGGAGGGGGTCGATCATTGATATATAGTACTAAAATAAGTAGTGCCTTTGAAGCACTGTTTAAATTATATACCACACTAGTCACTCCTGGTGTGCCCCTGGACCCTGCTGTGTACCCCCTGGTATATGTGTACCATAGGTTAAACGGTGGTCTAGGTGATTTGGAGCTCTAAAATAGATGTCAGGGTGAAGAGAGAATAGGATAGCAGAAGAATAACTTTTGCAAAGAAAATCTACATTATATACTGTGTATATATTTGCACCTAAAATAAAAACATACAAAAACCTTACCTTTTTAAAATATAACTAGTTCTAGGAAAGTGAAGACTAAATAAATAGGCCAAGTAAAAACAATGTGTGTAGCTTAGTGCTTCCAGTTGGCATATGGGCACATTTTCAAGTTGTGTAAAAAATATTGTGAAAACTGCCAGTGCAGATCAGACTTTATCTCATACTATGATGTGTATGGCTAGTCTGAAACTGGAAATCTGCCATTTAATCACTTCAGGTCCTGAACAAGGCATAACAAAATGGTTGGAATAAAACCCTGTGTACAAGCACAGAAAACTCCCAAGTCCAGTAGACATTTACACCAGACCAACAGCCTGGCCCTGTTGGAAAGGTAGCGGCCAATTTGGAGCTTCCTCTCCCAGCATTTCAGCCATGTTACTGCCTGGATTCAACTAACATAACTGACAATGCACAGTAACAGGTTCAAGTGCAGCAGCACTTACTGTTTGTAGGTGGCCTGCAAATGCATGAGCCACCATTTTGTTTCTAAAATTCACTAAAGCAGGAGTGGGACACTGATTTGGAAGCAAAATTTGGCAGGAGATGGTAAATGTCTGGTTTATCTCAAAGGCCACCAACATGACAGACATGTCTAAGGTGTTTTTGACAGACCTCCACAATTTTTTCTTACATCTGTCCTTAGACCAAAATGTGATGTGATCTAAAGTTTTACTACGGACTTTACTTTCAATATGGACTTTATTTTATTTCAGAAAAGAGACTTTTGGCAAAGGTCACATCTGCAGCGGAGAGCATAGTGGACCAGGTTCTGACAAATTTAAAGAGACTGTAAACCCAATGGCAAAAACCCAATTCTGTGAAGTACTCACCTGTAGAATTGGTTTTTCTGGGAATCCATTCCAGGCACTCCTTACACTTAGGATTACCTCCTTGCTGATCACGTGACTGCAAGAAAGAAAACAGGTGGCGCCCCTCCTGGCCCATAAGTAGCAGCTGCCTCCTCACCAAAATCAGTTTACTTAAAAAGCAGTAAAAAACGTAAATCAGAGGCAGGCCGGGATGGCCTATATAGGAGTCCATGTTACTTCACACCGAACTCCGCCAGAAAACTCTCAGAAATTAAATTTTGTTCTTTTCACTTTCTCTTATACTTTTTCTTTTTTCCGTTTTTAAAAGCTAATGAAATTAATAAATGGACTAAACACCACCAAAAAAAGCATCAAAAGATAGATCATGACCCAAAACGGGTGGGCCGGAGTGCCTGGAATGGATTCCCAGAAAAACCAATTCTACAGGTGAGTACTTCACAGAATTGGGTTTTTTCTTCCAATCCATTCCAGGCACTCCTTACACTTGGGATCTCCAAAAGCAGTGCCATCTATGGGCGGGATCCCCTAGCGCAGAACAGCAGGTAGTTCATCTCACTACCGCCTGAAGAATCTTTCGACCAACAACAACGTCAGCTGAGGCTCTAACCTTGTAAAACTTGGTGAATGTATGAACCGAAGACCAGGTGGCAGCTTTGCAAACCTGTTCCACCGAAGCCTGATGCTGAAAAGCCCAGGACGCACCAATGGCCCTAGTGGAATGGGCCGTGACCCGAAAAGGGGGTTCCTTCCCCTTGGCCAAATAGGCTCTTCCTACTGCCTGCCTAATCCACTTACTGACCGTGGCTTTAGCTGGCGGAAGCCCCTTTCTCGGCCCTTCTGATAAAACAAAAAGAAAATCTTTGCGGAAGGAATCTGTAGCTGCCAAATAATATCTTATGGCCCTGACTACATCTAAAGAATGAAGTGCCCTTTCCTTAGCATTAACCGGAACTGGGCATAAAGAAGGTAGAATTACCTCTTGATTAAGGTGAAAATGAGAGACGACCTTAGGTAAAAAATCAGGCTTAAAACGAAAAACTACCTTGTCTCTATGTAACTCAAAATAAGGAGACTTCATACATAAGGCAGCTAACTCAGAAACATGCCGCACAGAGGTGATTGACACCAAAAATATCACCTTAAGCGTCAAAATGCTCAATGGAGCGTCAATCATGGGTTCAAAAGGAGCACCCTGTATAGCCGTCAACACCAGATTCAAGTCCCACACCGGTAAAATGGATTTGCGCGGTGGTCGGACATGAGTGACACCTTGAAAAAAAGTCTTAACGAGCCTATTACTAGCGATAGACTTCTGGAAAAAAATAGATAAGGCAGACACATGCCCTTTTAGGGTGCTTAAAGTGGACTGTCACCCAGGGGTGATCGGCCCGAGAATCTATAAGATTCCCGGGCCGATCACCTCCCTCACCGCGGGACATCCGAGATCGGGATGTCCCGCGGTGAGGGACCCCCCCAAAACCCCCGAAAAACTTACCTCATCGGCGTGCGCGCGCCCGCGCCGGCCGTTTCTGGATGGCCGGGGTGCCCCCCTGAAGGATAGTCAAAATCCTGGGTGTTGGTCCACTTTAACTGTAGGCCCATATCTAAGCCATCTTGTAGAAATTCTAGAAATCGAATACCTTCTGCATGAAAAATTCCTAGCCTCACACAAAGATATGAATGATCGCCAGACCCTGTAATTATGGAAGAAGAATTCTTCCGGGCCAGAATCATGGTAAGAATAACCTTAGCCGATAAACCCTTCTCTGCTAAGATCGAGGTCTCAATAGCCAGGCCGACAAAGCTAGCATCTGTAAATTCAGGTGCCAAGTGCCCCCTGTGTGAGAAGATCTGGCTCGACTGGTAGGCGCCAATGGTCCACCGACAACCTTGAAGGAGCTACTAAAATGGTTGGTACCCCCTCCTGAGCTATCTTTCTTAGCACACGGCTCTTGAGCGGAAGCGGGGGAAAGATGTACAGAAGCTTGAACCTTGCCCAGGAGACTGACAGGGCGTCCGTTGCTATGGCCAGAGGGTCCCTTGACAGGGACATGAATTTCGACCGTTTGTGATTGTGTCTGGATGCAAAGAGATCCACTTCCAGACACCGCCAGCGAAGACAAAGGGCTTGAAAGACCTTCCGACTGAGGGACCATTCTCCCCGACGCAGAACCTTTCTGCTCAGAGCGTCGGCCTCCTGGTTTTCTACCCCCGGGATGTAAACTGCCGAGATGCAGGGAACATTCTCCTCTGCCCAAGTCAGAATCCGGCTTACTTCCTCTAGAGCACTCTTGCTCCGAGTACCCCCATGATGACTGATATAGGCTACTGCCGTCCGATTGGACCTGGACTGCCTGCCCCTTTAAACTGGGGGGTCAGATACTGAAGCACTAGCCGGATTGCTCTTAATTCCAATATATTTATGGAAAGCTGATTCTCCTTCGGCCCCCACTGTCCCTGGATCTTCTGTGTTTGCCAGATGCCCCCCCAGCCTGTGAGACTGGCATCCGTGACAACAATCTGCCACTGTGGTGTCAGAAAGGACCTGCCTACAGACAGATGAAGAGGGTCCATCCACCACAGAAGAGATTGCCTGGCTGAGGGTGTTAGCACAAAGACTTGATCCAGCGACTGCAGGGCTCGATCCCAGCTTGCCAACAGATTCCACTGAAGAGGCCTCATGTGAAACTGGGCAAAAGGTACGGCCTCGAAGCAGGCTACCATAAGGCCTACTAGCTTCATCCCTAGCCGAATGGTCGGCTGCTGGCAAGCCAGTAAAAACTCTATTTGATTCCGCATTAGCCGAGCCTTCTGCTCTGGTAGAAACACTTTGACTTGAACTGTGTCCAGAATCATTCCTAAGAAATTCCTTACTGGTGCCGGAGTGATATCGGACTTCGGGTAATTGATCACCCAGCCGAACTCTTCCAGAGTTGATAGGACAGTCTGCGTGTCTTATGATCTGCTGAAGAGACCCGGCTGAAATTAAAAGATCGTCCAAATATGGGATGATGCATATCCCCTGGCTCCTGAAAATGGCCATGAGACCCGCCAAAACTTTGGTGAACACTCTTGGAGCCAAGGATATCCCGAATGGAAGCGCCACAAACTGGAAGTGCTGATCTTCCAGGGCAAACCTCAGGAACTTCTGATGCCCTGGAAAAATCGGCACATGCAAATACGCGTCCCTTATGTCTATAGAAGTCATAAGATCCCCGGGCCGAACTACTCTTACCGCTGACCTTAGCGTCTCCATGCGGAAATGTTTCTCGCGGATATACCTGTTGAGATCCTTTAAGTCTAAAATGGGACAAATCGACCCATCCCTCTTGGGAATTGTGCCTTGCGGGCGGTCTGGCTGCAAACTCGATCTTGTAGCCCGAAGACACCACCTCTTGGATCCAAAGATCCACCATGTGGCACCTCCAGATATGAGCAAAATGCAAGAGCCGTCCCCCCCACCCGCTCGGGTGAAGGTGCCCCCTCATGCTGGAGTGGGCTTGGCTGGAGGTTTGGGCCTACTTCTCCAGGCCCCTCCTGCCCTATTACGCGCTCTGCCTACCCCAAAAATCTCTACAGGAGCAAGGACGGAAGACACCTCTGCCACTCCGAAAGGGCTGATATGATGAAGGCCTCTGAAAAGGCCAAGCCGACCTCTTTCTCTGAGGAAGCTTGCCATCCTTGACCATACCTGTAGCGATAACCTTTATCGCCGGAGGGCTTCCCCACCAGAGACGTCCTTTTCCCAATGGTGAGAGGTGCTGCAGGAATTCCAGAGTCATCCGTGAGGAAATCAGGAACAGCTCTTACAAGGGCTAGTGAATGGCGATATAGCGTTTCCCCCAATAAGAGACGGAAATCAGTATTGAGGGTGAAGATGACCTTGTTTTATTAGTGCCACCCTGGGCCTTATATGCAAGTCTCCATGCAAGGGGACCTCCCCTGTGGACCTGATGGAGAACTGCATGACAAACGTACAGACCAATGGGAGCAGGCCACACAATCCCTCAACTCTGCCGGTAACACAATCAGCAACACAATGGCAGTCTAACACAATCAACACAATGACAGCCTGTAACACAATCAACAACACAATTACATTGTCTGGAACATAAAGTCCAAGGGGCAGAAACAGTGCCTTTAAAATCCAATATGCCCAAGTAGGGTCCCATTGGCCGTATAGAAAAAGGAACAGTGGGCATCCAATGAATGACCCGGTGGGCAATTGAATAGTGGTGAAATCCAAAAGGCAGAGAGTCTGTCACAATACCGTCCAGCTTTTCTCCAAAGAGTCTGCTCCCTAAAAAAGGTAGATCCGTAAGAGCTTTCTTAGCGGCGGCATCAGCCAACCATGTCTTAGCCATAAGGAACAGCGCAAGGCCACAAGAAGAGCAGAGGTTCTAGCCGCCAGCCTGACCGCATCGTCCATCGCAGTGATAGCGAACGAGTTAAAGTCCAAACAATCCTTAAAATCTTTGGACTCTTGAATAAGCCTGCGAGACTTAGCCCTGGCTACATTTTTCTTCATCTTCTTCCTTGAAGCCAGGGACACAATGGCCGTGGCACAAACAGGATGTAAAAAGGATCCTATCATTGCAAAGCATGGTGGGCCAATTGATCCATACGTCTCTCTGTGGGATCTCTTAAGGATCCCATGATAGAAGTATTAGACAAGCCTGCTACTGGGGCGTCCACCTCAGGTGGATAAGACCAAAGCTTAATCATGTCCGCCGGAAAGGGATACCTAGCGTCTAGGATCTTGGGAACAGCCGGTAGCTTGTTAGGATTTTCCCACTCCTTTAATACCATCTTGGAAAAGTGCGGCTGTTCCGGGAACACCTGCCTTTGCCTTACTGGCTTAAACAGGTCGTCCTTCCCTCTTTTCGCCACCTCAGGAGGGGTAATATTCAAAGTTTCAAAAACCGAGGAGAGCAAACATTCTGTTTCGTCTGCGAGGAGGGGGTCCTCATCAGACGAGAATAAGATAGTTATCTTCCTTCCCTGAGCGCAACTCGCTCCTCTAAATACTCCTCGTCCTCCTCCTCACCAAAAGAGGCAAATACATATTTTCCCTCCGCAACAGGTTTTCAAATGCCTCCTCTTATAGGCGGCCTTCTTTGGAATAACCAAGGACAACTGCCTCTCCAGGTTATCCAACCTGTGTGCTATGTCCGCCTGCGCCTCACTGCCTTCCCTCTCTCCGGAGGATGTAAGGGATGGTTGAGCAGTCACGCTCCCTCCAGCATAGCGGGGCTAGAGACCGGAGCAGCTGCTCTATTATGGTCTAAACCAATTCTCATGGCGCAAGCGGAACACACCGTGCTGAAACTACCCAGGGGATCCTGCTTACATAAAAGGGCAGAGCTCAAGTGGGATGCCCGAATCACTATCCCCTGATGCCTCTCTCATGGTTTGGCAATCAGACCTAAAAGGTCCTAAGCCTAAAAACCAATCCCAAAAGGGACCGGAAATAACCACAACCCTTTTCTATCCTTCTTCCAATTTCTAAAAATAAATCAAGAGAAAAGGAGCATTAATAATCTCCTTTCCTTTTTTTTTTTTTTTTTTAATCTAATAAAAACCAATCATACTGATATTAAGAATATAATAACCTAACATATTTATATTAATATATATATATATATATACACACATACACACAATATAAAGTAAAAGAGATAATACTATAAAAAATAATATTATAAAAATAATAATAGTACCATTAATAAATAATGACATTGATAAAGCAATTGGTCCTAAAAGTGATCATAAAATTAATAATAAAATTGATAATGGCGATATCCACTCACCACCACCGTTCTCTCTTCACAGCCTAAACGAAAGATAAGATCATACATAAAAAGTAAGAAAGGCTGCTTAACGCCGCAAGTCAAAAAACAGGTCGGCCAAACTGTAAAATAATAATCATAATAATACCAGCAGGCTCTGTCCGTAATTCACCCACACACAAGCCTCCAAGGCTCAAAGAAACGCAGCAACAGGCAACCTGCCCCGGACGGCCGCCACCGCAGCCACCCGCATTCACACAATAAGTGCTTCCCGGCTGCCGTGGCCGCCCTAGTGTCAATCCTGAACACCACAAACGGCCTGCTCAGTTATGGCCGCTTTTCATAGGCTGCATCCACAGCACCAGTCATGGCCGCCCGCTGTCCTGCAGGCTGCTACACTTACTTGGAATAGCGGGGAATAACAAGACCCGACCTTATTCCAGTGATAGAGAGCGCACTGCAGGAAACACGGCTTTGTGGTTCCGTGTTAAACTCCGCCCCCTGCGTGACATCAGCCACGCCCCTTAAAGGCATACCTAAAAAATTGTATTTATTTTTTTTTTTGAGAAAAAACCTAACTTGGAAGAAGGATGGGTTGAATTAAAAATAAAAAAAGTTCCTCAGCAGGTACACCAGAGAAAAACCTGCGGCTGACTTGCTTTTTTAAAAAGCCTGCAGTCCGGAGACTATACGCTCTGTAAGACCCCGGCGCTTCCACCTTACCTTCACGAACCCCAGAACAGCCAGACGCTGTAGGAGGCACAATTTGGGTCTAGGGGATCCGTGGGAATAAGGTTTACACAGAAAGCCAACAGGGTGCAATCCCCCGCTTGCTGCCAATCCTTGACAACTACTTTCCTGAACCTTCACAGTCACTTGCCACTGCAAGAAAGAAAAACTGATCTTGGTTAGGAGGCAGCTGCTACTTATGGGCCGGGAGGGGCCACACCCGTTTTCTATCTTGCAGTCACGTGATCAGGAAGGAGGTAATCTCAAGTGTAAGGCGTGCCTGGAATGGATTGGAAGAAAAAGTAAGGCAGCAAGCACCTTATCTAATGCATGTCCAATGTGCCTCTTCTCCATTTGCCTCTTCTCTCTATTTCCTGAAGCACTGGGAAGTGGCAAACCTCCAAAATTTTCCCTTCTTTCTTATTCATTTCTACAACAACAAAAAATACCATTTTGTGAGATACTCACCTGTAAAATGGTTATTACGAGTATGTCACCCCCCCCCCACTTCCCGATATTCATGACACTTGGGAACCCGGCCTGTAGAGGGCGATCTTGCAGAGATGACATGGAAAAAAGGAGCCCCTCCTGGTCCATAAGTACTGGGTTCCTCCCACTATTCCTCAGTCTTTTTAAACAGCAGTGAAGAACCAGGAGGAGCCAATTATATTCAATAATTGTAAAATTATATGAGAATAATACCAAATAAAGGATCCCTTAGAACAAAAAGAGCCAATTATATTTAATAACTGTAAAATTATTTGAAATAATAATACCAAATAAAGGATCCCTTAGAACAAAAAGAGCCAATTATATTCAATAATTGTAAAATTATTTGAAATAATAATAATAATCACCATATAAAGGATCCCTCGAACAAAAAAGGGCGGGGGAGGGGGGGTGTGACATACTCGTAATAACCATTTTACAGGTGAGTATCTCACGAAATGGTATTATTCCTAGTATGTCACACCCCCACTTCCCGATATTCATGACACTTGGGACATCCAATAGCAGTGTCTATAATGGGTGGGGATCCCAAAGGAAAAATGCATAACTTAAATTACTGCAGCTTGCAGAACTTTGCGGCCAAAAACAGCATCCGCTGAGGCCCGCACATCAACCTCGTAAAACTTAGAAAAAGTATGCACAGAAGACCAAGTCGCAGCCTTGCAGACTTGTTCAACAGAAGCTTGGTGCTGAAAAGCCCAAGAGGCTCCAATAGCACGAGTAGAATGAGCGGTGACACGAAAAGGGGGAACCTTCCCCTTCACCATATAGGCCCCAATGATAGCCTGACGTATCCACTTACTAAGGGAAGATTTGGCAGGAGCAAAACCCTTCTTGGGCCCAGAAGGCACAACAAAAAAAGCATCCGTCTTGCGGAAGGCCGAGGAAGTAACTAAATAATACTTAACACAACGAACTACATCCAAAGAATGTAAGACCCTTTCCTTGTCGTTACTAGGTTTAGGACACAAGCAAGGAATAACTATATCCTGATTTAGGTGGAAAGCAGACACCACCTTAGGAAGGAAATCCGGTTTAAAACGGAAAACAACCTTATCTTGATGCCTCTCAAAATAAGGGGCTTGAATAGACAAAGCCGCCAGTTCAGAAACTCGGAGGACAGAAGTAATAGCAACCAAAAAGGCAACCTTCTGAGTAAGAATAGGAAGAGGAATATCCTGCAATGGCTCAAAGGGAGCAGCTTGCATAGCCGAAAGCACCAAAGATCGCAAACAGGAAGTAAAGGCTTTCTGGGAGGCCGAACATGCGCGACTCCTTGGAAAAAGGTCTTAACCAAAGGATGAAGAGCAAACGATCTTTGAAAGAAAATTGCCAAGGCAGAGACTCGCCCTTTCAAAGTACTAATCTGGAATCCCATATCCAGACCTCGTTGCAGATATTCCAGAATTCTAGGAATAGAAAATACTCTACAGGGCATTCACACCAATCAATATAGGACCTCCAAGTCCTGTAATAAATGACAGAGGAAGACTTCTTCCTAGCTCTAATAAGAGTCTGAATAACCACATCAGAAAGACCTTCTTCTTTCAAGATGGAGACTTCAGCAGCCATGCCGTCAAAGCCAGCGTTTGTAAATTGGGGTAACAAAGTTGACCCTGAGTGATGAGATCTGGAAGAAGAGGCAGATGGACACGATCCACTGCCAGCCTTACTACGTCTGCGTACCACAGACGTCTTGGCCACCTTGGTGCCACCAGAATTGCTGGCACCTCCTTCAGTGCTAGCTTGCGACCCACCTTGCTGATCATGGAGAATGGGGGAAACAGATATAGGAACCCCCAGATCCCTCCAGGCTAGAGACATGGCATCCGCTACCACTGCCAGAGGATCCTGGGATAGAGACACAAAAGCTGGCAGCTTGTGATTGTGACGAGAAGCAAACAGGTCCAACTGTGGAGTCCCCCACTTGTGACAGAGGAACTGAAAGACCCTTGGATTGAGAGACCATTCTCCCTGGTGAGAACATCCCCTGCTCAGGGAGTTTGCCTCCACATTCTCTATCCCCGGAATGTAAACTGCTGATATGCAGGGAACATTGATCTCTGCCCACTGAAGGATCAGAGACACTTCCCGGAGGGCACCCCAACTGCGAGTCCCTCCCTGGTGATTGATGTATGCAACAGCTGTTCAGTTGTCTGACCGAATCTAAACTGGCAGACCGTGTAAGAAATGGGTCAGTCGAAGTAGAACAAGACGTATGGCCCGAAGCTCTAATACATTGATTGGAGAATGAGCCTCCTGAGGCCCCCACAATCCTTGGAACTGCGATATTAACCACCACTGAAGGGACTGCAAAACGTGGGGAGACAATAGACAAGCCTGATTTAATGATAGTGGGCAACTGTCCCACTTTGCCAAGAGGAAGAGCTGAAGCGTCCTTATGTGAAACTGGGCAAACGGGACTGCCTCGAATGCAGCTACCATCAATCCCACTAGTCTCATCCCTAGACAGATAGACTGACGAGGGTTGAATCAGAACCATTCCAGAATCAGGCCCAGGAAGGGAATTTCCCTGGACGGACAGAGAGGATTTGGGGTAACTTATTACCCATCCGAACCTCTCTAGCGTAGAGACCACCATCCTGGTGTCCAACTCTGATCGAGGGAGGAGGCCGCGATAAGAAGATCATCCAGAAAAGGCACAATGCGGATGCCCTGGACCCTGAATATAGCCATCACTCATGCCAGCATCTTCGTAAAGACTCTTGGGGCCGAGGTAAGGCCGAATGGCAGGGCCACAAATTGATAATGCTGGTCTTCTATCGAGAACCTGAGAAATCTCTGGTGACCCAGAAAAATAGGAATGTGCAAATAAGCATCCTTGATGTCTATGGATGTAATGAAGTCCCCCTGACGGAGAGCATCGATCGTTGATCGCAGAGACTCCATGCGGAATTTTCTGAAACTGATAAATTGATTGAGTCTCCTTAGGTCTAGGATAGGCCGAACAGAGCCGTTCTTTTTGGGGACCGTGAATAGGTTGGAGTAAAACCCCAAACCCCTTTCCGCTGGAGGCACTAGGCTGATAACAGCCATATTTAACAGATTCGCTACTGCTGCCCGCAGTCCCTGCGCAATTGCCAGATCTGGCGGCATCCGGGACATGAAAAATCTGGGAGGAGGTCGGGACTCGAATTCCAGTTTGTAACCGGAAGAGACTACTTCCAGAACCCAATTGTCTGATACCTCCTGTACCCAGACCTGGAAGAAGAACCGCAGCCGTCCCTCCACCCATAAGGGTGAGGGCGTCACCTCATTGTTGAGCAGGCTTAGTGGCAGATTTGGTTTTGGACCCCCAATTCTGACTTGGACGGCCACGTCCCTTTCCTCTATTCCATGCATTCCCTCTAGGGGCTGAAAAGGCCAATCCTCTACCGGATCTAGACCCCCGAAAGGAAGGGTTAAAAGAGGCCACTCCACGAAAGGAACAACGTTGTTTCTTACGCTGAGGTAATTTACCTCCTTTAGTGACAGAATCCAATTTTTCTCCAAAGAGGCGCAATCCCACAAAAGGGAGCGCTGTAAGCGATTTCTTGGCTACAATATCAGCTGCCAACTGCCGCAACCATACTGACCGCCGGATGGCGACTAACAAGGCAGAGGTTCTGCTGCACATGAGCAGAGTATCATCTAAGGCAGAAAGTACAAAAGATGCAAACATCTCACATCGCTTAAGAGCGGCGTACTCATCAGAGGCCGGATCAAGCCCTGAGTAATTCATTAGGTCTCTCACAAAAGACCTAATAGCCACTGTCATGAGTGCCGAAGCACCAACAGGCAGCAAGGCCGAGCCCACACTGGAAAAAGCGTGGCACGCCATTTGATCAATACGCTTATCCTCTCCATCTTTAAGTGTAGTGGAGTCAGGAGAATGCAACACAGAAGAATTGGATAAATTAAGCACAGGGGCATCCACCCATGAGCAGAGTATCTTTTAAAAATCCAGTCTCTCTATAAATTAATTAAATATTAATGCATAGATGGCCATTGTATGCTTGCGCACACATAGGTATTTGTCCTCCGCATTTAACCCATCCATGCAGTGAGTGTACACATGCCCAGAGCGGTGGGCACAGGTGGTGATGACCAACGCTTAACAGTATCAGCTGGGAAGGGATATTTCTTGTCCCAGCCCAAGGGAATGCCAGGAAGCCGCGCAGGCTTCTCCCAGTCTTTAAGAATAATTTCATCAAAATGCTTTTGATTTGGAAATTCTAAACAAGGTTTAGAGACTCAAAAGAATTCCCCTTTTTGAGGAGGGACTACTTCAGGAGGAGTAATAACCAAAACCTCAAATAAGTGAGCAAGAGCTTTTGGGGTATCCACAATACTTACTTCACCCTGCTCAATCTCAGTACCAACAAATTGCTGTTCATCAGAAACATCGGATTCCTCATAATAATTCTCCTTCTTCTAACTGAGAAGGATCAGACCAATCAAGCAATTCACAATTGTCTGACTCCCTTGCCGGAGCGGCATGAGTCAAGTGATTTATTTTAGCTGAGGCCTTCTTAGGCACATAGGTAGACATTAATCTTTCAAGATGAGCCAATCTGGCACATAAATCAGCATGCGACTCACCACCCATGACAATATCATTGGGGGTACGGACAAGACATGGCGGAGTAGGAGATGAGGCATTAGCCGCAGGCCCTGAAGCCTGTGCCTCAGTTTGCTGCATAATAGTTAATTGTGCACAAGGGACGCAAAGAATTGCGTTATCCCCAACAAGGGATGCCCCACATCCAAAACATTGCCGAGTCTGTGCAGAGGGAATTGCATGTCTGTTACCCTGGGATGCCTCCATATGGTGTTTAGTATTATACTATAATTGATTATAGTCGCCAAGTATATATGGGATTTACGCAATTGCTACCCGGGATGCCCCTTTAAATAGTCCCAAGTGGGAGGATTGAAACACAAATGGACCCCCAAATAAGGCATAAGGGCTTTTTTTTTTATTATTATGATATAAGGACCAGGAGAAACCCCTTTTTAAATAAGGAGTTTCTACCTACAGAGAAAACAAAAAAAACAGTCACCAAATGCACACAATATAAATAAATGACAGAAAAAAACTCCCTTCAGCCAAGCTGAAGGGTACTCACAGCCCATGCAATAAGCTCACATCATGAGGTAAGGCCACATGGAAGCAGGAAGTCAAACAGAGCATACAGGTGCTCTCTGAATAAAAGCATGCCTAAGCCCCGCCCACTTCCATAGTATAGTAAAACATACATAATAAAAATAAGAAAAAAAGACTTAATTTATATATCTCTTTTTTTTGTGTGCATGGTGACAAATAAGCCCAGATAACGCCCCCCCCCCCTTCCCCCCTCCTTTTTACCCAGCAGGGTTAAAGGAGACTAAGAGGAGAGGCTAGAAATGCACCCATAAGGCACAAGGGGATTATAAAGGGACAGGGGCATCCCATGCCGGGATCACCAACCCGGAAGCCGCCTACCCACATTTGGGTAATACTCCTGTATACACCAGAAGGTGTATGTATCTATCTTTGCCTGAACCACACAGCCAGGGCTGGGAGGCACACAATATAACCAAACATATTTAAAGAGTTTCAGACAGAAATAGAGAAAAAAAGGGCCGGGGCAAACCCGGCTACCTGCAGCTTGAAGGAGAGTCATCTTCTGAATGCTTCGCCGACTGCAGAGACGAAAAGACTGAGGAATAATGGGAGGAACCCAGTACTTATAAACCAGGAGGGGCTCCTTTTTTCCATGTCATCTCTGCAAGATCACCCTCTACAGGCCGGGTTCCCAAGTGCCATGAATATCGGGAAGTGGGGGGTGTGACATACTAGGAATAAACTGCTAAAGCAGTCTAGTGTGGAAGGCACCATGTTTATCAGACGTCTGGCAGAGTTTGCATCCTTGTGGTTCGGATCCTGAAGGAGTGCACACATAGTTACCTGTCCTATACCAGCACATATTTACCTGTCCTGTAGCAGCAGCTGTTCCAGTAGCATCCATCACTCTATTAGACTGGCGTTTATGTAAGTTCCCATGTCATCCAGTTTTGGTATCGCTGTATGTGTACAAATAAATTCTCCTGACCACTCATTCACTTGAATGGCTGTGTGGCACCATACAAAGTGTGGGGGGCTTCAGTGGCATCGTGCAGCAGAGGAAAGAGCATGGCACCCAGTGCTGCAATCGGGCACTTGGCACCGGTGGATTACAGGCAAGGTAGGTGTCTTTTTATTGTTTAACACCTTAGCCCTGCTTTAGGGCTAAGTAAGGGTGGCAGGGTGGGTTGTTTAATAATGGGCAGTCTGGCTGGACTGGCGCTTTAATTACAAGACTATCAGTCTTGTAGCAGGCTACCTAAAACCAGCTTTATATCTGCTGCGGTTTGTAGATTTCTACCACTTGTATTTGACTAGCTCTATTTTAATGTTTTAATTGAAACATAGGCCTTGGATTCACTAAGAGTTGAAAAGAATTCTCATGGTAGTAAAAGATTCAGTTCATGAGAAAAAAAAGCCTGAGAATTTCACTGTTAGTGAATCACCAGATAGGAAGACAATGAAAGAAAAAGAATTGAACTTTACACCTGTAGTAAAAAGTGCCATTGATTTTCATTGTCTTTTTATCTGGTGATTCACTAACAATGACATTCTCAGCCTTTTTTCTCATGAATTGAATTTTTTACTACCATGAGAGTTTTTTTTCAACTCTTAGTGAATCAAGACCATACAGTTAAAGTGCTACTGCAGGCAAAGGTAATTGTTACACCATTGCTACATTTAGCACCTTCATAAACGGTTTTCCGTTATTAAATTGAAGAGGATATGGCCAGAAAAAAATACAGTTTTGTTAGTACTCACCTTTAAAACGGGTATTATGAGTGTGCCATACACTCCACTTCCTTCATCATTACATCTGGGTATTCTCCAGTAGAGGACGAACTTCTGCAGAGATGAATATGCAAAAAAGAAAGCCCCTCCTGGTCCATAAATACCTAGGACCTCCCACCAATTCCCCAGTGTACAAAAGCAGTAAAGGGACCAGGAAGAACCAAATATAACCGTAACAAACAAAACCAATGGTTCACCATATAAAAGCTCCAGAACACCTGAAACAAACTAGGGTGGGGTGAAGTGGAGTGTATGGCACACTCATAATACCCGTTTTAAAGGTGAGTACTCACAAAACGGTATTATTCTAAGTGTGCCATACACTCCACTTCCTTCATCATTACATCTGGGACATCCAATAGCAGTGTCCGACATGGGTGGGAACCAGAAACAGTAAGGAATGTGCCAACTCAAACCACTGCAGCTTGCAGAACCTTTCGGCCAAAAACAGCATCCGCTGAAGCCCGCACATCAACCTTGTAAAACTTGGAAAAGGTATGAACGGAAGACCAAGTAGCAGCCTTACAAACCTGCTCAACAGAAGCCTGGTCCTGAAGAGCCCAGGATGCACCAACAGCACGAGTAGAGTGCGCAGTAACCCTAAAAGGGGGAGTCATCCCCTTAGCAGAATGGGCCCCAACAATGGCCTGACGAATCCATTTGCTAATCGTAGATTTAGCAGGAGCCAAACCTTTCCTGGGCCCGCAGGGCACCACGAAAAAAGAGTCCGTCTTGCGGAAGGAAGAAGTAATCACCAAATAGTACTTCACACAGCGAACAACATCCAAATTGTGCAGAACCCTCTCCTTGTCATTGCTAGGCTTAGGACACAGGGAAGGGAGAACAATGTCCTGATTGAGGTGGAAGGCAGACACCACCTTAGGAAGAAAACCCGGCTTAAAACGAAAAACCACCTTATCCTGGTGTCTCTCAAAATAAGGGGCCTGGATCGACAGGGCCGCCAACTCATAGACACGCCGGACAGAGGTAATAGCCACCAAAAAAGCAACTGAGAGAGAACCGAAAGAGCAATATCCTGTAACGGCTCAAAAGGAGGACCCTGCAGAGCCGAAAGGACCAAATACAAATCCCAAACAGGGACTACAGCCTTCCGAGGGGACCACACATGCACGACCCCATGGAAAAAAGTCTTAACCAGCGGGTGCAAAGCAAAAGACCTCTGAAAGAAAACCGACAGAGCAGAAACCTGTCCTTTCAAAGTAGTAAGCTGGAACCCAAGATCCAGATTATGCTGAAGAAACTCCAAAATCCTGGGTATAGAAAAAACCCTGCAAGGCAAAGTTCTAGCCTCACACCAATCAATGTAGGACCTCCAAGTCCTATAGTAAATGCCAGAAGAGGACCGCTTCCTAGCCCTAATCAGGGTCTGAACAACAGCCTCAGACAAACCTTCCTCTTTCAAGATGAAGGTTTCAGCAGCCAAGCCGTCAAAGCCAGCATCTGTAAATTGGGGTAAAACAGATGACCCTGAGATAGCAGGTTCGGCAGCAAGGGTAGCCGGTACTGGTCCACGGCCAGCCTTACAACGTCTGCGTACCAAACTCTTCTTGGCCACTTTGGAGCCACCAGAATCGCTGGTTCCCCTTCTAGAACCAGTTTGCGAACTACCTTGCCCAGCATGGAGACAGGTGGAAACAGGTACAGAAAGCCCAGGTCCTTCTAAGCCAGTGACAAGGCATCCACTGCCAAAGCCAGGGGATCCTGAGACAGAGACAAAGGGCCCCCAGGAGGAGCCAGGACGGCGTCCTCTGTTCTTGTTCCAGGACTCTGCGCGAGACCCAGCAAAGGACACCCCTCTATCCTGCTTGGCCCCACGGTAGGGGGTCGAATGGGAGCTTGGGCCACGAAAGGGCCGAATCTGACGCTTGCGCTGGGGCAACTTGCCACCCTTGGCAAATATATCTAACCTTTCTCCAAACAGGCGCAGCCCTTTAAATGGAAGCCCCGTAAGGGCCTTCTTGGCGACGTTGTCAGCAGCCCACTGGCGTAACCAGATCGCGCGGCGTATGGCCACCACCAGAGCAGAAGATCTAGCGCTCAGCTTAATAGCATCGTCCAATGCAGATAGGATATAATTCACAAAGGTCTCACAGGTGGCCAGAGCGTTGGCGGCCTCTGAGGGCAAGTCATCCGCCCCTTCCAGGGCAGTCTTAACCACCGTCCTGAGCGCCACCGCCGTGATGGCTAAGGCGCAAACCGGGCGGAGCGACGCTCCCCCAAATGCAAAGGCATGACATGCCAATTGATCAACGCGCTGATCCTCTAGATCCCGCAGCGTAGTAGTGTCGGGGGAGTGCATAATAGAGGTGTTGGGACAGACTCAGAATCGGGGCATCGACCTCGGGCGGCGATGGCCAACACTTAACCAGATCGGCAGGAAATGGATACTTCCTATCCACAGCTTTAGGAATCCCCTGGAGTTTGCTGGGATGTTCCCATTCTTTCAGCACTAGGCTATTAAAATGAGTTTGTTCGGGAAACTCCAACCGCACCCTAGCGGTATGAAACAGATCACCCCTTTGCCGAGGGGTCGCGGGAGGGGGAGAGAGGGATAACACATCAAAGATCTGAGACAGCAGTCTATCAATGTCGTCCTGAGACCAATGATCAGAACCAGACTCCTGGACTCGTCCTCGTAGGATCCTGAGTCAGAGAGCAGTTCCCCTTCCTCTGATGGGGACTGAGCATAGGAAAGCAGTAAATCATCAGATTCTACAGGGAGAATAGTAGATTCAGGATTCAAATGACACCTCTTGGCAGTAGCCTTGTGCGCCAAGGAGCCAGCGATGAAGCTTTCCACACAGGCCAAATCAGCGTGAGAATCCCCATTAGTATTGGGGGTTAGGCTCAAGCTTGGGGGAGTAGGGGAAGTAAGGCGAGGTGCGGGCCCGGCCTCGGAAGAGGTGGGGAGACCGGCTAGCGCCTGTTGGGCACAAGGGACGCAGACCCGTGCATTGTCACCGCTGCTAGGTAAAACCCCACAAGCTGCACACAGACGGGCATGTCCCGGGGGGACCCCGTTCACAATATACTGGGATGCCTCCATATGGTGATTATTAAATTCAATATGCCAGTAGGGATTTACACTTTAAGCAACCCTGGATGCCCCAATAACCCGCTGGGAAGTGGGAGTAATTTCTGAAAAATGGTCTGGACCGGGCGCTACGTCGGGCCGGGAGAAGCCACCGAGGACCGCTGTCTGAAAGACACAAGGGGAAACAGGGATGTCACGAGCCGAGCGCGAAGAAGCAAGCTAGGGAAAAGATCGCCCATGAGGGCACTTACAGATCTGTGAGGGGAGGACCGTCTTCACCACGCGCATGCGAGAAGGAAAATGGCACCCAGCGAACCTTGAAGGGCGGGCCAGAGCGGGCGATGACGCGGAACGCGGCAGACCGAACCACGCCCCCCTCCCGGAGAGCGCGAAGCTAGAAGGCGCGCAGCCAATCAGGAGAGAATAGTAGATACGTCAGCATCACTTCAGAGAAGAAGTCTGACAGAGTGAGTAAGGAGATTGAAAACGAACCCCGAATGGTGCTGCCGTATGCGCCATAGAGAACAGTAAAAACGCTAGTTAGTTGAAAAACTAAAAAGTGAAAAGCGCTCTGACACCCGGTAGCGGTAAAGCTATCTATAGTGTAATAAAGGCAAGGATAGGCCATCAAACACATACCCCCCCCTCTTTTTCCCCCCTCTAACGGGGGAATCTGGGGAGGAAGGTGACCCGAATAGAGGGTTCACCGTTAGATGGGACATGGGGGCACTGGTGCGGGAGGGGCATCCACTGAAGGCTCACCATTCGCCTTAACCGTCTACCCTATGGAGGGGGATTGCGGCGGAGACTAGCTCCTGAAGCACACTGGGTGCTGCCTACCTTCACCCGACCAACGCAGCCCAGGCTGGGAGGCATTAATTCACAATGAGGACGGGTGGAAATAGTCCCGCAGGGCCTTGGGCTGTCAAGCCCCGCTCGCCTGCGAGAGCGTGATACTTCATGCCTTCGCAGTTCCAGCACTGCAGAGAAATCTGGGGATTTGTGGGAGGTCCCTCGGTATATGTAGGGCCGGGAGGAGCTTGTTTTCTACATGTCTGCAGTGCACGGCGCTGGAGGCGGAGGATTACCCCACATGTTATTACTATTACTGGAGCAGGACGTGCTGTATGCTTACACCTGTTGAGGGAATGTAGACCCTTTACTTCAGCATTATTAAGAATAAGGTCCATAGTTAGACTAAAAGGACAATGATCTTAAAACACCCCTTGGACAAAGGGGTCCGGCATAAGATGGAATACCACCACGTCATGGTGTGCATATAGATAGATATCTATCTATCTATCTCTCTCGAGCTAAGGCTAAGTAATCAGATCCACCTTCACAGGCACACGTCTGACTGAAGCAGGAGCCCCCAGAGAAGCAACTTGGACTACAAGACAGCTCAGACTGCATCCAGCATAAGTCCCAAGGGAACAATCCGCAGGGCAAACAGAATGAAAATGGATCCCAACAGGAACCACAGAACTACTTGGGAGATGCCCTTGAGCAAACCCCAAGAGAGCTCCTCACAGGGAAGACTGAACCAGACTTCTACAGGAAGACAGACAGGACAGAACCTGAACCTTCAGAGTACCGAGATGGGAAGCCAACCCCAACCTATGCTGTAACGACTCTAGAACCCTGAGAACCGAGAACGTCCAACAGGGAAGAGACCAAGACTCATGCCAATCAATATGGGTACACAATAACCCACAATAGACGGAGGAAGAGGAAGCCAAGGAAGTTCCTCCTAGCCCCCATATACCAGGTCACCCAGAAGATAAGCCGTCTCCAAGGGGGTGAATGAATCAGCTGTCAAGCCCCAGACTAGAGTCTGTAGATTGGGACGACAAAGAAGGGGCCTGACAAGGGCAGAACCGCACTCCTGAGAGAGTGAACAGGTCAGCTGACCTTAGCAGAAGCATCTGCGAACCACAGTTCACTAGGTCACCCGGGGGTCAACAAACTCACGGGTCTTTTAATCGGCACAACCGTGCGCAGAACCCCACATAGTAGGGTGAATGAAGAGAAGACATATAAGATAGAAAATCCATGCATAATTTTACTAAACCCCATGACCAGAGTCAGAATATTCTGAGACAGTAAACACAAGGGCGGAGCCCCTGTGGTATAAGCGAGACCCAACAGAGCCACCCTAGTTGGCTCTCAGAGTGACACCAGGATAGCAAAACCTGCCACTGAGAAAAATCCATTGGAGCGAATACCGTTGAGGAGCAGGGGGCGTAGACCCCCGCCCAGATCAGGATCAGGAACCCTCCAGAGGGATCATCCTGCTTCAAGCTCCAGGCCAGTAATAAAACAGGCCATTGTCTTCCAACAGGCCAAGATTCCCCAAATAGACAGGTCCTAAAATAGGAGAAGTCCAGCCATATAGAGTCAATGGGAAGGCTCATGTTTTAACAAACCAGTAGGTAAGATGGACCCTCTAAGGGACCCTACCCAGGAGCCACAGGGTTTTTTTTGGAAGAATTCCCCCCCCCCCCGCCAACCTGCGAGACTTGGTACCCAAGGCGACCATTCACAGGAAGATGCAAGCAAGGAAGGGGGTGCCCCCTGACATATAATCAGCTCAAGAGGAACCACCGTACCAAGGGGGAATGAGCAAATGTGCAAAAGAGCCCAAGGGCTCTGTATATAAGGGACATCGTCTGATACGCCACCAACGGGCCCACCAGCTGCAATCCTGCCTGGTGAAAATAAGATGTCAGTAAAGGGGGGACAGAGCCCCCGTGACCAGGAGTCCACTTGAGCCAAGGGAGAAGGCTCAAGCCTGAGCCGAATCCAAGGAATCGAGATAGCGGATAAGGGACCATGAGGGATTGAGGTGACATCCAGTAACTCCCAGGGGACACAGCCTGCCAACTAATCCACTCGGCCTGACGTAGAGATTGGGGAGTAAGGAAAGACGACCCGGTAGGTCCTAGTGCGGACGCCCCCCAGGCATGTCCGAGACATCACCCCCCTTTGCGCCGTGGCGAGCAGCTTGGGAGCGAAAGAGAGACCAAAAACAAAGCCTCCATCCGCAGGGTTGGTCCTGCAGCACCGACTAGTAACGGTCTTGGTGTCCAGCAGAGACAGGGGGAGCTAATAAGATCTAGAACTGCACAGGAGACCGGAGGCCCCCCTTGCACGGGGCGCCTGTGTCCCAAGACAGAGATGTCATATAGGGACTACCTGTGAGAGTAGAATTGCCAGGCCTACAATAGGCCAGCATGGTCCAGACTGCCTCATACTGTTGAGGAAAGGAGGAAGGTCAATATAGAGGCCATAGCCCCATTCTGTTAAGGGCAACCTGTAAGTAAGCCCAAACTCCGTAGGCCTAGCACGGCCTGCACCAAATCCTGAGGGGAAAACAGGGGCTAGAGGCACCCTGACAACATCTGAGAGGGACCGCCCAGCAAATGCTATCCTGTGTCCAGGGGAACTACCTCCTGGAACCACCAGAAGGAGAAGGTACATTGCTAGATAGGAGTCAGCTGCTGCAGCAGTACCCTTGCCCAGAAGGGCGAGGGCGTCCCTTCATGCTTGGGAGGTCTTGGCAGATTTGGACTTAGCCCTGCCAGAGGGCCCAGGGCGTTGCCTGCAAACCCCATGGTGGAAATCCACACCGACCAGTTGGAAGCACACCTCAGGTTCGCGTTTGACACTAACGGAGGGAGGTGGAGGGGTGGCCCTGCCCCGAGGAGGCCGGGACGACCTTCTGCGTAGGGGTGCCTTACCCTTTTTTACAAAAAGATCCAAATAGGCCCCAAATAGTCGCTGTCCTCTGAAGGGAAGGCCAGGGAGCGCCTTTTTCGTAGCAGCGTCAGCACCCCACTGTCGCATCCAGACCAGGCGGCAAATAGCTACCACAAGGGCAGAGGTTCTAGCACACATCTTAATGGTGTCATCCAGCGCTGAGAGGATGAACCTCACAAACACATCACAGTCTGATAGCGCATTAAACACCCCCCAGGGAAGGTCCTCAGGTCGGTGGTCAAGTACTTTTCTAACGAGAGTCCTGGCGGCCACCGCCGTGATGGCCGCGGCACAGACCGGGCGCAGAGCCGTCCCTGCACACGAAAAGGCGTGGAAAGCCAGTCTGTCAATGCGTCCTCAGCATCCCGAAAGGTACGGTAATAAGGAGCCGTCATGAAGGGGGGGGGGGTTAGTAACCCCTATAATCGGTGCATCCACCACAAGAGGTGCTGACCAAAAGTTAACCCCATCAGGAGGGAAAGGGTACTTCCAATCCCAGACCCCTGGGACCCCTTTAGTTTACAAGGCGATTCCTATTCTTGGGCTATAAGATTCTGGAAATGATCCTGTTCCAGGAACTCCAAGCACCGCGGCGCTGTATGGAAACTCTCCTTCTTAGGCTCGGGAGCCTCTCCAGGAGGGGAGATTGACAAAACCTCAAAGATCTTAATAAGAAGTTCATCTGTGTCACACAGGCCCCAAGAACCGGGCCCAGAATCATCACGGCTCCCAGGCATCTCATCCGAGGAGCCCGAATCTGAGAATAGCTCACCTTCCTCAGAAGGATCAAGGTCCTGCATATCAGCAGAGTCATCTGTATCGTTAGGAACCGGAGAGCCAGGAGGCGTCAGGGACCGTTTCTTTCCAGGGCCCATACGCTCCGCCAAACCAGACAGCACCTGCTCCGCCGTAGGCAGCCTGCGCGGCACGGCTTGCTGGCCATCCCCGCTCGAGTGAGACTCATCCGGAGTGAGATTTAGGTCCGGGGAGACGGGTGTATTGAAGGGAGGTGCAGCCACTGGCAAACCTGATTGCAGGGTCAGTGCCTGTTCAGCACACGGTCCGCAGACCCGTGCTCTGTCAGCATCAGCATGGGGCTGACCACACACTGCACACAGCCGGTCATGTCCCCGAGGGACCCCGGGTACATAATTCTGAGATGCCTCCATATGGTGATTATCTGAGCAGTATGCCCGCAATAGGCAACCCTGGATGCCCCAAGACCCGCTAGGAATGTGGGAGAATTTGTTATGTGGACCCGCTATAATATATGTTAGGCCGGGAGAAGCCACCGAAGTCCTGGCGTCTGAAAGACATAATGGGATAAGAGGGGGGGGGGGGGGGTGTCAGTGCCATGCGCAGCCGAATAAACACATAGAAACAGATACCGCCCCGGAGGGCACTTACATGACCAAGGGAGGAGGCGGATCGCACCACGCGCGCACGTGAAGATTGTCAAAATGGCGCCAAGAGAACCTCAAGGGGCGGGCCTGATCTGGCTGTGACGCGGAGCGCGTCATGCCGAGTCCCCGCCTCCCCAAAAGAGCGCGAAGCTCTAACCAACGAAAAGTGAAAAACAGTAGTGGATAGTACGCACATACATAATCTTGCTGTCACACTAGAAAATGATAGAAAATGATGCTGCCGTCTGGGCAGTACACTCATGTAATGAAAGGACAAACAGGCTTGCAACCATAAACTTATGTGGAGCAAGGATCGCGACACTGACACCCGAGTACAATGAAAGATCAAAGGCCTTAAACGTGTTACATTGCACTAGGACTGCCACACATACCCCCCCCCTTTCTTTTCCCCCGAGCTATGGGAGGAAGCGAGGGAGAAGCGGACCTGCGTCCAGGGATTAAAGTGGACCATCACCCTCCCGTGATCGGCCCGGGAATCTACAAGATTCCCGGGCCGATCACCTCCCTCCCCGCGGGATATCCGAGATGGGGATGTCCCGCGGGGTGAAACCCCCCCAAACACCCCAAATCCCCTTACCTTGTCTCCCTCGCGCCCCTCTAGACGTGCGCGCGCCCGCGCTGGCCATTCACAGACGGCCGGCGCGGGCGCGCGCACGTCTAGAGTGACGCGCGGGAGGCGGCGGAGGAGCCGCTTGTCCGCGGCTGTCAAAACGCTTGTCCGTCGGCGCTGGGAGAGGTGAGTTTTTCGGGTGATCGGGGGGTTTCACACAGCTGGGCACCCCGATCGGGGGTGCCCCACCGAAGTGGACCAAGACCCAGGATAGTCAAAATCCTGGGTGTTGGTCCACTTTAACTCTGTGAGGGGCACGGGCAACAATGCGGGGGGGGGGGGGGGGGGGGGGCATCCACTAGAGGCTCACCATCAGCCTAACCGCCTACCCTATGGTGGGGGGATTGCGGTTGAGCATGGCTCCGTTAAGCACACAAGGTGCTGCCTACCTTCACCCGACCAACGCAGCCCAGGCTGGGAGGCATATTCTTCATAAAGAGGACGGGTGGAAATAGTCCCACAGGGCCACGGGCTGTAAAGCCCTGCTCGCCTGCGAGAGCGTGATACTTCATGTCTTCGCAGTTCAGCACTGCAGAGAAATCTGGGGATTTGTGGGAGGTCCCTGGGTATATGAAGGGCCGGGAGGAGCCTGTTTTGCATGTCTGCAGTGAACAGCGCCCTCTGGCGGAGGATTACCCATGTGTAAGTATTATAGATGGAGCACGACGTGCTGTATGCTTAGAATAGAGAATGTCATTGGCTGAACCTGTAAACCTTGATATCTCAGACCATTTCTACTTCAATTTAAAAAAGGAAAACAGTTTAGGACAGTGCCAAATGTAGCCTGACAAAATGGCGTAACAATAACCTTTGCCTGCAGTATCACTTTAACTAGATTTAATACCTAAGTATAAAGCAAATAGAGCCTGTACGTTTGTAATGTGTGCAGGAACCTAAACATCACTCAAAATCCACTATCAAGACAGCAGCAGTGTTGACTTGGTCTGGAAAAAGGTGTCACAACGCATAACTGAAATGCAAGGGGAAAGGTATGCAAGGCCTTTATGAAGAAGCCAAAAAAACTATTTTTTACTTCAAAGCTTAGCCGAGGCAGGTATTGTTTATTAACATACCTTAAAATCCGAGAGAGAGGCCATAAGTTCATCCAGTTCACGAGTGGCAGATGAGGCGGAGATTCGAGTTTGCTGCTGGTTTGGCGTGACCCTCTGAGCAGTGCTAATCTCTCCTTGAGGCACAACTACTGATGGGCTGCACGAAATTCAATGAGGAGCACTACAAGTAAGTAAATGGATAGACCATGTATATACAGTAGTATGGTGCTAGAAGAACTACTTACACTGGACTGGGGACAGAGCTTTCAAGCTCATCTAGAAGGCTCTCCACACTTGGACGGAAGTCCTCTATTCCCCTAGTCCCATTTCGTTTTGGTTTTTCTTTGGAGGACTGTGCAAACTTCATAGCTGAGCTTTCTGAAACACTGGTCAGGGGAGGAGACACAGGCTGCGAGATGGGCTTGCTCAAATCATCTGTAAATACAAAAATACAATTCTGTGATTACTCACCTGTAGAATTGGTATGAGTATACAGTATGTCCTGCTCCAGATTAGATTACTTACACTTTGGTATTACTCTGCCAGATGGCGCTGGACTGCAGAGACATCGAAAATATGCTCCTCCCGGCCCCTCAAATACCAGGGACCTCCCACAAAATCCCCAGCATTGAAAAGCAGTTAACGAGAAGCCGGGAGAATTAAACAGAACCAAACTGGTAACTATAACGACGATAATCACCATACAGGGGATCCAGGATAATGCAAAACCAAGGGTGGGGTGGAGCAGGGCGTACTGTATACTCATAATACCAATTCTACAGGTGAGTAATCACAGAATTGTATTATTCTTAGTATACAGTACGTCCTGCTCCAGATTAGATTACTTACACTTGGGACATCCAATAGCAGTGTCCATAAAGTAGGGTGATATCCCCAAAGGTACCAGCAGATAGGTATCACTGCCGCCTGCAGAACCTTACAGCCAAAAGCAGCATCAGCTGAGGCCCTAACATCAACCTTGTAAAACTTTGAAAAGGTATGAACAGTAGACCAAGTAGCGGCCTTGCAAACTTGTTCAACAGACGCCTGGTGCTGAAAGGCCCAAGAGGCACCAATAGCACGAGTAGAATGAGCAGTAAGGCGGAAGGGAGGATTCTTCCCCTTAGCAGAATAGGCCTGAATCACAGCCTGACGGATCCATTTGCTGATAGTAGACTTGGCAGGTGCCAAACCCTTCCTAGGACCAGAAGGGACCACAAAAAGAGCATCAGTTTTTCTGAAAGGTGCAGTAGCCACCAGATAGTACTTCAGACACCTAACCACATCCAAAGAATGCAAGACCCTCTCCTTAGCATTACTAGGATTAGGGCAAAAGGAAGGAAGAACAATGTCCTGATTCAAATGAAAGGCAGACACTACCTTAGGCAGAAAGTCTGGCTTGAAGCGAAACACCACCTTGTCCTGGTGTCTCTCAAAGTAGGGGTCCTGGATGGAAAGCGCCGCCAACTCAGACACACGCCTGACAGAGGTGATAGCCACCAAAAAGACAACCTTGAGTGTAAGAATGGCCAGGGCAGCATCCTGCACAGGTTCAAAGGGAGCACCCTGCAAGGCAGACAAGACCAAGTTCAAATCCCAAACAGGCAACATGGGCTTACATGGGGCACACACATGAGTAACCCCCTGGAAAAAAGTCCTGATCAGGGAATGCTGGGCAAAGGACTTCTGGAAGAAAACAGCCAGGGCAGAAACATGAGTACCGAGTTGGAGCCCCATCTCCAACCCATGCTGCTGGAACTCCAGGATCCTGGGAATAGAGAACACACGACAGGGAAGAGACTTAGACTCACACCAGTCAATGTAGACACGCCAAACCCTGTAGTAACCGAAAGAAGAAGACTTCTTTCTAGCCTTTATCATGGTATCAACAACAGAGGTAGACAGCCCCTTCTCCATCAAGATGGAGGTTTCAGCAGCCAGGACGTCAAAGCCAGAGTTTGTAAATTGGGATTAAGTGACCCTGAGTGAGCAGGTCTGGCACCCTGGGAAGAGCGTACTGATCTACTGCCAGCTGCACCACGTCTGTGAACCACACTCTTCTTGGCCACCTGGGAGCCACCAGTATTGCTGGCACCCCCTCCAGAGCTATCTTGCGCAGAACCCTGCCCAACAGGGGGAATGGAGGAAAGACATACAGGAGCTGAAAGTCCTGCTATGACATTGCTAGAGCATCCGTGGCCAAGGCCAGAGGATCCTGGGACAGGAAGACAAAGGCCGGGAGCTTGTGATTGTGACGGGACGCAAACAGATCCACATCTGGTTGGCCCCAACGGTGACACAGAGATTGAAACACCCTGTTGCAGAGGGACCATTCTCCCAGGCAAGAGGCCCCCCTGCTCAGAGAGTCCGCCTGCAGGTTATCCACCCCCAGGATGTACACAGCTGATATGCAGGGAACATTGGCCTCCGCCCAGGCCAGGATCAAAGACACTTCCTGGAGGGCCCTCTTGCTCCGGGTCCCTCCCTGATGATTGATGTGGGCAACTGCCGTCTGGTTGTCCGAGCGTACCTGAACAGGCAGGCCCCGAAGGTGACGAGTCAACTGAGTCAGAACCAACCTGATCACCCGCAGTTCCAGAATGTTGATAGGTGTGTGGTCCTCCTGAGGGCCCCACCTCCCTTGGAACTGCAGGGACTTCCGGAAACCCCCCCAACCTGTCAGACTGGCATCCGTAGTGACCGTCTCCCAGGAGGGGGCCAGAAAAGATCTGCCCCCCAACAGGTTCCTGGAGTCCAGCCACCACATGAGGGACCGCCTGACCAGGGGGGAAAGCACAAAGACCTGGTCCAGGGACGCAGGATCCTTGTCCCATACTGACAAGAGGTGGAGTTCCAGAGGCCTCAAGTGGAACTGAGCATAAGGGACTGCCTCAAACCACGCCACCATCAGGCCCACCAGCTGCATTCCCTGCCTGATGGAGGGATGACGACAAGATAGCAGGAACTGAACCTGCACAATCAGACTGTCCACCTTCAATATCCTTGCCTGAACTGTATCCAGAGTCATTCCCAGGAAGGGAGTCACCAAGGAGGGAGACAGAGAAGACGTGGCATGGTTGATCACCCAGCCAAATGACTCCAGGGTGGACACTACCAGCTGAGTATCCAACTCTGCCTGATGTAGGGACTGGGAAATGATGAGAATGTCGTCCAGGTAGGGCAGCACGCAGATGCCCTGAGACCTGACCAGAGACATCACTCCTGCCAGCACCTTGGTGAACACTCTGGGAGCTGAAGTGAGACCAAAGGGCAATGCCACAAATTGGTAGTGCTGATCCTCCAGAGCGAACCTGAGGAACCTTTAAAGACCTGGAAAACACAGGAATATGAAGGTAAGCATCTTTGATGTCCACAGACGTCATGAAGTCCCCTGGACACAGGGAACTGACGGCAGAGCACAGAGTTTCCATGCGAAAGCGCCTGCACCTGACAAATTTGTTGAGGATCTTCAAGTCCAGGATGGGCCTGACTGACCCATCTCTTTTGGGCATGGTGAAGAGGTTGGAATAGAAGCCCTTGCCCCTTTCTCGTAAAGGGACCTGGCAGATGACCCCCAGCTCCAGAAGGCTTTGCACCGCCTGCACTAGAGCCTGAGCTGACACAGGGTCCTGAGAAATCCGGGATCTGATGAATCTTGCGGGGGTGGGGGGGGGGGGTTTACGGCAGGCAGCAAACTACTTCGAAACCGGAGGACACTACCTCCTGAATCCACCGGTCTGAGACATGAAGCCTCCAGACGTGAGCAAAGTGCTGAAGCCGTCCCCCCACCTGGATGGGTGAGGGCACCCCTTCATGCCTGAGGGGGCTTGGGAGAGGACTTGAGCTTGGAGCCCCAGGAGGAGCCAGGGCGTCCACGTCCTCTGCCCCTACCCCAGAAGTCTCCTCGGACCCCAGTAAGGGAAACCCCCTCCCTTGTCTAGCACCATGGTAGGGGGAGGAAAAGGAGCCCTGACCCCAAAAGGGCCAAGACTGCCGCCTGTGCTGGGGTAACCTGCCTCCCTTAGCAAGCAGGTCCAGGCGGTCCCCAAACAGGCGTAGTCCTTGGAAGGGAAAACCAGTGAGGGCTTTCTTGGCAGCGCTGTCAGCAGCCCACTGGCGCAGCCAAACCGAGCGGTGTATAGCCACCACAAGGGCAGAGGTTCTGCCACACATTCTAATGGTATCATTCAAGGCAGAGAGGACATAAGTCACAAAAACATCACAACGAGAGAGTGCATTAAACTCCTCACTAGACATCATCAGGGGCACCATCTAGGATACTTCTGAGCATGGTCCTGATAGCCACAGCCGTAATGGCAGAGGCACATACCGGGCGCAGCGCCGTCCCCCACACATGCAAAGGCATGGGACGCCAGCTGATCAATGCGCCGGTCCTCAGCATCCCGCAGCGTAGTAGAGTCAGGGGAGTGCATGACAGACGTGTTAGATAACCCTAGGACCGGGGCATCCACTTCAGGAGGGGATGACTAACACTTCACCACATCAGCAGGAAAGGGATACATCTTATCCCAACTCTTAGGTACACCGGGAAGCCTGCTGGGGCGCTCCCATTCCTTGAGCACAAGATTATTAAAATGGGCTTGCTCAGGAATTTCCAAACGTGGCTTAGCAGTATGAAACAATTCCCCCTGTTGCCTGGGGTCCGCAACAGGGGGAGAAAATACAATTCTGTGATTACTCACCTGTAGAATTGGTATTATGAGTATACAGTACGTCCTGCTCCAAATCTAATACTTACAGATGGATATACTCCGCCAGATGGCGCTGGACTGCAGAGACTTCGAAAATAGGCTCCTCCCAGCCCCTCCAATACCCAGGGACCTCCCACAAATCCCCAGCATTGAAAAGCAGTTAATGAGAAGCCGGGAGAATCAAACAATCCAAACTATCAACTATAACAATGATAACAATCACCATACAGGGGATCCAAGAAAATGCAAACCAAGGGTGGGTTGAAGCAGGACGTACTGTATACTCATAATACCAATTCTACAGGTGAGTAATTACAGAATTGTATTATTCTTAGTATACAGTACGTCCTGCTCCAAATCTAATACTCACAGTTGGGACATCCAATAGCAGTGTCCATAAAGTAGGGTGGGATCCCCAAGAAAATCAGCAGCAGGCAGTTTAAACCACTGCCGCCTGCAGAACCTTTCGGCCAAAAACAGCATCAGCTGAGGCCCTAACATCAACCTTGTAAAACTTTGAAAAGGTATGAACAGAAGACCAAGTAGCGGCCTTGCAAACTTGTTCAACAGAAGCCTGGTGCTTAAAAGCCCAAGAGGCACCAATAGCACGAGTGGAATGAGCAGTAAGGCGAGGCGGAAGGAAGGATTCTTCCCCTTAGCAGAGTAGGCCTGAATCACAGCCTGACGAATCCACTTGCTGATAGTAGACTTTGCAGAAGCCAAACCCTTCCTAGGACCAGAAGGGACCAAAAAAAGAGCATCAGTTTTCCTGAAAGGTGCAGTAGCCACCAGATAGTACTTCACACAAGGAAGAACAATATCCTGATTCAAATGAAAAGCAGACACTAACTTAGGTAGAAAGTCAGGTTTGAAACGAAACACCGCCTTGTCCTGGTGTCTCTCATAGTAGGGGGGCTGAATGGACAGCGCCACCAACTCAGACACACGCCTGACAGAAGTGATAGCCACCGGAAACACAACCTTGAGGGTAAGAATGGCCAAAGCAGCATCCTGCACAGGTTCAAAGGGAGCACCCTGCAAGGCTGACAGAACCAAGATCAGATCCCAAACAGGCACCATAGGCTTACGTGGGGAACGCACATGAGTGACCCCCTGGAAAAAAGTCCTGATCAGAGGGTGCTGAGCAAAGGACTTCTGGAAGAAAATAGCCAGGGCAGAAACCTGACCCTTCAGAGTACTGAGTTGGAGCCCCATCTCCAACCCATGCTGCAGGAACTCCAGAATCCTGGGAATAGAGAACACACGACAGGGAAGAGACTTAGACTCACACCAGTCAATGTAGGCACGCCAAACCCTGTAGTAAATGGAAGAGGAAGACTTCTCCCTAGCTTTAATCAAAGTATCCACAACCGAGGATGGAGGTTTCAGCAGCCAAGCCATCAAAGCCAGAGTTTGTAAATTGGGATGGCGTAGTGAGCCCTGAGTGAGCAGATCTGGCACCAAGGGCAGAGCATACTGATCTACTGCCAGCTGCACCACGTCTGCGAACCACACTCTTCTTGGTCACCTGGGGGCCAACAGAATTGCTGGCACCCCTTCCAGAGCAATCTTGCGCAGAACCCTTCCCAGCAGGGGAATTGGAGGGAAGACATACAGGAACTGAAAGTCCTTCCATGACATTGCTAGCGCATCCGAGTTCAGGGCCAGAGGATCCCTGGACAGAGACAAAAGCTGGGAGCTTGTGATTGTGGCGGGACGCAAACAGATCCATATCTGGTTGGCCCCAACGGTGACACAGAGATTGAAACACCCTGCTGCATAGGGACCATTCTCCCTCGCGAGAGGTCCCCCTGCTCAGGGAGTCCGCCAGGTGATTTTCCACCCCCGGGATGTACACAGCTGAAATGCAGGGGACATTGGCCTCCACCCAAGTCAGGATCAGAGACGCTTCCTGGAGGGCCCCCTTGCTCCGGCTCCCTCCCTGATGATTGATGTAGGCAACTGCCGTCTGGTTGTCCGAGCGCACCTGAACAGGCAGGCCCTGAAGATGAGTAGTCAAGCGAGCCAGAACTAACCTGATTGCCCGCAGCTCCAAGACATTGATAGGAGTGTGGGTCTCCTGAGGGCCCCACCTCCCCTGGAACCGCAGGGACTTCCAGAAACCCCCCCAACCTGACAGACTGGCATCCGTGGTGACCGTCTCCCAGGAAGGGGCAAGAAAGGATCTGCCCTCCAACAGGTTCCTTGAGTCCATCCACCACAAGAGGGACCTCCTGACCAGGGGGGAGAGCACACAGACCCTGTCCAGGGACGCTGGGTCCTTGTCCCATACAGACAATAGGTGAAGTTGCAGAGGCCTCAAGTGGAACTGAGCATAAGGGACCGCTTCGAAGCACGCCACCATCAGGCCCACCAGCTGCATCCCCTGCCTGATGGAGGGATGGGACAAGCTAGGAGGGACTGAGCCTGTGCAATCAGACTGTCCACCTTCTGCTGAGGAAGGAAGATCCTTGCCTGAACTGTATCCAGATTTATTCCTAGGAATGGACTTACCAAGGAAGGGGACAGTGAGGACTTGGGGTGGTTGATCACCCATCCAAATGACTCCAGAGTGGACACCACCAGCTGAGTATCCAACTCTGCCTGATGTAGGGACTGGGAAGTGATGAGAATGTCGTCCAGATAGGGAAGCACGCAGACGCCCCGACATCTGAGCAGAGACATCACGCCAGCCAGCACCTGGGAGCTGAAGTGAGGCCGAAGGGCAAGGCCACAAATTGGTAGTGTTGATCCAGAGCGAACCTGAGGAACCTTTGATGACCTAGGAAAACAGGAATATGAAGGTAAGCATCTTTGATGTCCACAGAAGTCATGAAATCCCCTTGGCGCAGGGAACTGATGGCAGAGCGCAGAGTCTCCATGTGAAAGCACCTGCCCCTGACAAACTTGTTGAGAATCTTTAAGTCCAGGATGGGCCTGACAGAACCATCCTTTTTGGGTACTGTGAATAGGTTGGAATAAAAGCCCTTGCCTTTTCCTCTTAAAGGGACCTGGCAGATGACCCCCAGCTCCAGGAGGCCTTGCACTGCTTTCACTAGCTCCTGAGCTGACACAGGGTCCTGAGGAATCCGGGATCTGATGAATCTTGGAGGGGGATCGGCAGCAAACTTCAACTTGTAACCGGAGGACACTACCTCCTGAATCCACCGGTCTGAGACATGAAGCCTCCAGACTTGAGCGAAGTGCTGCAGCCGTCGCCCCACCCGGATGGGTGAGGGCGTCCCATCATGCCTGAGGGGGCTTGGGAGAGGATTTAGCTTTGGGACCCCAGGATGAAGGAGCAAGGACGTCCACGTCCTCTGCCCCAGAAATCTCCCCTGGCCCCAGGCAAAGAAACCCCCTTACCGGTCTTGCACCACGGTAAGGGGAGGAGAAGGAACCCTGACCCCGAAAGGGCAGAGATTGCCGCCTGCGCTGGGGTAACCTGCCTCCCTTAGCAAAAAGGTCCAGGCGGCCTCCAAACAGACGCAGTCCTTTGAAGGGAAAACCAGTGAGGGCCTTCTTGGCAGCGTTGTCAATATACTAAAAAACAGGGCCGGGAGAAGCCAAGAATGGTTCGTCCCGCCTGAAAGACATAAGCAGACAAGACCTTAAGTATATCTTAAAGTGAAGGAGATAAAGCCGCCCGCGAGGGCACTTACAGACCGCGGTAGGTAGGAGTCCATCGCGCATAGGCCAACCAAGCAGAAAAGATGGGGTTGGTATACCTCGAGGAGCGGGCCAGCAACAGCGATGACGCGGAACGCGCCAAAGATGGGCCCCGCCCCCCCGAAGAGCGCAAAGCCAGACATGCCAACAGCCAATGATGGCGCACCAGCGCCTGAGGTAATACCGCCGCCAAGCACAGAACCAAGTCAGTGCACGGCGGCGGTAAATTTAAAAAGCAGTAAAGACAAGTCAGCGCAGCGGCTGATACAAGAATAAAGGCATGTGAAAAGAAAGCACAGACTACATAACATACATATCTATACACATACACCCCCCCCCCCCTTTTCCCCCGAAGACTACAAGGAGGATGAGTGAGGACGGCGGCCACTTAAATAGGGCCCACCAATAGGCAGGGACAAGAGGCAATAGTGCGGGAGGGGCATCCCATAGAGGCTCACCATCAGCCTGAACCGCCTACCCTTTGGTAGGGGATTGCAATGGAGCAGCGCTCCTAAGCACCAACGGCGGTGCTGCCTACCTTCACCCGACCAGCGCAGCCAAGGCTGGGAGGCATATTACTAGTGGAACGGGTGGGAATAGTCCTACAGGGCCGCAGGTTAATAACCCCGCTCACCTGCGAGTAGAGAGCCAATTTCTCGTCCTTCGCAGCCAGACTGCAGAGAAATTCTGAGGGGCCGGGAGGAGCCCTTTTTCGATGTCTCTGCAGTGCAGCGCCATCTGGCGGAGTATATCCCAACTGTAAGTATTAGATTTGGAGCAGGATGTACTGTATACTAAGAATAGTACTGCCCACAATTTTTTTTTATTTCAAAAGGTGTTGGGCCTGTCATGCTTGACAAGAGGATTGTGCGCAGTAAGTGTCTGCACAAAGATTGCAAGCACAGTGCTGTATCTTCAGACACCCCTCACAAATGTCAGTTCTGTGCATAGCATCTTTAACCCTTTAAATGCCAGCCACGTAAAAATTTACGTGGTTGCCTCTCCGTCACTTAAGTGCCAGCCATGTAAAATTTACGTGCCCGGCATTTATTTACCCCTGCTAGCAGGCAAAAAAAAAAAATACTCACCTGACCCCTCGTTGGATCCGGCCGGGTCTCCTCTTTAATTTGGTCCCATCCGATCCCCCGTGGGGGCTCGGATGGCTCCAAGGGAAGGGGACCCGGAATAGGCCGCCCCCTCCCCGCTTCTGCAGCTGCTAACTGTAAAAAAAAAAAAAAAGACATTCACTTACCTGCGTGTGCGCGGGCTCCCGCTGCCTCTCCTCTTCACCTGGGGGGCCTCCGTTTCCCCCCCCCCCCCAGGACTTACGGATCTTCAGGAGAGAGCCCGGGAGGCTCACTGCAAGGTGCGCATAGCGCATATCACAGTTGTATTTTTTCTGAAAATCCCCTAAAGCTCCGTTTCAGTTTGGGGGGAGTCTCCTGGGCAGGAAAGGGTGTCTACCAATACATATGTGGTACTGCTGTAACCGGGAGAAATTGGGATTTCACACGTAATAAGATTTTATTGACAAACTTACATTTTTTATTACAAAAAAACACTACAAATTGTAAAAAATTTTTTTATTTTTTTGCACATATTTCGCCAAAAAATATTGAGAATACACCTAAAAATGACAAACAAGATATTTCATGTTAAAGCTCAGACTCAAAAAAACAATATATCATTTTCCTGGGAAATCCCTGGAAATCCCTTCAAAAATCACATTTGAACATGGGGAGTGCAAAATAGTGAAAAATGGTCTGGCAACAAAGGGTGACAAAAACTCCAGGTAGGCTGGCACTTAAAAGGTTAATGATATCTGCTGACTTGTGACTTTCAAGTGGGAAAAAAGTACAGAAGTCCAACTTAAAATTGTTCAGGGATTTCAAACGATACTTGTAAATTTAAAATAGACCAAACCTCACGTTTTTAACTAGCGTTCTCTGGGTTGTTTCCACCATGATTAGGACCTTTTGGTAATTTTTGCTGTTCCTGCTTTACTCTGCTCCTAGCTAATGCTGCCTGTTTTACCAGTCAGCAATTAGCAATTGCTGACTGCAATTGGTCATTGCATAAGTGTGGCAATGACGTAATCACTTGCCATCTCACAGAGAGCCAGCAAAAAAATAAATAAAAAAATACCATTTTGTGAATACTCACCTGTAAAATGGGTATTATAAGTATGTCACACACCCCGCTTCAAGACATTCATTACATGTGGGTATACTGACCTGTAGATGGCGATCTTGCAGAGATGATATCAAAAAAATGTAAGACCCTCCCGGCCCATAAATACCTGGGACCTCCCACTCATTACCCAGTATAAGGATAGCAGTAAGATCAAGGGACCAGGAAAGCCAATTACAACTAACAAAGGTTCACCATATAAAGGATCCAGAATACAAAAGGGCAGGGTGAAGCGGGGTGTGTGACATACTTATAATACCCATTTTACAGGTGAGTAATCACAAAATGGTATTATTCTAAGTATGTCACACACCCCGCTTCAAGACATTCATTACATGTGGGACATCCAATAGCAGTGTCCATAAAGGGCGGGGATCCAAAAAACAAGGCAACAAGGCACAAACTTAAACCACTGCAGTCTGCAGAACTTTGCGGCGAAAAACAGCATCCGCTGAGGCCCGAACATCAACCTTGTAAAACTTGGAAAAAGTGTGAACCGAAGACCAAGTAGCAGCCTTACAAACCTGCTCAACAGAAGCCTGGCGCTGGAAGGCCCAGGACGCCCCAACAGCACGAGTAGAATGAGCAGTAACACGAAAAGGGGGAACCTTCCCCTTGGCAGAATAGGCCCCAACAATGGCCTGGCGAATCCATTTACTAATGGAAGACTTGGCAGGAGCCAAACCCTTCCTAGGCCCAGAGGGCACCACAAAAAAAGGGCGTCAGTCCTACGAAAAGGAGAAGTAGCCACCAAATAGTACTTCACACAGCGAACCACATCCAAAGAATGCAAAACCCTCTCCTTGTCATTGCTGGGCTTAGGACACAAGGAGGGAAGAACAATATCCTGATTCAAATGAAAAGCAGAGACCACCTTAGGAAGGAAATCTGGCTTGAAGCGGAAAACAACCTTGTCCTGATGCCTCTCAAAGTAAGGAGCCTTAATAGACAAGGCTGCCAACTCAGACACACGTCGAACAGAAGTGATGGCAACCAGAAAAACAACCTTCTAGCGTAGAAAGTGCAATATCCTGCAAAGGTTCAAAAGGAGGACCCTGCAAGGCAGACAAAACCAAATTCAAATCCCAAACTGGGAGCAAAGGCTTCCTAGGAGGCCGCACATGCGTAACCCCCTGGAAAAAAGGTCTTAACCAGAGGATGAAGAGCAAAAGACTTTTGAAAGAAAGCCGCCAGGGCAGAAACATGCCCCTTCAGCGTACTAAGCTGCAAACCTTGGTCCAGACCATGTTGCAGAAATTCCAAGACCCTAGGGATAGAAAACGCCCTGCAAGGCAAGGCCCTGGCCTCACACCAATCTATAAGACCTCCAAGTCGTATAATAGATGGCAGAGGAAGACTGTTTCCTAGCCCTAACCAGAGTCTGAATAACAGCATCAGAAAGACCTTCCTCCCTCAAGATGGAGGTTTCAGCAACCATGCCGTCAAAGCCAGCGTTGGTAAATTGGGGTAGAGCAGTGGCCCCCGAGTGAGCAGATCCGGCAGAAGGGGCAGGTCTAACTGATCCTCCGCCAACCTTACCACGTCTGCGAACCAAACCTGTCTTGGCCACCTAGGAGCCACCAGGATTGCTGATGCGCCCTCTAGGGCCAGCTTGCGCACCACTCTGCCCACCATGGGAAACGGAGGGAACAGGTACAGAAACCCCAGATCCCTCCAGTTCAGAGACCTGGCATCCACTGCCAGAGCCAGTGGATCCCTCGAGAGAGACACAAATGCCGGAAGCTTGCGATTGTGACGAGAGGCAAAGAGGTCCACCTCCGGAGCCCCCCACCGGTGGCAAAGCGGCCGAAACACCTTGGGGCTGAGGGACCATTTGCCCCAGCGAGATGACCCCCTGCTCAGGGAGTCCGCCTCCGTGTTCTCCATTCCCGGAATGTACACCGCCGAGATGCATGGGACATTGCTCTCTGCCCAAGTAAGGATCAAGGACACTTCCCTGAGGGCAAGTCCCTCCCTGGTGATTGATGTAGGCGACCGCCGTCCGATTGTCCGACCGAACTTGAACCGGTAGGCCCCGCAACAGATTAGTCAAGTGAGCCAGAACCAGCCTGATGGCTCTCAACTCCAGAACACTGATGGGATCGTGAGCCTCCACAGGTCCCCACAGTCCCTGAAACTGAAGATCCTTCCAAAATCCCCCCGAACCTGACAGGCTGGCACCCGTGGTGACCGTCTCCCAACGAGGGGTCAGAAAGGATCTGCCCTTCGTCAGATTGCTTGGTTTTAACCACCACCGAAGCGAACGCCGCACCCGGGGGGACATCAGAAAGGACTGATCCAATGACAGCGGGGACCCGTCCCAGGCCGCCAGGAGATGTAGCTGGAGCGTCCTTGTGTGAAACTGGGCAAAGCGAACCGCCTCGAACGACGCCACCATCGATCCCACGAGTCGCATCCCTAGCCGGATGGACGGGCGGGGAATGGATAGAAGACGCTGAGTCAATTCCTGAATCAGAATAACCTTGGCGCGGGGGAGAAACACCCTGGCCTGAGAGGTATCCAGAGACATTAGAACAATTTTTAAAGTTTCAGCAAACCCGCACACCAAAAGAAAGCCCAAATACAATTTTGTCTACTGGGGGTGAAAATTTCAAGAAAAAGATCCCTTCCCCATTGGGATCAACAAACTCATATCAATAATAAATAGAAAAAATGCACACCTTGAAACTGTTGGTTGAACAGCTACCTGACCAATGTGTTCTGGCCACTATGGATGTAACAAGCCTATACACCGCAATCCCACACGATGAAGGTATAGGGGTGATTGATAAACGCTTACGGGACTTAAACATACCAGAAAACATGCATAACTTTTTAATTACCCTATTTAGCATTATTTTGAAGAAAAACTACTTTATGTTTAATAATCAGTTCTATCTACAGAAACAGGGCACGGCGATGGGGGCTAACATGGCCCCAAGCTACGCAAATCTCTATATGGTGGACTTTGAGCAAGAATATGTCTATACCTCTGCAGACTATCAGGTACATACCCTCTTGTGGCGTCGATATATAGACGATATCTTTTTAATCTGGCAGGGACCTATGTCTGCCCTACAAGCGTTCCATTCAACTTCAAATCAGGCTAGACCGACTATTAAACTCTCTCTTGACCCCAGTGTAGACAAAGTACATTTTCTAGATGTTCTGGTTAAAATAGAGGACCATCGAATTAGGACTGACATCTTTAAAAAACCAACTGACAGGAATACATACCTTGAATTTGACAGTTTTCATCCTAGAGAACTTGTGGATAACTTACCGTATAGTCAGTTCTTAAGAGTAAGAAGAATTGTGGACTCGGATGAGCTTTTCGATATAAGAGGAAATGAAGAAAAATTTCCTGTCACGTGGGATTAGATATAGATAGATATAGATTGGAAAAAGTCATCTCTAATCAAAATAAGGCCAAAGAGAAGACTAGAGCTGACCTACTTAGCTACAATCCCAAGAAAAGTGAGGGACGAATACCTGTGGCTCTCACGTACTCTACACAGTCCAATAAGATCAAACACATTATTAGACGTCACTGGTCAGTACTCGGTAGTGATGAAAGGCTTCAGGAAGTATTCAAAGATCCCCCAATGATGGCCTATAAAAAGTCCTGCAGCAACCGGGACAGACTCATAAAAGCGGACTTCACATTAGATCAGACCACTGAGGGTGGGCAGAATTGGCTCTCCTCACTTCCCAAACCAGTGGGCATGTATCCATGTGGCCACTCTGCCCAGTGCAGTTTTGTACTGACTACTAAAGCAATTAGTCACCCAAGAACGGGACAGAAATTCCCTTTACATGATTTCTTTAACTGCGGCACCAAGTGCGTGGTCTACATGATTAAATGCCCCTGTGGGCTGGCCTATGTGGGCCAGACCTCACGGGAAGTTAAAACAAGAATAGGTGAGCATAGGTCAGACATTAGGAGAGGTAATCTTGATTCTTCTCTTACAAAACATTTTTTTGAATTTGGACACCAAATCTCACAACTGAGGTTGTGGAGAAAGTGACACGCCCCCGAAGGGGAGGCGACCTGACCCGCAAACTTCTCCAACGTGAGACACATTGGATTTATAAGCTTAACACACTACAGCCAGCAGGACTAAATGAGGATTGTGACTATATGTGTTATTTTTAAGACATGCTATGTAAATATAATACATGCTAAAGGATCCTGAGACTGTGGTCTAATTAAAGCAGACCTTCACTCTGAATAAGAGTCTATCTTATATGTTTCCCACACCCTGTACATACAGATTGTCCACATTAAAAATCATCCTACCTGCATCTACTGCATGTTATGAGCCTTTAAACATCCACTTCCATAAGCCGCCATCTTATCAGGCAGCCTGCAAACAGGAAGTGCCTCCTGACTGTGCTGCTCTGCATTCTGGGACTGCTGACCTTTTCCTGACCCCAGCTCTGCTCTGTCTGAGCAAAGCACAGCTATAACCCGCCCCCTGTACCTTATCCCACTCTCTTCTCCTCAATAAGTGTAATGCTTCTGATTTAAGATGGCGGCGCCCGTATCCTAAATTCCTGAACAGAGTTGCAGCCCAGTGGGGGAAAGAATAATAAGTTAGTGACTAAAAACATAAAATATATTAATTTTAGATGCTGGGGAACCGTTTTTTAAGAGTTTGGGCTTTTCATTAAATCACACTGAAGGTCCGGTTTAAGTATAAGAGACCATAGACGTGATAATATCCTCCCGGACTAGCTGCTTAGACTGTTTACTCATCTAATACTCAAACACAATTTTTGTCTGTATTGATTCACCCTTTTTTTGTATTCAGTAAAGAGACTATTAAAGTGGACCAACACAGAGAGGTGATCGGCCCGGAAATCTATAAGATTCCCGGGCCGATCACCTCCCACCCCGCGGGACATCCGAGATCGGGATGTCCCGCGGGGTGAAACCCCCCAAACACCTTACCTGATCTTCGGCGGCGGCCGGCCGCCGCCGCCTCCCTCGCGCCCCTGTAGGCGTGCTCGCGCCCGCGCCGGCCGGGGGGGGGGGGGGGGGGGCGCGCGCGCGCGCGGCGAAAGTGACGCGAGGGAGGCGGCGGCGGCGTTCCTGATCCCCGCCTGGACGTTGGCGGGGATTGGACCGTCCAGTCACGTGGGAGCGGGGACAGGTAAGATTTTGGGGCTTTCTGGGGGGTTTCACACAGCGGGGCACCCCCGATCGGGGTGCCCCGCCCAAGTGGACCAAAACCCAGGATAGTCAAAATCCTGGGTGTTGGTCCACTTTAATTGTAAATACCTATATATATATTTTTTTACTATTTTTCACTTCACTAGTTTAGTATATTTTTATATTTCTGGAATACCCCTTAAGCAGTGGTGCACAGCAATGGCGTTCTAACCCATGTTATTTTTAATTACTCTGTAGATCAAGGAAATTTGAATTATGATGGTTCTTCTGTATACTGAATCCTGGGCGGCATTGGAATCCCTCAGAGAAACCTCCCCTGGCTCTTGCTACTAACATCCACTGGCTCTGCACTCCACAAGAAGCTTTGCAGCCGGCTTACAGCGATATAAGAGCTGTGGAATGCAGTGAATAATGGGCCTTTACTCTGCGTGTATGCTATCACACGCTGCTAGCACCATATTTGTGCTTACTATGTGGCCATGAGCAGGTCTAATCAACCCCCATCACGGCTGTCAGTTGCCTACAGGGTTACTATGTATTTCTCCCTAACGTGATATTAGTGTGACGCTAGATTTACAATGGGCTGGTATCAGCCAATCATCTCATCCCACATAGATAGAGGAGGGGGTGTGTCTGGCCCCGTGCAGCTGCCTCCCCCGAATCATATGGCGCATGCATGCGTCTTGGCGACGCGTCCGTTTGACGCTCAGGCAAGCGCCTCCGGTGACGTCATCGGCCGGCCAGCCAGGAAAGCCCGCCAGGATTCAGGTATATAAAAACCCTTGTGTGTGCTGTGCCCCATCGCCGCTTTCATCCTCCTGAGGAAAGACCGTATTGGTCTGAAACGTTGGATTATCCCGCTTATGCTGTACCGTATCTTCCTGCTGTGCTATTTTTCTATATTGGACTGTTGGGCTGTGCCTTGATTGCACTGCCTGTATATGCGTATTACCCCTATCTTTTGCCAGTCTTTGTATAGCCATCTATATGCTTTGGTCTTAAATCATACTCTGGCTCCATCTGGTGGCGTTTATTGTGTACTGCTGTGTGAACCAATGAGATTTGTGTTGTATCCGGATATCTATGAAACGTTAGATGCATAGAAACCGATCATTGCTGCCACCTAGAGAGAGGCTCTCCCTATTGCACTATTTAATACATGGTCTATGCAAGATATGGCATACATAGTTACTAAGGCTGGCGAATATTGTATTCTTGAAAAGAAACACTGTATATATGTATATTGATTGTACACTCTATTTAAATACACTTTTTTGCAATCTACAACCAACAGTTTCAAGGTGTGCATTTTTTCTATTTATTATTGGTATCCAGAGACATTCCCAGGAACTCCACCACTCTGGAGGGAATGAGGCAGGACTTGGGATAGTTGATCACCCAAACGAAACTCTCCAGAGTGGACAACAATGTCCTGGTATCCAGCTGCGCCTGACTGAGAGAAGACGCCATGATGAGAAGATCGTCCAGATAGGGCACGATGCGGATACCCCTGGCTCTGAGGATGGCCATCACTCCTGCCAACACCTTGGTAAAAACCCTTGGAGTCGAGGTAAGGCCAAACGGAAGAGCCACAAACTGAAAATGTCGATTGTCCACGACAAACCTGAGGAATCTCTGGTGTGCCGGAAATATTGGAATATGCAGGTAAGCATCCTTGATGTCTATGGACGTCATGAAGTCCCCCTGACGAAGTGAATGGATGGCTGAGCGCAGAGTTTCCATACGGAACTTCCAGGGACGGACAAACCTGTTGAGCAACTTCAGATCCAGAATAGGACGAACGGAACCGTCCTTGGGCACCATGAACAAATTGGAATAGAAGCCCAGGCCCCGGTCTGAGAGGGGCACCGGACAGATGACAGCCATGTCCGCCCCTGGGCGGCCAGAGGTTCTGACGGAACCCGAGATCTGAAGAATCTGGGAGGGGGCCGGAACTCGAACTCCAGCTTGTAACCAGAAGACACCACTTCCTGAATTCACCTGTCCGAGACCTCTTGGACCCAGACCTGGGAGAAGAGTTGCAACCGTCCCCCCACCCGCAAGGGTGAGGGCACCCCCTCATTGCTGAGCCGGCTTGGCAGCGGCTCTAGGCTTGGAGCCCCAACTGTGTCCTGGACAGGCCCGACCCCTGCCCCTAGGCCAGGAATCACCTCTGGACGAAGGGAAGGCCGAACCCCTGCCAACTCTAGCCCCACAAAAGGACTGAGAGAAGGAAGCCACCCCCCGAAAGGGGCGACTCTGCTTCTTACGCTGAGGTAACTTACCTCCCTTTGCCACCGAATCCAATTTTTCTCCAAAGAGCCGCAATCCCACAAAAGGGAAGGGCCGTGAGCGGCTTTTTGGACACAATCAGCCGCCCGCTGGCGTAACCAAACTGACCGGCGGATAGCCACAAGCAGGGCCGCAGCTCTGCTACACATCACCAATGCATCCAGGGCGGACAGCACGAAGGACAAAAATAACTCACAGCGCTTAAGGTCGGCAAATTCCCCACTAGCCGGGTCAAGCCCGGAAGAGGTCAACAATCCTCTAACAACCGACCTGGCAGCTACCAATACAAGCGCAGAAGCACAAACCGGCCGCAAGGCCGATCCAACACTGGCAAAACCATGACAAGCCATCTGGTCAATGCGTTTATCCTCACCATCTTTGAGGGTAGTACACTCCGGAGAATGGAGGACTGAGGAACTGGACAACCCCAAAACAGGAGCATCCACCTCGGGGGGAGACGACCAGTGCTTCACTGCGTCCGCCGGAAAGGGATATTTCTTGTCCCAACCCGGTGGGACACCCGGAAGCCGCGGCGGCCTCTCCCATTCCTTGCGAATGCTTTTGATAAGGAAATTCCAAGCGCGGCTTGGTCACTTCAAAGAACTCCCCCTTCAGCAGAGGAGCCGCCTCGGGGGGAGAAATAGCCAGGACCTCAAACATATGAGCCAGGACCCTAGGGGTATCCGAGAAATCCCCCTGGCCCTGCTCGGTATCAGCGCCCACAAACTGCTGATCGACGGAGTCATGAGACTCCTCATACAGCTCCCCTTCCTCACGCGGGGAACAATCAGACCAATCCAGGGAGTCAAAATCCTCCCCATCAAAGGCCTGCGCAGCCGTATACAAATGTTTTCTCTTTGCCGTGGCCTTTTTTGCGACGGCACTGGAAAACTTTTTCAAGATTGGCCAATCTGCCACACACCTCAGATTGCGGGAGGGAGACGGGGGGAGACGGGGAGGAGACTGGCGGGGCAGAACCAGACGCCTGAGATCCGTTCTGCCGCTTAATAGACCGCTGCGCACAGGGTACACATAGAAATACATCATCCCCCAAAAGGGATACCCCACACCCCAAACACAGCCTGGATTGCCCCGAGGGGGGCACAAGCCCAGTATCCGGGGAAGCCTCCATATGGTGATTTTTTAATAATATATTTATATAAATATATGTGTACAATGCTCCGAGGGAATTACTCAATAATGCAACCCGGGATGCCCCTTTAAGTCCCCAGTGGGAGGATTTTAAGTCAGCTAAATTTTAACCAGGGACCATGGACCAGGAGAACCCCCCTTTTATATGAGCAATGGTCCACCTGGAACACAAAGAAACACAAGCACACACTCAGACCATGCTAGGATGCATAACTAGTGAATAACAGATGAAACAGATGGCCATCAGGCCACTCACCCGACCTACAGTACCACAAGTGGAGGACGCGTGTGCAGGAGGAGGAGGGAGGGCCGGCGCGGTTCGCGCCCCGCCCCTCCCCGTCTCTCCCGGCCAGAAGCCGGGACATGAGAAAACGCGCCCGTAGCACCGGGCGGGCCGTAGACACGTGCGCGAGCGCCCGGCCCCGCCCCCCACCCAGAGGAGACGATTCCCTCATGGGCGCTTCACTGCCGCCATGCAGCACGCCGGAGGCCGGCGCCGCCGGCGCCAGGGAAACAGTGGAAAACACACACACATACACTATAAAGAGAGGATTCCAAATGGACCCGGCCCCCCCCCCCTCTAAGGGTATCCGGGAGAGGGGGAATCCATGCGAGGGTAGGGGCAAGGGACGGGGCATCCCAAACTGGGATCACCAACCCGGATAGCCGCCTACCCCTTGTTATGGGGTCTCACGGCTCCTAAGCACCAGGGGTGCCAACTACCTTTGCCCAGACCAGCAGCCTAGGCTGGGAGGCAAGTAATTAAAGTAAGGGGATCCGGGCAGAAATAGGAGAAAAGAAGGCCGGGAGACATCCCGGCTACCTGCACGGAGGAGACATCATCTTCTGACTTGCTCGCCTCTGCAGAGATGAAAGACTGGGTAATGAGTGGGAGGTCCCAGGTTTTTATGGGCTGGGAGGGTCTTAAATTTTTTTATATCATTTCTGTAAGATCGCCATCTACAGGTCAGTATACCCACATGTAATGAATGTCTTGAAGCGGGGTGTGTGATTGGTGTCCGATTGGACTATTCGGTAAGCAAAAATACCCAATTGTAGTTCCACACCTTAAAGCGGACCAACACCCTGCAAGATGCGGGTGTTGGTCCCTGCCGCTGATTGACAGTCAGGGGGGTCCAGCAACGAGAATCCAGCCCCGTCATTGGCCACCGGCGCTCAAGTGGGCAGGACATTCCGGAACGTCACTGCCCACGTGGACAAACTTTAATAGTAAAACAATCCATATAGCAAAATAGAGGGTTTCTGTATCAGTAACACTTCTCTGGAACTTGCAACATGCAACGCTGTTCTGTTTCATCAAAGCATTTATTTATCGCAAACAGGAAGTGAGGCAATGGGGGTCATGTTCTTTATTTTCTTAAGTGGGTTTAAAGGGACCCTGTAGGCACATTGCATACATTGTCATTCAGCAGCCCACCTCATCATGGCTGCCCTCACTCTTCCTGTCAGAACACAGCTACTAGAAACAAGGGAAAGAGTAGTGGCACACCCCCTCAATCCCTTTGCCATAGACCACCAATAATAGGTCTACGCTGGTAGTCTAAAGCTCTGCATCATCAGACTGTGGACACTGGAAGAGAGGGAGAACAGCCAGGGTGATAAGAATGCCTGTCGTACACACCCCACCCTTTATGCTCATATGTGGCATCCCAGAACCACGGGCCACGCCCAGATAAAGATAAATCATAAGGTGAAACTGTAAACCTTGATATCTCTGCCATTTCATTTCAATTTAAAAACGTAAAACAGTTTGGGACAGTGACAAACGTAGCGCAACACAATGGTCTAATAATTGCCTTTGCCTTCTGTATCCATTTAACCTTGGGTGCACTTTTGTGTGTGCTTACATCACATCTCCCTTTAAACACACAAAAAAGTGCAATACAAAAATACAATTCTGTGAGTACTCACCTGTAGAATTGTTTTTGTAGTATACAGCACATCCTGTTTCACTAAATTCTTTACGTCTAGGTTATCCGCCACAAGGTGGCGCAGTGGATTGCAGAAAAGACTTGTAGCATCTCCCGGCCCTATAAAAAGGACAGGAACCTCCCACAAATTCCCAGTGTTACAAAGCAGTTAGACAAGAAGCCGGGAGAATAATAATGAAGGAAACCCCAACCAAACATTTGAACAAATCACCATAGAGGTAACCAAGAATAATGATAACAAGGGAGGGATGAAACAGGACGTGCTGTATACTACAAAAACAATTCTACATGTGAGTACTCACAGTATTGTATTGTTCCAAGTATACAGCATGTCCTGTTTCACTAGATTCTTTACGTCTGGGACATCCAAAAGCAGTGTCCGTAAAGTAGGGTCGGATATCCAAAGAGCAATGGCAGGCAGTTTAAACCACTGCCGCCTGAAGAACCTTGTGGCCAAAAGCAGCATCAGCTGAGGCCCTAACATCAACCTTGTAAAACTTAGAAAAAGTATGAACAGAAGACCAAGTTGCGGCCATACAAACTTGTTCAACAGAAGACTGGTGCTGAAAAGCCCAAGAGGCACCAATAGCATGAGTGAAATGAGCAGTAAGGCGGAAGGGAGGTTCCTTCCCCTTAGCAGAATAGGCTTGCACCAGCGCCTGACGGATCCACTTGCTGATAGTGGATTTAGCTGGAGGCAAACCCTTCCTAGGTCCAGAAGGGAGAACAAAAAGAGCATCAGTCCTAAAGGATTCAGTAGCTACCAAATAAAACTTCAGAACCCTGACCACATCCAAAGAATGCAGTGTCCACTCCTTGGAATTAGCAGGATTAGGACATAATGAAGGCAAGACAATATCCTGATTGAGATGAAAAGCAGACACAACCTTAGGCAAGAAATCTGGCTTAAACCGAAACACCACCTTGTCCTGGTGTAGCTCAAAATAAGGAGGTTTGATGGAAAGAGCCGCCAACTCAGAAATAGTGACAGAAGTGATAGCCAGCAAAAAGGCTACAAGAGTCAAAATGGGCAAAGCGGCCTCACGGAGAGGCTCAAAGGGACGACCCTGCAGATGAGATAATACCAGATCCCAAACTGGTAACATAGGCTTACGTGGCGGACGCACGTGAGAAAGCCTCTGGAAAAAAGTCTCAACCAAACGTGATTGGCAAGAGACCTTTGGAAAAAAATTGCCAGAGCTGAAACATGAACTTTGAGGGTACTAAGTTGAAGGCCCAAATCCAAACCATGTTGCAAGAATTCCAGAATCCTGGGAATAGAAAACACTCGACAGGGAAGAGATTTGGACATACACCAGGCAATGTAAGCATGCCAGACCCTGTAGTAGATAAAGGACGAGGATTTCTTCCTAGCCCCTAGACCTTTTCCATCAAGATGGAGGTTTCAGCAGCCAAGCCGTCAAAGCCAGCGTTTGTAAATTGGGATGGCGCAGCTGCCCCTGAGTGAGCAGGTCTGGATCCTTGGGCAGGATGTACTGATCTACTGCCAACTGCACGATGTCTGCGAACTACACCCTTCTTGGCCAACAGGGGGCCACCAGAATGGTTGGCACTCCTTCCTGGGCTATCTTGCGCAGCACTCTGCCCAACAGAGGAAACGGAGGGAACACATAGAGGAGCCGAAACCCCTTCCAAGGCATTGCTAGCGCATCTGTGGCGAAGGCCAGAGGGTCCTGTGACAGAGAGACAAAGAATGGAAGCTTGTGATTGTGACGGGACGCAAACAGGTCCACATCCGGCAGACCCCAGCGGCGGCACAGGGAGCGAAACACCCTGTTGCTGAGGGACCACTCCCCCAGCCTAGACATTCCCATGCTCAAGGAGTCTGCCTTCAGGTTTTCCACTCCCGGGATGTAAACTGCTGATATGCAGGGGACATTCTCTTCCGCCCAGGACAGTATCAGGGACACTTCCTTGAGGGCTCGCTTGCTCCGAGTCCCTCCCTGATGATTGATGTAGGCAACCACCGTATGGTTGTCCAAGCGGATCTGAACAGCCCGACCCTGAAGGTGTGGGGTCAACTGGGAGAGAACCAACCTTATCGCCCGCAGTTCCAGAACGTTGATGGGAGCATGGGCCTCCTGAGGGCCCCACTGACCCTGGAACTTCAGAGACTCCCAAAGACAAGAAAGTAGAAACCGTACCTGCGTCTGCAGGCTCTCCACCTTCTGCTGAGGCAGAAAAACCTTGACCGGAGATGTATCCAGAGTCATGCCCAGAAAGGACCTCACCAAGGACAGAGACAATGAAGACTTGGGATGGTTGATCACCCAACCGACAGACTCGAGTGTGGAGACCACCATCTGGGTATCCAGCTCGGCTTGATGGAAGGACTGAGATGCAATCAGAATGTCGTCCAGATAAGGAAGGATGCGTATGCCCTGAGATCTCAATACAGCCATCACCCCCGCCAGCTCCTTGGTGAAGACCCGAGGGGCTGAGGTAAGACCGAACGGTAAGGCCACAAATTGGTAGTGCTGATCCTCCAGAGCGAACCTGAGAAATCTCTGATGACCTGTAAAGATAGGTAAGCATCTTTGATGTCCACAGAAGTCATGAAGTCGCCCAGCAGCAGGGTACTGACCGCCGAGCGCAGTGTCTCCATGCGAAAATGCTTGAACCTGACAAAAAAGTTGAGGCGCTTCAAATCCAGGATGGGCCTCAGGGACCCATCCTTTTTGGGAACCATCCTTTTTGGGAACCGTGAACAGATTGGAGTAGAAGCCTCTGCCTCTTTCCCGGAAGGGCACCAAGCAGATGACACCCAATTCCAAAAGGCTTTGGACCGCAAGCCGTGAGCTGACAGTGGGATTTGAGCCACCCGGGATCTGATGAATCTTGGGGGCGGCCAGGCTGCAAACTATCTTGTAACCGGAGGACACCACCTCCTGAATCCACCGGTCTGAGACGCGCAGTCTCCAGACGTGAGCAAAGAGCCGCAACCGTCCCCCCACCCGGATGGGTGAGGGCGCCTCCTCATGCCCGATGGGGCTTGGGTGAAGATTTGGACTTGGGACCCCATGAGAGACCGGAACGTCCACGGCCTCTACCCCGGCCCCAAGGGTCTCTACGTGTCCCCGCAAATGGTGCACCCCGGCCGGACCTGGGAGCACGGAAGATGGGGAGGGAAGAACCAGCCCCCCGAAAGGGCCGCGGCTGCCTCCTGCGTTGAGGCAGCCTACCATCCTTGGCAAACAGATCCAGACGCTCACCAAAGAGCCGTAGCCCAGTAAAGGGGAATCCAGTGAGAGCCTTCTTAGCAGAATTATCAGCCGCCCACTGACGCAGCCAAACAGAGCGGCGTATAGCCACCAAAAGGGCAGAAGTCTTACCACACATCCTGACCGCATCATCCATAGCAGAAAGAATAAATGCAACAAATTCATAGCAAAGCAGCAGAGATCTATACTCCTCCCCCCTATTGGCATCCGAGGCATTATCCAGAAGGCACTTGAGCAGCCCTTTAATAGCAAGAGCCGTGATGGCAAAAGCGCACACAGGGCGCAGCGCAGTCCCTGCACAAGCAAATGCGTGACAGGCCAGCTGATCCACACGCCGGTCCTCACCATCCCTCAGAGTAGAAGTGTCAGGGGAATGCATGACCGAGGTATTGGACAACCCAAGCACGGGAGCATCCACCCACGACCAGCGCTTAACCACATCAGCAGGGAAGGGATACCTCCTGTCCCAACTCTTGGGCACCGCGGGCAATCTGCTATGATGTTCCCACTCCTTGAGCACCAAATTATTAAAGTGGTTCTGCTCAGGGAACTCCAAGCGTTGTTCCCCCTCTTCTAGGGCGTAAAGGCCAGGGAAAGAATAATGTACCTCATCCTTCTCAGGAAAAAGGGAAACACCGGGAGTTAAATGCCGCTTCTTTCCAGAAGCCTTACGGGGGGCATGGCTCAGTAATATGCCATTCCAGGCTGGCCAACCGCAAAGCCAAGTCATAATGTGATTCCCCGCTAGCATGTCCCTCACTAGGGGTCAAATGCAGGCGAGGGGGGAGGGGGTAGGTGATGTAGAAGGGGGCGCAGAGCTGGGCAGCGTAGCAGGCAACCCAGTACCTTCTGGTGCAGGGCACACATACCCTGACACCATTACTCACAAGGGATACCCCACACGCGGCACACAGCTGGGCTTGTCCCGAAGGAACCCCAAGCACATTATCCCCGGAAGCCTCCATATGGTGATCAATATATGCTCACAGCCAGTACAGGGTCACGGGAGCCACCCGGGATGCCCCCCCCCCAGGGATGCCCAGAACCCGCTAGGGAAGGTGGGAGATGACAAGGGCAGGGCCGGGAGAAACCAGTCATGGTTGTCCCGCCTAAAAGACACAAAAAAGACCCGTAAACAACCGCAGCACAGGTGAAGTACAACAAAAGCAACCCCGCAGGGGACTGACGGACCAATAGGATCAGCAGCGCAACCACACGGACCGCAGAGGAAACGTGACTCAGTTCCAGAGAGTCGTGGGCCCCAGACGCAGCAGATCAAAATGGCGCCGGAGCAATCCTTGAGGGGCGGGCCGCGGAACTAGTCATCCGCAGGTCGTCCCCCCCACCCCCCGGAAGAACGCGAAATCGCGGTCACATGACCCGCTGGCGCCATGACACAAGAAAAAAAAAATCACCTCAGAAATAGCGCGCCCGCCGCGGAGCGGTGTACAAGCGCCACAGCACAGTGACAAACCGTAAAAATGCATTTCAATACACACACAGAACCCCCCGGCACCCCCGCCAGCCGCCCCCCCCCCCCCCCCCCGAGCCCAGGGAGAGAGCGAGAGGGCAACAGAACAGCGGCAAGCGCCCAGCCCCGGGAAAAGAAAGAGGGGGGGGGGGGATAGAACCCTTACCCAAAGGGGGCTACGCAACAAGTGTCACAGCATCCCATGAGGCACACCATAAAGGCCTGTAACCGGCTACCCTTGTGGTACAGGGTTATGCGGTCTGAAGCAGCGCTCCTTAAGCACCTGACCCTGGTGCTGCCTACCTTCACCCGAACCAGGCAGCCGAGGCTGGGAGGCAGTGGGTCCAGAACGGGTGGAAATAGTCCTGCAGGGCCGCAGGCTAGTAAGCCCCGCTCACCTGCGCAATATAGAGAGCCATCATCTTATCTTCGCAGTCCTGACTGCAGAAGAAAACAGGGAATTTGTGGCAGGTTCCTGGCCTTTTATAGGGCTGGGAGATGCCACAAGTCTTTTCTGCAGTCCACTGCGCCACCTTGTGGCGGATAACCCAAACGTCAAGAATTTAGTGAAACAGGACGTGCTGTATACTTGGAAAATAATTGCGCTAATTATTCCCAAAAAAATCACTTGTCCCTTTTATGGGGCATTTTTACAGAGGAGGTGCATCATTTCTCCAGTGAGGTAAGGATCACTTAAAAGTTTAGAAACAGCAGCCTATGGGGCATGCTAAAGAATTTGCCGATTTGTTTGTTTTTTGCATACCCCATAAGGTGCAGTTTCCAAACCTTTTGAAAAAAGTCAAGTACCTCTCCTGGAAAAATACCCTATCGCAAAAAGCTCCTGCAGATGTAAGTTTCAGTTCACATCCAAAAGTGCACCCAGGTAAACTCCATTTACCAAATCTTTTCCATATTTACAATGTTTAGCATGGTTTACAATGGACTCACAAACAGCAAAGGGAAAAGTAAACTGGTTCTAAGCCTTCTAAAAACTAAAATCTCACCTGAGGTTAAGCTTGTTGGTGGGACTTGCTGCACAGCATTTAGTTCCAAGAGTAACCGGTCAAGCTCTGATAAATTGCTGCCCAAAGAGGTGCTTATGACGGTGGGAGACGGCTCTGCAGATCGCTGTTTATTGGGGAAACTGGGCAAAACATAGAGCAAATATTAGACTGATGAGAAACAAGTGACATTTCAAATCATCATTTTAAAAGGACAAAATCTCAGCAGCATTTTCTGCCAACCTGTACACATGCTCCTCTTCTCCAGCAGGGGGGGATGTCACGCTTTCCTTCAGAATGCCAGAATTGTGAAGGGGAGTCTAAAATGACCACAAACATGTCAAGAGGGAAATCGGTCGGCTGGTAGTATTCAGTCTGCACAATATAAATCTGCACAATATAACTCTGCTTTGTATTAATACGCGAGTCTTGCTTTTAAAACAGCTCTCATTTTTTTATTCCCCTAAGACCATGAGAACATTTCTCAGAACCCTGCTCAAATATACACACTTTTTTTTACCCCACGCTAGCTGCCCCCAGCCAATCAGCTGACTAAAAGGAGAGGTTGCCCTCTTATGTTATCAGCAGATCTTTAGCAGCCCAGAGCTGCCCTGCGGGCTCCAGAGCATTCATATGCCTTTAGTAATAAGTAGTAATAAGGAAGCATAGGCGTATGCCCAAGCCAAACAGAGTGTCCTTATTTCTGAATTGCTGGCCTGACAGGTGCTACTTCTATAAGCTGACTTGCTGCTTTCTTTGTCACAGATTACTCATCAGATACAGATCACTTTGAGAATAAACAGAAATAACTGTTGTATATTCACATGTAATCAGTAAATGGCCATCTTTAGGGATCTTTTGGCCATAGTCCTCACTCCCGAACAGTTTGAGTATTACCAAAAAAAAAAAAAAAAAAAAAACACACATTCCTGATGGCTGGGGAGCAGTGTTACTTCAAAGAGGATATACAAAGGGAATTCACCGGGTTCCTCACACAGGGGCCCCCGGGAAGAGGAACAGAATATGGGAGAAAAAAAAAAAGAAAAAAAAAAAAAAAGAGGGTTTTGGTTCTCTTTAAAATAAAAAAGGACTCCCCTGCTTAGCACTGGCCACTGAATCCCCTGCTCGATCCTGGGCTTTTACATTGGCTGCCACCCTGACCATGACTGACCGCTTAGTCAGCCAATCCCTGTGTGTCTGAGCCATAAGGGCAGGTCTATTTTTTTTGTTTAATATTGCTAATTGGGCTTAACCCTGTACCCTCTTCTAGGCCTCTCTGTTTTTTTTAGCTTGGACTTGCTTTAAGTGTCATTTGAGTCGGAGCTGTGGGGCATCTTGCGCTTGGAAGTGCCGAGACATAAAAATACATACACAGACCAAGAGGTTGCTGCTATTCACATTCAGTCAGGAGCTTCAAACCCAGCACAGGACTAGTTTATTAAGTAATAATTGAAATAAATATATATATATATATATATATATATATATATATATATATATATATATATATATTTCAAACTGGTAAAGGGGGGGAACAAAGGTTGGAAATGAAACAGATTGAGAGTTGAGCTCTAAGATAGTCGCAACACACATTGTATATTTTTTACCTGTTGATGTGAAAACTTATTGGAACTGCTAGTCCAGGAATCCAGGGGGTCCGCATGTAAACTGCCATTGAGGGACTCACTGGTGGGGGCAGCTGGCACAGAGATTTCTTGGTAGGTATGACACCCACTAGGAAATGAATATGGGGTTTCCTCCGATAGAAAGACAGGCCGCTTAGAAATATGAGATGTAGTAGATTCCAGGTCAGCAAGCAAAGCATCTGCAGTAAAGAAAGTGGAAATATTTTCTATTAAGTTATGTTTAATACATTCTAATTTAATACCTGGATGCCTGTATTTTAGCATTTTTTTTTAAGTTTCTGCAGAAACCCCTCCAACATTAGAATTTTCACATTTTTATTATGATAGTATTTTAAAAAAACACTTTTTGGTCATACATATATATGATATATGGAAGGAAGTTCTTTTGCAGGATTTAGAAATGAATGTATCCAGTCAAAGGGTTACTATATTGCAGAGACAAGCTTTTGTATCAACCAGGAAAATACCTTTTCTATCAAATATAGCAGAGATTGCTAGGAGACAGTGGTACAACTAGAATGATAGCAATTAGCAAAAGCCTGGGATGCAGCCAGCCAGATGATTAACGCCACCTCAGCCAATGGGCGATGGTTATACTCATTTTTGGGCAGGCACGGGGTGCCCAAAAAGGGATTTGTTCTGCTTTAAGTATCATCTGGGTGGTGCATAAAGTTGTCCGTAACATACAGGTGCATGAAAAAAAAACAAAAAAAAAAAAACTTATAATACAACCTTTTAAAGCATATGAAATGTTTGTTTTAGCTTTTTAATCACCCTTTTGAACAAATCAAACTAAGAGTATAGATGGCAGCACATTGGGTTGGAATACAGATCAGTCTGCAGCCTACCACCTGATAGGATCTGCAGTACCGCCAGTTAGGGGTGTGAATTGGCTTTGGGGAGGCAGGTAATGGGGGGCTCGCTAGCCGCAGGTGACTTGTCAGACCCAGAGCCTTGTAAACTGGTATAGGGGTCACATAGATCCCTTACCAGTTCACAAAGAGTTAACAGTAAATAAAAACACCACACATAGAAAAAGTGTCTATCAAAAAAAAATTTCTTTACTCACCTCTGATTTTCAGCTCCTGTGATAGAATCGATTAGGGGTAGACACCCCTACCGCCAGTGTTACTCGCACTCCAGGTTGGGAACTGCTGTACTAGACCAACCAACTACCTGTTTCAGGGTCAGTGGGATATGGCATTTACCTGCCAGCTCACTGGCCCAATCTCACGTTGTCCAAGAGCATGCTCCCCACCAGCCCTCATCGTGCATACAAGCATCCACTGCAGAGTTCATGTTACAGCTGAACGCTCACATGACATTCTGCTTTAGCCCACACTGAAATCAGGACTGGGACTTGGGTAGAAATATTTTTTCTTCAACTGTCTGGACAGGGTTTAAGCCATATCTTCCCAATGCTCTCAATATAGTAGAAGTCAGAGAAAATGCGTATTATCGGCTCTGGCTTCTACCGTCTTGGGGCTTTTGGGAAGTTTCACCAATGTAACTGTCCAGCTTTAAAACTTTTCTATATTACAAAAAGTCAAAATATATATATATATATATATATATATATATATATATATATATATATATATATATATATATATATATCAGGGGTTTGATGAATAGGCCCAGACAAGGCAATGTGACTTTTGTGTCGAAGCAGCAAATCTGAGCAGCTGCAGAGCAGATGTGCACAGGGATTGCGTAGCAGTCGCATGGTCTTTGATGTAGTCACGCATTAGCTCCTACGCATAACCTTCAGCGCAAGCAGGGAAGCTAAAACAAACAGAAGAAAACACAAATTCTTAATTTACTTAGCACTTGTCGGCACACGCCCATCGTGTTACATGTGTCCTTAAGCTGTTTGCGGCAAGGTAAATTAAAGCACGCATAAACCGGACGGAAAGAGTAACCTCAGAGCAATCTATGTTTCACTGTGAGTCACTATCAGCCATTTCCGCATTGCCAATCACATACACGAGTTAAAGCAATAGCTACACACCAGGGCCAGAGCAAAGGTCAGCTCCTACACCCAACCCAGGAAACTCCAGACTACGCTCACTTCCAGCCTGAGACATAAAAGGAATTGGGAGATTTGACTCTGCGGCCAGACATGGCACAGCACCAAGATCCACACAATGACACTTGAATCTTGGTAGCCTGAGTCATAGCTCTGGATGCTGCCTACCTCAGAGCTAAGAAACTTCCAAACTAATGCTTTCCAGAAACACAAACTAGAAAGGTCACCACAGCACCCCCCTTGGCGCCCGCCAGGGGCCAGACATTGCAACTGGGGTATAGGTACCGCTGCCCAACAACGGAGGGCCTATATAAAGCACCATATGGCAGGGCTGTGGAGTCGGGTAAGCCAAAGCTCAACTCCAATTATGCAATTTTATCAGGCAGAATTCATCGACTAATACTCCTTTATAATTGGCCCATAATTAGTAATACATTTATCATATTGAAGCAATAGGGCTACTTAGATAAAACATACAGCATATTTGTTAGAATACAATTTCTGAACAAATTAGCTAAATGGACATGCCAAGCAAAGGGTTAAATAAGCTGCTTTCTGCTTGTTCAATGCTGACTATCGAGGAGAAACATCTTTCATGACCTGATAAATACTGTTGAACTTGCTCCGTTCTATCAACTTCTCTTTCTCAGTCCCTAAAATGAACTCACTTTGGACAAAGGGAGTTCACTAGGTCTTATAAAAAAAAAAATATAAAGCAGACTAAATAAAAGATGTAGTTCCTCACACAAACAGAAACACAAGCACACACAAGCTTATTTAACCCTTTGCCTGGAATGTTCTTTTATATTTCTTGTCCAGGAAATAAAAAAAAAATCTACTTACCTTTTGCCCCCCGTATCCTCATATTTACCAATAAGGGAGAACGAGCAAATCCGTGGTGGCATCCATCAATATGGCTTTATGTTCTCTAACACTCTAACTCAATGGAGGGGGCATGCTGAACCCACTTTGGCATGCCCCCTTTGCAATGAATGGAGTATGCTTAAGGGGTCATAAACAAGGCTTCATGAACCCCTCCATGAGAGGCCACTAATGCTGGAAGACAGTAAAATCCTAGAAAAGTATATATGGGGCAAAGGCATAAGAATTAAGCTTTTCAATACTCCCCTGCTCTGCACTGGGATCACTACAAGGAGGAGGTCCAGAGGCAGCAGCGCACACGCTCTGTAACAGCCAGCGCCTCTTACTAAAAAAATACAATTCTGTGAAACTCACCTGTAGAATTGTTTTTGTATACATCCAGTCCAGGCCGTCCCAATATCCTCACGATTGGGTGTTCGCCCCTAGGGGGCACTCGACTGCAAGAGCAAAGATGTAGCTCCTCCCGGCCCCCCACAAAGGCGACTGTCCCTCTATCATTCCCCAGTGGTTTAAAAGCAGTACTCAACAAAAGAGGGCAGGCCGGGAGGCCTAAGAAAGCATGTTACTTCACATAGCTTCAGCTTGTACTGTCCCTAAGAAAAAACTAGAAAAAACGAGTGTCCTATGAACCAAAAATTACTTCACATAGCTTCAGCTTGTACCCTCCCTAAGAAAAAACTAGACAAAACGAGTGTCCTATGAACCAAAAATCACCGTAACAGGCGTACAGCACATAATGAACACAAGGGTGGGGTGGGACGGCCTGGACTGGATGTATACAAAAACAATTCTACAGGTGAGTTTCACAGAATTGTATTTTTCTCTCCATCCAGTCCAGGCCGTCCCAATATCCTCACGATTGGGACATCCAAAAGCAGTGTCCATATGGGCGGGATCCCCGGTGCGGAACAGCAAGTAGTTCATTTCACTACCGCCTGAAGCACCTTTCGGCCAAAAACAGCGTCAACTGAACATCCACCTTGAAAACTTGGTAAAAGTATGAACAGAAGACCGAGTTGCAGCCTTACAAACTTGTTCCACCGATGCCTGGTGCTGAAAAGCCCAAGAGGCACCAATAGCTCTGGCAGAATGAGCTGTGATCCGAAAAGGGGGTTCCTTCCCCCTGGCAGAATATGCTTGTACCACGGCCTGTCTGATCCACTTACTGAGAGTGGACTTGGCTGGTGGCAATCCTTTCCTAGAACCCTCTGGACAAAGAGCAAATCAGATTTCCTGAAGGATTCAGTCGCAACCAGGTAATACCTTATGGCTCTGACCACATCCAAAGCATGGAGGGTCCGTTCCTTGGAATTAGCCGGTGCTGGACACAAGGAAGGTAAGACAACCTCCTCATTAAGGTGAAAGGGAGAAACGACCTTAGGCAAAAAATCAGGTTTAAAACGAAAAACCACCTTATCCCTGTGCAGCTCAAAGTAGGGTGGTTTCATACAAAGCGTTACCAGCTCTGATACACGACGCAGGTGATCGCTACCAGAAAGACCACTTTGAGAGTCAACAGAGACAATGCAGCATCGCTCAATGGCTCGAAAGGAGCACTCTGGAGAGCAGATAGTACTAAATTCAAGTCCCACACCGGTAATACTGACTTACGCAGTGGCCGGACATGCGTAACTCCCTGGAAAAAAAGTCTTGATCAACCTATGGTTGGCAATGGATCTCTGGAAAAAGATGGCTAAAGCCGAGACCTGACCCTTGAGGGTGCTCAGCTGGAGACCCACGTCTAAGCCGTGTTGTAAAAACTCCAGAATCCTAGAAATAGCAAATTTTCGGCAAGGAAGTCTATTGGCCTCACACCAAGCGATATAGGCCCGCCAAACTCTGTAGTATATCATGGAAGAAGATTTCTTCCGTGCTTGAATCATAGTATGCACAACCGTGGCCGATAACCCCTTCTCCGTCAGGATTGAGGATTCAATAGCCAGGCCGTCAAAGCCAGCGTCCGAAAATTGGGGTGCCGCAGCGACCCCTGTGTGAGAAGCCCTGGGTCGTCGGGCATGATGTAGTGATCTATTGACATCTGGACTATGTCTGCAAACCAACTCCTTCTCGGCCAGCGAGGAGCCACCAGGATGGTTGGTACCCCTTCCTGGCCTATCTTGCGCAGCTCTCTGCCCAGGAGCGGAAACGGAGGGAATGCATACAGAAATTTGAACTCCGTCCAAGGAATCGCCAGAGCGTCTGATGCAATGGCCAGAGGATCTCTTAGGAGAGAGACGAACCTTGGAAGCCTGTGATTGTGTCTGGGCGCAAACAGATCCATGTCTGGCTGACCCCAGCGGAGAAACAGAGCCTGAAAGGTCTCGCTGCTGAGGGACGATTCCCCCAGGCGCAAGGAACTCCTGCTCAGGGAGTCTGCTTCCTGGTTTTCCACCCCAGGGATGTAGACCGCCGAGATGCAGGGAACATTCTCCTCTGCCCAAGTCAGAATCTGTTACCTCCATGAGGGATCTCTTGCTCCGAGTCCCGCCCTGGTGGTTGATGTAGACAACAGCAGTCTGATTGTCCGAGCGAACCTGGATCGCACGGCCTCTTAAATGGGGAGTCAAGCGTAGAAGAACCAACTGGATTGCTCTCAGCTCCAAGAGATTTATGGGTAAACGGTTCTCCTGCGGACCCCACTGACCCTGGATCTTATGGGTCTGCCAAACTGGCATCCGTGGTAAATATCTCCCAATGGGGAGTCAGAAAGCCCACCAGCAGTCAACCACCACAAGAGGGACTGCCTGGCCAGGAGGGGGGGACAGCGAAAAGCCTTGTTCCAGGGATTCCTGCATCCGATTCCAGACGGTCAGCAGGTTCAATAGTAGAGGTCTCATGTGAAATTGGGCGAAAGATACTGCCTCGAAGCATGACACCATTAGGCCCACCAATCTCAACCTCAGACGTACCGACGGCTGCTGACAAGACAGCAAGACCTGCACTTGCGTCTGTAGACCCAGAATCTTCTGCTGTGGCAGAAAAACCTTGACCTGAGCGGTGTCTATCGTCATTCCCAGGAAGGATCTCACTGTTGAAGGCGTGATAAACGACTTTGGGTAATTGATTATTCAACCGAAGGCTTCCAGGGTTGACAGCACCATCCGAGTATCGCTCTCGGCCTGCTGAAGGGGCCGGGCAGAAATCAGCAAATCGCCCAGATAGGGTTAACACACGAATACCCTGACTCCTCAGAATAGCCATGATGCCCGCCAGCACCTTGGAGAACACACGGGTGCTGAAGACATCCCGAATGGGAGTGCTACAAACTGGTAATGTTGATCCTCCAGCACAATCCTCAGGAACTTCTGATGTCCCTGGAAAATCGGGATGTGCAGATAAGCGGCCCTGGTGTCCACCATGGTCATGAAGTCGCTGGGCCAAAGCAATCTCCCCGCCGACCGCAATGTTTCCATGCGGAAATGTCTGTCTCTTACAAACCTGTTGAGACCCTTCAGGTCCAGGATCGTCCTTCTTGGGAACCGTTAACAGGTTGGAGTAGAATCCCTGACCCTGTTCCTGCCGGGGTACAGGGCAAATCACACCTATACGCAGGACGTGTGGAACAGCCGTTCTCAAAGCGTGAGCTTTTAGCGGGTTTCGAGATATCCTTGAACGGAGGAATTTTGAGGGCGGCCTGGCAGCCAGCTCTATCTTGTAACCGGAGGACACTACCTCCTGAATCCATCGATCCGAGACGTGCCGCCTCCAGATCTGAGCAAACAACAGAAGCCGTCCCCCCAATCGGATGGGTGAGGGCGCCCCCTCATGCCTGAGTGGGCTTGGACTTCGCTCCCCAGGAGGAGTTGGGTCGGCTGCGGGACCTACCTCTGCCCCAGGTATCTCTGCGGCCACCTGGAAACGAAGATCCTCTTCCTCCTCAAAAGGACCGATAAGAAGAGGGGTTCCGAAAGGACCGATCAGGCTTTCTTCTCTGAGGGGGTCTACCATCCTTGACTAGAAGGTCCAGGCGCTCCCCAAACAGCCGGCTTCCCACAAAAGGTAGGCTTGCAAGGGACTTCTTGGCAGCCGCATCAGCTGACCACTGCTTCAACCAGAGCGAGCGGCGTAGAGCAACAAGCAAGGCCGAAATTCTGGCGCCAAGCGTGACCATATCATTCATGACAGTAACAACAAAGCCAATAAAATCCAAGCAAGCCTTGAGTTCCTTCTACTCCTCAGCCCGCTTGCAAGCCTTAGCTCTAGCCACAAGGTGTCTCACCTTTCTCCTGTTGGCTAGTGAGACAATTGCAGAGGCACACGCCGGGCGAAAGAGGGCCCCAGCTAAGGTGAATGCATGGCAGACCAGCTGATCCATGCGTTTGTCTGCAGGGTCACGTAAGGAAGCATTGTCAGGCAACGGCATAACAGTGGTATTGGATAAGCCTGACACGGGAGGATCCACCTCAGGAGGGTGACACCATAGCCGAACCAATTCAACAGGAAAGGGGTACCGCCTATCCAGGCCCTTAGGGACAGACGGTCCTAAAGGATCATGTTAGAAAAGTGAGGCTGCTCCGGGAAGACCCGTCTTTGCCTCTCAGGCCGAAATAAATCACCCTGCTTCCTTTTAGCCGCTCTGGGAGGAACAATATGTAGGGTATCAAACACGGAAGAGAGCAAACTCTCCGTATCATATGGGAGACAAGAATCCTCGTTCGAGGAGGGACCAGAGATACTGTCATCGCCACCGGAATATTCCACCGTTGAACGTGAATCATCTGGCAACTCACCTTCCTCCGCAGAAACCAAGCAATCAAAAAGATTGTCATCCGAGTAAATCGGCTCCAGATGCTGCTTCTTACTTGAGGCTTTTCTAGTAGCAAGATCTGCTTCTCGAGACTAGCCAGCCTATGCGCAAAATCAGTATAAGACCCCTTGCTGGCTCCCCCTTCACTAGGGGCTGAATGCAGCAGCAGAGGGTCCGGAGAGGCCGATGGTAATACAGGGCTAGGGTCAGGAACGACCACCCGCTCATGGCGCAAGTGGGACAAATAGTGCTGAATCCCCCCAGAAAATTCCTTCTGCACAAGGGGCAGAGCCTGTCCTGCCCAAATGGGGCCCCCAGCTCACAATCCGCTGACGCCTCCATTATGGTGATTAAGAATAGTGAAATTCAATAAGGCTACTAGACGCTAACGGCTTAAGCCTAATAACCAAACCCTCTTATTAAAAAGGGGGGACCGGGAGGAACCACAACCCTCAACCTTAGCCCACGATCTAAACAAAAAAAAAAAGAGAGAGAAGCCCCATGTCAGCCTTAACACAATATACATATGGCAAATGTGCAACAAATCAAAAGAGTGACTCACAACCGTCAGGAGGGATCACCGCAGCAGGGAAGGCCTGAGCACCTGGCTCCCAGCACAGCAGCAGTATCGAGACTGACCACAATCGCGCCTTCTGGAAAGATCTTCGGGGGGCGGCACCGGCGCGATATCAGCTACATGCAGACGCTGGGCCCCGCTCCCCCCTGCGGCGCGTCAGCAGAAGAAAATGCCGCCCTCCTGAATCCGCCTGTCATGGTGGCGGCCCATTATCAAGCGACGGCCGTAGCATGCATTCCCCCCCCCCCAGCGGTGCGGATGAGGCCTGCGGGGCGCGACCCCCGCGAGAAGGCGCGCGCCCCGGGCACACCGATGAGGGAACGCAGGGAGGTGAGTAAGGAGATCAGAGACCGCTCCTCACTGCCTGTCAGGGCAAGTCGCACCAAACATGCACACACATGAAAATAAAGCTGTGGGCAGGGAGGGATATAATATATATATATATATAACATATTAGTGGTTCCCCCTCAGGCTCACCATAAGCCTGTGGCCGGCTACCTTTTAGAAATAAGATCTGCGGCCCAGAGCAAGTACTCTGCCGAACGCCACAGACCCCGGCGTTCACCCTACCGTCACGGATCCCTGTAGCAGCCAAGGACTGGGAGGCAGGAATGGGTCAGAAGAGATCCATGGGAATAGAGTCCTGCAGCGGCCAACGGGCTAGGTGACCCCGCTCTGCTGCCAGAGTGAGTAACGATCTTATGCAGCCAAAATGCAAGATGAACAACTGGGTAATGATAGAGGGACAGCCGCCATTGTGGGGGGCCGGGAGGAGCTACATCTTTGATCTTGCAGTCAAGCACCCCCTAGGGGCGAACACCCAATCGTGAGGATATTGGGACGGCCTGGACTGGATGGAGAGTACAAAATACAATTCTGTGATTACTCACCTGTAGAATTGGTATTATACGTATACAGCACGTCCTGCTCCAGAGAGTAATTCCTTACGTTGGGGTTATACATCCACAAGATGGCACTGGACTTCAGAGACAGCAAAAAAGTGGCTCCTCCCGGCCCCTTATATTCCAGGGACCTCCCACAAAATCCCCAGTATTGACAAGCAGTTAGCAAGAAGCAGGAAGATTAATAACCATAATCAAACAATTTTAACCGTGATAACAATCACCATACAGAGGCACTAAGAACAATGAAAACAAGGGCGGGGTGGAGCAGGGCGTGCTGTATACGTATAACACCAATTCTACAGGTCAGTAATCACAGAATTGTATTATTATAAGTATACAGCACGTCCTGCTCCAGAGAGTAATTCCTTATGTTTGGGACATCCAATAGCAGTGTCCGTAAGGTAGGGTCCCCAAAAGCAACAACATGCAGATCAAACCACTGCCGCCTGCAGAACCTTGCGGCCAAAAACAGCATCAGCTGAGGCCCTAACATCAACCTTGTAAAACTTACAAAAAGTATGAACAGAAGACCAAGTAAAGGCCTTGCAAACTTGTTCAACAGAAGCCTGGTGCTGAATGGCCCAAGAAGCACCAATAGCACGAGTAGAATGAGCAGTAAGGCGGAAGGGAGGATCCTTCCCCTTAGCAGAATAGGCCTGAATAACAGCCTGACGAATCCACTTGCTGATGGTAGACTTAGCTGGAGCCAGACCCTTCTTAGGACCTGAAGGGACCACAAAAAGAGCACCAGTCTTCCTGAAGGGCTCAGTAGCCACCAAATAAAACTTCAAGTTCCTGCATACATCAGAATGAATCAGAAACAGAATGTAGAGCCCTCTCCTTAGGGTTACTAGGATTAGGGCACAAAGGAAGAACAATATCTTGATTGAGAGGAAAAGCAGACAACCTTAGGCAGAAAATCTGGTTTAAAGCGAAACACCACCTTGTCCTGGTGTCTCTCAAAGTAAGGGGGCTTGATGGAAAGCGCCAACTCAGAAACACGCCTAACAGAAGTGATAGCCACCAAAAAGACTACCTTAAGCGTAAGAATGGACAAAGCAGCCTCATGCACAGGCTCAAAAGGAGACCCCTGCAAGACAGATAGGACCAAGTTCAAGTCCCAGACTGGCAACATAGGCTTGCGTGGGGGGGCGCACATGAGCAACCCCCTGGAAAAAGTCCTGACCAGATGATGCTGAGCAAAAGGTCTCTGAAAGAAAACAGCCAAGGCAGACACATGACCTTTCAGAGCGCTGAGTTGAAGCCCCAGATCCAAATCATGTTCCATTCCAGAATCCTAGGAATAGAAAACACACGACCGGGAAGAGATTTAGCCTCACACCAGTCAATGTAGGTACGCCAAACCCTATAGGAGATGGAAGAAGAGGACCCCGAAGGTGCGGGGTCAAGAGGGCTAGAACCAACCTGATCGCCCTCAGTTGCAGAATGTTGATAGGGGTGTGGGCCTCCTGAGGGCCCCACTTCCCCTGGAATGTTAGGGATCTCCAGAAGCCCCCCCAACCTGTCAGACTGGCATCCGTGGTGACTGTCTCCCAGCAAGGGGCTAGAAAGGATCTGCCCCCTAACAGGTCCCTTGAGTCCAGCCACCACGAGAGGGACCGCCTGGCTAGGGGGGGCAAAACCAAAACCTGATCCAGGGACACAGGGTCCCTGTCCCATACAGACAAGAGGTGGAGTTGAAGAGGCCTCATGTGGAACTGAGCATAAGGAACCGCCTCGAGCAAGAACGTCAGGCCCACCAGCTGCATTCCCTGCCTGATGGAAGGATGAGGGCAGGACAGAAGGAGCTGAGCTTGCAGACTGCCCACCTTCTGCTGAGGAAGAAAGATCCTGGCCGAGCTGTATCCAGATTCATGCACAGAAATGGCTTCACCAAAGAGGGAGACAGGGAAGATTTGGAGTGGTTTATCACCCAGCCGAATGACTCCAGTGTGGTCACTACCCACTGAGTATCCAGCTCTGCCTGTTGGAAGGACGGAGAAGTGATAAGAATGTCGTCCAAATAGGGAAGAATGCGAATGCCCTGAGCTCTCAGCAGAGCCATAATGCCCGCCAGCACCTTACATAGAAACATAGAAGGTTGACGGCAGAAGGAGACCATACAGTCCATCTTGTCTGCCCTTATGTGTATACTGTATGCCCTCTTTATCTTAGGATAGATGTGTGCTTATCCCAGCCATGTTTAAATTCAGTGACTGTTGATTTTTCAACTACCTCTGCTGGAAGTTTGTTCCAAGCATCTACTACTCTTTCTGTAAAATAATATTTTCTAACATTGCTCCTTATCTCCCCCCCGACTAGCTTCAGGTTGTGCCCCCTTGTTCTATCATTAAGCTTCTTCTTAAAAACATTTCCCTCCTGAACCTTATTCAATCCTTTCACATATTTAAAGGTCTCAATCATGTCCCCCCTCTCCCTTCTTTCCTCCAGACTGTACAAATTAAGTTCTTTAAGTCTCTCCTGATAAGTTTTAAGTTTAAGTCCTTCCACCATTTTCGTTGCCTGCCTTTGGACACGTTCTATTTGAATAATGTCTTTTTGCAGGTAAGGTCTCCAGAACTGCACACAATATTCTAGCTGTGGCCTTACCAGGGCTCTATACAGCGGCATCACAACCTCCCTCTTCCTACTGGTGATGCCTCGAGCTATGCAGCCGAGCATCCTGCTTGCTTTTCCCACTGCCTGGCTACACTGTCCACTCATCTTGCAGCTATCAGTAATCAGTACCCCTAAATCTCTCTCCTCCGAGGTCCTGGCTAACACAGTGCTGCCCATACGGTACTCAGAGAAGGGATTCCTTCTACCCAAGTGCATGATTTTACATTTAGAGACATTAAACTCTAGTTTCCACAGTTTTGACCATCTATCCAGTAATCATTTGGTTTACTGGATACTGGTGAATACCCTGGGAGCCGAAGTGAGACCGAAGGGCAATGCCATGAACTGGTAATGCTGATCCTCCAGAGCGATCCTGAGGAATCTGATGACCTGGAAAGACTGGAATATGGAGGTAAGCATCCTTGATGTCCACAGAGGTCATGAAGTCCCCTGGGCATAGTGAACTTACAGCTGAGCGCAGAGTCTCCATGCGAAAACGCCTGGATCTGACAAACTTGTTGAGAAGCTTCAAGTCCAGGATGGGTCTGACAGACCCATCTCTTTTGGGAACGGTGAAAAGGTTGGAATAATAGCCCTTGCCCTTTTCCCTTAAGGGCACTTGGCAGATGACCCCCAGCTCTCGTAGATTCTGCACAGCAAGCAACAGCCCCTGAGCTGACAGGGGGTCTTGAGGCATCCAGGATCTGATGAATCTTGGGGGCGGCCAGGCTGCCAGCTCTATCTTGTAACCGGAGGACACTACCTCCTGAATCCACCGGTCTGAGACATGACGCCTCCAGAAGTGAGCAAAGAGCCGAAGCCCCCCTCCCCACCCGGATGGGTGAGGGCGCCCCTTCATGCCTGAGGGGGCTTGGGGGGAAGACTTAGACTTGGAACCCCAGGAGGGGCCAGGGCGGCCACGCCCTCTGCCCCTGCCCCAGAAATCTCCCGGGGCCCCTGCAAATGAAGCTCCCCTTCCCATTTTGGACCCACGGTAGGAGGGAAGAAAGGAACCTGAACCCTGAAAGGGCCGAGACTGTCTCTTGCACTGGGGTAACTTGCCTCCCTTAGCAAACAGGTCCAGGCGATCCCCAAATAGACGCATTCCTTTAAAGGGGAACCCAGTGAGAGCCTTCTTGGCAGCGTTGTCAGCTGCCCACTGGCGCAGCCAAACTGAGCGGCGTATAGCCACCGCCAAGGCAAAAGCCCTGCCACACATTCTAATGGTATCATCCAAGGCAGAGGGGACATATGCAACAAATTCCTCACAACGCAGAAGGCCTCTATACTCTTCACTAGCAGCATCATCAGGAGCCCCATCTAAAATACCTTTTAGCAGAGTCCTAATAGCCACAGCTGTAATGGCAGAGGCACAAACCGGACGCAGCACAGACCCCACACAGGCAAAGGCATGGGAAGCCAGCTGATCAATGCGCTGGTCCTCACCATCCCTCAGTGTAGTAGAGTCAGGGGAATGCATGACAGAAGTGTTGAACAAACCCAGAATTGGTGCATCCACTCGGGAGGGGACAACCAACGCTTAACCACATCAGCAAGAAAGGGATACCTCTTATCCCAACCCACCCCAGGGAGCCTGCTAGGACGCTCCCACTCTTTGAGCACGAGGTTATTAAAGTGAGTTTGCTCAGGAAACTCTAAACGTAGCTTAGCAGAGTGAAACAACTCCCCCTGCTACCGAGGAGCCGCGGCAGGTGGAGATAGAAAGTACTTCAAAAATGTGAGCCAAAATCCTGTCAGTATCATCTGGAGCCCATGGGTCAGAGCCAGAATCAGCATAACCCTTAGGCTGCTCATCAGATGATTCTGAATCAGAAAACAACTCCTCCCTCTTCCAGGGGGCCGGCCAGGTCAAAATATTCCTCAGCCTCCATAGGAAAAAGAGCGTGAAGGCGCCCACGTGACCATGCCAGCCAATGATGGCGCAGCAGCGCCTGAGGTAAAGTCGCAGCCTACCACGGAACGCCCATTTTTAAAACAAGCAACCAGTGCACCAACACACGCGGTGACACGAAGCCAAAGCATACCACGGAATACAATCCCAAGGAGTGAAGAATACACATCCACCCCCCCCCCCCCGAGAAATACCAGGGAGAGCGAGAGAGGGCAGCGGCCAACCTAACAGGAGCCCACCGATGGACAGGGGGCGAGGGGCGATAGCACGGGAGGGGAATCCCATAAGGCTCACCTATAACGCCTACCCTTTGGTGGGGGATTGCAGTCGGAGCAGCGCTCCTTAAGCACCCGACAGCAGTACTGCCTACCGTCACCCGACCAGTGCAGCCAAGGCTGGGAGGCAGAAAAAAGGGGAACGGGTGGGAATAGTGCTACAGGGCCGCAGGCTAATAGCCCCACTGACCTGCGAGTAGAGAGAGCCATTTTCTTGCCTTCGCAGCGCCGACTGCAGAGAACTGGGGAATTTGTGGGAGGTCCCTGGAATATAAGGGGCCGGGAGGAGCCACTTTTTTGCTGTCTCTGCAGTCCAGCGCCATCTTGTGGATGTATTACCCAAACGTAAGGAATTATCTCTGGAGCAGGACGTGCTGTACACTTAGAATAAAAAAAAAAAAATCAGTGTTCCAGGACAATTTGAAAAACGGAAGAGATGGGAGAATCGACGGAGGCTTTGGCCCGCTTGGTTTTGGTCCAATACTTGTTACAAAAAAAAAAAAACTCGCTGTCCAGCAGCGTTCTCCTGGTGCTCCGGGTCCTAGGGACAGAAGTAAATGGGCAGGCGGGAGAATCTACATAGCTAGGGTGCTCTTTTTGTGCCGCAGCCACCCGCGCCCAGAAGAACAGAGCTGGACAGCGGGTGAGGTAAGGGTTTTTTTTACTTTGTAACCTCCGCCCGACTCAGCGCCAGAGGAGGGTGGCAAGGTATTAGGCCAAGACTGGACTTCAGCTTTAACAGTTGGGAGGGTGATCTTGCGTATATAAAAAAATATATATAGAGATCTATCTATATATCTGCTAACCTTCTCATGTAGGTTTTTTTGGGGATTCCTCCTTAAATGAAAGTCTGGCAGTACTAAATTGTTTTAGATTAACTAGTCTCCAGGCATTTGCCATTATCCTCCTGTGCCCAAACACACTCTCTCATAGGCTATTGGGGAGCGGGAGGCGTGTATAGAATCCAGGAGATTGTTCTGAAAAAAATTGCAAAAGAAAGGGCCGCTTGCTGTGAGAAATTAATTTTTCTTTAGTGCCTTCAAAGTAGACCTAAAGTCAAAAAAGGACTTACTCTTATTCACCCCTGAGGCATATGAAGGCCCAACCAGGCAACCTAAAACAATGTCCAGAGTGCCCTGAAGGTCCCATCAGAGAAGGACACACCATCCTGCCTGCAGGCACGTTATCAACACTGACATTGTTCCCATATCACAGAACTAATGGTGCATTCTCCTGCAGGTCCTCCAATGTCCCTCCACAGGCATCAATGTGAGGAGGAACAAGGACACATTGGTGCAAGGAGACATATTATAAAACAGAGGATAGATCTTTCAGTGGCCTCACATTTCACCACCTTAAGTGATTTTCACTATCCCTTGTCCCAGGGTCATTCCGATTTTGGGTACCCGTTTATGTAAACCCCCCCAATCGCTCCTAAAAGCTTACCTTTTCCCCCATCACACAGTGCATGCGCAGACTCTCATCCGATCAGCAAGGCAAACGGCTCAAGCCTATATACATTTCCTGGGCGGCTCATATCAGAGTTTGCTGGGGATGCGGCTGGCATTGGTTACATCACCGTGGGAATTGAGGCAAAGATGAGTTTCGAGGCAACCCGGGGGGAGTGCCACACACCAGTGCATCCCCATTTAAGACAATCCAAGGAAAGGCCAATGGCCAACCCTGGAGTCTTTTAGATTCCGGGTTGGAGACCTAGGATTTTGTTGAAGATCTGAAAATCTTAATCTTTATGAGGAATTTTAGGAGACAAACAGAAAGGAATGGGAATAAAAATGAGTGCCCGATTATCCATGCAAGTTTCATATGTCAGTATGTCTGAGCCATACCGCCCCATAGCACGCGGCCTCCCAGCCTGCAGGGCCGGGTCTCTCCAGCCTGCGGCCTCCCAGCAGGGTCCCAACAAGTACCTAATCATGTAGTTCCTGACTAGGAAAGACCCCTACTTGTTGTATTCCCCATAACCTGCCTGCCATAAGGAATTCCTGAAATGTATGTAATGTATATACCTGGCAAAAAAAATGGAATTCAAATAAATCTGAACTTTGAGTTTGTCTGTCCATTCTCTAAGTTCATGAAGGTTTTCCCTGAAAGCAAATTGATAATAGCAAGATGTGGCCTCTTCACGCCTCACAAATTCTCATTTTATTACCTGGGCAATTGTAAATAACTTGCCCCATACTGACCCGTTTATCTCCTCTTGCTTTGTTAAGATCTTGATGTGTGCTTGTGTTATGTGTAAAAAAATCTGATGTTCCTGTATTTGAAAGGTCAGCTCCAAATAGAAGCATAGAGGGACAGGGACAGGAATAGAGCTCTGCTAGACAAGATCTCTCTCCAATGCAGGGCTCACTGATGGTGTGAGGGGGTAGATTAGGTTATAGTTTAGTGTTCCCATGAACCTAAACCCTCCCTGACAGGTTACCATGGAAAAGATAGGTCTGATTTAAACACACGGGCTCCTTATACACATACACATTATCATGTAAGGGTGTACTACCTGCTACAATAAAGGCTTCAAAAGCTTCAAGGGAACTAAGTACTGCCATGGACGCAGGCTAACTCTGTGTACTCTAAATGTTGTGGGATAAATCAGCGCACATTATATATCAAGTAAGTAATGGCCTTTTTCCAAAAGCTAGCTGGTGCTGCAGGCCTATTGGCTCTTCAGAGAGCCATCATACCAAGGCACCTCCCTAGGAAAGCTGCCTGGATGTAAAGAATTTCTATAGAAAAACACAGAAGGCGGGTACAGCAAGATTGCATTCCTCAGAGATTTCTGCAATGCTGCCTCTGGGCCTGTTCCTATCACAGGAGGGAAATATGGAGCTTGCCAAGTACAGGAATCCTGAAATTCCCTGCATGCTGGCACTCGCTGCACCTCCGCAACATAGAAAGCACTCACAACACACGCAAACCACACTGCCCAATGTCAGCACACAATCAGAGCCTTTTCAAGAGCTGCCATGTTACATGGCTCCATGAGTGCAGATAAGATACACTTATACAGAATCACTAATGGTTTACAAAGCTTCAGCTTCCCAAAGATACAGAGCATCTGGAAGCTCCTTGGCTTTTCTTAGGCTTGGTATACAGTGTTACAAATGGGGAAAAAAAAATACAATTCTGTGAAACTCACCTGTAGAATTGTTTTTGAATATATCCAGTCCAGGTCGTCCCAGAAGTGAAGACAGTTAGGTAATCCACCTCTAGGTGGCGCATGACTGCAGGATCAAAAGCTGGAACTCCTCCCGGCCCCCTATAAAATAGGGTGTCTCTCTATGATTCCCCAGTGGTTAAACAGCAGTAAGAAGGAGACAGGCCGGGAGGCCAAGAAACCATGTTATTTCACATAGCTTCAGCATGTACTCTCTCCAACAAAAACTTAAGGACAACGGTCCAATATAAAAATGGTAATCACCATAACAGGCAAACAGAGATAATGAAAACAAGGGCGGGGTGGGACAACCTGGACTGGATATATTCAAAACAGTTCTACAGGTGAGTTTCACAGAATTGTATTTTTCACTTTATCCAGACCAGGTCGTCCCAGAAGTGATGACAGTTGGGACATCCAAAAGCAGTGTCCATATAGGGCAGGATCCCCAGTGTGGAACAGCATGTAGTTCATTTCACTTCCGCCTGAAGCACCTTCTGGCCAAAGTCAGCATCAGCTGGGGCCCTAACATCAACCATGTAAAACTTGGTAAAGGTATGAACAGAACACCAAGTGGTCTTACAAACTTGTTCAACAGATGCCTGGTGCTGAAAAGCCCAGGATGCACCAATAGCTCTAGTAGAATGAGCTGTATTATGAAAAGAGGGTTCCTTCCCCTTGGCAGAATATGCTTGCACCGCCTCCTGTCTGATCCACTTACTGAGCGTGGACTTGGCAGGTGGCAAACCCTTCCTAGAGCCCTCTGTTAGGACAAAGAGCAAATCCGATTTCCTGAAGAATTCGGTCGCAACCAGGTAATACTTAATGGCTCTGACCACATCCAAGGCATGGAGGGTCCTTTCCTTAGAATTAGTCGGTGCAGGACACAAGGAGGGCAAGACCACTTCCTCATTAAGATGAAAAGGAGAAACGACCTTAGGAAAAAAATCAGGTTTAAAGCAAAACACCACCTTATCCTTATGCCGCTCAAAGTAAGGAGGCTTCATACAAAGCGTGGCCAGTTCTGACACGCGACGCACCGAGATGATAGCTACCAAAAAGACCACCTTTAGGGTCAAAATAGGCAATGAGGCATCGCTCAAAGGGAGGACCCTGTAGAGCAGAAAGCACCAAATTCAAGTCCCACACCGGTAGTACAGGCTTACGCGGTGGACGTACATGGGTAACTCCTTGAAAAAAAGTCTTGATCAGTCTATGATTGGCAAAGGAACTTTGGAAAAAGATGGCCAAGGCCGAGACCTGGCCCTTGAGGGTGCTCAGCTGGAGACCCAATTCTAAGCCGTGTTGTAAAAACCCCAAAATCCTAGAGACAGAGAAAGTGCGGCAAGGAACTCTTGGACTCGCACCAGGCAATGTAGACATACCAAACTCTGAAGTAGATCATGGAAGAAGACTTCTTCCGCGCCTGAATCATGGTCTGAACAACCGTGGCAGACAGCCCCTTATTCGTAAGGATTGAGGTCTCAATAGACGGGCCGTCTGTAAATTGGTGTGCCGCAGCGACCCCTGCGTGAGAAGCCCTGGGTCGTCGGGCATGACGTAGTGACATCTGAATTATGTCCGCGAACCAACTCCGCCTCGGACAGAATGGAGCCACCAGGATGGTTGGTACCCCCTCCTGGGCTATCTTGCGCAGCGCCCGGGACCGGAAACGGAGGGAATGCATAAAGGAGCCTGAACTCCGTCCAAGGAATCGCCAGAGCATCTCTGGCAAAGGCCAGGGGATCTCTCGACAGGTATACGAATCTTGGGAGCTTGCGATTGTGTCTGGACGCAAATAGGTCCACGTCCGGCTGACCCCAGCGGAGAGACAGAACGTGAAAGATCTTGTTGCTAAGGGACCATTCCCCCAGGCGTGAGGCACTCCTGCTCAGGGAGTCGGCCTCTGGTTCTCTATCCCAGGAAAGTAAACCGCCGAGAGGGAACATTCTCCTCTGCCCAGGTCAGAATCAGGGTGACCTCCTTGAGGGCTCGCTTGCTCCGAGTACCGCCTTGGTGATTTATGTAGGCAACAGCCGCCTGATTGTCCGAGCGGACCTGAATTGCATGACCCCTTAAATGGGGAGTCAAGTGAAGAAGCACCAACCGGATCGCTTTCAATTCCAAGATATTTATGGGCAAGTGGGCCTCCTGCGGCCCCCACTGACCATAGGATCTTGTGTGTCAGCCAAAAGCCTCCCCAGCCGGTCAGGCTGGCGTCCGTGGTGACAATCTCCCATCGTGGAGTCAAAAATGACTTGCCTACCAGCAGATTTCTGGAGTCCAGCCAACATAAGATTGCCTGACCGTGGGAGACAGTGAAAAATCCTGTTCCAGGGACTCCTGCGTCCGATCCCAACCGGTCAAGAGATTTAATTGAAGAGGTCTCATGTGGAACTGAGCAAAGGGCACTGCCTCGAAGCATGACACCATCAGGCCCACCAGCTTCATCCCCAGATGGATGGACGGAAGTTGGCAAGACAGCAAGGCCTGCACCTGCGTCTGAAGACCCTCCACTTTCTGTTGTGGCAGGAAACCTTGGCTAGAGATGCGTCCAGCGGCATGCCCAGAAAAGACCTCACCATAGAGGGAGTGATAGAAGACTTGGGGGGTAATTGACAACCCAACCGAAATCCTCGAGTGTGGACCGTCCGGGTGTCGATCTCGGCCTGATGAAGAGACTGAGCCGCAATCAGCAAATAGTCCAGATAAGGCAGCACGCGGATGCCCTGGATTCTCAGGAGAGCCATGATGCCCGCCAGCACCTTGGTGAACACACGGGGGGCTGAGGATATCCCGAATGGCAGGGCCACCAACTGGTAATGCTGATCCTCCAGCGCAAACCTCAGGAACTTCTGATGCCCCTGGAATATCCGGATTTGCAGATAAGCATCCTTGATGTCCACCGTGGTTAAGAAGTCGCTGGGTCGAAGCGAGCTCACTGCGGACCGCAAGGTCTCCATGCGGAAATCCTGACCCTGACAAACCTGTTGAGACCCTTCAGGTCCAGGATGGGTCTCAGCATTCCATCCTTCTTGGGCACCGTGAACAGATTGGAATAAAAGCCCTGACCCCGTTCCAGGCGAGGCACGGGACGAATCACACCTGACAGCAAAAGTTGTTGGACAGCCAACCGCAGGCCTTGAGCAGTCACTGGGTTCTGGGACACCCGAGACTGAAGAAATCTTGAGGGCGGCAGGACTGGTAGCTCTATCTTGTAACAGGAGGACACCACCTCCTGAATACACCAATCCAAGACGCGCTGTCCCCAAACGTGAGCAAAAAGCAGAAGCTGTCCTCCCACCCGGATGGGTGAGGGCGCCTCCTCATGCCTGAGGGGGCTTGGCAGAGGGCTTGGACTTGGATCCCCAGGAGGAATTGGGTCTGCCGCGGGACCTACCTCTTCCCCAGGAGTCTCTGCGGGACCCTGAAAATGAAGAACCTCTTCCTCCTCAAAAGGAGCGATGGGCAGATGAACCCCGAAAGGGCCGCGCAGGCCTTCGCCGCTGAGGGAGTCTCCCGTCCTTGACCAGGAGGTCCAGACGCTCCCCAAACAGCCTGTTACCCACAAAGGTGATACTAGTGAGCGACTTTTTAGCAGCGGCATCAGCCGACCACTGCCGCAACCAGAGCGAGCGGCGAAGAGCGACTAGCAGGGCCGAAACCCTGGCACCGAGCCGGACGCTATGGTCCATGGCAGAGACCACGAAGGCAATAAACTCCACACAAGCCTTGAGGTGCTTATACTCCTCAGCACGCTTGCGAGACTTGGCAATATCTACAAGGCGTCTCACCTTCTTTCTAATGGCCAGGGAGACAATAGCCGTGGCACACACAGGGCAGGACCAAGCACCGACAAAGGTGAAAGCATGGCAGACCAGCTGATCCATGCTTTTGTCAGCTGGATCACGTAGAGAAGCAGTATCGGGTGACGGCATGACCATAGTGTTGGACAGGCCCGACACGGGGCATCCACCTTGGGAGGACGGAACCAGAGATGGACCAGCTCCTCAGGAAAGGGGTACCGTCTGTCCAGGCCCTTGGGCACCGATGGTAACCTATTAGGCCATTCCTTGAATATCATGTCAGAAAAATGGGCCTGCTCAGGAAAGACTCGCCTTTGTCTCTCAGGCCGAAACAAATCACCCTGCTTCCTTTTAGCCGCTCTAGGAGGGACAGTATGCAGCGTCTCAAAAACCGCAGTCAGCAACCGCTCCGTATCATCAGGGAGCCATGTATCCTCATCTGAGGAAGAAGCGGGCCCGCTGTCCAGACCAGCAGAATAATCCACCGTGGAGATGGAATCCTCATGCAACTCGCCCTCCTCCACGGAGCCACGGCCTCCAAAGAGATCATCATCATCTCCATCATTATCCGAAAAGACCGGCTCAATATGCCGCCTCTTACTAGTGGCCTTTTTAGGAGCCGAGCGAGAGATCTGTCTCTCAAGGCTAGCCACTCGATACGCCAAATCAGGTTGGGACCCCCTACTGGCTTCCCCCTCACTGGGGGCTGAGAGCAAACGTGGGGGTTCAGGAGAGGCCGCAGGCAACAACGCGCTGGGGGCAGATACGTCCGACCATGCTCCAAAATAACACTTCTGGCGCAAGTGACAAACCGTGCTGAGTCCGCCCAGAGGGCTAGCACCGCAAATGGGACAGAGCTTCACCCGGCCAGATGGCGTCCCAAGCTCACTATCTCCAGAAGCCTCCATTATGGTGATTTGAATAAGTAAACAGGTACAAGGTACTGACGACCTAACCTGGCCAGCCCGCAACAGATTCCCTCTTATGTGATCCCTCTTTACAGGGAGAGGGCTTTGAGAGAGGGGTGGGGGCGGAGGCCGAGAGGAACCACAACCTTGAATATCAAGGGGCCCACCTGGAAGACACAATGGGAACACATTATGAACTGGGCATGTGCTGTGGCATGCTTATAAGGACAACGAAAAGAGGGAATTACAACACCGCTCACAGGCCGGCAGAGGACGTCAGCAGCGTGCAGGAGGAGATGGCGGCGCGGATCTGGCAGCCAGCAGATGTTCCTCGAGGGGCTGGCCGCACAGTAGTGACGCAAAAAGCGTCATCGTGCAGCGCCCCCCCCCCCCCGACAGCGTGAAAAACGCGCCCGCCCCCAAAGATGGCAGAGGGCCCTGGAGAGCAAGAGGCCCGCAGGGGAGCACAGCAGAAGAGGCCGGCTGCACGCGCGCACTCAGCGGCGGAGACCACAGCTCCAGCGATCTCTGCCTGTGCAGCCTCGCCCCTCCCCCCTCGCAGCGCAGCAGCATAAGGGAGAGGGGAGAGAGCAGGAGCGACGAGGGAGCGAGGGGGTAAGTAAAAAGCACAAGAAACACACCAAAACTAAGAGTCCAGTCAGAAAAAGGCACACCAGCACAAAACCAATAAAGCTTGTGGGGCAGGGAGAACATAAGCCCGATGGGCATAAGTGGTTCCTCTCCCCCCTATAATAGGCTCACCATTAGCCTATGGCCGGCTACCCTTTAGGCAGGGTCTGCGGCCCAGAGCTTAGCTCTGTCGACGCCTGACCCCGGTGTTCATCCTACCTTCACTGACCCGGTCAGCCAAAGCTGGGAGGCAATAGTCGATCCACGGGAACAGTGGCAATAAGGATGCAGCGGCCGACGGGCTAGGAGGCCCCGCTCAGCTGCAGTATCCAGGAGAGAGTACCCATACAATCCTTAAGCAGCAAGACTGCAGGAAGAACACTGGGGAATCAGAGACACCCTATTTTATAGGGGGCCAGGAGGAGCTACAGCTTTTGATCCTGCAGTCAGGCGCCACCTAGCGGTGGATTACCCAACTGTCATCACTTCTGGGACGACCTGGACTGGATATAGTGAAAACATGATCTGTGCAAAAAGTCATGCAAACTCCCAGCCCTGCCTTGCGATCACCCACAAATCTTACATTTCCCGGGGCTCCCAAGCCGTGATCGGGAGCAGCATCCCTGGCTTTCCTTTAACTAAAATACACTCTAGCACCCAGCCATTCAGAAAGGCAAGCTGAGGATGTGGGCTCAATCAAGTCATGTTTTTTCTTGTGCCAATGATCATTTCTGTAATCTACATGTTTTTGTAATCAATAGAAATAGATAGATTTTTTTATACATACTACCTACCCTGTTTTCCCGAAAATAAGACAGTGTCTTATATTAATTTTTGCTCCCAAAGATGCACTAGGTCTTATTTTCAGGGGATGTCTTACATTTTTCCATGAAGAAGAATTCACATGCATTCACAAAAAAAGGAAATGTATTAACTGTTAAACAGTAGTAGTTGCCATCACAAACCAGCATAACCAGACAAAATGTGACTCCTGTCAAAATTTCATGTTACCTCCCCCCCTGATCCTCCTGTCCCAATTTACCCCCCTTCTCCTGTACTACCGGTAGTGGCATATGTGGGGAATCCAAAACATACAACCCCCCCTCCTCATCATCAGTGGGTGAAGGTGGGGGAGGTGGGGGTAGAGTCTAGAGAATCCAGGGAATTCTCTAGTTTCCATCCCCCCCTCCCCTCACTTCACCTGGCATTTCCCCCATAGAAATTCTTTTTTTTTCTCTTCTTCACAGTCTGCTGCCACTACTCACTAACTTACTGTCAGAGAGCGAGCAGCAGACAGCAGCTTTCACTTTGGTGGCGGCCGCTTTGATGACGAGTGACGTCCCCCAGTGACGTCCCCCTATGCGCAACGTCAGGGGCGTCACTCGTCATCAGAGAGAGCCGGCCGCAGCTGACTGAGGACTCTTGCTGCGGGGGGAGGTCTTATTTTCGGGGGAGGTCTTATATTTAGCCTTCATGCTAAAAGCACAGTAGGCCTTATTTTCGGAGTAGGTCTTATTTTCGGGGAAACACGGTATATATATATATTGCCTTTGCTTTGGGGCTGCAGCCCTGGTGTGTGCTATAATGCACTTATTGAGCCTTTGCATTTTTTTATTGCACAACATTAGACTGGTGGTTACAGTTAGCCGGCACATTTAAAATCAACCAATCGTCGATCTCAAACCACCCGGCTGGGTGTGGCTATGGCGGTAAAAAAGCCTTATTTCAAAAACTGGCCTTCCCCTGGGGAATCCCAATGTGTGATACCATTGCCCACAACTGACCTTTGTAGGCAGCATCCCCAGCATTAACTGGGTGAGCAGTGCTCCTGCGCACAGCCATTCATATGGACTGGGGATAGAGCGCACCCCAATCTTAAACTGGACCTTCAGCATGATTTAATGAAAAGCCCAAACCCTTAAACTATTCTCCAGTATCTAAAATTAATATATTTTAAGTTTTTAGTCACTTATTCTTTCCCCCACTGAGCTGCAACTCTGTTCAGCACTCTAGGATGAGGGCGCCGCCATCTTGCCTCAGAAGCATCACATACTGAGGAAAGGAGAGCGGAATAAAGTACAGGGGACGGGGTTATAGCTGGGCTTTGCACAGACAGAGCAGAGCTGGGGTCAGGGAAAGGACAGCAATCCCAGAATGCAGAGCGACAGTCAGAAGACACTTCCTGTTTGCAGGCTGCCTGACGCTCCATGGGCCGCCATCCTGGATGGCTGAGGCTCAGAAAATGCAGTAGATGCAGGTAGGATGATTTTTAATGTGAGCAATCTGTATGTACAGGGTGTGGGAAACATAGATAAACAAAGATATGCTCTTATTTAGGGTGAAGGTCCGCTTTAAGGGCATTGGGGATGACGATTGATGAGCTCTAGGCTAAACAGGTCCATACAACCAATAATTAATATGCATGGTATACGGCACCGATTGGACAAGAGTCCGCGCCAGTACAGTTGGACCGGGGAAAGGAGAGTTTGTATTGAGGATCGGGGGGGGGGGGGGGTCCGCTCCAAATCACAATGTCCTGGGGAAATAAACAAAACACAAGGTTTTGCCCTGCTTTAAACGGCCCAAAACCTGGAATTTTCACAATCCCGCATTTTGGTTCTTCCCCCGGGGCACCCCAGTTTGCAGTGCCCTGCTGTGTGAAACCCTGCCATTTGCCAAGCTAACGCTCCTCTCCTCGAGGTCACGGCTAGAACAACTGAATGGAATCCTAGCGCAGAAGTTGCAAGCAGCGTGCAACAGCACTCGCTCCCTTTGGCTGTGTGTTGCCATGTTGCCACCCACAGCCATTCAGTTGTGGTGAGCAGGGACGTGCACAGCCTAGAAGGGAAGAGAGTGATGCTGGCACCTTTCGTGCATGCATCGTGGGCTCATGGAAAAGGTAAGATGTGCAGGAGACTCGGGGGGGGGGGGGGGGGGGAGAATGGGGTTTCACAGAGCAGGACATCCTAGATTGGAATACCCCAGCAGGGGAGGGGCGGGGGGAGTAAGCCTGCCCTGGAGTCTCATGCTTCACAGTGGGTTTTTGGTCCAAAAAAAAAAAAAATTGAGGCTATACTCCTGCTTTAACAAAAGGCGTGCATGGGGAATCTAGCACATCCGCTTCTGCTCTCAGGTCACAGGTACAGAATTTTAGTAACTCCACCAGGGTTCACCCATACCTGCTGGGGATGCAGTCCGCCATATTGCATTTTTTTGAATCACGACATTAAAAGCAGCCATGAAGCAATATATTGCCCCCAGTTTACCTGACTAACAACAAATATTTTTTGGCAAGAAGGCACCCATCAACTTAAACCACTAGAAACCTGAACAGCTTCTTCCCATTAGCTGTGAAAAGGTAAACAATTATGCCATATATGTATATCAAACACAACAGTAAAGTATGACAAATATGGAGGTCTAGAGTTAGGCTTTTCGTAAAAGTGCATGTTAACATGTAATATGCTGCTCATACTTTACTTACTACAGAGCTAGTATAGTTATGATTGTAGATCAAATTATGTTTATATATTTTTTTTAATATCATGGGTGCCTTCTTGCCAAAAAATATTTGTTGTTAGTCAGGTAAACTGGGGGCAATATATTGCTTCATGGCTGCTTTTAATGTCATGATTCAAAAAAATGCAATATGGCGGACTGCATCCCCAGCAGGTATGGGTGAACCCTGGTGGAGTTACTAAAATTCTGTATAGGAAGCCATCATACACATTCTAGCAGTAGAGGACGGACACAGTAACTGAATCATTTCTTACAGCTACAGTGTGTTATCTGTGTAAGTAGAATGGAGAATGGCCAGTCTAGAAGCCAAATGAAGAGTAACAATTGATTGTGAAAGATGTATCTGGAGGATGTGCTGCAGAGAACTCAAACTACAAACAGCTGTACACAGCGCGGATGTCCAAGAAGGAAACAGTGAAACAGAGCCCCCAGTGTCTCCATGCCCAGCAGACTCATTACACACCACTCGGTACTGTAATCCAATCCCATGTAACCTCATCCACTCACCCAGTGAGTAACTGCCCAGGAATGGGAGTCCACAGAATAGAGGACTGGTGCACATCAACAAGACAGATCGCTCCAGTAATGATGTATACGTTTATAAGATTCCAATTCTACTTGTAGCTTGTTCATCCCAAAGACACGAAAAGCTCCCGGGGACAAGAACATGGGTACACCCATGAAAGGTCAGCGCTTCCTTCCAAATGGCTAAATAAAGCATGAGTGACATGACATTAGCCTTTTATAACAAACAATGACTGCACGGCACAGCAGAAGCGCTGTTCCACTTATACTCTATTAGTAAATGCTATAGAGCCGCTAATGGCCCTGCAGCAGGGAACCAGCACCCTTCAGGACAGAGTGAAGTGCAGGGCTGGGATCACAACAGATCTCTGGCAGCGTCAGCATCTGGGCAAACATTTAAAAAAAGAAAGGAAGCAAAATACAGCAATGTAAGGAAGCAGACCCTTCCTCCCACACCCCTCTAGCAGCTGCCAAAACCCTTCCCCCAACATTTCCACCTCCAAGCTAAGTCATGCAGCTCCAGTACACACCTTCCTCAAACATTAGCTTTGCTGTAGGGAAAGGGATTTTCAGAAAGAAAAGAGCCAGCATTGTTTTTACAAGCAGCTCAAGAGGACTCACAGACATTAGTGTCTATCATGATTTAGAATACGATTAGACCACTGGAAAACTCAATTATTACCTAGCAGCACATACGTGTTTTTAACCAGCAGCCTAATTGCTCTGTTCCAAAAGAGCAGACGCTCAGCAACCACAGACAACACGTACAACCTACTTAGTAAGTAGCTAATGTTTATAAGCCTTCCTATAGAGTACTAAAAAGGCAGGACAGAGGGTTTACAAATAAAATAAATTCCTTACCATGCCCAAAATCCAGCATGGTCATTAGCTTGACTTGGACATCGCCCAGACATCCCCTGCCCAGTGTGCTCTCTTGTCGAATCACTGAAGCAAAACGCTGGAGTAACAGCATTGGATTCTGCACAATTTTTTTTATAACCCCCCTGTGCCAGGGCTGAGGGGTGATTAGAGACTGGACTTACGCTTTAAAGCAGACTAAAACCCATGAATTTGTGAAATACATTTGGCCAAAGCCCTTGTCGATATTTACTACTTAGGGTGTAGAACTAGAAATGGATATTTTCATTTTTGGAATTACCCTTTTTTGCTGTCACTCGGTGTGAGATGGCAGGTGATCAGTCATTGCACACAACAGACACACAACACATTACAGCTAAAACAGGTGCCATTATCTGGGAATAGAGTGAAGCAGGAGCAGTAAAAATTGGCAAAAGGTTCTCTTAATGGGGGAAGCAATTTAGGGGATGCTAGTTAAAAATGTGAGTTTTGGTCTGCTTTAAGACATGCAATTAAAATGGACCAATAATGCAGATGAAGCTAACAAATATACCTTCCCATGCATACAGCTAGAAGTCCAAGGGGGATGGTTAAAAAAGGAGCAAAACCCCGGGTTTTGTAGCAGCTTGCCGGGCCCCTCCAGGGTTTTGTTCTGCATTAAACAACAGCATGTTCAGATTCCAGGATGGAACACCATGTACAGGTACTGTTTCATGATGCATTCCTACAATGGTTGGTCCTGCCCCACAACCCCCCTCCCCCAGCAATCTGGGACCCAGGGTATAGCCAGATCTATTGGTAAGAAAAGAAGGCAGGCTTGCAAAACCATCCAAAAAGGTACTGCCTGTGGGGGCAGAGATGGAATGGGGGTAGAGACAAAAAGATTTAGTCCACTTTGAACTTCTCAGAGTTATATGCCAAATCGAAGCCAACCTGCCTTTCCTCTTAATAGACTTCTGCTAATCTGCTGCATCAGAAGAGTGTCATTGTTGATCAGCATCTCCTGTTTAACCCTTTAAGCACCAGCCTTCCTAGAATTTTTGTCACCCTTTGTTGCCAGACCACGTTTCACTATTTTGCGCTACATATGTTCAACCTTGATTTTCGAAGGGATTTCCAGGGATTTTCCAGGAAAATGATATATTTTTTTTTTTCAGCAGAGTTTGAGCTTCAACATGCAATATCTTGTTTGGCCTTTTTTTAGTGTATTCTCAATACTTTTGGGTGAAATATGTGCAAAAAAATAAAAAAAAAATATTTTTTGCAATTTGTACTGTTTTTTTGTAATAAAAAATGTAAGTTTGTCAATAAAATTTTATTGCGTGCGAAACCCCAATTTCTCCCGGTCACAGCAGTACCACATATGTATTGATAGACACCCTTTCCTGCCCAGGAGACTCCCCCAAACTGAAACAGCACTTTAACAGCTAAGCGCACCTTGCAGTTTTTCCAGAAAAACAACCCTTTAAATCTGAAATACCCCCCACAAATGATATAGTCTCTGGAAGTACACACCTCAAGCTTTCTAGGCGTACCAGGCTTGTTGACATGGGCGCAGTTTCCTGGAAGTAATCCCTCCCCAATTCTTTGGTTGCACAGAGTTTCCCTAAAAAAGAATAAAAAAGAAGAATCAAAGCCACATTTTCCTAAAAAAAAACCGATATGCAAACAAGAAAAAACAAGTAAAATCTGAAAAAGCAACATCCCCCAAACAGAACGATACCCAACATGCATAGCTACTGTCAGGGGAAGAGTTGCCAAACACCCCAAAGTAAAGCATGCGCATAATGGTAATTGTACTTGAAATTTTTAGCTCTGCTGACAAAGTGCGCACCTTGCAATTTTTCAACCAAAACAACCCTTTACATTTGGAATATCCCCCATAAACCATATATTACCTGAAAGTACACATGTTAAGCTTTCTAAGCGTACTCAGCTTGTTGTAGTGGGCTCATCTTTCTGGAAGTAATCCATTGAAGAATTCTTAGGTTGCACAGGGTTTCTCTAAGAAAAATTATAAAAAAGCTGAATAAAAACCATGTTTTCCTAAAATATCAATATGCAAACAAGAAAAAAACAAGCTAAATCTAAAAGCGCAAGGTCCCCCGAGCAGGACAATACCCAACATGCATAGGTACTATTAACCCTTTTAATTGCCAGCCTACTTGAAGTTTTGTCACCCTCCAGAAAAATTATATATTTTTTGCAGCAGAGTTTAGGCTTTAATGTGAAATGTCTTGTTTGTAATTTTTCTACTGTTTTTTGAATATTTTTGCGTAAAAAAAACAAAAAAATATAAAATAATTTTTTAGACAATTGTCTCCTTTATTTTAAATAAAACATTTGTTTTATTAATGAAAACCATATTGCATGTGATAGCCCCATTTCTCCCGATTACAACGGTACCACATATGTATCGGTAGCCCCCGCATGCTTGCCCTGGAGACCCCCCAAATTCAAAAGAGCACTTTATAACATTTACAAATAAAATACAACTACTATCCACACTATAAACATAAGGGGTTAATTAAAAAAAAAAAAAAAAAAAAAAGACATATGGGGACCCCATTTTTTGGGGGAATTTTAAGGGTTAGGCTAACCCTAATCCTTAAAAATCCCCCAAAAAATTACATAGGGTCCCCCCTCCGGGAGGGAAGGGGGGGGGGGGACGACCCCATTTTTTTTTTTTTAATTTTAAGGGTCAGGCGAACCCTTAAAATTCCAAAACAAAATGTGGTCCCGGGAGGGGGGGACCATATGTCTTTTTTAAATTAACCCCTTATGTTTATAGTGTGGATAGTAATTGTATTTTATTTGTAAATGTTATAAAGTGCTCTCCCCCCAAAAAATGACATAGGGCCCGCCCCTCCCAGGGTTAGGCTAACCCTTAAAAATCCCCAAAAAACCCAATTTTTTGGGAATTTTAGGGGTTAGGCTAACCCTAACCCTTAAAAATAAAAAATGACGTAGGGTCCCCCCTCCAAGGGGGGGGGGGGGACCCATTTTTTTTTTTTTATTTTAAGGGTTAGGCTAACCCTAACCCTTAAAAAATATAAAAAAATAACATAGGGTCCCCCTTACCCGTCATAACCAGGGACCAGCTATGGGGGCTTGTAGGAACAGAGTGGAGGGGCCAGCTTTTGTGGCCCCCCCACCCTGCAACCTACAAGCCCACATAGCCTGTGTGGGCCCGGGCTCTTCTGCCCCCCCCCCCCGGGCTTTGGGGAGGCAGGTAATTGGGGGTGCGGGGGTTAATGGCAAGTTACCCGCTAGTTGCAGGTGACTTGCCAGCCCCCAGCCTTGTGATCTGGTATAAGGGTCCTCATGGACCCCTTACCAGTTCATAAAGGGTTAACATTAAAAATAACACACTGATACATAAGAAAAAATTACTTTTATTAAAAAATGAAAACTTTTTTTTACTTTACTTATCTCGTCAGCTCCTTTGTCCCTCGATGTGATGACAGATGCGATCATGCTGGCTACAGTAGCAGAGGGGCAGGTGATGATCTGATCACCTGCCCCTCTGCTCCTGTGGCCAGCATGATCGCATCTGACTGAAGAGCAGCAGGGAGCCAGGACGACACACGGTGAGTGACGTCATAACGGCAAGATGGCGGCGCCAGTCGGGAGAGGAGGGGGGAGAGCCCCCCCCCCCCCCCCACCAGTGAAGAGGAGACCCGTAGGGAGGCAGCGCGACTGCAGGTAAGTAAATGTAATTTGTAATTTTTTTTTTTTAAAGTTAGCAGCTGCCGAAGTGGGGGGGGGGGGGCGCTATTCCGGGGGCTCTCCTATTCCCACTGGGGATTGGATGGCACCAAATTAAAGAGGAGACCCGGCTGGATCCAACGAGGGGTCAGGTGAGTATTTTACTTTTATATTTTTTTTACTGTGGGGGTTTAAAGTCAGCTACGTGAGTCTCACGTAGCTGGCACTTAAGTGGAGTAGAGGCTGCTACGTGAGACTCAGTAGCTGGCACTAGAAGGGTTAGAACAGAAGAAAACCTTGTGTAGCACCTGGGGCATCCCAAATCATGTCGCCTCGCTATGTGAAACCCCACTGGGTCGCCTCCCACAGCATTGTAAACAACGCATCCCCAGCATCTCTGGGTTGAGACCTTCTCCAACGGCCAGCCATCCAGACAGGCTGGGGATGGAAGCATCCCCTCATCTAAGGGGAAACTGGGTCGTACGCTGTGCATTATAATGTATATGGCGCTGACTGAATGAAAGCCTGCGCATGCGCAGTGTGACGCAGTGTTCAGGAAGGTTTCGCACAGCAGGGCAACCCAACCCCTTGGACAAGGAGCAAAAGTCGGGATACTAAAAATCATGGGTTTCGTTCCACCATGTCCAAAATGTTTCTCTCTAGCTTGTCTGTAGATTGAATGTTACATTTTAGCCTGTTTGGAAAGGTTTACCCCCTTACTCAGCATACAGCCAGCAAAATGTTCATGGGAATAAATCACTGCCTATGTTAGCCTATGAGCACATTTATGGAGACGACTGTGAATCGATCACAGTCACCCTGCAATAGCCTTGCCAGCATGGCATAGAGCACAGCAGTAGCAGTTCTACTCCACTGTAAGCCAATGATTTCAAACATATGCACAATCGCGATTGCTACCGCGTCAAAATCGTGTGAACTTGTCCATAGACTTCTGCTGAACCAACAAAGTGAGGAGCCTACAGGTCATGAGTTTACTTTTGTGATCAAGCACTTGATTCAATTCACTAGGCTAACCCTAGCAGAAACAAGGTTGCCAAGCAACGCTTTAAAGAGAAACACCACCTGGCAAGTTCACTCTCCTGGGTATTGTTCCTCTCAGCCAAGGCATCCCGATCTAGGATGCCATGCTGTGTGTATCCCCCCAGGCTGTCGTTGTCCCACAGCAAAGGCGCGGCCGAAACAGAGCGTGCCAATTGGGTGAGTGGCCCGCTCAGCCAATCAACATACTCGATTTTGTTCGCCTCAGCTAGAAGTTGAAGGAGGTCGACTTTGCCGCTTAAAGGCCTGGTGTGAGTATGCACACAGCTAGAGGCGAGCAGGGGCAAGTAAGTTAAACAGGGTATCCGGGGCGTTCACACAGCGGAGATACCAATTCGGAATGCCACAAGGAGTGGGACTCAGATGGGCATGTAGTCTTTTACACTCCAGGACCTCCATTATTTCTCTTAAATTGTTAAAAAAAGTGATCTGTAGAAATACAATTCTGTGATTACTCACCTGTAGAATTGGTATTATGAGTATACAGTACGTCCTGCTCCAGATAGATTACTTACACTTGGGTTATCCTCCGCCAGATGGCGCAGACTGCAGAGACATCGAAAACAGGCTCCTCACGGCCCCTCAAATACCCAGGGACCTCTCACAATCCCCAGCATTGAAAAGCAGTTAACGAGAAGCCGGGAGAATTAAAACAAACCCAACTGGTAACTATAACAATGATAACAATCACCATACAGGGGATCCAAAATAATGCAAAACCAAGGGTGGGGTGGAGCAGGACGTACTGTATACTCATAATACCAATTCTACAGGTGAGTAATCACAGAATTGTATTATTCTTAGTATACAGTACGTCCTGCTCCAGATAAGAATCATTACACTTGGGACATCCAATAGCAGTGTCCATAAAGTAGGGTGGGATCCCCAAAGGTAACAGCAGACAGGTCATACCACTGCTGCCTGCAGAACCTTACGGCCAAAAGCAGCATCAGCTGAGGCCCTAACATCAACCTTGTAAAACTTTTAAAACGTATGAACAGAAGACCAAGTAGCGGCCTTGCAAACTTGTTCAACAGAAGCTTGGTGCTGAAAAGCCCAAGAGGCACCAACAGCACGAGTAGAATGAGCAGTAAGGCGGAAGGGAGGATTCTTCCCCTTAGCAGAATAGTCCTGAATCACAGCCTGACGGATCCATTTGCTGATAGTAGACTTAGCAGGAGCCAAGCCCTTCCTAGGACCAGAAGGGACCACAAAAAGAGCATCAGTTTTTCTGAAAGGTGTAGTAGCCACCAGATAGTACTTCAGACACCTAACCACATCCAAAGAATGCAAGACCCTCTCCTTAGCATTACTAGGATTAGGGCACAATGACGGTAGAACAATGTCCTGATTCAAATGAAAAGCAGACACAACCTTAGGCAGAAAGTCTGGCTTGAACCGAAACACCACCTTGTCCTGGTGTCTCTCAAAGTAGGGGGGCTGGATGGAAAGCGCTGCCAACTCAGAAACACGCCTAACAGAGGCAACTTTGAGAGTAAGAATGGCCAGGGCAGCATCCTGCACAGGTTCAAAGGGAGCACCCTGCAAGGCTGACAAAACAAAGTTCAAATCCCAAACAGGCAACATAGGCTTACATGGGGGACGCACATGAGTAACCCCCTGGAAAAAAAGTCCTGATCAGAGAATGCTGAGCAAAGGACTTCTGGAAGAAAACAGCCAGGGCAGAGACATGACCCTTCAGTACTGAGTTGGAGCCCAATCTCCAACCCATGCTGCAGGAACTCCAGGATCCTGGGAATAGAGAACACACGACAGGGAAGAGACTTAGACTCACACCGGTCAATGTAGGCACGCCAAACCCTGTAGTAACCAGAAGAAGAAGACTTCTTTCTAGCCTTTATCATGGTATCAACAACAGAGGTAGACAGCCCCTACTCCATCAAGATGGAGGTTTCAGCAGCCAGGCCGTCAAAGCCAGAGTTTGTAAATTGGGATGGCGTAATGGGCCCTGAGTGAGCAGGTCTGGCACCCTGGGCAGAGCGTACTGATCTACTGCCAGCTGCACCACGTCTGCAAACAACACTCTTCTTGGCCACCTGGAGGCCACCAGAATTGCCGTCACCCCCTCCAGAGTAATCTTGCGCAGAACCCTGCCCAACAGGGGGAATGGAGGAAAGACATACAGGAGCTGAAAGTCCTGCCATGACATTGCTAGGGCATCCGTGACCAAGGCTCAGAGGATCCTGAGACAGGGAGACAAAGGGCGGGAGCTTGTGACGGGACGCAAACAGATCCACATCTGGTTGGCCCCAACGGTGACACAGAGATTGAAACACCCTGTTGCAGAGGGACCATTCTCCCAGGCGAGAGGTCCCCCTGTTCAAGAGTCTGCCTGCAGATTCTCCACCCCCGGGATGTACACAGCTGATATGCAGGGAACATTGGCCTCCGTCCAGGTCAGGATCAGAGACACTTCCTGGAGGGCCCTTTTGCTCTGGGTCCCTCCCTGATGATTGATGTAGGCAACTGCCGTCTGGTTGTCCGAGCGCACCTGAACAGGCAAGCCCCAAAGGTGATGAGTCAACTGAGCCAGAACCAACCTGATCGCCCGCAGTTTCAGGACGTTGATAGTTGTGTGGGCCTCCTGAGGGTCCCACCTCCCTTGGAACTGCAGGGACTTCCAGAAACCCCCCCCAACCTGACAGACTGGCATCCGTGGTGACCGTCTCCCAGGAGGGGGTCAGAAAGGATCTGCCCCCCAGCAGGTTCCTGGAGTCCAGCCACCACGAGAGGGACTGTCTGACCAGGGGGGGAAAGCACAAAGACCCGGTCCAGGGACGCAGGATCCTTGTCCCATACTGACAGGAGGTGGAGTTGCAGAGGCCTCAAGTGGAACTGAGCATAAGGGACCGCCTCGAAGCACGCCACCATCAGGCCCACCAGCTGCATTCCCTGCCTGATGGAGGGATGACGACAAGATAGCAGGAACTGGACCTGCACAATCAGACTGTCCACCTTCTGCTGAGGAAGAAAAATCCTTGCCTGAACTGTATCCAGATTCATTCCCAGGAATGAAGTCACCAAAGAGGGAGACAGAGAAGACTTGGGATGGTTGATCACCCAGCCAAATGACTCCAGGGTGGACACTACCAGCTGAGTATCCAACTCTGCCTGATGTAGGGACTGGGAAGTGATAAGAATGTCGTCCAGGTAGGGCAGCACGCGGATGCCCTGAAACCTGAGCAGAGACATCACTCCTGCCAGCACCTTGGTGAACACTCTGGGAGCTGAAGTGAGACCAAAGGGCAATGCCACAAATTGGTAGTGTTGATCCTCCAGAGCAAACCTGAGGAACCTTTGATGACGTGGAAACACAAGAATATGAAGGTAAGCATCTTTGATGTCCACAGACGTCATGAAATCCCCTGGAAGCAGGGAACTGATGGCAGAGCGCAGAGTTTCCATGCGAAAGCGCCTGCACCTGACAAATTTGTTGAGGATCTTCAAGTCCAGGATGGGCCTGACTGACCCATCTCTTTTGGGCACGGTGAAGAGGTTGGAATAGAAGCCCTTGCCCCTTTCTCTTAAAGGCACCTGGCAAATGACCCCCAGTTTCAGAAGGCTTTGCACCGCCTGCACTAGAGCCTGAGCTGACACAGGGTCCTGAGAAATCCAGGATCTGATGAATCTTGGGGGGGGGGGGGGCAGCAAACTATCTTGTAACCGGAGGACACTACCTCCTGAATCCACTGGTCTGAGACATAAAGCCTCCAGACGTGAGCAAAGTGCTGAAGCCGTCCCCTCACCCGGATGGGTGAGGGTGCCCCTTCATGCCTGAGGGGGCTTGGGAGAGGACTTAAGCTTGGAGCCCCAGGAGGAGCCAGGGCGTCCACGTCCTCTGCCCCTACCCCAGAAGTCTCCTCGGGCCCCAGTAAAGGAAACCCCCCTCCCTTGTCTAGTACCACGGTAGGGGGAGGAAAAAGAGCCCTGACCCCAAAAGGGCAGAGACTGCCGCCTGCGTTGGGGTAACCTACCTCCCTTAGCTAACAGGTCCAGGCGGTCCCCAAACAGGCGTAGTCCTTTGAAGGGAAACCGGTGAGGGCCTTCTTGGCAGCGTTGTCAGCAGCCCACTGGCGCAGCCAAACCAAGCCATAGCCACCACAAGGGCAGAGGTTCTGCCACACATTCTAATGCTATCATCCAAGGCAGAAAGGACATAAGTCACAAAAACATCACAACGAGAGAGTGCATTAAATTCCTCACTAGAAACATCATCAGGGGCACCATCAAGGATACTTCTGAGCAGGGTCCTAATAGCCACAGCCGTAATGGCAGAGGCACAGACCGGGCGCAGTGCCGTCCCCACACATGCAAAGGCATGGGACGCCAGCTGATCAATGCGCCGGTCCTCAGCATCCAGCAGCGTAGTAGAGTCAGGGGAGTGCATGACAGAGGTGTTAGATAACCCTAGGACAGGGGCATCCACTTCAGGAGGGGATGACCAACACTTCACATCAGCAGGAAAGGGATACTTCCTATACCAACTCTTAGGTACACCGGGAAGCCTGCTGGGGCGCTTCCACTCCTTGAGCACAAGGTTATTAAAATGGGCTTGCTCAGGAAATTCCAAACGTGACTTAGCAGTATGAAACAATTCCCTCTGTTGCCTGGGGGCCGCAACAGGGGGAGAAAGACAGAATCTCAAAAATCTCAATATCATCTGGGGTCCAGGGGTCAGAGCCAGAATCGTCATGACCCCTGGGCCTCTCATCAGATGACCCTGAGTCAGAGAATAGCTCCCCTTCCTCCAAAGGGGTATAGCCAGACAGTCCCAAAAACTCATCAGCTTCCATAGGGAAAAGAATTACATCAGGCGTTAAGTGCCGCTTTTTTGCAGAGGCCTTACGCGCCAAGGTACTAGCAATCAACTTCTCAACACTAGCCAGTCTGGAAGACACATCAGGCTGAGAATCCCCACTTGTATGCAACTCAGTGGGAGTAGGTGAAGCCATACGAGGCGCAGGCCCAGCCACTGGAAAACCAGGCTGCAGCGCAAGCACCTGCTGGGCACAAGGTACACAGACCAGCACATTGTCAGCGCTAATAGGGGACACCCCACAAGCTACACACAGCCGGGCTTGTCCCGAAGGAACCCCGAGAATAACAAATCTTGTGGTGTAAAGGCTGCTTCTGCAAAAGTGCAATTCTCTGAAGATTTGCACTTTTCGGAAGACCAAAGAGGAAGTAGCGACATATTCTATACAATGGAACAGGCTGACACCATGCAGAAAGCAAATATTTGCCAGGAATACAGCTGGCCAATTATAGTCACGCCATTCCAATAGGCATATACAGGCAGACATGAACATGGTTACAAAGCTACACCTCCCCTCTGAAGTGTGCCCAGATAAATTTCAATAGGCATATACAGGCAGACATGAACATGGTTACAAACCTACACCTCCCCTCTGAAGTGTGGGCAGATAAATTTCAATAGGCATACCCAGGCAGACATGAACATGGTTACAAAGCTATACCTCCCCTCTGAAGTGTGGGCAGATACATGATTGTTTCGCCCCTTTGATAAAAGGAGCTTTTAGGTATGGTCAAGTGGCTGCTGCCCCTTACTTCCCCCTCACCTTATGTGCCAGTACCCCACCTATTGCACTGTGTGCCTGGGGCTGCTAACGGAGACATATTTTGGATGTTTTCTTTTTATTTCACTAGGACAGTTAGGAAGTTAAAGCAGAGGAGTGAGGATCACTTCAGTGTTCAAGTTTGTGATCCCTTTGGGAAAATCTAGATTTCAAGTGCTTCCAACAGAAAGCCATGGGTGCCTCTGAAACATTGTTGATCGCCAACAAGTCCTAACGATATCCCAAGATTTATTCAATATGAACTGCACTACTGACTAAATGAATTTAAAGTGGAACTAATATCTCATCTAAGGACCCTCAAGAGCATCTCGATTTGGGATGCTCCACAGCCTAATACTGAAGTGTAAGCCTGAAAAAGGGGCTAAAATACTTACAGCATCCAAGATCCAGATCTATGCTCTTCAGTGCTGCAAAATGTAAGTATATTAGCTCTTTCTTAGTCTTCCTTTTAGTATTCTACTGGGGGGGCATCCAAAATCAGGAAGCACTTAAGGGGAAGGCTGAAGTCTTAAAGCATTAGAACTGCTTTTAATGATGTTGTGTGGCAGCTTCAGAGGTGCAAGTTACAGAGCAGTGAATCCGCTCACATAGGTGAAAGCAGGGATTGTTCAGCCCAGAATTGTACCACAGCAAAGAGCGACAAGTATACAGATTAAATATTAACCAGTTCCAGAAACAAGTACAAACCTATGCAGAGTACTTGTACATAAAGCAATGCAACTAAAGAGCTTTTGCTGTGTATGGAATTCAGATTTTTTTCCCCTTTGTTAACCTGCAGAAGGGCCACGGCCACCTCAAAGCTTTTCAGCAGTCTGTAAGCCGCAATGTAAGATTTATACTCCCTCCCTCTTTCATCGTCAAAGAATGGTGTCATACCAACCAACCATGGTGACCAATACAAAATATTGGGTCCCTGTGTCAGGGACACACATGGCTTGTCTGTAGGAGGAGCTTCCTGCTTGGTAACTTAATATGCTCAATAAAGAGCTTGTCTAGAGCATTTCTGATATTGCAGAACTCCATCAAACATGGAGAGATTATATTTTTCATTCTGCAGGGTAGACAGTCAGGAAAATTGCCAGAGGATGAGGTTTTTTTTTACTGTACAGCTGTAAGATGCATATGGAAGGCCTACTGGCATATAATTCTCTAGATTGCCATGTGCAAATCTTGGAACTAGACAGAACTCCAGCTTGAGTCACCAGGCTGTCTTCAAGTTCTGCCAACACTAAATGCCTCCATTAGCCTGTATTTAAAACAAATGCTGGGTGGCAGGCCAAGAAACACATAGGCCATCCCCCTTAAATAACACCCAGTACCTTCTCTACACTGAGGACACTTACACACCCAACCCAAACTGCTCCACTGCATTTGCACTGCTTTCCCTGGGCCAAAGCATCCAAACGACAATTGAGCTTCTTAACATTGTGTTATGTACCGGACTTTGATTGGTCATACCAGTGAGTTTCTTCTCTAGAAATAAGACAAACATCACCCACATGAACTAGGTTAAAAATAAAAAAAAAAAAAAAGGATGTGGTTGTTACACCATTCAACATGTAGTTGCACAATGTGGGGCTTGCAATGCTCAGATTAGCTGATCTCAAACCTACAAGTTGCAGCGTAGCCGTTTTGGTTTTCATAAATTAGGAAAGGGTGAGGTCCTGTGTTCACACTTTGCGATACAGTGCACCACAAGTTGGAATCCATGCCCATGTTATGCTATCACAATTACATTTGGGATAAAAACAAACCCCACTATTTAGTGCTGCTGAGGTCTAGTGTCCATGTCTGGCCTGCAGCCCTGTTTGTTGGTTAGAAGTACCACATGACCAGGAAAAGGGTGGTACCGGAGTGCTTTTTCTGTTCACCTTCTACTTCTATTGACCTGCACTGTTACTACGTTGCGCTGAAAAAGGTGTCTGCAATGCTTTCTTGATACCCTGAGTAATGCAGCGCAGGTATGTGAACTATCCCACCTAGAAAAATATACAGTTTCCTCCGCATTGTAACTGGATTGCAATGCAGCGTAACAACGCAGAGAAAGCGCAGAGCTGTGGACAGGGCCTAAAAGATTTAAAATTGACAGTGGGGATAAGAACTTGCTGCATTCCGGTCCCACAATGATTCCCCCATCATGGCAGCCCCTTTTCCTGGTCATTGTGTTCTCTGCATTCTGTGTTGCAATGCAGGGCAGGAATGCAGAGAAATTGCAGGGGTGTGAACAGAGCCTTACAGTGTCGCTTTATGAGAGGGTCTTAGGGAATCTCTTGTGTAGACTTGATGCCAGACTTTTTGTCAGACAGGGATAAATGTAACCATTACATTTCCATGTGTGACCATCATAAGATCGCAGAACCTAGAGCACTAAAGAGCCCACATTTTGGTCCTTGCACCCGGGGCCCACTGATTTCAGATGCTCCACTGTGTGAAACCCCTCCAAGTCACCCAGTAAAACTCACCTTCCCCCAGACTTACGGCGCACGCGCTGGATCTTGTCCGCTCAGCTGCGCTATTCAATTTAAGCTAACAATCGGCTAAGGGACGGTTGTAGCTGAAGAAGCAAAGCATGGCGGCCACCGTATCCCTGCTAGGAGTGTGCCCCCCGCACCGGCCATTCAAAAATGCCTGGAGCGGGCCCAGCTAAAGGTATAGCTTATGGCATCCGCAGCCTGCGTATTTATCATGTGACCATACACCACTGATATGCTAAGTGTCAGCGGAAACTCAAAAGTAAGAGCCCTTTTCGGCATCAGAGGTAACAACAAAAGACAGATCAAGAACCAGCCTGCAGGGCTACCAGAAAAGTTTTAGGATGTTTGCAAAACTGATGTAGATCAGAAAAAAGGAGGGTAAAAAAGGTGGGGTGCTATTAATGACTGGTAAGCAATAAGTGCCCCCGAATTTGATTTTCCAATATTGTGCAAGCTGCTTTCAGTCAGTTTTCCTGGTATATACCGAGTTGACCTACCGGCAAAAGAGTCAGAGCACAGCAACATTCACCTACCCTTCATCATTGTCTACTTCAGCAAGGCCATGGAATTGGCAAGAGGCTGATGATCTGGATGTAGGCAAGTAGTGTTTTAGTCTGGCTGTCTGCCTGACAATTCAGTCTCACTCTAAGAAAAAGATTAGCAGTGGAAAAACAAGTCACAAGCCAACTCTTGCTACATGTGCAACTGTTCTGTTGGTGGTGGGGGGTTACATTATAACCATGTGGAAAAGCTGGTTTAAACTGGACCTTTAGCATGATTTAATGAAAAGCCCAAACCCTTAAAAAAACTATTTCCCAGCACCTAAAAATATTATATTTTAAGTTTTTAGTAACTTATTTATTATTCTTTCACCCACTGGGCTGCAACTCTGCTCAGGACTCTAGGATATGGGCGCTGCCATCTTGCTTCAGAAGCATCACATACTGAGGAGAGGAGGATAGAGTACAGTGGGCGGGGTTATATCTGTGCTTTGCAGAAAGAGCAGAGCTGGGGTCAGGGAAAGGACAGCAATCCCAGAATGCAGAGGGATATAACATGCAATAAATGCAGGTAGGATGATTTTTAATGTGAGCAATCTGTATGTACAGGGTGTGGGAAACATATAAGATAGGCTCTTATTCAGGGTGAAGGTCCGCTTTAAGCGGTAAAAGCAAACAAGTCTTTAGAATGTTCAGAAGTTATCTACATGTACACCTACTACTTTCCTGTCAACTCAAAGTGGACCTCCTTCGCTCTCTCCCATGGCATCCCAATTTAGGATGCTCCACAGACATTGAGGTCCCCATCCATGCTAAAAAAAAATAGTCACATCCTACTCTGGCTTTGTAAAACTCACCAAGCTCAAAGATGCTCCACGGCAGCAAGGTGTGTCCCTGCACCATGGCAGGGCCTGGAAAACTCCAACCACTGTGACTGAGGAAGGCTGGGCCTCGCCCACCAATTAGCTTGCAACTGTTGGACGAGTGTCCAGAGGGAAGTTCTAGGAAGCTGGTTTAGGCCAAAAAAGCTATGTTGGGGAAAAGGCAAGTAAGTGCCTTTATTTTAGCCTGGCGCTGGAGCACGCCTTGTCTACAGGATTAGCAGGACGGCTCCTGTGGCATAGGAGCTCCGGGAAAGTGGGGGTGCATTGCAAGCAGCGGGGTGGAGCCAGGGCAGTGCAGGTTTTAATTCCAAATTGGAAACCCTGTGCGTGGAACCCCAGGGCATCACCAGGTCTCTTACCTTGCTCCCATGGTGCATGTGCTGGCTAAGCTAATCAGAAAACATTGTGATAAATATGGCCAGCAATAGATTCTAAGTTAACAGATTTCCAAGTTGTGGCAATCCATGGCCATTAAGATAATCGTGGTGTGGCATATCCGGAGGGATGCCACTGCTGCCCATGCATGTGCCATGGTATAAGTGGAAAGGTACGTTTTATAAAGAGGGGATTTCACACAGAGAAAGAGGGAATTGGCTGACTGGCCTGAAATGATTTTGTTTTGGTCTGCTTTAAAAGGACTGCCAGATAAATGAAACCTGGTAAGTAGTTTTTCCCATATTAAGGCTTATTCTTAAAGCGGCTGTCCAAGCAAAAACACATCTTCCAGCCTGCAGGCTCAATCCATGATCTCCTTGTGGGCTTTCCAGCTTCAGTGTCGATACTGGGCTCTCACAATCACAGGCACCAATGATGAATGCTCACATGCACAGCAAGCAGAGCATCTCAACCTGCAGCACTATGAGGAGTTGAGCCTGGCGGGCGGCAGGTAAGTTGTTTTCATTTTTCTGGACAGCCCCTTTAAGAAAAAAACTAAATTTTGGCAAAACCATTTATCAGGTCGGCACTGCTGTGCCACTATTGGATGCTAATAGGTTGCACCAGTCAGGAGTCTGCATTGAGTGAGCACATCCACCTGATGAGCCCAATTGCTTGCTGGCAGTCGATGGGATGGAATGGGATGGAATGGGATGGAATGGTGTGGGATGGGGTGGAATGGGATGGAATGAAATGGTATGGGATGGGATGGAATGGGATGGAATGGGATGGAATGGGATGGGATGGAATGGGATGAAATGGTATGGTATGGGATGGGATGGAATGGGATGAAATGGTATGGGATGGGATGGGATGGGATGGGATGGAATGGGATGAAATGGTATGGGATGGGATGGGATGGGATGGGATGGAATGGGATGGGATGGAATGGGATGGGATGGAATGGGATGGGATGGAATGGGATGGGATGAAATGGTATGGTATGGGATGGGATGGGATGGAATGGGATGGGATGGGATGGGATGGAATGGAATGGAATGGGATGGGATGGAATGGGATGGGATGGGATGGGATGGAATGGGATGGGATGGGATGGGATGGGATGGAATGGAATGGAATGGGATGGGATGGGATGGGATGGGATGAAATGGTATGGTATGGGATGGGATGGGATGGGATGGAATGGGATGGAATGGGATGGGGGGGGGGAGCACAGCTGCCACCAGAGATGAAACCTATTTCCCAAATAGGGGCACCCCAGGGGGAGGAGGAGGGTGGTACAGTTATTTTGGATTAGAGGTCTGCTTTAATTAGTGTGATGGCAGAGATGATTTCCACTTTAGGTTGATGACAAGCAGCTGGATGAGGGTCTGTTCTGTATCCCCCACCCGCTGTGCATAGCTTAAAGCGGACCTTCACCCTGAATAAGAGTCTATCTTATATGTTTCCCACACCCTGTACATACAGATTGCTCACATTAAAAATCATCCTACCTGCATCTACTGCATGTTATAAGCCTTTAAAGATGGCGGCTCATGGAACATCAGGCAGCCTGCAAACAGGAAGTGAGTTCTGAGTGTGCTGCTCTGCATTCTGGGATTGCTGACCTTTTCCTGACCCCAGCTCTGCTCTGTCTGAGCAAAGCACAGCTATAACCTGCCCCTCTGTACTTTATCCCACTCTCCTCTCCTGAGTAAGTGTGATGCTTCTGAGTCAAGATGCGGCGCCCGTATCCGAAAGTCATGAGTTGCAGCCCAGTGGGGGAAAGAATAATAAGTGACTAAAAACTTAAATATAAAAATATGTTAATTTTATATGCTGGGGAATCGTTTTATAAGGGTTTGGGCTTTTCAATAAATCATGGTGAAGGTCCGGTTTAAGGAGGCACCAGGTCCTCTTGGCAGAACACTGCAGAGCCGGAAGGTTAGAGCCCCCCTTTACACAGGCAGAGCGTCTCCCCCAAGCAGTGATCAATGGAGGGCTGGCAGCAGTGCTCGCTCTCTATTTGCAGCACTGGGCTCCTGGGTTGAAGTAGCAGCACAAGGATCTATAGCCCGAGGCCAGGTGCCCTCCCATAACACTCCCTGGCGTGTACGTGTGGTACATTATACATACAGGGATGGTGCCAGCACTCATAGTGAATTAAGGCGCTAGCAATGTGTGTATAAGCGGCGGCAGGGAGTTCAGCCAGCAGAGGCCAGTCTCCCCCACCACCCACCGGAGAAGAGCCCCCCTCAGCTGCCATGTGCCGCGCACAGCAATGCCTCCGGGGGAAGCCGTCACTACACCCAGCTCTGCCCTCACCCGGAGAACCCCCGGCCCCTCCGCCCGTCACTCACCTAGGTCGTCCATGATGCCGCTCAGCCGGAGCGCTGCCGGGGACTCGCATACAACTTTCAGACTTCCAGGCGGGAACGCGCCTCCGCCTCCTGCGTGCGCGCCCCGAGACCTCGTCCGGCCACACCCGCCAGCCCGTGCGTAGCCCCGCCACTGCCAGCCAGCCAGCTACACAGGGGAGGGGGCAGAGAGGCGGTGGGGGCGCGCATTCCTGCCAGCGTGTGCCCGGTGCCATGCTGCTATCTCCCAGTGTGTGGGAAGGTGTTACTACACATAGCTACCCCGTAATGTGTCTGGCACAGGACAGGAGGTGATACTACACATAGCTACCCAACAATGTATCTGGCACAGGACAGGAGGTGTTACTACACATAGCTACCCAACAATGTGTCTGGCACAGGACAGGAGGTGACACTACACATAGCTACCCCGTAATGTGTCTGGCACAGGACAGGAGGTGATACTACACATAGCTACCCCCTAATGTGTCTGGCACAGGACAGGAGGTGTTACTACACATAGCTACCCCCCAATGTGTCTGGCACAGGACAGGAGGTATTACTACACATAGCTACCCCCCAATGTGTCTGGCACAGGACAAGGAGGTGACACTACACATAGCTACCCAACAATGTGTCTGGCACAGGACAGGAGGTGACACTACACATAGCTACCCAACAATGTGCCTGGCACAGGACAGGAGGTGATACTACACATAGCTACCCAACAATGTGCCTGGCACAGGACAGGAGGTGACACTACACATAGCTACCCAACAATGTGCCTGGCACAGGACAGGAGGTGATACTACACATAGCTACCCAACAATGTGTCTGGCACAGGACAGGAGGTGTTACTACACATAGCTACCCCCCAATGTGTCTGGCACAGGACAGGAGGTATTACTACACATAGCTACCCCCCAATGTGTCTGGCACAGGACAAGGAGGTGACACTACACATAGCTACCCAACAATGTGTCTGGCACAGGACAGGAGGTGACACTACACATAGCTACCCAACAATGTGCCTGGCACAGGACAGGAGGTGATACTACACATAGCTACCCAACAATGTGTCTGGCACAGGACAGGAGGTGACACTACACATAGCTACCCAACAATGTGCCTGGCACAGGACAGGAGGTGATACTACACATAGCTACCCAACAATGTGTCTGGCACAGGACAGGAGGTGATACTACACATAGCTACCCAACAATGTGTCTGGCACAGGACAGGAGGTGACACTACACATAGCTACCCAACAATGTGTCTGGCACAGGACAGGAGGTGTTACTACACATAGCTACCCAACAATATGTCTGGCACAGGACAGGAGGTGATACTACACATAGCTACCCAACAATGTGTCTGGCACAGGACAGGAGGTCACTACACATAGCTACCCAACAATGTGTCTGGCACAGGACAGGAGGTGACTACACATAGCTACCCAACAATATGTCTGGCACAGGACAGGAGGTGATACTACACATAGCTACCCAACAATGTGTCTGGCACAGGACAGGAGGTGACTACACATAGCTACCCAACAATGTGTCTGGCACAGGACAGGAGGTGATACTACACATAGCTACCCAACAATGTGTCTGGCACAGGACAGGAGGTGATACTACACATAGCTACCCAACAATGTGTCTGGCACAGGACAGGAGGTGATACTACACATAGCTACCCAACAATGTGCCTGGCACAGGACAGGAGGTGACACTACACATAGCTACCCAACAATGTGTCTGGCACAGGACAGGAGGTGACTACACATAGCTACCCAACAATGTGCCTGGCACAGGACAGGAGGTGATACTACACATAGCTACCCAACAATGTGTCTGGCACAGGATAGGAGGTGATACTACACATAGCTACCCAACAATGTGCCTGGCACAGGACAGGAGGTGTTACTACACATAGCTACCCAACAATGTGCCTGGCACAGGACAGGAGGTGTTACTACACATAGCTACCCAACAATATGTCTGGCACAGGACAGGAGGTGACACTACACATAGCTACCCAACAATATGTCTGGCACAGGACAGGTGTTACTACACATAGCTACCCAACAATGTGTCTGGCACAGGACAGGAGGTGACACTACACATAGCTACCCAACAATGTGTCTGGCACAGGACAGGAGGTGACTACACATAGCTACCCAACAATGTGCCTGGCACAGGACAGGAGGTGACACTACACATAGCTACCCAACAATGTGCCTGCCACAGGACAGGAGGTGTTACTACACATAGCTACCCAACAATGTGCCTGCCACAGGACAGGAGGTGTTACTACACATAGCTACCCAACAATGTGTCTGGCACAGGACAGGAGGTGTTACTACACATAGCTACCCAACAATATGTTTGGCACAGGACAGGAGGTGACACTACACATAGCTACCCCCCAATGTGTCTGGCACAGGACAAGAGGTGACACTACACATAGCTACCCAACAATGTGTCTGGCACAGGACAGGTGTTACTACACATAGCTACCCAACAATGTGTCTGGCACAGGACAGGAGGTGACACTACACATAGCTACCCAACAATGTGTCTGGCACAGGACAGGAGGTGACTACACATAGCTACCCAACAATGTGTCTGGCACAGGACAGGAGGTGTTACTACACATAGCTACCCAACAATATGTTTGGCACAGGACAGGAGGTGACACTACACATAGCTACCCCCCAATGTGTCTGGCACAGGACAGGAGGTGACACTACACATAGCTACCCAACAATGTGTCTGGCACAGGACAGGTGTTACTACACATAGCTACCCAACAATGTGTCTGGCACAGGACAGGAGGTGACACTACACATAGCTACCCAACAATGTGCCTGGCACAGGACAGGAGGTGACACTACACATAATAGCTACCCAACAATGTGTCTGGCACAGGACAGGCAGTGACTACACATAGCTACCCAACAATATGTCTGGCACAGGACAGGAGGTGACTACACATAGCTACCCAACAATATGTCTGGCACAGGACAGGTGTTACTACACATAGCTACCCAACAATATGTCTGGCACAGGACAGGTGTTACTACACATAGCTACCCAACAATGTGTCTGGCACAGGACAGGAGGTGACTACACATAGCTACCCAACAATGTGTCTGGCACAGGACAGGAGGTGACTACACATAGCTACCCAACAATATGTCTGGCACAGGACAGGAGGTGTTACTACACATAGCTACCCAACAATGTGCCTGGCACAGGACAGGATGTGTTACTACACATAGCTACCCAACAATGTGTCTGGCACAGGACAGGAGGTGACACTACACATAGCTACCCAACAATGTGTCTGGCACAGGACAGGAGGTGATACTACACATAGCTACCCAACAATATGTCTGGCACAGGACAGGAGGTGTTACTACACATAGCTACCCAACAATGTGCCTGGCACAGGACAGGAGGTGACACTACACATAGCTACCCAACAATGTGTCTGGCACAGGACAGGAGGTGATACTACACATAGCTACCCAACAATGTGTCTGGCACAGGACAGGAGGTGACACTACACATAGCTACCCAACAATGTGTCTGGCACAGGACAGGAGGTGATACTACACATAGCTACCCAACAATGTGTCTGGCACAGGACAGGAGGTGATACTACACATAGCTACCCAACAATGTGCCTGGCACAGGACAGGAGGTGACACTACACATAGCTACCCAACAATGTGCCTGGCACAGGACAGGAGGTGACACTACACATAGCTACCCAACAATGTGTCTGGCACAGGACAGGAGGTGATACTACACATAGCTACCCAACAATGTGTCTGGCACGGGACAGGAGGTGACACTACACATAGCTACCCAACAATGTGCCTGGCACAGGACAGGAGGTGACTACACATAGCTACCCAACAATGTGTCTGGCACAGGACAGGAGGTGACACTACACATAGCTACCCAACAATGTGTCTGGCACAGGGCAGGAGGTGACACTACACATAGCTACCCAACAATGTGCCTGGCACAGGACAGGAGGTGATACTACACATAGCTACCCAACAATGTGTCTGGCACAGGACAGGTGTTACTACACATAGCTACCCAACAATGTGTCTGGCACAGGACAGGAGGTGACACTACACATAGCTACCCAACAATGTGTCTGGCACAGGACAGCAGGTGACACTACACATAGCTACCCAACAATGTGTCTGGCACAGGACAGGTGTTACTACACATAGCTACCCAACAATGTGTCTGGCACAGGACAGGAGGTGATACTACACATAGCTACCCAACAATGTGTCTGGCACAGGACAGGTGTTACTACACATAGCTACCCAACAATGTGCCTGGCACAGGACAGGAGGTGACACTACACATAGCTACCCAACAATGTGTCTGGCACAGGACAGGAGGTGACACTACACATAGCTACCCAACAATGTGTCTGGCACAGGACAGGAGATGATACTACACATAGCTACCCAACAATGTGTCTGGCACAGGACAGGAGGTGACACTACACATAGCTACCCAACAATGTGTCTGGCACAGGACAGGAGGTGACTACACATAGCTACCCAACAATGTGTCTGGCACAGGACAGGAGATGATACTACACATAGCTACCCAACAATGTGTCTGGCACAGGACAGGAGGTGTTACTACACATAGCTACCCAACAGGGCTGGCGTCATCACCCGGCAAGGTGGGTCAGCTGCCAGGGTCCCCCACCATCTGGGGGGGGGGGGGGGCCCACTGACAGGGCCAGCCTTTGGCTCTGCTTTCAAGTTGCTCACCCCAGCTGATTTCCTATCCCTGGAGCATCCCAAACTGTGATACCCTACTGTGTGAAACCCGCTGGGATCGCTGCCATACCCACTATGCAAGCAATTCCACCCCTGAGTTTTGGTCTGCTTTACAGGGGCATCTCAATTTTGAATACCCCTTTTTGTGAAGGAACCAACCTGGTTTGGCCGTTAACTCAAACTGGCGATCCCACACTGTATTCACTAGTTTGAGGAAAGTAATGAACAAAGGAGGGGGGGGGGGCAACACACAGGGGAATCCAAAATCTAGATTTGTTTAGACTCAGAGGTCAGGATTAAAGGGGTTTGGTGCACTTCAAAGTAGACCAAAACTAGAGTTTTGGTCCAAATAGCATGATCCTTAGGGGGCATCCAGATTTGGGACGTCCCTCAGTGATGTGACGCTACTCTTCACCACAAAGGGGCCCACTGAGACCATACCGCCCAAGGGTCCACGTAAACCTGGAGCTGGCCCTGCTACCCAACAATGTGTCTGGTACAGGACAGGAGGTGTTACTACACATAACTCTGGCTTTTTTCTGTGTGTGAAGCAAAGAGCTCTAATCTACCCACCCGAGCACTCAGCATGGCCAATCTGTGCTCCCCCATCACTGGCAGTGCTGAGATAGGAGCACTCAGCATGGCCAATCTGTGCTCCCCCATCACTGGCAGTGCTGAGATAGGAGCACTCAGCATGGCCAGTCTGTGCTCCCCCCATCACTGGCATTGCTGAGATAGGAGCACTCACCATGGCCAATCTGTGCTCCTCCATCACTGGCAGTGCTGAGATAGGAGCACTCAGCATGGCCAATCTGTGCTCCCCCATCACTGGCAGTGCTGAGATAGGAGCACTCAGCATGGCCAATCTGTGCTCCCCCATCACTGGCAGTGCTGAGATAGGAGCACTCAGCATGGCCAATCTGTGCTCCCCCATCACTAGCACTGCTGAGATAGGAGCACTCAGCATGGCCAATCTGTGCTCCCCCATCACTGGCAGTGTTGAGATAGGAGCACTCAGCATGGCCAATCTGTGCTCCCCCATCACTGGCATTGCTGAGATAGGAGCACTCAGCATGGCCAATCTGTGCTCCCCCATCACTGGCATTGCTGAGATAGGAGCACTCAGCATGGCCAATCTGTGCTCCCCCATCACTGGCAGTGCTGAGATAGGAGCACTCAGCATGGCCAATCTGTGCTCCCCCATCACTAGCACTGCTGAGATAGGAGCACTCAGCATGGCCAATCTGTGCTCCCCCATCACTGGCAGTGCTGAGATAGGAGCACTCAGCATGGCCAATATGTGCTCCCCCATCACTGGCAGTGCTGAGATAGGAGCACTCAGCATGGCCAATCTGTGCTCCCCCATCACTGGCAGTGCTGAGATAGGAGCACTCAGCATGGCCAATATGTGCTCCCCCATCACTGGCAGTGCTGAGATAGGAGCACTCAGCATGGCCAGTCTGTGCTCCCCCATCACTGGCAGTGCTGAGATAGGAGCACTCAGCATGGCCAATCTGTGCTCCCCATCACTAGCACTGCTGAGATAGGAGCACTCAGCATGGCCAATCTGTGCTCCCCCATCACTAGCACTGCTGAGATAGGAGCACTCAGCATGGCCAATATGTGCTCCCCCATCACTGGCAGTGCTGAGATAGGAGCACTCAGCATGGCCAGTCTGTGCTCCCCCATCACTGGCAGTGCTGAGATAGGAGCACTCAGCATGGCCAATCTGTGCTCCCCATCACTAGCACTGCTGAGATAGGAGCACTCAGCATGGCCAATCTGTGCTCCCCCATCACTGGCAGTGCTGAGATAGGAGCACTCAGCATGGCCAATCTGTGCTCCCCCATCACTGGCACTGCGGAGATAGGAGCACTCAGCATGGCCAATCTGTGCTCCCCCATCACTGGCATTGCTGAGATAGGAGCACTCAGCATGGCCAATCTGTGCTCCCCCATCACTGGCAGTGCTGAGATAGGAGCACTCAGCATGGCCAATCTGTGCTCCCCCATCACTGGCAGTGCTGAGATAGGAGCACTCAGCATGGCCAATCTGTGCTCCCCCATCACTGGCATTGCTGAGATAGGAGCACTCAGCATGGCCAATCTGTGCTCCCCCATCACTGGCATTGCTGAGATAGGAGCACTCAGCATGGCCAATCTGTGCTCCCCCATCACTGGCAGTGCTGAGATAGGAGCACTCAGCATGGCCAATCTGTGCTCCCCCATCACTGGCAGTGCTGAGATAGGAGCACTCAGCATGGCCAATCTGTGCTCCCCCATCACTAGCACTGCTGAGATATGAGCACTCAGCATGGCCAGTCTGTGCTCCCCCATCACTGGCAGTGCTGAGATAGGAGCACTCAGCATGGCCAATCTGTGCTCCCCCATCACTGGCACTGCGGAGATAGGAGCACTCAGCATGGCCAATCTGTGCTCCCCCATCACTGGCATTGCTGAGATAGGAGCACTCAGCATGGCCAATCTGTGCTCCCCCATCACTAGCACTGCGGAGATAGGAGCACTCAGCATGGCCAATCTGTGCTCCCCCATCACTGGCATTGCTGAGATAGGAGCACTCAGCATGGCCAATCTGTGCTCCCCCATCACTGGCAGTGCTGAGATAGGAGCACTCAGCATGGCCAATCTGTGCTCCCCCATCACTGGCAGTGCTGAGATAGGAGCACTCAGCATGGCCAATCTGTGCTCCCCCATCACTGGCATTGCTGAGATAGGAGCACTCAGCATGGCCAATCTGTGCTCCCCCATCACTGGCAGTGCTGAGATAGGAGCACTCAGCATGGCCAATCTGTGCTCCCCCATCACTGGCAGTGCTGAGATAGGAGCACTCAGCATGGCCAATCTGTGCTCCCCCATCACTAGCACTGCTGAGATATGAGCACTCAGCATGGCCAATCTGTGCTCCCCCATCACTGGCAGTGCTGAGATAGGAGCACTCAGCATGGCCAATCTGTGCTCCCCCATCACTAGCACTGCTGAGATATGAGCACTCAGCATGGCCAATCTGTGCTCCCCCATCACTGGCAGTGCTGAGATAGGAGCACTCAGCATGGCCAATCTGTGCTCCCCCATCACTGGCAGTGCGGAGATAGGAGCACTCAGCATGGCCAATCTGTGCTCCCCCATCACTGGCATTGCTGAGATAGGAGCACTCAGCATGGCCAGTCTGTGCTCCCCCATCACTGGCAGTGCTGAGATAGGAGCACTCAGCATGGCCAATCTGTGCTCCCCCATCACTGGCAGTGCTGAGATAGGAGCACTCAGCATGGCCAATCTGTGCTCCCCCATCACTGGCAGTGCTGAGATAGGAGCACTCAGCATGGCCAATCTGTGCTCCCCCATCACTGGCAGTGCTGAGATAGGAGCACTCAGCATGGCCAATCTGTGCTCCCCCATCACTGGCAGTGCTGAGATAGGAGCACTCAGCATGGCCAATCTGTGCTCCCCCATCACTGGCACTGCGGAGATAGGAGCACTCAGCATGGCCAATCTGTGCTCCCCCATCACTAGCACTGCTGAGATAGGAGCACTCAGCATGGCCAATCTGTGCTCCCCCATCACTGGCACTGCTGAGATATGAGCACTCAGCATGGCCAATCTGTGCTCCCCCATCACTGGCATTGCTGAGATAGGAGCACTCAGCATGGCCAGTCTGTGCTCCCCCATCACTGGCAGTGCTGAGATAGGAGCACTCAGCATGGCCAATCTGTGCTCCCCCATCACTGGCAGTGCTGAGATAGGAGCACTCAGCATGGCCAATCTGTGCTCCCCCATCACTAGCAGTGCTGAGATAGGAGCACTCAGCATGGCCAATCTGTGCTCCCCCATCACTGGCATTGCTGAGATAGGAGCACTCAGCATGGCCAGTCTGTGCTCCCCCATCACTGGCAGTGCTGAGATATGAGCACTCAGCATGGCCAGTCTGTGCTCCCCCATCACTGGCAGTGCTGAGATAGGAGCACTCAGCATGGCCAATCTGTGCTCCCCCATCACTGGCAGTGCTGAGATATGAGCACTCAGCATGGCCAGTCTGTGCTCCCCCATCACTGGCAGTGCTGAGATAGGAGCACTCAGCATGGCCAATCTGTGCTCCTCCATCACTGGCATTGCTGAGATAGGAGCACTCAGCATGGCCAATCTGTGCTCCCCCATCACTAGCACTGCTGAGATAGGAGCACTCAGCATGGCCAATCTGTGCTCCCCCATCACTGGCAGTGCTGAGATAGGAGCACTCAGCATGGCCAATCTGTGCTCCTCCATCACTGGCATTGCTGAGATAGGAGCACTCAGCATGGCCAATCTGTGCTCCCCCATCACTAGCACTGCTGAGATAGGAGCACTCAGCATGGCCAATCTGTGCTCCCCCATCACTGGCAGTGCTGAGATAGGAGCACTCAGCATGGCCAATCTGTGCTCTCCCATCACTGGCAGTGCTGAGATAGGAGCACTCAGCATGGCCAATCTGTGCCCCCCCCCCCCATCACTGGCAGTGCTGAGATAGGAGCACTCAGCATGGCCAATCTGTGCTCCTCCATCACTGGCATTGCTGAGATAGGAGCACTCAGCATGGCCAATCTGTGCTCCCCCATCACTGGCATTGCTGAGATAGGAGCACTCAGCATGGCCAATCTGTGCTCCCCCATCACTGGCACTGCGGAGATAGGAGCACTCAGCATGGCCAATCTGTGCTCCCCCATCACTGGCATTGCTGAGATAGGAGCACTCAGCATGGCCAATCTGTGCTCCTCCATCACTGGCATTGCTGAGATAGGAGCACTCAGCATGGCCAATCTGTGCTCCCCCATCACTGGCATTGCTGAGATAGGAGCACTCAGCATGGCCAATCTGTGCTCCCCCATCACTGGCAGTGCTGAGATAGGAGCACTCAGCATGGCCAATCTGTGCTCCCCATCACTGGCAGTGCTGAGATAGGAGCACTCAGCATGGCCAATCTGTGCTCCCCCATCACTGGCAGTGCTGAGATAGGAGCACTCAGCATGGCCAATCTGTGCTCCCCCATCACTGGCAGTGCTGAGATAGGAGCACTCAGCATGGCCAATCTGTGCTCCCCCATCACTGGCAGTGCTGAGATAGGAGCACTCAGCATGGCCAATCTGTGCTCCCCCATCACTGGCATTGCTGAGATAGGAGCACTCAGCATGGCCAATCTGTGCTCCCCCATCACTGGCAGTGCTGAGATAGGAGCACTCAGCATGGCCAATCTGTGCTCCCCCATCACTGGCAGTGCTGAGATAGGAGCACTCAGCATGGCCAATCTGTGCTCCCCCATCACTGGCATTGCTGAGATAGGAGCACTCAGCATGGCCAATCTGTGCTCCCCCATCACTGGCAGTGCTGAGATAGGAGCACTCAGCATGGCCAATCTGTGCTCCCCCATCACTGGCATTGCTGAGATAGGAGCACTCAGCATGGCCAATCTGTGCTCCCCCATCACTAGCACTGCTGAGATATGAGCACTCAGCATGGCCAATCTGTGCTCCCCCATCACTGGCATTGCTGAGATAGGAGCACTCAGCATGGCCAATCTGTGCTCCCCCATCACTGGCAGTGCTGAGATAGGAGCACTCAGCATGGCCAATCTGTGCTCCCCCATCACTAGCACTGCTGAGATATGAGCACTCAGCATGGCCAATCTGTGCTCCCCCATCACTAGCACTGCTGAGATATGAGCACTCAGCATGGCCAATCTGTGCTCCCCCATCACTGGCAGTGCGGAGATAGGAGCACTCAGCATGGCCAATCTGTGCTCCCCCATCACTGGCATTGCTGAGATAGGAGCACTCAGCATGGCCAGTCTGTGCTCCCCCATCACTGGCAGTGCGGAGATAGGAGCACTCAGCATGGCCAATCTGTGCTCCCCCATCACTGGCAGTGCTGAGATAGGAGCACTCAGCATGGCCAATCTGTGCTCCCCCATCACTGGCAGTGCTGAGATAGGAGCACTCAGCATGGCCAATCTGTGCTCCCCCATCACTGGCAGTGCTGAGATAGGAGCACTCAGCATGGCCAATCTGTGCTCCCCCATCACTAGCAGTGCTGAGATAGGAGCACTCAGCATGGCCAATCTGTGCTCCCCCATCACTGGCATTGCTGAGATAGGAGCACTCAGCATGGCCAGTCTGTGCTCCCCCATCACTGGCAGTGCTGAGATAGGAGCACTCAGCATGGCCAATCTGTGCTCCTCCATCACTGGCATTGCTGAGATAGGAGCACTCAGCATGGCCAATCTGTGCTCCCCCATCACTGGCAGTGCTGAGATAGGAGCACTCAGCATGGCCAATCTGTGCTCCCCCATCACTGGCAGTGCTGAGATAGGAGCACTCAGCATGGCCAATCTGTGCTCCTCCATCACTGGCATTGCTGAGATAGGAGCACTCAGCATGGCCAATCTGTGCTCCTCCATCACTGGCATTGCTGAGATAGGAGCACTCAGCATGGCCAATCTGTGCTCCCCCATCACTGGCATTGCTGAGATAGGAGCACTCAGCATGGCCAATCTGTGCTCCTCCATCACTGGCATTGCTGAGATAGGAGCACTCAGCATGGCCAATCTGTGCTCCTCCATCACTGGCATTGCTGAGATAGGAGCACTCAGCATGGCCAATCTGTGCTCCCCCATCACTGGCAGTGCTGAGATAGGAGCACTCAGCATGGCCAATCTGTGCTCCCCATCACTGGCAGTGCTGAGATAGGAGCACTCAGCATGGCCAATCTGTGCTCCCCCATCACTGGCAGTGCTGAGATAGGAGCACTCAGCATGGCCAATCTGTGCTCCCCCATCACTGGCAGTGCTGAGATAGGAGCACTCAGCATGGTCAATCTGTGCTCCCCCATCACTGGCAGTGCTGAGATAGGAGCACTCAGCATGGCCAATCTGTGCTCCCCCATCACTGGCATTGCTGAGATAGGAGCACTCAGCATGGCCAGTCTGTGCTCCCCCATCACTGGCATTGCTGAGATAGGAGCACTCAGCATGGCCAATCTGTGCTCCCCCATCACTAGCAGTGCTGAGATAGGAGCACTCAGCATGGCCAATCTGTGCTCCCCCATCACTAGCACTGCTGAGATAGGAGCACTCAGCATGGCCAATCTGTGCTCCCCCATCACTGGCAGTGCTGAGATAGGAGCACTCAGCATGGCCAATCTGTGCTCCCCCATCACTGGCAGTGTTGAGATAGGAGCACTCAGCATGGCCAATCTGTGCTCCCCCATCACTGGCATTGCTGAGATAGGAGCACTCAGCATGGCCAATCTGTGCTCCCCCATCACTGGCATTGCTGAGATAGGAGCACTCAGCATGGCCAATCTGTGCTCCCCCATCACTGGCAGTGCTGAGATAGGAGCACTCAGCATGGCCAATCTGTGCTCCCCCATCACTAGCACTGCTGAGATAGGAGCACTCAGCATGGCCAATCTGTGCTCCCCCATCACTGGCAGTGCTGAGATAGGAGCACTCAGCATGGCCAATATGTGCTCCCCCATCACTGGCAGTGCTGAGATAGGAGCACTCAGCATGGCCAATCTGTGCTCCCCCATCACTGGCAGTGCTGAGATAGGAGCACTCAGCATGGCCAATATGTGCTCCCCCATCACTGGCAGTGCTGAGATAGGAGCACTCAGCATGGCCAGTCTGTGCTCCCCCATCACTGGCAGTGCTGAGATAGGAGCACTCAGCATGGCCAATCTGTGCTCCCCATCACTAGCACTGCTGAGATAGGAGCACTCAGCATGGCCAATCTGTGCTCCCCCATCACTAGCACTGCTGAGATAGGAGCACTCAGCATGGCCAATATGTGCTCCCCCATCACTGGCAGTGCTGAGATAGGAGCACTCAGCATGGCCAGTCTGTGCTCCCCCATCACTGGCAGTGCTGAGATAGGAGCACTCAGCATGGCCAATCTGTGCTCCCCATCACTAGCACTGCTGAGATAGGAGCACTCAGCATGGCCAATCTGTGCTCCCCCATCACTGGCAGTGCTGAGATAGGAGCACTCAGCATGGCCAATCTGTGCTCCCCCATCACTGGCACTGCGGAGATAGGAGCACTCAGCATGGCCAATCTGTGCTCCCCCATCACTGGCATTGCTGAGATAGGAGCACTCAGCATGGCCAATCTGTGCTCCCCCATCACTGGCAGTGCTGAGATAGGAGCACTCAGCATGGCCAATCTGTGCTCCCCCATCACTGGCAGTGCTGAGATAGGAGCACTCAGCATGGCCAATCTGTGCTCCCCCATCACTGGCAGTGCTGAGATAGGAGCACTCAGCATGGCCAATCTGTGCTCCCCATCACTGGCAGTGCTGAGATAGGAGCACTCAGCATGGCCAATATGTGCTCCCCCATCACTGGCAGTGCTGAGATAGGAGCACTCAGCATGGCCAGTCTGTGCTCCCCCATCACTGGCAGTGCTGAGATAGGAGCACTCAGCATGGCCAATCTGTGCTCCCCCATCACTAGCACTGCTGAGATATGAGCACTCAGCATGGCCAGTCTGTGCTCCCCCATCACTGGCAGTGCTGAGATAGGAGCACTCAGCATGGCCAATCTGTGCTCCCCCATCACTGGCACTGCGGAGATAGGAGCACTCAGCATGGCCAATCTGTGCTCCCCCATCACTGGCATTGCTGAGATAGGAGCACTCAGCATGGCCAATCTGTGCTCCCCCATCACTGGCAGTGCTGAGATAGGAGCACTCAGCATGGCCAATCTGTGCTCCCCCATCACTGGCAGTGCTGAGATAGGAGCACTCAGCATGGCCAATCTGTGCTCCCCCATCACTGGCATTGCTGAGATAGGAGCACTCAGCATGGCCAATCTGTGCTCCCCCATCACTGGCATTGCTGAGATAGGAGCACTCAGCATGGCCAATCTGTGCTCCCCCATCACTGGCAGTGCTGAGATAGGAGCACTCAGCATGGCCAATCTGTGCTCCCCCATCACTGGCAGTGCTGAGATAGGAGCACTCAGCATGGCCAATCTGTGCTCCCCCATCACTAGCACTGCTGAGATATGAGCACTCAGCATGGCCAATCTGTGCTCCCCCATCACTGGCAGTGCTGAGATAGGAGCACTCAGCATGGCCAATCTGTGCTCCCCCATCACTAGCACTGCTGAGATATGAGCACTCAGCATGGCCAATCTGTGCTCCCCCATCACTGGCAGTGCTGAGATAGGAGCACTCAGCATGGCCAATCTGTGCTCCCCCATCACTGGCAGTGCGGAGATAGGAGCACTCAGCATGGCCAATCTGTGCTCCCCCATCACTGGCATTGCTGAGATAGGAGCACTCAGCATGGCCAGTCTGTGCTCCCCCATCACTGGCAGTGCTGAGATAGGAGCACTCAGCATGGCCAATCTGTGCTCCCCCATCACTGGCAGTGCTGAGATAGGAGCACTCAGCATGGCCAATCTGTGCTCCCCCATCACTGGCAGTGCTGAGATAGGAGCACTCAGCATGGCCAATCTGTGCTCCCCCATCACTGGCAGTGCTGAGATAGGAGCACTCAGCATGGCCAATCTGTGCTCCCCCATCACTGGCAGTGCTGAGATAGGAGCACTCAGCATGGCCAATCTGTGCTCCCCCATCACTGGCACTGCGGAGATAGGAGCACTCAGCATGGCCAATCTGTGCTCCCCCATCACTAGCACTGCTGAGATAGGAGCACTCAGCATGGCCAATCTGTGCTCCCCCATCACTGGCACTGCTGAGATATGAGCACTCAGCATGGCCAATCTGTGCTCCCCCATCACTAGCAGTGCTGAGATAGGAGCACTCAGCATGGCCAATCTGTGCTCCCCCATCACTGGCATTGCTGAGATAGGAGCACTCAGCATGGCCAGTCTGTGCTCCCCCATCACTGGCAGTGCTGAGATATGAGCACTCAGCATGGCCAGTCTGTGCTCCCCCATCACTGGCAGTGCTGAGATAGGAGCACTCAGCATGGCCAATCTGTGCTCCCCCATCACTGGCAGTGCTGAGATATGAGCACTCAGCATGGCCAGTCTGTGCTCCCCCATCACTGGCAGTGCTGAGATAGGAGCACTCAGCATGGCCAATCTGTGCTCCTCCATCACTGGCATTGCTGAGATAGGAGCACTCAGCATGGCCAATCTGTGCTCCCCCATCACTAGCACTGCTGAGATAGGAGCACTCAGCATGGCCAATCTGTGCTCCCCCATCACTGGCAGTGCTGAGATAGGAGCACTCAGCATGGCCAATCTGTGCTCCTCCATCACTGGCATTGCTGAGATAGGAGCACTCAGCATGGCCAATCTGTGCTCCCCCATCACTAGCACTGCTGAGATAGGAGCACTCAGCATGGCCAATCTGTGCTCCCCCATCACTGGCATTGCTGAGATAGGAGCACTCAGCATGGCCAATCTGTGCTCCTCCATCACTGGCATTGCTGAGATAGGAGCACTCAGCATGGCCAATCTGTGCTCCCCCATCACTGGCATTGCTGAGATAGGAGCACTCAGCATGGCCAATCTGTGCTCCCCCATCACTGGCACTGCGGAGATAGGAGCACTCAGCATGGCCAATCTGTGCTCCCCCATCACTGGCATTGCTGAGATAGGAGCACTCAGCATGGCCAATCTGTGCTCCTCCATCACTGGCATTGCTGAGATAGGAGCACTCAGCATGGCCAATCTGTGCTCCCCCATCACTGGCATTGCTGAGATAGGAGCACTCAGCATGGCCAATCTGTGCTCCCCCATCACTGGCAGTGCTGAGATAGGAGCACTCAGCATGGCCAATCTGTGCTCCCCATCACTGGCAGTGCTGAGATAGGAGCACTCAGCATGGCCAATCTGTGCTCCCCCATCACTGGCAGTGCTGAGATAGGAGCACTCAGCATGGCCAATCTGTGCTCCCCCATCACTGGCAGTGCTGAGATAGGAGCACTCAGCATGGCCAATCTGTGCTCCCCCATCACTGGCAGTGCTGAGATAGGAGCACTCAGCATGGCCAATCTGTGCTCCCCCATCACTGGCATTGCTGAGATAGGAGCACTCAGCATGGCCAATCTGTGCTCCCCCATCACTGGCAGTGCTGAGATAGGAGCACTCAGCATGGCCAATCTGTGCTCCCCCATCACTGGCAGTGCTGAGATAGGAGCACTCAGCATGGCCAATCTGTGCTCCCCCATCACTGGCATTGCTGAGATAGGAGCACTCAGCATGGCCAATCTGTGCTCCCCCATCACTGGCAGTGCTGAGATAGGAGCACTCAGCATGGCCAATCTGTGCTCCCCCATCACTGGCATTGCTGAGATAGGAGCACTCAGCATGGCCAATCTGTGCTCCCCCATCACTAGCACTGCTGAGATATGAGCACTCAGCATGGCCAATCTGTGCTCCCCCATCACTGGCATTGCTGAGATAGGAGCACTCAGCATGGCCAATCTGTGCTCCCCCATCACTGGCAGTGCTGAGATAGGAGCACTCAGCATGGCCAATCTGTGCTCCCCCATCACTAGCACTGCTGAGATATGAGCACTCAGCATGGCCAATCTGTGCTCCCCCATCACTAGCACTGCTGAGATATGAGCACTCAGCATGGCCAATCTGTGCTCCCCCATCACTGGCAGTGCGGAGATAGGAGCACTCAGCATGGCCAATCTGTGCTCCCCCATCACTGGCATTGCTGAGATAGGAGCACTCAGCATGGCCAGTCTGTGCTCCCCCATCACTGGCAGTGCGGAGATAGGAGCACTCAGCATGGCCAATCTGTGCTCCCCCATCACTAGCACTGCTGAGATAGGAGCACTCAGCATGGCCAATCTGTGCTCCCCCATCACTGGCAGTGCTGAGATAGGAGCACTCAGCATGGCCAATCTGTGCTCCCCCATCACTGGCAGTGCTGAGATAGGAGCACTCAGCATGGCCAATCTGTGCTCCCCCATCACTAGCAGTGCTGAGATAGGAGCACTCAGCATGGCCAATCTGTGCTCCCCCATCACTGGCATTGCTGAGATAGGAGCACTCAGCATGGCCAGTCTGTGCTCCCCCATCACTGGCAGTGCTGAGATAGGAGCACTCAGCATGGCCAATCTGTGCTCCTCCATCACTGGCATTGCTGAGATAGGAGCACTCAGCATGGCCAATCTGTGCTCCCCCATCACTGGCAGTGCTGAGATAGGAGCACTCAGCATGGCCAATCTGTGCTCCCCCATCACTGGCAGTGCTGAGATAGGAGCACTCAGCATGGCCAATCTGTGCTCCTCCATCACTGGCATTGCTGAGATAGGAGCACTCAGCATGGCCAATCTGTGCTCCTCCATCACTGGCATTGCTGAGATAGGAGCACTCAGCATGGCCAATCTGTGCTCCCCCATCACTGGCATTGCTGAGATAGGAGCACTCAGCATGGCCAATCTGTGCTCCTCCATCACTGGCATTGCTGAGATAGGAGCACTCAGCATGGCCAATCTGTGCTCCTCCATCACTGGCATTGCTGAGATAGGAGCACTCAGCATGGCCAATCTGTGCTCCCCCATCACTGGCAGTGCTGAGATAGGAGCACTCAGCATGGCCAATCTGTGCTCCCCATCACTGGCAGTGCTGAGATAGGAGCACTCAGCATGGCCAATCTGTGCTCCCCCATCACTGGCAGTGCTGAGATAGGAGCACTCAGCATGGCCAATCTGTGCTCCCCCATCACTGGCAGTGCTGAGATAGGAGCACTCAGCATGGTCAATCTGTGCTCCCCCATCACTGGCAGTGCTGAGATAGGAGCACTCAGCATGGCCAATCTGTGCTCCCCCATCACTGGCATTGCTGAGATAGGAGCACTCAGCATGGCCAGTCTGTGCTCCCCCATCACTGGCAGTGCTGAGATAGGAGCACTCAGCATGGCCAATCTGTGCTCCCCATCACTGGCAGTGCTTTTTTTTTTTTTTTTTATCACATTCCACTTCGCAGTTATCTGGATGGTGGATATTAGTTGTCAGTTACCTAAAATTGTGTAAAAACACATAAAACAACTACCGGTATTTAAGATTCACATAAAGAGTTTTCATTACCTTTTGAATCAATTACGGTATGTATTATGTATTCATGAGGCAAATCAGGCTTGGTTGAAGAATAGATCAGAATGGGGAAAAGCCTGAGTAACAGTGTACCACCTGATAGGATGTCACATATTACCATGGGTATGCACCCCACCATCTGGGAACCTCTATGGCTTTGTTTGTCCTTGTTTTTTCCATTGTAAGATGTGACAGAGATGTAACAAATACACATTGACACCGAAGTACAATCTAAAGGATATAAGTGGAGACAAGAGGCTGGGTTGCAAGTAGTATGCAATATGTGGAGTGCTGTGAAGGGTGACAAGACTATGTAGTGGATTTCTTAAACTTGATAATAGGCTGATTTAAATAGTTGCATTTAAGGGCACTTTTAAAGGCCTGTAGGGTTATAGAGTGGTGAATTGTATAGGGAACAAGCCACACATTTGAAGTCCTGATGACAAAAGTGTAGGAGGATGTGATGAGTTTTGAGGACATAAGTGGAGGCTGCATCTGGGTTGGTATCTTTAGAGTAGCAATGAAATGTAGGAAGTGTTTTGGGCAGAGAGAGGGGGTTTGTAGGTTAAGGTTAGATGTTTAAACTGACTTCTGATGTAAATGGACTGACAAAGGGGAACAGCAAAGGAAAGGTAAGAATAGAGGTCGATAAGACGAGGAGCAGATTTGAGAATGCATTGATGTGGCAACTATCTGTTGGCTGAGAGACCACAGAGGAAAGTGTTGCAGTATTCCAGCTGGGATATAATCAGGGCATGCACTAGAATCTTTGTGGTTTCAAGTTTGAGGAAGGGACAGATGCCAGGAATATTTTTTAGTTGGAGACGACAGGAGGTGGCTAATGACTAAATGTGAGGGGTGAATGAGAAGGATAAGTATAACACCAAGACATGGATGGTGGGAAAACAACATGCTCTGTTTTGTCCATGTTTAGTTTGACTAAACTTTGCAGTGAACTGTTTAATATTCTACTGAAATTGAACATTTTATGAAAAATTCCAGGGGCGTGAATTCTTCCTAGATTTTTCCCTAAATTTCAAACTATATGACATACCCCCAACCGTCCCAATTTCCCCTAGACAATCCCAATTTCGGGCAGTTAGTCCTGGCGTCCCGTGGCGCATGCACTTGTACAGCGCTGATCTCCATTGCCCGTTACTGGCCAGAAGGTTGCCGCGGCCTCTCAGACGCCCGCTGCCATCGGCCCCAAGTGTGAGCGCTAGGTTGCACTCTCGTGGCCAGTGGTGGTGGGCATCTGAGAGGCCGCGGAAACCAGGCGTCTGGGAGGCAGGCTTTTATGTAATGAGGGCCCCTCACTGACTGTAATGAGGGATGCCCCTAACTGGCTGCAATGAGGGATGCCCCTAACTGGCTGCAATGAGGGATGCCCCTCACTGGCTGCAATGAGGGATGCCCCTCACTGGCTGCAATGAGGGATGCCCCTCACTGGCTGCAATGAGGGGTGCCCCTCACTAGCTGTAATGGAGGTATGCCCCTCACTGGTTGTATTGATGGGATGCCCCTCGATGGTTGTATTGGAGGGATGCCCCTCACTGGTTGTATTGATGGGATGCCCCTCACTGGTTGTATTGGAGGGATGCCCCTCACTGGTTGTATTGATGGGATGCCCCTCACTGGTTGTATTGGAGGGATGCCCCTCACTGGCTGGTATGGTGGGATGCCCCTCACTGGTTGTAATGCGAGATGCCCCTCACTGACTTTAATGAGAGGTGCCCCTAACTAGCTGTAATAAGGGATACCCCTAACTGGCTGTAAGGGAGGGATGCTCCTCACTGGTTGGATTGGAGGGATGCCCCTCACTGGTTGTAATGAGGGATTCCCCTCACTGGTTGTAATGAGGAATGCTGCTCACTGGCTGGAAGGGTGGGATGCCCCTCACTGGTTGTAATAAGGGATGCCCCTCACTGACTGAAATGAGAGATACCCTCACTGGCTGGAATGGATGGATGCCCCTCACTGGTTGTATTGGAGGGATAGCCCTCACTGGTTGTATTGGAGGGATGGCCCTCACTGGCTGGAATGGAGGGATGCCCCTCACTTGCTGGAATGGAGGGATGCCCCTCACTGGTTGTATTGGAGGGATGGCCCTCACTGGCTGGAATGGAGGGATGCCCCTCACTTGCTGGAATGGAGGGATGCCCCTCACTGGCTAGAATGGTGGGATGCCCCTCTCACTACAGCCCTGGCTGTAATGTGTTTGTGGAGGCCTTGCCTGTATCATTATTATTATTCTTTATTTAATTCTTAGGTGGTGTTTCCCTAGTTTTCCCTGGGCGTGGTTTAAATGTTAAAAAATGTCTTCTCGTGTCCCTCTTTACGGCTTTCAAAAGTTGGGAGGTATGCTGTACACATGCACCCCTGCTCTGCTTTACAGGTGGGTCACCTCTGTTGTGGTCTAAACACAGGTCAGGCAGCCATAATGGTCCCTCAGTGGGTTGGGATTTTGCACAGCCACCCACCAGATGTGAACCTGATCTGACACAGGCCGCTGAATTAGAAGCAGGGACAACAGCTTTTTTCTCTTATAGTGATGAGTGTGGTCTGATAACAATATGGCTACAAGGAATGATTCTGGTAGAGGCTGGGAGCTATTTTGGTATATTACTTACAGATACACCGCCTTGCTTTTCTGTATTGCTGTTGCATACATTTCACTAATCATAAGCCATTTATCAATTGCATTTAGACTGTATGATTTTGCATACCTAGTAAAACCATTTTACTCACGTTTACTTTACTAAAGGGTCTATTTAAAGAGGAATTCTGGCTAGCAGCAATACTGTAAATACAGCATGGTACAACTGAAATAACAAATGGTACCATGCGCAAAAATACATTTGACGTAAATTAAAAGTTGTCACTTTTCGCCAGTAATTTAGATTGCTTAGCATTTATATAGGCATGCAACTGCAGCATCTAGTTGGGTTTAATGTCTGGAGACCCAAATATCCAGCAATTCAATGCAATTCAGTGATTGCCAGGACATGCACTTCTTCCACAACTGGGATGAGGGGGTGGAAAGAAGAATGTGCATTCCTGGAATGATTTATCAGAGGCTGCCATGATATGTAGATAGGAGGCACATGAGGTACCTTCATTCTAAATGGAATTTCCAGTTCTCTCAGACTGTGGGATCACTATAAAGTGGTGAAAGCGCCGCTGTTTGTGTCTGAAAACCTACCCCCGACCTCAACCTTCTTCTTCGGGGTTTGGGACCCACACGGTTTGGCTGCATGGCAGCCAATGGTTCACGGACAGGGCCATAGCAATTGGCAGTCATGTGGGTCTGGGACTGGCCACCGATGGCCGCCGGAGGAGGTATGTTTTTGGGGCCTGGGGTTTGCCAGGTGCTAAGTGCGGGGGGGACTCACCAGTCTGGATACCTGCCCCCCAGACACAACACCATCATGCATAGAGTGTGGGACCACTTTAAAGGGATATTTCAGAAGGGAATGTTTTATAAGAGCCCTCCAGGAGTCTGAAAACCACCATTGTTATACTCACCAATCCAGCACTGCAGTAGTTTTCTTCTGGGAGCCAGAAATGTTTCCCTATATAAAATGTGAATCTGTCACATGCTGGGCCTAAAGTTAACGCTTAGCATCACAATCAAAATGTAATCTTACTAAGCTATTTGAATGGTATCCCAGCTTTGTTTCCTTCTAATGAGGTGCTGTTAGTAAAGGGGGGGCATTTAGCTGTCTATGATATATGCGGTGTTCCAGAGGAGTAGCTAGGCTTTCAGGCACCCAGGCCCCCCTTTGGTTTACGCCCCTGCAGTGTTCCCCCCTCCTTTTTACAAACCTTATTATGAGTTGAAAAGACATCTTCGCATTATGACGCTGTCTGCATGACGGCCAGGGTATATTTTGGTGCTTCGTCTGCTATTGGAAAACATTCATGTTTTTTCACCTATTGTTACTATCTAGCGCCATTATGTGGATGTTTATTATTGTACTATATTCAGTTCCTTTAAGACTAGGGTGGCATCTTCACAAGTCTATCTACCTAGCTTTATATGATACATTCCTCTAAAATTTTACTATCGCGGGTCTTTGTCCATCTCCCTGGGGCTGCCTTTGTACATCTTTCCTTTGATGCCACTGCACAGGTGTAGCTCTCCTCCAATCAGCTTCTCTGGTCCACACATATTAATGTGCGGCTGGAGAAAATGAATACAATCCTAGCGGCAAACACGATTGGTGGCCGACACCCCCTGCATCCCTCGGCTGTGCTTGACCACACCAGTCATTCAGTTACAGAGGTAAGAGTGCAAGAGGTGGCGACTCTGGCCGCCCATATGTGCTGTGGGATAGGTAAGAAAAGTGCGCCATCTGGGGGGTTTCACACAGTGAGACATCACAAGCCGCGATGCCCCAGGGGGATGGAACAAAACCCGAAAAAGCCAAAAAGTTAAATAGCCCAATAGTGGAAATGTTGTTCCACTTTAAAGTAATGTAGCTAAAAGTGTAACTCTAGTAGGGATGTGGGAGCAAAATGAGATATCAACCTGACAATGGCTTTCATTATGTGATCTTGGTATGTGACAGCAGAGGAAACTGAAAGGCATGTCATGGATTTTTAATGAGCAAATCAGTAAACTATATATTATGCATTTGAATCATTACAAATGTTCCGTTAATTAAAAACATTTTTTTTGGATGTGCCATTCTACTGCTCATACTTAAAGTGAATCGAAACCCCAGACTTTGACCATCCAGGATTTTGGTCCATTTCCCCAGGGCACTGTGTGAAACCCCCTGGGATCGTCTGTAACTCGCTGGCGATCCCACGCATACACAGGATCTCTTCCAATCAACATAGCTGACAACATGACTTAGAGATTAGGGAGCATCCACAATCCCTATTCCCATTCTCCCTCTGGCTGCCACACACGCTCCTGCACCAGCCAACCATCTGAATGGTGGAGTGCACATCAGCCACAAGATGGCAGAGAAGCCGCCAATGCATACGCTGTGGGCAAGGTTAGCTTACAGGCGATCCCATGGAGTTTCACACAGTGGGGGATCCCAAATCTGAGATAGGGAATCATCCAACCCTGGAGTCTTTTAGATTGCAAGGCCAGCTGTTGTGGTTTTGTTTGTCCTCTGAGCCAGACTGTGAAAAACAGTAGCAATGGCTACTTTATTGGTCTAAAGCATTGGATGATGGGTAAAAGCATGTGTGTGCATCAGAAAAATTGCATTTATAATAGTAATTAAGTAACGCGATCCCGGGCATGCCTTTGGTTAAAGAGGAACCAGACACGGTCCAACAACCCTTTTAGCTTAAATGTAAACTTTCTATTAGCATTCATTAAGCAGGATGTGAGGGGGGTAAACAGCAAGACCACCCTGCCTCACCTAGAGCGGGTCTTGCCTTGTCAGTATGGTGGAGTTCCTTTCTACAGTTATGCTTGTCTAAAATAGGCAAGAGACCAATGGGGGCAGTGCAGAGACTGAAGCACAAAAACACAGAAGCCTTTTGTAGTGGAGTTTCCAACGCCTCTGGCAGTCAGAAGTGATAAAAGGACTGACTGTGTGATATGCTTTTACAAATGTCACTGTGCCTCCTCTATTTTAGATCATAAGTCTACACCAGTTAACAAAAAATATAAGGCCAAGCAAATCAGTTTTATTATACGGTATGAATTACATGGCAAGAATCTCTCACCAGTATAAAAGTCCAGGGGATTTCATACAGTAGGGCATCCCACATCCTTTTGTACCAAAAGAATGTCTTCAAAGTGCTGAGCTAATCTAGTATTTTGTAACAAGTTATTATTCTTATACAACTGGCAACTGTACACTAATAATCTACAAGAACACTGCTGCTATGGCCACTGCTGAGGTGAGGGAGCTCCCCCACACATGCCCAGCAGCAACACTCTGTGCTGGACTCACGTCTCTGTGTAGATCTTGGTGTACAGACTTGTACTGTTTCCAATAGTAATGGGTAGCAGGCAGTGAAAACTGCTCCATAAAACACATATTTGCCAGCATAAGGAAATTGACAGTGTCCACCATTTTTGGTGCCTGCCTTTGGTCTTATCACATTTGAATAAAATCCTTTTGTAGGTGAGGTCTCCAGAACTGCTCACAGAGCTGTATACAGCAGGTTCACAATCACAACCTCCATCTTTCTTCTGGCAATGCCTCAAGCTATGCAGCTGAGCGTCTTGCTTGTGAAGTAGCATGAGCATCCACGGAAGTTTGTATCACGTTCGCCGTCTCCCTGATATACACTTAAAGTGGACCAAAACCCAGGATTTTTTTACTATCCTGGGTTTTGGTCCTTTCCCCCAGGGCCCCGCTGTGTGAAACCCCCCAGACGCGCATGTGCAGCTGCTCGTCCAATCAGCACGCTTGGAGCCGATGATCATGCTGGCGCCCGCGTACCCCGCTTCCCTCTAACAGGGAGCGTGCCTGCGCTGGCCATTCACAAATGGCTGACGCGGATACGCGCCCTGCTAAAGGGATAGCGGGGATGCGGGCCACACATGTGCCGTTGGACCGGGAAATAAGGTAAGTGAACTGGACGACCTGGGGGTTTCACACAGCGAGGCATCCCGATGCCCCAGGAGGGAGGGAATCTTATAGATTCCCAGGCCAATCGAGCTGGGTTTTGGTCCACTTTAAGAAGAAACAATAGCCAAAGAACTTTGATCCAATTTGGGATGCCCTAATATGTGTATTTCTGGGATCGTCTGTAAGCTCACGTTTTTTCGTTCCCACCGGGCATGCACAGGCCGCTCAGCCAATCAGTAGCACTTGCTTCATGCAGATTTCCTTTGCCACACTGCCGACGGTGCAATGATGCGCCATTATTCACTGGTACTTTTTTGTAAGTACTTTTGCAACACTGTTCTCGGTTTGCTCATGATACTTAAAATGGACCAAGTCCCCCCAAAACAACTAAATCTCTTTTGCTCCCCCGCCCAAGGTACATTGATGTTTGGACGTTTTCTGCCCTCAGTGCTGCTTGGTACTCCTGTTATAGAGATAGTCATTCATTTTCCCCAGGTATGCCGTTTGTATGCCATTCCTTTAAACCAAAATCATTGGTGTATTTTTATCAAATTTATTACCAGGGCACTAAGGGGAGTTGATACGTGGATTTTTATTTAAGCTTCCATAGGACGTGGTTGGTCCTCTTTAATGTGACCAGGGCCGGACTAAGTGTGGTGGAGGCCCCTGGGCACAAAATCTGGTGGAGGCCCCAGATACATTATTTTTTTTCCTTTAAAATAATAGTACAGCTAAGTAACTGATTGGTGGTTGTCTGGCACCTGCCCACTTACTCAGAACGAGTCCCTTGTGCGGGTGCGTGCTGCTCGGGAACTCCTGATTTGCCATTCTGAACGGGGTGTAGTGTAGTCGCCTGGCTGGTCCAGCAGTAAACAGTTCCCTGCATTGAGCTGCCAGCGGCTGTGCTTGGTGGTGCAGTGAGCAGCCGCTGATTGAACACTCTGCATGCACCCATCACTGTAGCTTTGCTGCTTTAGACTCTCCCTCCTGCTTGTGGTGGCTTTGGCTGCAGATTTGCAAAAACAAAAAAAAGGCTTTCCCAGGCGCAGGAGGAGGATAGCTTTGTTGCTGGATCAAGAAAAGCCTCCTGGACCAGGAGAAACCCAAACCCAAAGGTTGGTAGAGGCCCCCTTTGCAGGGAAAGTGGTGGAGGCCCCGGGGCTAGAGCCCCTTGCCCCCTCATAATCTGGCCCTGAATGTGAGTAAACCTAAATAAGTAACATTTGATCAATCTTTTATTTTGCAGAAGACAGAGACAAGTTTAATGTTGCACCAGGGCCCCGTAGCCTTTAGTCATACCTTAAGCCAGCTCCAAGGAGAGCTGAACACTGATTGGCCAGTACACGAGCAGCGCATGTTGCCTCAAGAATGTGTGATGAAAGCCCCCCTGCTCCAGAGACAACTATAGAAAGCATTTTATTTCACACACATAGTGCACAGCGAATATAAACTGCTAACAGTCTCTGCTGTGCTGCGCAGCTGAAATTCTTGAGATGATGAAGATCAAGCTATAAAGATGCAAGTGAGGATATAGATAATACAAGGGTTTACCTTAACCTCATTACCATTGATCCACCCATACTTTTACCACTTTGAATTGAATCAGTATTTCTGCTTCTACGCAGTTTGTTTTTCCTGACAAATACATTAGGAGTCTATGGGGAATACCAAAACACACTACACTGGATACAACCACTGAAATAAATGAACAATTATAAACAATGTGGTGCAAGAATAATCCCTAATGATCAGAGCTGAGTGCGAAGGATTGGACATAATATGGCTGTATTCAAGCTTTATGCTGCCTTCTTTTTTGACCAAATCTTTATTTATTCTGTATAGATGGACCGTATGGTCTCCTTCTGCCGTCAACCTTCTATGTTTCTATGTTTATTGTACAATTTCTTTTTTACATATAATTTGTGTCATGCACAACCCCGGGTACAATAGTTAGATCCTGGCGCCTCCATGACGACATATGTAAACCAGACCAAACGGCTGTAAACTGAAAATGTACAAAAAATATGTTTAACTTAGATTCTTCTCCAGTCTAATGGTCCAGTCTAATGGCTACCGCAGTGTCCAACCCAGAACAGGACAGGTAACATGTTTGCCCCTCCCATCCCCGGTGTTCTGTAATACAGTCATTCCCGGAAGGAGCCAACCACAACCTTTGTTCCACCTTGGGAGGGTTCGTATGCATCCATGGCAGCACAAGGAAAGGACATTTAGGGAAAGGTAAGTATAAAATTTTCCTGATTCCTGGTGCCTCCCTGGAGTCATACTTAAGAAAAATAATTAGCCACAAAAGGGTGGGACACTGAACTTTTAATCGAACAAATATTAACAAGAGCCCCAAAACAGGGCCTTCTTACTGAATTCAAGATTAGTGGAACTCAACAAATCAACCTGATAATATCTCAGAAATGTTACAGGGTTTGACCATGTTGCAGCCCTACAAATGCTATCTAGATAAACCCCCAAATGAAAGGCAGCAAAGGTGGCCCTGGACATAGTTGGGTGTGCTCTGACCTGTGGCGCAACTCTAGATTATTCTCTAGGTAGGCCCTCCTAATCAGTTTAACTATCCATGCGGCCAGAGTCTTTTTTGAGTGAGCAAGACCTTTTCTAGAATCAAAAGGAAAGAGAAACAGGTTTATAATCTTCCTGAACTACTTAGTCAGATCAGTTAGCCTTAGGCATGAAGCCATGTCTAGAGGGTGAACTGTGTTACATAAAAGGTAGGAAGATGTAGTTCCTTGTTAGAGGGAAAAGCAGATGGCACTTTGGGAATGAACTCTTGCATAGCATTCGGATACTCTAGCAGCCGATGCCACTGCTGTCAGGAAGACACATTTCAGCGTGAGATCCCACAATGAGCACTGTTCCAAAGGTACGAAAGCACTCCTAGCTAGGAATCTCGTAACTTTTTGAAGAGCTGGAAAACAGCTCTTCCTGGGGGGTTTCAGTCTCATGACCGCCTTGAAGAGCTGGATGACCAGCGGATGAGAAGCCCACTGTTTGCTGTCGAACGCAGAGATAGGAGAAACCTGTCCTTTCAAAGTTCTGAAGCCTAGGCCCTTGTCAAGGCCTGCCTGAAGGAATTCCACATTCTGTTGTACATTTTCATCGTAGAGAACTTCTGCAATTTAAGGAGTGTCTCCACCACCTTAGCAGAGCAACCGCGGCTCAGCAAGCACCTCCTTTCGACAGCTGTAATCCGCTGCTGCACACTCTCCTGGTTTATAGTCTGCGACTCCACTGAGGCAACAGGGCTGAGTTAAAGCCACCACTTGTTGTATTTGTTTCCAAAAACAAATACAGGCTTTATTTGAAACTCCTTACAGAAGTAGTCCATCAAACATTTTCATTCACACACAACTATGCAGCACCACCAGTTGAGGGACCCCCCGGGGCTTCAGCACAGCCCCAGAACGATCTGAGGCCTTCTCAAGCAGGCCCAGCTTCAGCAGCCCTCCTCACTCTGTTCCTCTAGCTCTAGCTTCCTGGGCCCCACTCCAAACCTCCTGCAGCCGGAGTCCCAGGCAGCAGAGGTCACATGCCCACACCCAAAATGGTGGCAGCAGCATCCCGGTCAGGCACTGCTTGCCAGCCACAAAAACAAGAAAACAAATACTTATCTGTCCTACAATTCCACCCCACTGGTGAGGGTGGCCCCTTCACCCTCTGTCCTAACTCCTAAAAATTCAGTTTCACACAAAGTCAAGGTCTTGATAACGAGGAGGAGGTTGACCCCGCCCTACGCAAATGAATCGTTCTGGGGAGGTGTAACAGCTTGCATGGGCAGCTCCTCGGCTCCTGGGCCCTGAGGTGAAGGAGCAGTTTCTGGGAAAGGACTGGCCAAAAGAACCCAATACACATCCTTATTTCCTGAGTCCCTCTTGGAGCCTACCTCTCTGTCTGCCATAGGGGCATACCCAATCCTCTTCAACAAGGTCCCACCCGGTCAGCCCGTTCAATCTCATAGGCGGGTTTACTGGTCCTGAGCCACTTCCGGACAATGTACACCAGGGCATCCGATAAAAGGCCTAGTTTCCTACCTGGTAGGGTTCCACCCCCTCCCGGTTCCTACTCCCTCTGAAGCACTTGATTGGCATACTCTAAACACTTCTTTTGCTGACCTAACCAGGTCCGTGGGGTCCACTGCATATCCAGCTCCGCTGTACCAAAGGCTACTTCCAAAGGGCCCCTTCCTTCTAGCCCAAACAACACATAGTACAGGGTAAGCTTGGTGTGTGAATGCACTGAGTGATTGTACATCGATACCATCTCTGCTACTTGGGCAGGGCAGTTCTCCTGTTTCTTTTGCTATCTAAAGTCGGAGCAGTCGGAGCAGTTGAAGAGGTCTGCCTTAAAGGCAGGACCCTGATTGGAGAGTACAGCCTCGGGGCACCCATAGAGTAAAATGAAATCCCGCCAGAACATCTTGGCTGCGATCTCAGCCCTCTGCCGCAAATTTAGAAAAGTGGTCCACCATGACCAATGTATTGCTATACCCATTCCGGGCAGTCTCCAGGGTCAAAAAGTCAATCTATACAAATTCCAGGGGCCTATGCATCTTCCATTCTAAGGGGGGAACCTTAACCTGACCCTCAGCTTCACCCCCGGAACCTAAGTTACAGCTCCCAGATCAATCCACAGGAGATTGCTCACGCTTCAAGTCATTCCGTTTAGCGTGCCAGCTTTATTCCAGCATGCAGCCCGAACCTTTTATAATGAAGTCATTAAAATTGGGTTCATTATTTCTCTCCTCCAGAGGGGGCCTCAGACGTGGGCCTTTTGTCATGGAGGATAAGAGTCTGCACCTTGCTTCATCCCAGTCTTTCTTTGAGGCCATGGCAGTCCTTTATGATGACCTTAAGAGATCTGCCACTGCCGAATCAGCCATCAGAATCTGAGGAGACCGGTGGAAGATTATGCCTCAGATTTTAAGAGGTGGAGCCTAGAGACCCAGTGAAATGACCCAGCCAGTTTTGTTCCGGATTGTCTGAATCTTTAAAGGACAAATTTGCCTGGGTCGGGGTTCCCAATACCTTGGAAAAGTTGATAACTCTCTCAATTCAGATTGACTGGCACCTTTGGGAGCAGTGTCTCGAGGGATCTGGGAATTCCTTCAACCCTAAACAGCTGGAACGCCAGGCCCTGAAGGAGTACATAGATAAAAACCTTCAAAAATAATTCATTCAACATTCCAAATCCCCGGCCGGGGCTGGCATTTTTTTGGACAGAAGAAGGACGGTTCTCTCCCACCTTCCATTGATTATAGGGAACTTAACAAGGTTACCATCAAGAACCACTACCCACTACCCTTGATCCATGAACTCTGCCAGCGCCTTCCCTTTGCATGTGTTTTCTCGAAACTAGATCTATGCAAGGCCTACAACTTAGTCTGAATTTGAGCTGGAGATGAATGGAAGACTGCTTTCAGAATACGTATCAGGCACTTTGAATATCTTGTGACGCCCTTTGGCTTTGTAATGCTCCTGCTACGTTTCAATTTCTTGTCAACAACATCTTCATGGATATCTTGAATCTGTTTGTGGTTGTCTAATTTGGACGACATCCTAGTATTCTCCACACTCCTGGAAGAGCACCAACAACACATGAGAAAAGCTCTCTCGAGGATCCAACATCATCTTTATGTTAAAGCCAAAAAGTGTGGATTTGAGAAGCAATCTGTCCAGTTCTTGGGGCTCATTATCTTGACCAACTGCTTTGAGATGGAGCTCCAAAAAATCTCGGCCATTCAAGAATTGTAGAGCCATGCAACACTTTATCGGCTTCGCAAATGTTTTCATCAAAGGGTTCTCCGCCATAGTACACCCTATTATCCAGTCACATCTGATTTGAGGTCTGCGGGTAAGTATACAAAAAAGGATTTATCTTTTAATGTGAAAGTCCTGTCAAAAAGAGGAAGGCCCGTCAGACATCATATACATTGTATAGTGGGCTCACCCTCCCTTGATTCTGTCATCCAAAGAATCTGTCCTTATGTGCCTAGTGGAAAATACATCCATGCCCACAAACTATTACTAAATTCAAGAAATGTTTTTTTAACATAAAAAAAACAAATCAATCAACCTAGCCACAGGTTTCATTTGTTAGTATGATCTGACTGCCAGATAAGCTTTCTATAGTGATTATGATCTGGTTCATTTTAAAGTGGACCAAGTGAGCCCTGGGGGCTATAAGACTCCAGCAGGGCTGCCTGATTCGCTCACCGGGGGCTTCCAGATTCAGGATGTGCCCTGAGTAAAAAAACCTACCTTCTCCCCGGTCCAAAGGCGCATATGTGAGCAGTGCCCGCTGTCCTTTAGCAGAGCATGCACCCATGCAAAGCATTTGTGAATGGGGCACGCACCCTGTCAGAGGGCAGCAGGAATGCAGCAGCCGGCGAGCTTAGCTGAGATTAGGGGAAAGGGACTTTTACACACAATAGGCTCGATTCAGAGACACATTCGTCTGGACTTCCGTAGCTGTCTGTGAAAGTTTTTGTGGGTGTTTGCCATTTTTTTGTTTTTTTTCGTCCATTTTTCATTTGTACGAACGTTCGGGAAAATGCGTATATGCGCTTTCGAAGAACGAAAGCAAATCGGATCATTTGCGTTAGTTCGGATCATTTTCCCAACAAAATCTGATATTTTGCGTTTGTTCAGATAACTTACGTTGTTGGGATGGGCTTGCGTCTGATTCAGAGAGCTGATTGCCGACGGACCACCACCCAATTAAACCATTTCATTTGCGGTCCACTTACGGGACCTTTGAGGCCTCGGATTGCTATTGTTGAACATGTTTTGCGGCTATGTGGAGGAGTCTGCATTTCATGTATGCCTTATAGATGCATTTTAATGCTGACCTTAATTAGTCCTTAGCATGTAAACCTTTATTTTCCCACACATCCATATAATTGCTATATTTTTTTAGACTTATGTCCTTTGTGAATTATATTTGGATTGTTGAACTTGAATCTTAATTTGTTGTAAGAGTTATTGTTTTAGTTGGTTTGTGTAATTATTTTATATTTGGTTGCAGGAACCGCAAGATGTGCCACTTGCACAACATACAAGCAGTGTTGGGTCCAGCTATGCGATTCCTCAGTGTTCTTGCAGGGCATCCAGGGTCGTCCCATGATGCTTATATATTGCGGAGCTCCAGCTTATTTCGTCAGTTTTAGTCAGGAGAATTATCTAGTGGATAGCTCCTGGGTAAGTTTGCTCACATTCCATCAATCCATTTTCACTGTATGGCAATGAATATAGTTGATGACTTATGTCTTAACCTATGGCTGTTTTTAGCCCTTGATGACATGTTAAACAATATTGTTGCTTAGAATGTGTATTTTATGTTGCCTGCAGAATGCAGGCCAGGAGTTCTCTAATCGGGCCCTATGCAAAACCCGGGCCGTGGTGGCGAGGGCCTTCAGGCTTTTGAAGTCCAGATTTAGGTTTTTGGACCATACGGGGGGGGGGGGGGGCACTGCAGTATGACCCCAATAAGGTTATACCAATAATTTAATTTACGTTTTTTAACAGGGACCACACGTGCCAGAGTGGCACAACTGAGTGTCAGGGTCCTTCAGTTGGTGGGCAAGATACAGGAGCTTCGCGACTCGTTGGTGACCACAGATGAAGAATAATGTTCCGTGGCCTGCCATTGCTATGTATTTAGTTTTTTTATAGTTGTAAAAAATTTAAATTTTCAAAATATTTTAATATTTTATATTTTATGATGAAAAAAAATAAAATAAAAGTTTCAGTGTCATTTCATTTACAAAATATATTAACACAAAACTAATGAGCCCAGAAATTTTTAAAGATGATTATTCACATGACCGAGAAGTGATTTGGGTAAGATTTAGGGGGCTAAAATGGAAGAAGAACCTAACCGCGAAGTGATTTGGGTGAGCTTTAAGGGTCCAAAAGGGAAGATGGAGGATAGTGCTAAGTGATTTAGCTAAACATTGTAGTAGAAGTCAGGGTGGCAAATATGTAGGCAAGCACTTTAATGAGTTTTTGTAGTGCGCAGGCGCAAGATGGTAAGGATTTCCATCTGGATGATTATTTATTGAAAAAGGGAAACAGAATCTAACGGGAAACGTAAATGATTCGTGGGAGGAGACGATGGGAAAAGGGCAAAAAAGAAAGCCTACGTTGTAACATGAGAAAATGAAACTGAAAAGTCACGCTGGAAAATGACATCCTCGTACTCGTACTCTGCTGTACGAACGGACGGAAACTTTACTGAAGGATTGCAATGCATACATAGAATCGCTCGCACACTCATACGAGAGCGGGAAAATTAAAAAAAAAAAAAAACAGATCGGCACAAAAACGAAAGTCTTTTTTGTCTCTCTGAATCGAGCCTAATATGATTTTCTTGAAAAAAAACGTACATTTTGTATTTTAAAAAAGCTAAACATTTAAAAAGTAGCATTTATAATTTATTTCTCACGTATTTCACCCATAAATATCGAGAAAGCACTGAAACAATTACAAACAAGACATTTCATATTAAAGTTCAAACTCTGCTGAAAATTATAAATAAATAAAAATATATCATTTTCCTGGGATATGCCTGGACATTCCTGCAAAATTCACACAAACATGTATAGCGCAAAATAGTGAAAAATGGAGTGACAACATCTCTAACCACTAATACAAGTTGACCAGACACACAACTGACATTTGTTTCTGAAACAAGTCAATATTCTTCATGTGGTCCCCATTAAAATCAGATATTTTAATCCAGCATTGTCTGCAGCTTTCCAAATTCAGGACCAGTAGTCTATGAAGTGTAGCAGAATTAAAGATTTGTGTGATTAAATCAGACCTTCAAAAATGAATGCAGGTCCCTTTTAATAACCGTCCTGCGGCAATCCTTTACTCTCCAAATGTGCCCTCAAAACTCACCTCTTCAGGCAAGCACTGCCTTCACTGGGCACATGCCACCACTGAAGCTCTACCACTTTACGAACCTTTAGACTGAATACTTGTAAGGGCAGGCTTCTCTTGTCATGACATTTGGTTTGAACTTTGTACAGCACTACGGAAGAAGATGGTGCTATATAAATAAACAATAATGACAATGCTGATTTAAAGGGAACCTAATGTGACCCCTTTGCCAGTTATATACTGTAAATATATCCAAAGCAGTCAGTGGGATCACTGTTGGGCTTAGGTGCAAGTAGAGCCTGGCTATACCTGGCACTCTCAGCCCAGTCAACTGTCTGATTCAACTGGTCATCTGTTATACGACCACTACCACCTGTCAGTGTGCTGAAGACAGTTATAGCTGAGCCTCCTAAAGCAGAGCAAAACCCATTTTTGGGTCCTCCGCTCATTCTCCGGACTCCTCCTGCCTCGACAGGTAGATGCTTCTCCCTCGACAGTGGCCCAATTTAAAAATAACTTGCACCAGCAGGTTCCAGTTTTCACCACCCAGGCCAAGCCCACCCGACACCTTCTGAGATCATTTGTACTGAACATGCCTTTGATGTTGTACACTTGAGAGAATAGTGTAACGTTACACTTTCTTAAGCAGCATATGGCAGCACCACCGGGGCATCTTCATCACCTTAGCTTCTGAACAGGGTAGCAATTCACATTATAGCACAAAATAAGTACAACGAACACAAAGGGGAATAAGTAAAAGCTGCTGGAACAAAACCAAGGATTTTCACTATCCTGGGTCGTGTTCCTTTTCCCGCTGGCATGCCGATTTGGGATGCCCTGCTGTGTGACACCCCCTAGATCTCCTATAAAAGGACCCTTCCCCAGTCCTACAGCACATGCACATGTTCTCGCCAATCAGTGTCATATGCCGTGCATATTAATGATCGTCAATTTACATGCAGAGCTCGGCAATTGGGAGTGAATTGGGCCTGCTCCAACCCCTAGCATATTTAAATGGCTCTGTGCGGGAGCACACCTCAGCGCAGAGATGCTGGGGATGTGACCAGCTTTGTTTACATGGGAGCCCCCAGCAAGTGAGTCTTGCAGGCAACCCCTGTGGTTTGGATGCAGCGGGCATCCCCATTCAGGATGCCCAAAGGGAAGGCTGGCGGCTGGTCAACCAGGTTTTTGTTCCGCTAATTGAAATCACTCTTTAATCCTCCAATGTCCATTTGTAGGTTTAATGGATAGAGTGTTACCTGCATGGCATGAAAATGAACTGCCTTGTTCTCACAATATGATAGTAAAGAGCAGGCTCGGACTGGCCCACAGGGTTACCAGGAAAAAACCTGATGGGCCCCTAGTCCCAGGGGCCGATTTGAGCTCCTTCATCCCCAATCCTTGACTATGTATAGCTTATTTTTGCCATCCCCAGTGCACACACACACAGAAAATACAGTCTGGCATGATGTTTCTGTGCATGGGCCTTGAATATAAGATGGTAATACTTGCCCCAGGCATACCAGTCCAACACTGGCAAAGAGACCAAAGAGACTATTTGCATGGCTAGGCTTACTTGCTAAGAGAATCATAGGAAATCCTGTTATTCTCCATCCATATGTTTCATATAAATACCTTTTGTCACATGAAAGGGATTTGTGCCTCTTACCCTTGAATAGGAACTTTTTAAACTCCCTTAGCCCACTATATTAAAGCAGACCAAATCAATGCGATCACTGGTCCTGCCACTTAATCCCAAGCATTTTGGAACTTCTGGTAAACTGCCGGATCTATTGCTTGGAAAAAAGAGAAGACTGGATGGTGAAACCATTGTATAGTTACTGCCTGGGGGTGAGGGATGCAGGGCATAATAGTCAAAAAAGATTAAGCTCTGCTTTAAGACTAACATGGGCAGTTTCAGACTGGGAAGCCTGGGGCCCACCAGTAGAGCTGGGCCAACCCCACAGTTAGATGCAAGTATTACCAGCTTACATTAAGGGCCCATGCACAGAAACATTATGCCAAAGTGTATTGTCTGTGTATGTGCACTTGGGATGCCACAAATAAGCTATACATAGTTCAGGCTTGGTGAAGAAGGCCCTCACAAGGGCCCACTGGGTTTATTTCCCTGATAACCCTATGGGCCAGTCCGTGTCTGCATGGGTATCTTCCTCTCTTATGGCACTCTAAAGTTTCAATGCCAAGCTTCTGTGAGAACAATTTATTCTGGCCTTGGGTTGATAAGGAAAAAAATATGCATGGCATACAGCTCTGTTCAGAACCAAAGCTCAGGCATCCCCAGTTTCCCTGCAGTCTGAGATGCGTTCACGCTCGGCCTTTTCTGAATGGCTGGGGGCTGCACATGCGCCATGGGATAGCTGGAAAGGTAACATTTTCAGTGTTCACAAGGAATTCCACACAGCGGGGCATCCCAAATCAGGATGTCCCAGAGACTCCAGAGCAGTCCACACAGGGTTTTGGTCCTTAATACACACTTGAGTAGTGTCTTCTCGTATATGCCATATGTAATGAGAAAATACAGGTTTGTCTGATATATGGGAGGAAAGCCACTTTGGCTCTATACCAGGATAACTTATCTTCCTGCTATCAGCACCAAGCCTCTGAAGAAAGCAGATTTTTTTTTATTTAAAGGGTAATTTTACTTTCGATTACATTTTTAAAAGTTTTCCTTTTTGTGTGCCAAAATGTCCTCAGGGTACTGAGCTTATATGTTAGCTTATATATTTTTTTTATTTGTTTGTGTTATGAAAGAAAAATGTTTTCCCTATTAACAATGTGTTTATGTTAGCAACATACATCAAAGTAGTGTGTTTAGTATATGGATGATAATTGATGATGGTTCCTTTTTAAAATATGTCTGTTATATTAGTATAATTAGTGTCTTAATAGTTTAATTGGATTAATATGTATTACTTGCGAAACTATTATTTAATTAGGTTAATTGTATTATTTAATACAATATATATATATATATATATATATATATATATATATTTGTTATTATTTTATTGCAGTTTTGCTTTTCTTCCTCATCAAGGAGGAGTAATGTATATCAATGGAGATATAATATTACCAGCAGGAATTACCCTGCCTGCCTTCCCTATACCTGTTGGAGTGTTAAATGGGGGGGCTCTCCCGTCACGTGAAACCCCCCAGATCTCCCAGTACAACTCACCTCTTCCCAGTTGGATGGTGAATGCATTGGCTCTTGTCCAATTAGAGCCGTTGTAATTCAACAAATGGCTCTGACCCATCCATTCAATTAGGCGCACAGCCACTCTCACTCCCCATTGTAAACAGTCAGAGTCTTTTGCCGAATTACATACGCACAGCAAATGGCTCTGACTGGACCAGAGGCCATGCCTATGCCGTTGGACCAGGGAAAGGTGAGTGAATACCAAGGACTTAGGTTGTTTCACACAGGCCAGTGGAATCCAGAGCCAGCTGCCTTGGGTTTTGCTCTGCTTTGAATATCCTTATGGCCCTTTCCTTTTTAACCTGCTCTCCCTCTTCTATCTCATTGGTTTTCCTAATGTTCTTAGTGTTAGGTTTAGGTGTTATAGCAGTTCCAAGTTTAGGGTGTTATTGAAAAGATTTTTCCAGCTATGAAATTTCAGGAGCTTAAGGGCTGCCCAGCTTAGAACAATCCCTTTCTTAGTTACCCAAAGAACCAGCAATTCTAATATATTGCAATTAGTATTTTTAGGTGTATTCAGGAGGCACTTGGCCAGTTGCAATGTGACATCAATTGCAAGAGTTCTCTTCATAAAGCGTAGTATATCTGCCCATAGTTTCTTAATAACCTTACACTTTTACCAGATATGTATTAGGGTTGCTTAGTTTTCATTGCACCACCATCACATAGATTTAATCCCTTTACTGTATGTTAAAGTGGAACAACACACAGGAGTTGTGTTGTTCCTCTCAGGGGGAGCATCCCAAATTGGAATGCCCCACTGTGTGTATCCCCCCCAGGTCAACCCATACACTCACTTTCCTTCCGCTCCCACTCCCACGGGGCAGACTAGGGCGAGAGGGAATGCCAATTAAGGATGCCTCAAGGAGTGAAACTCGATTGTCCCTGGGGTCTATTAGACGCCAGGGCCCCTGAAGTTCCTCTTTAAATAAGTTCTATTAAAATTTTTGAATTGAATATTGCTATTGAGTTTAATACTGCTTGTATACATATGATTACTTGAATCAGCAGTGGGTTATCACGTCTCTGACTTGATTTAGCATTACAAGAACCCCTGAAAAAGGTTAATATACAGCAAGACTGGGGTATGTTAGTGTGAGGCACCCCAAATCAAGATCCCCCCTGGGGAAGGATTTCACCAAGACCACCCTAATAAGCAAGAATTATCGGGGCCATGTCTCAGCAGCAGTGACATGGCCCCGAAGATGACCTCCCACACACATATACAGCTCTGATGAGAGAGGTCTGTTGGCAGATATATGGCTTATCTGCAAACTTTTTATACATATGGATCCCCCAAGTGGAGACACAGTGTGCACAGCAGAACTCTACGCTTGCACACAGCTGGTATTGCTGAGCTCTATGTAAGCAGTGCTGTCGGGCATCTGTTAGATGCTCTTTGATCGCAAGAGGAAAAAAAAATCTGCCAAGTTTATATCTTTAAATTCACCATATCTGATGCTATATTATTATATACGACATATTTTAACAAATATCTTTCCACTATTCATCTGTTACTGGATAAACAGGCCTTCGCCTTATTTCTAGGGGAGGAAACAACAAAGTTAGGGGAGGGGAGGAAGCATTTTTAGCAGCAGGGAAAGATGAGTCTAGGCCGGCAGAGCCCAAGTTAGCTTTCAGTTGTTTTAAGTAATTTTAGCCTGGGGGGGAGGCTGTCTATCTCTAGTAACATATATAAACCACACAGCGCGTCTATTTTTATTGTGGTTTCACTGTGGATTAGATATCAGGAAGGTGTTCACCCATTAGTGGGCCCTAGGAATATGAGCGTCTATTTCTGAACTCATCCCTTATCCTCGGCAGATGTAAGATGTAAAATGGTCATAAATCACACCTGTTGTGCCATTGCTGGACTCAGGAAGGCTCAAGCAGGCTTGTTTTAAATAAATGTTTCGCTGTGATTGGCAGATTTGTTTTATTTTGGTGGTATCACAGTGTACAGTCATACCGGCCATATGCTGTGATTCATTAGGGCCTGTCTGGCTGTTGGGGACACTTCTCCTTTAGAGATTGCTCATTTGTTTTTCCAAGGAACATTGCAGCAAAACGACCGGTTTAGAAAGACAAACATATGTTTAAGGTTAGATTACATATTATTCTAAAAGCTTTTATTTCAAATAGTTCTTCTAGTTAAATCAAAGCACATTCACAATATACATACAAAACATTCCACCTAAATTCCAGGCAAACAAGAAAATTATGGTCCTTAACCTTCTAAATATTTTTTTGAGAAATTCCATAGGCACTCCCTATGGCCCTGTGTGACCCCAAAATGTTGTACAGTACCTTTAGCTTCATAGAATAGAGTTACTTTACATGGGTTCGCCTAAAGAAGGGTCTTTGTATTTTTTGAGTCCTGTGGCGCCATCCGCTGTCTATGTGAGCAGCCAACACATCTCATAGATGTGCAGTCATACCCTCTATGTATGAGAACAGATTAATAAAAACCTTACCTTACTTACCAGTAACATCCTTTTTAGGAATCCTTCAGCTTGACCACATGGAGATATTATGCTACACCCCCTGGGAGGAAATACAAAACAGGAACAGAGTTTAAAAGCCCCACCCCTTCCTCCCCACCTCAGTTATAGAACAGTAACCGAACTTCAGCCCTTGACATCTGGGCATGTAATAAGCGGTCAAGCTGAAGGATTCCTAAAAAGGACGTTACCGGTAAGTAACATAGGTTTTTCCAAGTCATCCTTCAGCTTGACCACATGGAGAGGATTAGGCAAGTGATTATACCTTAGGCGTGGGATGCTGCAAGGAGTACCCTTCTACCGAAGGACTGATGTTTACAGATAGTAGATCAAGTCTATAGTGTTTAAGGAAGGTGTGGGGCGAAAACCGCATGGCAGCTTTACATCTATAGAAGCCCCAGTTCTTTCTGCCCAAGATGTGCCCATTGCCCTTGTGAAGTGAGCTGACACTTCAGGGGGAGTCACTCCCTTACTAACATATGACTTTGCACTAGTCAGTTTTAACCATCTAGCAATAGTAGCCCTTGAGGCTGCTGAACCTTTATTTTTTCCCCTTAATGCTACTAACATTTGCTCTGTCAAGTGCCAGTATTTTGACCTTTTCAATAATAATCAGAGCTCTTTTGCCATCAAGCAACGAAAGATCCTCCTCCTTGCCAACTGCACCTGGCAGCGTTGGAAGAACTATCTCTTGCTACCTGTTATCAGAAGTTGCTATCTTAGGCAAAAAATAAACGGACTGGGTGTAGAATTATTTTATCTGGGAGTATAGCCCAATTAAATTCATATACTTAATTATGCTTGAATTCATTAACCCTTTTTGTTGCTAGGGTTAGAGTTAGGATCAGCCTAGGACTAGAGATAGCCTAGGGTTAGAGGTAGCCTAGGGTTAGAGGTAGCCTAGGGTTAGAGATAGTCATTCTGTCCAAGTTTTTGATCCCGAACAAACTGATAATGCAGGAGTCTTCAGGGCACTTACATCCTGTCCCTTTTCGAATCCTTTTAGCAAAAAATGTAGCACTGCAACTATATCTTTTACCTTCAGATTGTGCACCTCACAAAAGAAGAAAACTTCTTTCCATACCTTTCTGTAACTTTTCCTTGTATATAACTTACGATTTTGCTGAATATTTCTATCCCTCTCCGGGAACCCCCTCTTTCATCAGCAGCGCCCTTTCAGGATCCATGCTGTCATTCGAATTCTTGCTGGATTCGGATGCAGTACTGACTTCTGATGTATGATGTCTGCAACTTCCGGCAGATTCCAAGAACCTCTTATCACCATCCTGGTTAATTCTGCAAACCACACTCTTCTTGGCCAATAAGGTGCGAAGAGTATCCCATTTGCTTTCTCCTGGGCCGCCTTCCATATCACCTGTGGCAGGATTCTGAAGGGTGGAAAAGCATAGGCAAGATGAAAGTTCCATTTTTGAGCAAGCACCTCTATTGCTACTGCTCCCTCCTCCCTCACTAGAGAAAATAACTTTTTTGTTTGCAAACAGGTCTATTTGAGGTTGTCCTCATGTACTCGTGCTCAAACTGAATATGTCTTACTTCATACACCACTCTGTTTGATGCACTTTACCTCAACTTAGAGTGTTTGCTGTTAAGGAATCTACCTGTTTCTGTAAAGGAATTAACGGACTTATCGCTAGTGTGATCCATGTCTTTGACCTTGTTCCCACTTGACAGTTTAGGTAGGCTACTGCTGTCGTATGGTCTGACCTAATCTGCACCTCTTCCCCCCCTCTTTCCTTCTGGAAGAAGTTTAGTGCTGGTTTTACTGGTATAAGCTCCATGACATTTGAGGACTTCCTTGCCATTTCTTTTGGCCATTTCCCTTGGTAAGTCTCCTGGTATGGCCCCCAGCCCCAGCTGCTTTTAGTACTGCTGGGTTGGACTGTCTTCATTCTCTGCCCCTTGTAAGTTTTTGGCCTCTGTCTGCCAGAGAATATCTTTTAGGACTGCTGAGCTTGACTGCACCAATTGACCATTGACCTCTGCTCTTTGTCCCACTTTAGTAGCAGTAATTCTGCAGAGCCTTTGAGTGTACTGCTGGAATGGTTAAAGTCATTAGTCCTAGCACCTTTATTATTGCTCCTAGGGATAATCTTGGCTCTTTTGCCAGTAAACCACCTCCTTCACTATCCTTAGTGACTTTACTTCAGGCAGAATTATTTTCCTCTGGGTGCTCTCTATTAGGGAACCCAGAAATTTGCACTGCTGTGAGAGAATTAGACTGGACCTTTCCAGGTTAATCACCCATTCCAAATCCCTTAGGACTTTTATAGTCTTTACCAAATGTACTAACAGGGTCTCTTTGGAACTTATTTAGAATCAGAAGATCTTCCAGATATGGAATGACATTGATTCCTAGTTGTCTGAGGAGTGCCATAGACTAATATTTTAATAGAGACTCTGGAAGAGGCTGACAGGTCAAATGGGAGTACTCTGTACTGAATATGACCATCTCTTGGTCTAGCTGAACCGCAAATCTCAATTATTTGCGGTGAGCTTCCCGGATTGTAATGTGTAGATACTGATTCTAAGGATCCAGATTGGCCATCAAGGCATCTTGGATCAGAGTGCGCCATACAGATTAGATTGATTGTATTCTGAACCTCTTGCCGAACAATTCTGTTTTTCCCTGATGGTTTATTACCAGAAAAAAACATGAGAGTAGTAACCCTCCTGAATTTGGCTTGGAGGAACAACTTCTATCACCTTTTTCTGCAAGAGTTCCTGTAGAACTTACAGACATGCTCTACTTTTCTTGGAATCTCTTGGTAACTTGGTCTCTAAGAAGGCGAATGGTGGTGGTGGGGGGGGGGGGGGTTTGTACCCAGCATCTCTTTTAGGTCCCTCTCTCTAATTTTATTACATTGAAAAAGAGTTGTAACCCCCGCCCTTCTCCTGTGCAGCCCTGGTTTAGTTCATAATAGGAAGCTTAAAGGGGTATTTAGTTTCGGGAGAAAAAAATATTTTTTCAGGGTTATCCCATTCAGTTTTAAATAAATCCTTTAACACTGAATTTATTGGGAAAGACTCTTCATACTGTTTAATTAAGAATTCTCTGTCATTTAACATTAAGTCTAGATCCTCAGCGAGATAATGAGAATTCTCATGTTCCCTCTCTTCCTGACCCTGACCTGAAAGAATAGAATGTAATGTTATCTAAGTCTTCCCCAACAATCTTCCACCCTGAAAAGAATGGAACATTGGAACAAACAAACAATGGAACATGGAATATATATATATATTCTTTGAACTACTGTCCCCAGATCAGTCTTTAGCCCGATTGCCCGACGGACACCTGCCCCTAGCTGAGGCTCTGATGATTTTTGACAAGCATGTGTTAGAAAAAAACATGGCTCTGTATAATGTTGGGAGAGCCTCCAATTTTCTAGATGAGGAACTCATTTTGAGCCTTGCTTTTGTCTATCCACTTAGACATACTTCTCTGAACCACATCCGAAGCCCTTTTTGGTTTATTTGAATAGTGGTTGTGGGAGGTTTTTAAGTATTCAAATTATTAAATAACTCCCTTGACCTGGCTCTCTGTGATGGCATTAGCTATATATGCAATAGCAAGAGACTATTGATAATGGGTTGCAAATGAGAAGTTCGAGTGGCTGTTCATTTCTAACCCTCTCTTTTGCTTTATACTGAGAATTTTTTTGGCTGTCTTGTTATGTTATTTCTGTTCAGTTCTTGTTTCAGAATCTGACTTCTCTAAAACATAATTTGAACAAATGCATGTTTTAGACAGACCCCTTATTAAAAGGATATATATATATACACATCCATATATGCATAACCTTATATATACATATATAACTCCAAGGACTAACATAATATATACATATATATATATATATATATATATATATATATATATATATATAATATATAAATATATATATATATACCCACACATACACACACACACATATATATATATATATATATATATATACTGTATATATATACATACTTATATATAAGTATATATATAAATCCAATACCAAATCTGTACATGTGTATGTATATACTGCAGTCCCTTTGTATTATAAATATATATATACCATATATAGACAACCTCAGTACACATATCTCTATATGTATAATAATCATGAAACAGTCCTACCGCTTGCTGGCTTCCATCGGCACGGTCCGACCCAAACCTGCAGCATCTGTTTCAGCATTGGTGGGGTCTGTGGGGAATCCGGCCTGGCTGCTGCTGCCGCTGTCCCTCCTTTTCCAGCTGATCCGATGCTATCCTCGCCCGATCAGTGAACCATGCTGGTTTCATCTTCCTGTTTCCTGCTTCCTGCCGAAAACAGGAAGTGATGGCCGATGATGTCAGAGACACACCTCCAAGTTTAAAGTAATGGAGGGAAATAGTTCGCAACTAGCGCAACCGTTCCTCAGGGATTACTCCCAGATCACCATGCCACTCCAGCGTACCTACTCCATAATGGAGCAGGATTTCAAAAGTGAAAATAGCACTGTCTGTGCCTTTTTCAGTAACTATGAGGGATATAGCCCCAGGTGCATTCAGTCTCCAACAGGGTCTCCTGTGGGTTATATCTGGTGAAGCTGGCTAACTCCAAGCTCTGGAGGGTCGGAAAATAATGAACTAAAATAATAAAATGGCCACTGACTATAACATCAGCACACACTCTGTCCCAAGGTTTCCCAGGGAGGAAACACAAAGAACTGAGGTGGGGAGGAAGGGGTGAGGCTTTTAACCTCTGTTCCTGTTTTGTGTTTCCTCCCAGGGGGTGGAGCATAACATCTCCATGTGGTCAAGCTGAAGGATGACTTGGAAAATCAGGGCAGTTTCTAGACAAAATAGCGCTTAGTGTGGGAAAGAAGTAAAATCTGTCTCTTGTCCATTATATGGTTCTGCTGCTGTCCCATGCACTTATTATTCTTTATTTATATAGGGCCATCATCATCCGTAGCACTGTACAAAGTAGTAATTACAGACAGGGTAGAAACATAAAGTACATATACTATTACAAATGCAGTGTTACATAGTTTACAATGAATATTCTGAGTACAAGATACAATAGGAGAGAGAGCCCTGCCCTTGCGAGCTTACAGTCTAAAGGATGAGGGATGGAGATGAGGGGGGAGGATCACAAACAGTCAGTATTGAGCTTTGTGACATCTGCCCTTTAGAGAATTGCTTAAGTATGAGGTGAGCCAAGAGAGTGCAAGGTCTTGAACCACAATAGAGGAGGTAATTTCAAGAAGCAGGGAGTGGTCAACAGTGTCAAAGGATGAGGATAGGTCAAGAAGGATGAGGATGGAGTACTGACCTTTGGTTTTAGCAGTGAGCAGATCATTAGTGACTTTGGTGAGGGGAATTTCAGGGAAGTGGTTAGGGCAGGATTGAGATTGAAGGGGATCAAGTAAGTTGTTGGTAGATAAGTCATGTGTCAATTCTGAATTCAAGAAGTTTGGAGGAGAAGGGGAGCAGTGAGATAGGGCGATAGCTGGAGAGGGCAGAGGGGTCAAGAGAAGGTTTCTTGATTATTGCAGTAATAACTGCATGCTTGTAGGAGGAAGGAAAGGTACGAGTGGAGAGGGAAATGCTAAATATAGAGGTTAAGGCCGGTGTGAGGGATGGAGACAGTTGGGGAATAAGGTGGGATGGAATAGGATCGAGGGAGCAGGTAGTCAGATGGGCCCTAGAAATGAGAGAGGTTCAGTTATCAGAATTAAGAAAGTAAGAAAGTAATCAGGGGGTTGTTTGGAGTGGTGAGGGATTTTGAGGGGCAAAACCAAGTCGGATGTTTCCAATTTTTTCTTTGAAGAACGTTTAAAATTGTTTCCTCTGTGCAGTCAGGCATCATATTTGGCTGTGCAATTAGTTTTTTTTAAATTTCCACTTAATATGGTGCTGAATTTAATTTAATGAGGAATTTTTTTTTTTTAAAACGTTTTCTCTCTCAAAAAATGTGATTAGAAAGATACTCATGGTGCTGAATCAACCCTATAATATGATACACAGAGACTGACCTTCCCAATTTTTCATTAGTATCACTTACTTTTCTGGCTTTTTGATAGCCCTGTTCCAACTTTTTTAAGATGTGTTGCATGCATCAATTAGTTAATTTTTTCCAGATAGAATGAAAAAATATCTAACTTTCAACTTCTGAGTTCTATGTTCTGTTGTAAATTAAATATTGTTATATGAGATTTCCAGATCACTGCATTCTTGCTTTCATTATGTTTTACACAGTGTTCAAACTTTTTGGGTTATGAAGCTGTGCATAATTTTGCTCTGGGACAATGAAGTCTGCAATTTTCATATTAAAAGGGATGTTTAGGAAGGGGAAGGTAGTGACATCCCAGGAATGCTAAGTCAGGAAATCTGATGACATCACATACTGTAGCCAGGACAGAAGAGGATTGGGGTTGAGACCTTCCTTGTGGATCAGCGCTGTCTCTCCTGAAAGACAAAAATGTAATTGCAGCAAAGAGAGCCGTTAGTCTGGGGAAGGCCTGACAAGAAGGCTGATGCCTGAAACAACAAAAAACATACTAAACGGAGAGGGCCAGACACCTTGTCATAGCTGTAGGATGAAAAGATGTCACTAAATTGTGTTTCTTATTGAAAAGATATCACTGCCAATATTTCAAGTCCCTTTCCAGGCAAACACTAACTTCCTCCCACCTTTTCTCCCAGTATAATGAGCAATTTTAAAACATCGCAAAATCTCCAATTATATGTAAATAGCTTTTTTATTCTAAGCAATTTCTGTCCCAGGGTTGAGATAGTTGTAGATAAAATCCATTTTTTGTCACATTTGGAATATGTATGAATAAGCACCCCCATTTTCACCCCTAGACAGCTTAATCCAGGCTTGGTTTAAATGTTCATGGGGTTGATTCAGAGCCAGGTGAGAAAAGTCACTCCCTTTTTTAGAACACTTTCATCTGGCTCCAAATCAGCCCCAAGGTAGACAATGAAAGTCAATGGCAGTTTTCTCTTCTAAAAAAGGAGTGAGAATTCTCACCTGGCTCTAAATAAACCCCATTGCCTACTTTGGGGCTGATTCAACACCAGATCAAAATTTACATTGATTGGTAGGCTGTTGAATCTGTGCCAAGGTAGACAATGAATGCGAATGGCAGTTTTTTCTGCTAAAAAGGAGTAGGTTTTCTCACCTGGCCCTATGTGCTTTTAATCCTCAATCTGGGGTATGGGATGCTCCATGATTATAATTCACCACAATTGATGTGACTGATTATACTGAAGCTGATAGGTGTAAAGTCATATAAATTTTATTTTGGGCCACGGCCATAAAAGTTCAGCCAGAAACTTGTCCAACACCATTTGATTGCTATGACAAGGCCCACTAGTCATTCTAGATGACTGGGTAACAGAATGCCAAGTGGGTCTCAGCAGTAGCAGTGTAAGGGTTAAGCTTACTGAAGATTTTTAGGTATGGCTGCAGTTGTCACACATAGGTTGTGGTGGAACTATAATGGGCTTGTACAGGTTCAGTCAGTGAGAAAGATCAAGCTTATTGCGGGACTTAAAGAAAGCCACAAAGACTTTTTGTAATTCTTGGACAGAGTAAGGACAGGATCATAAATAACCAGGAATGGTGGAAACCTTATCCCTGCACGTCTGGTTGCTTGCAGCTCCTCCATGCCTAAAGCAACCTGTTGCCTTCAAGTAAATCATCAGCCGCCATACTAATTCCACCCCCTACAAAGGGCTCAGTTAACAAGCGTGCGACTATAGCAGACCAGGCGATTGCTATGGGGCCCAGCGCAAATGTCTGACTAAAATGTATTAGTAAGGCGAAGCCATTTTAAAACCCTTTTATACTGTATAAAGGTAACACTCAGCTCAGTTTCTATGAAACCAGTTATTTTGCTATTCGGTTATTTTATTACATTGACACAAGGCTCGGTAGATAGATTAATGTGTACTAAAAATTGACAGAAATGTCAAGCAGGCACCACTGATAATCCCTGTACTCAGGGACTGGCTGACGTGGAACATGGGAAACCACCACTGAACCACTAAACTCAGGCACCTTTTTGGGGTCTCTATCTCCATAAGACCCCTCTGACTGGCTACTCTGGTTTTAATAGTGCCAACAGCCCTGGTGTTCTGTCGAACGAATAACATGGTCAGCCATTTCTTAGTGTCAGGCCTCTATATATCTGCAGCGCTCACTTTATACTGCACAGATGATGCACCATGCGGTCAGATGGGGCACTATGTGATAGGAGTGACTATACCGGACCTTCACCATGATTTATTGAAAAGCCCAAACTCTTAAAAAAACTAATCCCCAGCATCTAAAGTTAATATATTTTACGTTTTTAGTCACTTACTTATTATTCATTCCCCCATTGGGCTGCAACTCTGTTCAAGACTTTAGGATACGGGCGCCGCCATCTTGACTCAGAAGCATCACACTTACTGAGGAGAGGAGAGCAGGATAATGTGCAGGGGGCGGGGTTATAGCTGTGCTCAGACAGAGCAGAGCTGGGGGCAGGAAAGGGTCAGCAATCCCAGAATGCAGAGCAGCACAGTCAGAAGACACTTCCTGTTTGCAGGCTGCCTGATGTTCCATGAGCCACCATCTTGGATGTTTAAAGGCTTATATCCTGCAGTAGATGCAGGTAGGATAATTTGTAATTGGGGGCAATCTGTATGTACAGGGTGTGGGAAACATATAAGATATGCTTTTATTCAGGGTGATGGACTGCTTTAATAATTAGAACTGCATTTATTGCTGAATGTCTGTGGTCTTCAGCAGGAGAGCACAGCTCATCTACTCACAGGAATCAGTTATTATAATAGTTTCAAATAATTTCTGTGTCTGTGCGCATGAGCTCTTAATATTTGCATGTAACTGTATGTCGGTCCCCCAGAGTCAGTTTCACTCACTGGATTGGGGCCAGAAATCATCACAGGATTTTATTGGTCCCGGATAGTCCTTGACCAGTCTACAGCATCCCTGCTGAGCTCCTTAGCCCCCCCACCCCCAGTATGCTTTCTATTCAATGGCTGTGCTAAAAGGCTGAGGCCTTAGTATTGCAGGCACAGATCATGGGCAGGGGTGGAAATGGGGCACTAATGGTCACATTGCTGGGGCTATAGCATGTTATAGCCAGGTACAGCTGGTCATCAAGTCATTGGTTGGTCACAGCAGGGGCGTAGCTAGGGGGGAGCAGAGCGGGCACATTCCCCAGGTGCAGCAGGTCAGGGAGGCACCAAAGGGGGGCCTGAGAACAGGTGGGGGGCGTCATTTTGGCTGCTGAAGATAGAATAACAGCTGAGACAGAACTAATAATGGGGGTTGCTAGAAACAAACAGGAGTCCTTTTCCTTCCGCTTATTATACTGCCAGAGATTAATGAGAGACTAATGATGATGAATATTATTATTAATAATATTAATTAATGAAGAAAATGGAGGCAGTTGTGGCCTACAGGGTGGCAGGTTCGATTCTCGGCCATGGGACTTGGTACATGACTGAAGTGTTCTTAAACAAGGCCCCTAGCATCCTAACTGCTCCCCAGGCGCCGTAATTAGTGCAGCCCACCACTTAGGGCATGTGTACACTAACTGTATGGTTAAATGCAGATAAAAAATTCCTATGTGTGCCCAAACAGCCGATGGCCATCTATTGGGAGTGCAGACATGGTGAATGTTACCTGCCTGTTTTTCCAACTCACATTGGAAGACAAGGGGTTAAATGCAATGTATGTATGTGTGTGTGTGGAGAGGTGCAAGGGGTTAAAGCAGAACAAAACAGACTCCAGGGCTGACCGCTGGCCTTTTCCCCAGGGCATCCTAAACCGGCATGTCCCGTTGTGTGAAATCCCAGGGGTCACCCACCGGTGGTTCCCATGGTGATATAAACAGTGGCGGCCACATACCCAGCTCCCGAATCCAAAGGGAACTGGGAAAAAGGCCGCTCTCGCACCCGATTGCCAAGTTCTCTGTCTAAACAGAGTTGTATTGCCAAACATTAATAACATTGCTGAACAAAAATGGCATACGCCGCGGATTAGATGAAAACACATGCACGATCGTCCGCCAGGTAAGATTTACAGGGGATCCGGGGGATTTCACACAGGGGATCCGGGGGATTTCACACAGGGGATCCGGGGGATTTCACACAGGGGATCCGGGGGATTTCACACAGGGGATCCGGGGGATTTCACACAGGGGATCCTGGGGATTTCACACAGGGGATCCGGTGGATTTCACACAGGGGATCCGGGGGATTTCACACAGGGGATCCGGGGGATTTCACACAGGGGATCCTGGGGATTTCACACAGGGGATCCGGGGGATTTCACACAGGGGATCCGGTGGATTTCACACAGGGGATCCGGGGGATTTCACACAGGGGATCCGGGGGATTTCACACAGGGGATCCGGGGGATTTCACAAAGGGGATCCGGGGGATTTCACACAGGGGATCCGGGGGATTTCACACAGGGGATCCGGGGGATTTCACACAGGGGATCCGGGGGATTTCACACAGGGGATCCGGGGGATTTCACACAGGGGATCCGGGGGATTTCACACAGGGGATCCGGGGGATTTCACACAGGGGATCCGGGGGATTTCACACAGGGGATCCGGGGGATTTCACACAGGGGATCCGGTGGATTTCACAAAGGGGATCCGGGGGATTTCACACAGGGGATCCGGGGGATTTCACACAGGGGATCCGGGGGATTTCACACAGGGGATCCGGGGGATTTCACACAGGGGATCCGGTGGATTTCACACAGGGGATCCGGGGGATTTCACACAGGGAATCCGGGGGATTTCACACATGGGATCCGGTGTATTTCACACAGGGGATCCGGTGGATTTCACACAGGGGATCCGGGGGATTTCACACAGGGGATCCGGGGGATTTCACACAGGGGATCTGGTGGATTTCACACAGGGGATCCGGGGGATTTCACACAGGGGATCCGGTGGATTTCAAACAGGGGATCCGGGGGATTTCACACAGGGGATCCGGGGGATTTCACACAGGGGATCCGGGGGATTTCACACAGGGGATCCGGGGGATTTCACACAGGGGATCCGGGGGATTTCACACAGGGGATCCGGGGGATTTCACACAGGGGATCCGGGGGATTTCACACAGGGGATCCGGGGGATTTCACACAGGGGATCCGGGGGATTTCACACAGGGGATCCGGGGGATTTCACACAGGGGATCCGGGGGATTTCACACAGGGGATTCGGGGGATTTCACACAGGGGATCCGGGGGATTTCACACAGGGGATCCGGGGGATTTCACACAGGGGATCCGGGGGGTTTCACACAGGGGATTCGGGGGATTTCACACAGGGGATCCGGGGGATTTCACACAGGGGATCCGGGGGATTTCACACAGGGGATTCGGGGGATTTCACACAGGGGATCCGGGGGATTTCACACAGGGGATCCGGGAGATTTCACACAGGGGATCCGGGGAGTTTCACAAATTAGGATGCCTGTGGGGCAAGGAACAAAGCCCGGGATAGTCAAGATTTGTTTTGTTCAGCTTTAAATAGAGTTGTAGGCAAGCATATTGTTCTTACAGTCTTTCTGGCACAGCGGTGGAGGCAGTGAAATCCGCTCCTGTTGACTGCAGGGAGACTTTTTGGCTGCGAACTGCATTTAACTCCTTGCACCAGGGCCAGTGTTAGGATGAAAGGCGCCCTGTACGAGACTACAGGATGGCGCCTCCCACCCAAAAAACTTCTGCACCTCCTCACTATCAGCATGATGCTAGGGGTGAGTGAATCGCAATAAGTGGACCAAAACCCATATTTGCTGGCCCTGAAGTCTAAAAGGGATGCTCCAGGGATAGGGAGTCAGCTGGGTTGGTCCACTTTAATGGCCAGAACAGAGGTGAGCATGACTCCCTTCCTTCTGACCCAGCCAACCATGTACCCCCAGCAGCTCCAGTTAAAGCGGTCCTTCACTCTGAATAAGAGTCTATCTTATATGTTTCTCACACCCTGTACATACAGATTGCTCACATTAAAAATCATCCTACCTGCACCTATTGCAAGTTTTGAGCCTTTAAACATCCAAGATGGCGGCTCATGGAACATCAGGCAGCCTGCAAACAGGAAGTGTCTTCTGACTGTGCTGCTCTGCATTCTGGGATTGCTGACCTTTTCCTGACCCCAGTTCTGCTCAGTCTGAGCAAAGCACAGCTATAACCCGCCCCCCTGTACCTTATCCCACTGTCCTCTCCTCAGTAAGTGTGATGCTTCTGAGTCAAGATGGCGGCGCCCGTATCCTAAGTCCTGAACAGAGTTGCAGCCCAGTGGGGGAAAGAATAATAAGTAAGAGACTAAAACTTAAAATATGTTAACTTTAGATGCTGGGGAATCGTTTTTTAAGGATTTGAGCTTTTCAATAAATCATGGTGAAGGTCCGGTTTAATGCCCCCCCAAAGCAAGAGAACAAGTGGGGTGGGAGCAGAAAGCAGCTAACCAGTAAGCTTAGCAGGAAGGGGGGTGAATGAGCAGCAAACCAGTCAACAAAGCGGGTGGGTGATAAGCGGGTTGGGGCGTCAAGCGTGTTGTCACTGCTGTATAGTGTCCCCCTGACCATGGCACCCTCTGCGATGGCAAACCTCGCATGCCTTGCCTTGCACCCTTTCCTCCCTCCACACACATACTGTGTCTTTCTGTGGCTGGGGTGGATCAAGGTGTATGAAAGCAGGGCTGTGGAGTCAGTAAACCAAAGCCTAACTCCAGCTCTGACGCCATCATAAGTGGTATATAATTAGTAATACTCCTCACCTTCAGAAGGGAAAGAGCAGAAAACAAATTTAAAGTGGAAATTCTGTCACCAAGTAACCCCCCACCCTGCCACGCTACCCTGGCGCTGAGACAGGACGGGGGATTACAAAGAAAGAAAAAGCTTACCTTGTCCAGGGGCCCGGCCGCTCCTCCGGCGCTCCAGACTCTGGGAGCCGCCATATTGAATGACAACACAGGGCTACATTCCCCAGCTCCATGCGCACTGATTCGCTTGAATGGGAGGTGGGAGCACGCATGGACCCAGGGGTTGCGGCTTTGTGCCAATTGCAGCAGCAGCTGTCGCACAGGGGGAGCAGCGGGGCCAGAGGACAAGGTAAGCGCTTTTTCTATTGTAACCCCCCCATTCTGCCTCAGCGCCAGGGTAGCATGGCAGGATGGGGGGGAGGGGGTTACTTGGAGACTGAACTTTAACCCTTGGATGCCTGGAATGTCCCTTTAAAGTTCCTGTCCAGGCAATAACTAATATAAGTCTATACTCACCTTTTGTCTCCTACAGCTCCTCTGTGCAGAATCGGCATCTTCATACTTACCACTAAGTGAGAACGAGCAATTCCATCCTCGACTGCTATGCAGACATGGTGATGTTCATCAATATGGCTTTACCTCCCCTAACACTCCTACTCCATTTAGTGCAATGGAGGGGGCGTGTGGAGACCAGGCATGCTGAGCCCGCTTTGAAACACCCTCTCTATTGCAATAAATGGAGTCGGTTGGTGGGACATAAACAAAGCTCTATGGCAGGCAGATAGGATCTCTGGCCCCCACCATTGTTTATTATGAAGATGGGACAGGGCCTTAGATTGCAAGAACATTAAAGTGGACCAAAACCCAGGATTTCGCTATCCTGGATTCTTGGTTCTTTCCCCCGTGAAACTGCATGAAGCCCCCAGAAACTCACCCCTTCCCGGTCCTACGGCGCATGCGCGGCAGCTCGTCCAGTCAGCATGCTCTGAGCCATCTAAGACAGCGTCTATGGCCAGGGTCTCCAAGCGCGCTGGGGGCCACATCCCCCGCTTCCCTTTAACATTCACAAATGGCTGGCACGGGCATGCGCCCTGTTAGAGGGATAGCGGGAATGCGGCCGCAGCCCACACATGCACCGTTGGACCGGGAGGTAAGGTAAGTGAAAGGGGCGACCCGGGGCATCCAGATGTAGGGGATGTCCCAGGGGGAGGGAATTGATCGGTGATTCCCGGGCCGATTGAGCTGGGTTTTGGTCCAATTTAAATATATTTATGATCAATGTTTATAAATTCCTCATGAAAATTACATTAATTAACTCAGACTCCAGCCAAAACTAGCTCCGGCTCCACCACTCTGACCCCACAGCTCGCCATGAAAGTGTCTGCAAAAGGACTCATTTATTTTTTTACTATTGCAGTGACAGCACACTGGACAGTGCCTCCTGCATGCAGTGACAGCACACTGGACAGTGCCTCCTGCATGCGGGTGGATGCTTTAGGATTGCATAATGGTAAATACGGTCCTGTCCGAACATAAACATTAATTAGCAACATGTGATGGTTTGATCATGTCACGTGTATAAACACATTGAACAACATCTAAAATTATGCACGCAAACCGGAAATTGAATCCAAATGATTGACCATGAATTGTTTATGGGCAGCATCTGTTTCACGTGAAGCCCTCCCACCCAACAAGGCTGCTAAGCACCCCAGACACACCCACCTCACTTTCTCTGTTATATTATTCTTAGTATTATCTTTTATTAAACAGTATTATCAGTCTCCGTAGAGACTGTCAAAAATTGCCGGTGCCGACTATATTTCAAGTCGTCACGGCGGGGTATTGGGAAAAGTTTTCAATTAGCAATAATCGCGCCTCGGATAAACCTCATTGGCTACGATACTGCCACTGCGCAAAGCTACCGAGTTATAGGTCCAGCGACTACCCAGTGCCATCCACCCTCTAGTCACCTCATGGCGAGCCAATATTCCGCGCCCAGTAGCTCAGACTTCCTTTCAGGATATTGAACTAAATTGCTTTATTCTGTCAATGCTCGCGATATTTTAAATTCTTACTTCAATGTAGAAAATGAAACGGAAAGGCCTGAGTCGGAGTCTTTGCTCACTGAAGCATTATGGGTATGCATTTTAAAAAGGAGAGCGGTCGTAAAGCTTCGGACCGCCCATTCCTGGCTTTCACAAGCAACTATCGGCTTCATTTGAATGAGCCAGGAGAGCGCCGTTCCGTTTGCGACAGATTGCTCGCTGCCGCCCTCTACAGGAAGCCGAGTGCGCTGCCAGTATAATCACACAGACTGTGACACCAAGAGCGAATTACTATAAAGACACCTATAGAGTACAATGTGCTGTCTGTGGCTCTCGTAAAGACACGTTACCCCGACAGAGACAATGCGCATGTTCCTTATGCAGGACATGCGCGCATCTGAGCTCAACTAGCGATTTCTGTTGCCAGCAGGGCCAGATTAAAGTGGACCAACACCCAGGGGGGATCGGCCCGCAATCTATAAGATTCCCGGGCCGATCAGATCCCTCCCCGTGGGGCATCCGAAATTGGGATGTCCCGCAGGGTGAAACCCCCCAGGAAGCCCAGAAACCTTACCTTAACCCCGTTTCAACGGCGCATGCGCGGGCCGCATCTCGCGCTTCCCTCTAGCAGGGCGCGCACCCGCGCCGGCCGTTCGTGAATGCCTGGCGCGGGCGCGCTCCCTGTTAGAGGGAAGCGCGAGATGCGGCCTCCAGCGCTCAGAGCCGCTGTGGTTGGACGCCGCTTGTACGTGCATACCACAGCGGCTCTGAGCGCTCTGATTGGACGAGTGTCCGCGTAGGAGCGTGGTGAGGTGAATGTTTCCAGGCGTTCTGGGGGGTTTCACACAGCGGGGCACCCCCGATCGGGGTGCCCCACCGAAATGGACCAAAACCCAGGATAGTCAAAATCCTGGGTGCTGGTCCACTTTAAGTGTGATGGAGGTCCCTGGGCATAAATTTGTCGGAGGCCCCAAATACAGTAGTTAATTTTAAAGTGGCCAACACCCAGGGAGATCGGCCCGGGAATGTTATCCCTCCCCTCGGGGCATCCAAAATCGGGATGCCCCACTGTGTGAAATACCCCAAGGGGCCCGCTAACCTTACCTGAATCCCAGTTCAACGGCGCATGCACGGGCCGCATCTTGCGCCTCTCTGTAGCAGGGCGTGTGCCCGCGCCAGCCAATTGTGAATGTTCCCTGTTAGAGGGAAGCATGAGATGCAGCTGCCAGCGTGCTCGGAGCCGCTGTGGTTGTACGTCGCTTTGACACACATACCTCAGCGGCTCCGAGCGCACTGATTGGACGAGCGGCCGCGCATGCTCCGTAGGAGCGGGGCGAGGTGAGTTATAGCCAGCGATCTGGGGGGTTTCACATAACGGGGTGCCCCGGGGAAGTGGACCAAAACCCAGGATAGTCAAAATCCTGAATGCATTGCCAGAGCATCCTCCTTTCAGCCTGTCCCCTCTGGCTGCATACACCCACTGCTAGCTATTCAGATCATGTATGATGGGAACACACACATTGGATGGAAAAGTGCTGGGGTGCTGCTGGAAGCCCACACAGCTTGAAGCCATGTGATCGGCTGCCCAGGGGAGTAAACAGCAGAGATTCCCAAATCGGGATGCCCCACTGGAGAGATTTGATAGTTGGGAACATGCAAATCCTGGTTGTTCCTCTTTAATACTATATCCCATGTAGGTGTCAGGTCCACAGGGACCTTACATTGGACCCATCACCAGGATCATCGGGTGAATGGTTATTGGCCCGAGGGCATCCCGATTTGGAATGACACCCCCCAGATTGCCCATCCCACGACTTATGCACAAGCTCTCTACCAATCAGAGCTTTATGCCGTGCATACTAATGCAAGGCATAAAGCTGTTGTTTAGGACTCCGCTGGGGATGCAGCCGCTCCTGCTCCCTGTGTCGACATAGGGACCAAAGACGGCTGCATCCCAGGTTTCCCTGTGAAGTGCACACTCCCACATACCCCATCGATCTAAATGGTTGGCCCCGGGAGCAAGCACAGCTGCAGGGATGCAGCTGAGGAAATGTATGGGGTTTGTGTACGATCAAGAGGGGTTAACACAGTGGGGCATCCTGAATCGGGTCAGTCGGCCTCGGCGGTGATTGGTCGACTTTAACCCACCTACTCTCGCTGCCTATGGGCCCCAAATTTAGGTGTTACCTATTAGCATGCCTCCTACTGGAGCAGGTGCAACTTTTACCCCCCCCCCCCCAAGGTGAATATCTCTCCAATGCAGTGCTATGAGTGAGTGAGGAGGTAGGTTAGGTTAGTTAGGTGTCCCAGTGGACCAGGTTTACATACCCACCAACTTTTTAGGGTAGCAAAGAGGGACATTTGTTAAATTAGGCCACGCCCCCTCATTGAGAGATGCATCGGGTGTAACAGTTACAACAATAGAAACACTTTGAATAGGCAAATGAATCATTTATTGCTGCAGATCTGCATGTTACATCTCAAAGAGGAACAAATGAGATTGAGGGGCAGGGGGGACATGGACTCAAAAGAGGATCAGTCCCTCCAAATCAGGGACACTTGGGAGGTATGACCACTTTAGACTATATTTAAATCAGACCAACACCCATTTTTCACAAAAAAAATAAATAAATAAATGTGTTCTTCGCTCGGGGGGCATCTCAACTGCAAGTAATCTTATATTGGTTTGGTAAGATTGCACAGATCAGATGGAGCATTTAGTGGTAGTGGTGCAGCTCCCTCTTTCCTCCTGGTATACAGTCAGTAAATGATCCTATGACATGGCCAGGAAGCGCAAGTTTTACTGCAATGGAAATAAATGATCAGATCCCTTTATAATGACCAGCCTTGGTGTCTATGGTCCCCTGCATTGTGGAACTGACAGGCTAAGGCTTCCAGTGCTGTTTGCAGGAGAGCATCTGGCAGAGCTAGTGACAGCGGCCTGGCAATCTCTCAGCCGATTAGATAATTTAATCACATATCACAGGCTGGGGAATGAGAGTGCTTCACTGGCAACTGAAATTGCTCCTGTGATAGAGATGAGATCTAGAGATGGCAGCCGCAGCTTCCCTGGAGAGGAATAGTTCTTGATCCTCACACTCTCCTCCAGCTCTGAAGTTCTATCAGCTTTGGATAAAGCCCCAGTGACCTGATAGTGGGGGTCACCCTAACTCTTCTAAATGATCTGCTGTCAGATTTTCCAGCAGAGAGCACACTCGGGGAGAACTGTAGCTCCCATACATGGAGAGAATGTGCTGATGAGGCCATCACACACAATGAACAGTGCTGCCTCCTGGATGCATACACGGTGACATCATGATGACTGATCCGCCAGCTCCAGCCTGCCATATCCTCTTCCCCATCACATTTATAACATGAAACTATAAGGGTTAAACAGGACATACATGCTAAACAATGGCAAGGGATACATGGGGATCTCTATGTGACCTACTGCATTTTGCTCCTCATCAGCAGCACTTTGTTGGTGAACTTTCCCACCTCTTTGACTGACATCAATTTTATACTGAAGATGCTGCATAGACAGAACACATGCAGGTAAATGAGCCTATTTATACTGCACCAGCATTTCACCTTAGAGATAAACAAACTGCGGAAGAAGGTCAATAATGACTGGATCACCTCTTATACTTGCAGCATGCCCCCCTGCAGAGAAGCCTGGAGAACAGGCATTCTGTACTTACCTATTCCCAGGGCTGGTGTTTACGTGACCACTGGCAGCTAATCAGGTTTTCCAGGCTGGCGGATGGGCAAGGAGAAAGCCGAAAGGCGGCTGCCAGCCACGTGGGTCAGGGAACCAGGAACCTAGAAGCTTATGGGGAGGCTTGAAGGAGACCACAGCTATAATCTCAAAACAAGATCCTTCAATTAAATAACACATAAATAACACCTAATAACATAAGAAACAACTCACCAGGGCAAGCTGCACACCTTCCAACTTGACGTGTGCAGCGGTGCGCATATCGTGTTGTAGAATTTTTTAATTGCTATTAAACCAGCCACGCTCATAAAGAGGAACAACACACAGGAATTTCACTTTCCCATGTGTTGTTCCTCTGTGCGGCGACATCCCAAATTAGGATGTCCCACTGTGCGTATCCCCTCAGCTCACCCGATCCACTCATCTTTCAGTTGCTCCCAAGGTACACGCTCAAGCTGAGAGCGAGCAAGCTGATTGGTCGAGTGGGCCGCTCAGCCAACCACTTGCTTTCACTTGGCTCCACAGGCAGCTAAGTGCCTGCCGCATCCCCCACTAACCTCCTAGCCCATTTGGAAAGTCCGGTAGAGCAGGCACACGCACGACTGGAGGTTAGCGAGAAAGAGGCCGCAACGCATAGGCATGGCGAAGGCCCCCCAGGAGAAGGTGAGTGAAACTGGCACTCGGGGAGGTTTCATACAGTGGGGTATCCCGAATTGGAACTCTGAAGGACTGAAACTTTAGACTCCAGAGATGTTCCCCTTTAAAGGGAAACACAACCTAATAATGACATAATAATAATACAGGCAAGCCCTCCCACACACATATACATGCAAGCTCCCCCACAGACACATGCAGGCAAGCCACCTACACAGACATACAGGCAAACACACGCATATGTACATACAGGCAAACACAGACAAACATGCAGGCAAATGAACACACATGCCCCCCCCCCCAGCCCCTACGCTTACCATTCCTTGGTGGTCCAGCATAAGATCAGAGGACCCGAACTGGCATGCTTGTCTCTGTGCCGGGAGGAGGAGAAGCAGAGCCCAACCCAAGCTTTGCAGAGCGGAAACGCCGCACTGCTGGGGCTACGACACCAGGGGCACCGGGCAGCAGCTTACCGTTGCGGCAGAATGATGAAACTTGTCACAGGCCCAGCCTCTGACTCCGCCCCCATCATCCGCAGCTGCCCCAGCACCACCCCCTCTCCCCATCCTGAGTCCACAGCTATTCAGCGGTGTCACTTGTGTGGCAAACCCCTCTCAGATATCTTGCTCGGCCTCGCTGCAAGATGAGCATTGTGGGACACCAAATAGCAGCATGGGACAGCAGGACAAGTACCTGTTTGCGGGATTGTTCCATGAAAATTGGGGGGTATGTGCAAGGAAGCTGAACCTGGGACCTTCAGCGGCAGGTCAGTCACCCAATGCCATGCAACAGTATGACTGGACCGGACTGTCATCCAAATCCAACTGTCACTCAAGTTCATGTCATGCCATGTAGAACCCTGTCAGCATCAGAGGTGAAAGCAGAGATAAGCTGAGCTATTTTAACACCCGAATGGGGGTTAACACAAGGGGAAGGAGGGGTGGCTAGGGGGTTACAAGAAGCTTGGACTATAATGGACATTGTGGCACTCCTGTAACTGATGTTGCAGAGACAGAACTGCTGTTTGGGCCCTGGTTGGCATAGGATGCAATCTAGTGATTGGGTGGCGGCATGCTACCACACCCTCTCCGTTCACTACAATTGAGGGGGAATGTTAGGCTTCAGCACAGCCCCTCCATTGCAATGAATGGAGAGGGAGTGGAAGCACTTCTGTGACTGATGGCGGGGGCATAAGCCCAGCATAGAATCAGCTCCAACTGCTGGTCGGGCCCTGGGCACCACAGGATGCGATCCAGCCGCAAGGTTGCTGACTGCCGTAGTTGGACTGGTTAGCTGTGGGGGGAAAAAGGTGAGTACCCTTTTGTTTTTCTTTACATGGGTGGTCAATCTGTTAAGATCGGTATTTAGGCAAAATCTAACCTTCACCTAGATACCCACACCCTCAATTTTACTCTTAAAGTGGAACAAAACTCACCAGCGGCCAAATCTAGATGTAAAATATTCCAGGGCCGGCCAATGGATTCTTTCCTGTATGAAACCCCCCAGGAAGCCCTAAAAAAACTCACCTTGTCATGCTCCAACAGCACATGTGGGGGCTCTCGTCCAATGAGAGTTGCCTGCTATGACAACCTCATTTGGCAGATGGCTCTCATTGATCAGATGGGCCTGCATCATGCGCACGCTCCCGCCCCAGCCATTCTGATACGTTGGGATGGGAGCATGTACATGGCTGGGGGCGCAGAGCATGCGGCAGTGCGTGCTCCCAGATAATGGTGCCTGTTTTAGCTGTAAAGCTCCACCTCCTCCATTCATTGCCTCTGCTGTGTGGCAATGATGTCGTTGCCGCACCTATGCAATAACTGATTGCCTACCATCTTCCCGGACAATTCGAAAAGGGAGAATATCTATTTCTAGTTCTACACCCAAAGAAGGTAATATTGGCAGGGGCTTTGGCCAAATGTATTTGATAAGTTTGGTCCGCTTTAAGTGTCTGGTTGGTTAGATTAGGATATATAATGCTTTAATTTCTGTGATCTCTGGAGGGCAATCTGTGTGAGTTTCAGGGAGGAAGGCTGCCATTACATATTTCATTTGATATCTGGAGACATTTGCTCTAACTCCACCAATGATTTGCTGAGGCAGAGGAAAGGGGGGGGGGGGTATCCTACACAGCTGGGAGCCCCAAATCAGGCATAGATACTTACCTATGTCCCCATTCCCTTGTCCTATTCTACTGCTCCAAGTAACCGCCAGTGATCAGCAGGGTTTGCAAGGCCAAAGGAAGCACAGCACTGTGGTAGCCTGCCCTGCAAACCTCAATAGCTGTAAAGGCAAAGGTAAAGGTAAGTGTCGCTGCCCATTCTTGGGCTTCCAGTTGCAGTATGTGTGGCGGGGCGACCCACACTGAAAAGGGTCACTTTAAAGTGGTCCTCCACTCAGAAATGACTGGGGGTCCTCTAACTGGACAAAAAAAGGTAAAATTAATCCCAATAATATGCAAAATTCCAACCTTAAACCAGACCAACTGTTTTTCTTTAAAGTGGACCAAAACCCAGGATTTTGACTATCCTGGGTTTTGGTCCGTCCCCCCTGTTGCATGAAACCACCCAGATCACCTAAGGCAACTCACTTCTTCCCAGTTCTATAACGCATGTGCGGCCGTTCGTGCAATCAGCGTGCTTAGAGTCGCTGATGTCAAGTCGTCGAAGGCTTCATCAAAGAGCAGCGGCTTAGAGCGTGCACGGGCCAATCGGTGTGGGTTTTGGTCCACTTTAAAGTGGACCAACACCCAGGATTTTGACTATCCTGGGTTTTGGTCCACTTCGTTGTGTGAAACCCCCCAGAAAGCCCCAAAAACTCACCTTACCACGCTCCCGTGCCGTCCAATCCACACGACGTCCAAGACAGCGCGTCCGCCGCCGCCTCCCGCACGTCACTCTTACAGGGTGCGCGCCCGCGCCGGCCATTCACAAGCGGCCGGCGTGGGCGCGCGCACGTCTAGAGGGGGTAAGGTTTTTTTGAGGGGTTTCACCCCACGGGACATCCCGATCTCGGATGTCCCGCGGTGAAGGAGGTGATCGGCCCGGGAATCTTATAGATTCCCGGGCCGATCACCCCTGGGTGTTGGTCCACTTTAAACCAAAGCAACCCTTTTTTCCTTAACAGTTGTTTGTCCTGCAGACAGCATCCAGAACACTGGAGCCCCTCCAAATATAACCCCCCAGAACCTTCGCTTCTGGAAAAGAGTCCCTGGGTGAGCTATTGGGTGGTCACGTAGGCCATGGTCGGGTCCTTGTTAAAGGAAAAAACGGTGTTGGTCCAGTTTAAAGTGGACCAACACCCAGGATTTTGACTATCCTGGGTCTTGGTCCACTTCGGTGGGGCACCCCCGATCGGGGTGCCCCGCTGTGTGAAACCCCCCGAAAAACTCACCTCTCCCCGCTCCCAGCGCCGACGTACAAGGGAAGATCTGGAACGTCTAAGCGGCGGCGGCCGCCGCCGCCTCCCTCGCGTCACTTTTGACGCGCGCGCGCCCGCGTCGGCCATTCGCAGACGGCCGGCGCGGAGGCGCGCACGCCTACAGGGGCGCGAGGGAGGCGGCGGCGGCCTGCCGAAGATAAGGTAGGTGAGTTGGGGTGTTTGGGGGGGGTTTCACCCCGTGGGACATCCCGATCTCGGATGTCCCGCGGGGTGGGGGGTGATCGGCCCGGGAATCTTATAGATTCCCGGGCCGATCACCCGTGGGTGTTGGTCCACTTTAAGTGATCTTACCTGCTTGTGTCATGGGCAGAATAAGTATGTAAGCATTATGGATTTTAAACCCTTATATACCTGCAAATTGCTATTTGTTCCTCAAATGCCTGTGAATAAGCCACACCCCTAAACCACGCCCATCACCCTGTAAACTGATCTCCAAGGTTGGCATCTCTGCAATAATAACGCAGCTCACCCAATGCCTGTCCCATGTGTCTTTTCTACATTTCCTGCAGTACAGAGTAGATGCCATGGCAGGGATCCAAATGGTGCCACCCCCTTCAAATCCCATTCCTCTAGGACTCAACCACTTCTTGACAAGGTCAGGATGCCTAAATGTGTGAATTACTCTATACACACCTCTGTGGTGAGCACACAGCACATGCACAGTCCACATTCCTGGTTGATGTACATACCCTTTCCAGGCATTTCTCAATGGCTGGCGTAGTGCAGGGGCTAAATAGCTCTTACTCCATTCAGTTTTACTATGCTGGCCTGATGTCAGTGGCCAGTAAAAGCTGAATGGAGCGGGGGCCACTGATTGGCTGGCAGATCACACATGCACTGTGGGTTTGCCAGAGGTGCTGTATGCAATTCATGCGTTTTACTAAGCAGGACATCCCAAACCTGTGGGCCTTTTACACTGTGCATCGTACTGCTGACAGGGTGAGAAGAGCTGAAAATAGAAAAAATAGGAGCTGCAGTTCAGTGCAGCAGTTGACAATCCATTTCTACTCAAACCGCCACACACGAGCACACAGCTAAACGCCCCCCCCCCTTCGCGCGCGCTTCCGGTTTGTGACCAGAGGATGATGGGAATTGTAGTTTGTGTTTAGTAAGCACAGCCACGAGCCGGGTGAGTATTTTTCCTACACGTTGCCTGGGTGCTTGTAGGGAGAAAGTTGTTCCATTCGGTTGTACAATTCCCGGTGCTACATTCTAACGGGGTCTCGGGTAACCCCTGAGCTGCCAGACGCTCGCTGCTGTGACCTCTACGCTGCTGGAACCGGTGACGTCACGAGCGTCTCGGCTAGAGACTTCATAACATGGTGGCAGTTTGTGCTGCTCCTGAGGTCACTGTAATGCTATAGCTGCCTATAGACCTATGCTGGCCTATGCAACCTTCTGCTTCATGTGCATATATAGAACAGTGAGGAGGGTAGAGGCCCTGTGTAGATGAGTTTCATCTGGGTTTTGTATATCTTAGCTGGCATCCCCATTTAGAATGGCGCAGTTTTTAATGCATAGATGGCCATTGTATGCTTGTGCACACATAGGAATTCGTCCTCCGCATTTATCTGTGCAGTTAGTGTACACATGCCCAGAGCGGTGGGCTGCCCTAATTACGGGGTTTGGGGGAATCGCCCGATTGGTGATGCCCTATCTCCACTGCAAACCTTGGTGCCCTAGCTCCGATACTCTCCCCATCATTACTGGGCACATGTGACCACAAGCTGACCATTTGGGATGCCCTGCTATGTGAAATCCCCCGGATCATCTCATTTACTGTCCTAGCTGGCGATCCCCTGGGCTTTCCTCAAATCAGTGGCTTGCGTTCCATCTGAGCAGCTTAGTAAAACTGGTGCTTTAGCCACTCCCTTTTAGCTGTGCTTACCCCGATTCAACTAGGTTAGTATACTGGGTCATCTGGGGAAATTCACACAGCGAGGCATCCCAAATTTGGAATCCCCCGGGGATAGGGAATCGTCCAAAGTGGGCTGTTGTTCCTCTTTAAAGTGGACCAAAAGCTATCCTGGAGTCTGAGACACCAGGGCAGGCTTGCAAATCTTACCTTACCACGGCGCATGCACAACCAGCGCTGACATCACTTGCCACCCTACCCGGCTGTGCACAGCCCCACTCGCTGCAACTGAATGACTGTGCATGACCGCTCACAGCCGAATGGCAGCGAGTGATGCTGCTCACAAGTGTGCCTAGGATACCATTCAGATGCTCTAGCTGTGCCGGGGGCTCAAGGGGAGGTGAGTTAGCTCGGTGAACACCAGTGTTTTTGGTTTAAACTTTAAAGTGGATGCGTCCGTGGCCCGTGCATGAGCCGTTGGAACGAGTAAAGTAAGGTGAATGGGGCGTCCTGGGGGGTTTCACACAGCGGGGCATCCCGATTTTGGATGCCCCGCAGGGAAGGATCTGATCGGCCTGGGAATCTTATAGATTCCCGGGCCGATCGGGCAGGGTGTTGGCCAGGGTGTTGGGGTGTTGTCTGTATTGGGTGGTACATGAGAAACAGCAAGTGGTACCCTGTTAAATAAGGATGGGAACCCTTTTCTCTTAGGAAAATGCTGATTCTGCAGTGTGGCTCAATAGGAATTGCCTTGGCCTTCCTTATGGCCTGGGCATGCACAGAACAGGTATTCAGCCCCACTTTTATGCTTGCTATGTAGTTCCCATGGGAGATATATTTTACAAATGCTTTCAAATATAATACCCCCGAAAATAAGCCCTATTTACAGAGGGACAAGGGCGGCTGTGCTGCTCCCCCACCTGTGCCAGCTGCTGTGGAGGGATAGGGGCGGCTGTGCTGCCCCCCCTCCCCCACCTGTGCCAGCTGCTGTGGAGGGATAGGGGCGGCTGGGCTGCTGCCCCCTCCCCCCATCAGGAACACTTGCTGAAGAGGGACGGGGGCGGCTATCCAGCCATTTGTCTAGCTATCTATCTATTTGTTGTTTCTGGAAAAAAATAAGACAACCCCTGAGACCAGGGCTATTTAAAATACTTTTCATAAAAGGAAAAAAATGATTTGGGGTCCCCCCTCCCAGGGCTTCCAGCAGGCACTGCAAGCATAAGGGCTGAGGTCCCCATGGTGACATAGTGCTGAAGGGCATAGGGGCTGGCATTCTGGCATGGTCGGGTGCCAGGGCCAGCCCCTATGCATCTTACCAGTCTCTGCTCACTCCCCTCCGAAGGGAATGGTATATATACCCCAGAGCCGGACTTTTTTGGGGGCACTCCCGAGTCGTCAAATGATGCTAGGGGGAATCCCAGGGAAGTTGGTCACTCAGTGTCGGCACTGGCTGGGGCTAGAAGAATCACGTTGATTAATTGTTTTTCTTCTCCTTTTGTAGGCCTGTGAAGTATGCTTGGGGCATTTGAATAATGTGGATCTCCTTCTCTAAACGTCCCTTTAGACTTTTGAGGACGAGCGCTTCTCTAGTTAGATGCAATGCTCACCTGAGTGCAGCAGAATATGTCCCCGTCTGTCCCCCTCCAGACCCAAATGAAGTGGAACAGCTCCAGGAGTTTGTGCTTCGTTCCCAGAGACTGTTTGTCATGACAGGTGCCGGGATATCCACAGAATCGGGCATCCCAGATTATCGCTCAGAAGGAGTGGGACTGTACGCTAGGACTGACCGAAGACCTATTCAGCATGCTGAGTTCGTCAAGAGTCAGGCTGCACGTAGGCGCTACTGGGCCCGAAACTTTGTGGGGTGGCCTCAGTTTTCATCCCATCAGCCAAATGCATCACATGTGGCTTTACAGAACTGGGAGAATGCTGGCAAGCTGCATTGGTTAGTGACACAGAATGTTGATGCTCTGCATGCTAAAGCAGGACAGTGCCGCCTGACTGAGCTACACGGCTGCACCCACAGGTAACTCCAGCACATTCCGCATCTGGGATATGGGCTCCAGTTCTGAAGAGCCACCATACTGATAAGGGAGATGAAGGAACTGGGAGGCCGATTCAGTAATAGCGCCAGGTAGCGACAGATGAGCGCCAGTAGCGTGATTTTCACAGCGCCCGCTAGTATTCGCTGTGCTTGGCCGTTGTTCGGTTGTTGACAGCGACTCAGTCGGTGTGCGGTAATGTTGAATACGGGGTTAGGAGTCGCTGTTTGACAGGTTCCGCGCTGTATGGGAGCACCTGACAGCAAATGGTCATAGCGAATGGCTCCCAGCATATTCATTAACAAATCACGCTCAAAAAATTGTGAAAAGCTTTTAAAGCGTTTAAACCCCAGAGCGCTGGCGGCGATGGCTTAAAAGTAGTTTTTAACCCCCAAACATCCATATTTTTTGATTAAAAAATTAAACAAGTTTTTCTAAACATTTTGTAATATGAATACATTAATATCAGACCTATAATATCAATTCTGCACAAATTTTTTTTTTTTAATTTTTTTACCTTAAAAAAAATATCTAACATTGCCGAAGTGGTCACAGAATTTTTGACATTTAAAAAAAAAAAAAAAAAACATTCATAACAATTAAATATGAAGATTTAAAGATTGCTCCATTGAAATGCATTGGAGAGCGCCAGGTAGCGAGAGGTCATACCTGGCGCTGTGATGGGATTAGCAGCGGCGCTGTTCGCTGAAGTCTGCAACATGATGAATCCCGCGCTAGCTGACGCTCTCGCCGGCGCTAGCCTCATTTAGCGCGATAAATGCGTGATTGTGTCCGCCGCCTGGCGTTCTGGAGTCGGTAGCCGCCGATAGCTGGCGATACCTGCCGCTAGTGAGACACTACCTGGCGCTATCCCTTGATAAATAAGGCCCTTAGTTTTAAAGTAATATTATGGGAATTAAAGAGGAATATCGGATCTAAAATAAAAAGTAGGGGCCAATCCCCCCCTCCCCATCGGCCCCTACTTACCTTTTGGATGTTGCCGCTGCCTGATGCGTCGAAATCACCCCCCCGCTGGCTTAGGTTTCTGTAAGTGACAGCACGGCTGTATTCGTGCTCTTCAAAGTCTTGTGGGATTTGGGGCGGCTCCATTCATGGGCACTGCGCAGGTGCGAGATCGAGGGCCACACACAGTGCCTGATGGGATGCAAGGCGATGCCACCCATTGGAAGATCGTCCAGAATCCGAGGGACCCAGAAGATGGATCCTCCTGCGAGGTGAGCAAATGGTACCCAAAGGTAAAGCTGGAGGTAGGGGCAGCAGATCGGTGAGGTTTGGGGGAGATTTTAACCTCCCTTGATGTTCCTCTGAAACAACAGGCTGGCACAGTTGGAAAAGAAAGGTGGCGGCCATTTTGGAGCTTCCTCTCCCAACTGACAATGCACAGTAACAGAAACAGCACTTCCTGTTTGCAGGAGGCCTGCAAGTGCATGAGCCGCCATCTTGTTAAAATTCACCACAGCAAGAGTTAGAAAAAGGTAAATGAATATTTATGTGCAGCAATCTAAAAGTGGCCCAGGGGAGGAATGCATATGAGCACTGTTTGTTGTGTTGCTCTGGTTTAAGTTATTTTTGACCGTTGGTCCACTTTAAATGTTTTTAGTCTTAAGGGAGAACGCAAATACAAAAATATGGGGAAAAACTATTTAATGTAAAAAACTCTCTAAAGGGGTCACTCCCTCCGCCTGGAGAACTTATGCTCCTGCCCATTTTACTTACAAATTATGTCTGCACATTTGTTAAAGAGGACCAACAATCAATAATGACTGTTGATCCTCTGAGCCCTGCAGTGGGGGAGGGCTGGCATCCAATTGCTAGAAGCCCTATTCTGCACACTGACAAGGGAAGCCTGATCCCTGGTCTCAGTACTAACCTACTTTCTTGTTTCGGAAAAACAGATGGTGAGCAACCAGCCCAGCTCACCAGAACCCCCCCACCTCTATCTGTACAGATGAGCAGCTCAACAGAGTAAAGTTACTACAAAAATCACATTTTATTAAGCCAATAAGGACATACATTTAAAACACATAATTAAAACCCCAACCGTGGGGTGTGGCAAAATATAATATAATTGGACTATCTCAAAACATGTATTAGTTGGGTCAAGTATGTACATATATACAACAGAATATTTACAAGAGTACTTACACTTTAACTATAATTGGAATACTAATGAATGCCACAGGGTCTAGCTCTCAGAAAGTGCTATAGTGCCAAACAAATCAGTGCAAAAGACATGCAAAAATTGCGCAAAATAAACTAAAAGTGAGTGGAACAACAAAAGATTGAAGAAAGACAAAAGGAGGGACTCAAGTGTCCCAATGTAACTGCACAGGCACCGGTGAGTGCTCAGGTGCTAAGTGCTGATGTAAGTGCAGAGAGTGAATGAAAGAGAGGAGTAGATTCCTGGGCATACATTTGGATGTTAGAGGTCAATGGTAAACAATGTACATACTCAGATCAACCACATGTGTACAAAATACAACTAACTCAATGTATAAGGTATTAAACAGTGTACATTACCGTATCATTGGGTCCAATTTGCCCACCCTCACGATGCCAACACTGACGCGTTGCGTGGCCCAAGCATAAGCCACTTCATCAGAGTGTGGCACTGGACTGCCTGCCCCTGGTTATATAGTCCCATTGTTAATTATCTCCACATCCTCCAAAAAACCGCCAAAACCCCCCTCCTAGTAAGGGCGGAAGTAGCTGGCACTAGCTGCATGGTTGTATGAAAATCCAGCACTTCCGCCAGGAGATGGAAGAGAATATATGTATTGCAATCTGCATTGTAATCAGAGTGTATGATGCCTATAATATCAGGCCTTATCCCAATGCCAAATTCAGTATGTTATATGTCCCCACACAGAAACATTGTAATAATGAAAACGTCACATCACTGAGTCATCTCCAGCCGGTGCGTGCTGGCTGTCACAGGCAGCAAGACGCATCTGCATGGAGTTGACTGCTTTCTTGTTTCCTTTGTGAGGGGCCTGTCATGGGGCAGGCTTGCACAGTGCTATGTGTGCCCAGCAAAACCTGCAAGTCAGGTTGCTTCTAATGGATGTAACCAAGGGAAGGGCAGGGAAATAAAAGAACAAAAGGTACTTACCTTTTGTCCTGTGCGCTGGTCACTGCTGCCCCCCGCACCGTTCGGGACATGAATTTGTACTCTGGCGCTTCCATGCCAGACCATGCCCCCGCCATCAGTCACAGGGGGGGTTTCCACGCCCCCTCTGTTCACTACAATGGAAAGGGGGCGGGTAAGGCTTTACCCACTACCTCCATTGCAATGAATAGAGAGGGCATGGCCACAACCCGTGGTCGCAATTCTGTCCTGTCATCAATCTTGTCTCCGGGGTCTGGCCGCGAAAGGAGCGGGAGGTTACGGCGAAGGCCCCAACAAAGTGACCAGCGATGCAGGGCAAAAGGTAAGTACCCTTTTTTTTATTTCCCTGCTAAATCACTTTATAGACTTATTCAATGTTACGCCGCGAAAGGAGCGTGAGGTTACGGCGAAGGCCCCAACAAATCGATCAGGTGAGTTGTAGAGTTGCTGGACTTGCAGTGACCAGCGATGCAGGGCAAAAGGTAAGTACCCTTTTTTTATTTCCCTGCTAAATCACTTTATAGACTTATTCAATGTTACACTTTAAGACTGATCGCCTTCTTAAAAAGTTTTTCCACCCACATCAGTATTGAACCTGAAAATCTGGTGGTAAAGCATGGCAGATAAGCAACAAGTTAGTTGAAAGCTCATGATTACTTCAGTGACCAAAACTCATATAAATGAGTTGGCACTCTTGGGACTGTAAACCCAATGGCAATAAATGGCAGCAAGCAGCTCACCCTTTGCCTGTCCCGTGTGCTTCTTATCAATTTCCTGCAGCGCTAAGTCTAAAGGCTCTAAAGTTTGTCCTCCTTTCAATGTCATTTCTCCAGGACCACTTAAATAAATGGTCTAACAGCCACTCCGTCTCTTTCAGTGTGCATGAGCCTGGCAAGCCACAGTGCTCTCACAGCTGTCCCTGACCACAGCAGAGCACACTCATGTCTGATAATGCTCCACCCTTACCATCTCGGCTACAACCCAGAAATTAAAGCGAAGAAAGTGGCTTCACTTAGCATAAATAATGTATTTACATTCAATCAGAGATTTGGAGACTGGCTCATTTTACACTGTTCCCAAGAGGAGAAAATGAGTGTGTGCTTGGACAAACAATGTGCATAGGGCTTTCTGATTTGGGATGAACCCTGGTTTCCCTGTAAACTGACCTGGAAATTTGATCCCATGGCTGCGGCTAAGCTTAGCTGCGCTCCACAGCACCCATAGCATCCCAATTCCCTCCAAGCTCTTTGAACCTGGTGGCAGGCAAGCCTTGTGGGCACAGCAATTGCACAGAGTGCGGATGTTGGCAGAGGCCTGCACATGTGCTGTGGAAACAACTATGGAATTAAGTATACAGGGTAACCAGTAGGGGTGTTTCTGTCAAGTATTGCAATATTTCATTCAACGATGCTAGAATCAATTTTTACTTTCTAGTATCGAATCTGCCCCCCCCCCCCCGCAGTAAAAGAAAAATAAAAAAAACACTCACCTGACCCCTTGTTTGATTCGGCCGGCTCTCCTCTTCACCAGGTGGCCCCCCCCCCGCCGGGGCTCTTCAGTCTTCAGGAGAGAGCCCGACAGGCCCTCTCCCCCTGTTGCCATCTTCATGAGTAGCCCCGCCCTGCAGGGTAGATGATGTCACTTCTGTGGGTGTCATTCCGGCTCGCTGTTGCTCAGCTGTCAGATGCCGGTGATCTCTGAGCAGAGGAGGATGGGGAAGGAGATCCTGGGATCGGCTAGCGACACAGAAGCTGACAATCGGAGATGAGTAAAGAAAAAAACATTTTTTTTTTAATAAAGACATTTTCTCTGTGTGGTGTTTTTTTTTACTGTTAACCCTTTGTGAACTGGTAAGGGATCTATATGACCCCTATACCAGTTCACAAGGCTCTGGGTCTGGCAAGTCACCTGCAGCTAGCGGGGGTGCAGAAGAGCCTGTGGCCATAGGCTATGCCGGCTTGTAGCCTGCAGGGCCAGGGGCCACCAAAGCTGGCCCCTGCCCCCTGTTCTACAAGCCCCCATATCTGGTCCCCGGGCTGGTTATGCTGAGTAAGAGGGACCTCGCACCATTTCGTTTTGGGGGTTTTAACCCTTAAAATTCCCCCCCAAAATGGGGTCCCATCCTCTGGGAAGGGGGGCCCTATGTCATTCTTTAAAAAATTTAATTAAAAATTAAATTTTAAAAAATTGCAATATATCATCTTTGAGACAGAATCAGGATATATTGTATCGTCATACGTGTGTCACGATACGTATCTTATCGCCAGGTTCTTGCCAATTCACACCCCTAGTAACCAGGGCACAATACAGGGCATCCCAAATGAGGATGTCATTAGGGAAGGATTTAACCTTCAGTCTGGGGTTTGGTCTACCTCGAGTTTATAAATAGTCTGTCCCTCAATACATTTTGCTGTGCTGCAGCTACTCTCATCACAGTAAACTGCGAGCAGTTGAGTACTAATTTCTGGGTCAGAGTCGGTGCCATTGGTCTTTGGGTTGGGTTGTAGATCAGATGTCTATTTAGAATTTGAAAAAATAAATCCTAGCTATGTATTCAGTTCTTTCTTCATTTATGTGCCTGACTTGGTCCTCATATATCTTTTACATGTCTAGGGTGATTTGCCTTGGCTGTCAGACAGTGACTAAAAGATCTGAGCTGCAAGAACGGTTCATAGCTCTCAACCCATCTTGGAATGAGCAGGCGTATGGAGTTGCCCCAGATGGTGATGTTTTCCTGACAGATGAGCAAGTGTCCAATTTTCGAGTTCCATCCTGTGATAAGTGTGGCGGTATCCTGAAGCCAGAGGTGACATTCTTTGGTGACACTGTGAACAGAGAATTAGTTTACTCTCTATATGAGATCTTAGGTGAAGCTGATGCCATGCTGGTAGTTGGCTCCTCCATGCAGGTATGTTGGCTTCTCAGTGCAGGTTCAGATTATTAGCACTTGCTCTAAAGTGCAAGATTTGATCTTATTAAGTTAAGTTACCATAGACACTATTCCATCATACTTTTGCCACATAGTTTTAAGTGCCCAATGCTCCAAAATGTTATTGAAAATTGTTGCATTACAGTTCTTGGTAAATAAGAAGCATATCCCAACAAGTACAATGGGCTCTAAGCTGCTGTTCTTCCATTCCAGTTTCCAAACTGCCAGACGGTAAAGTGTGCTTCCAATGCTCCAGAGACCAATGGTGGCCTACTTTACATCAGTCCAGCTATTGCTTAGAATTGTGCTTGGTGACCTTAGGCTGGAATGTAGACACAGAAACGCAATTCAGAAGGAGTCTTTCTTATACTGAGTCTGCCTTCAAAAGTGTTTTGGAACTTTGTCATTGCTGTTACAAGTCACCATTTGGGGGTCCCATATGAGCTTGGGCAACCAATTGTGTGCTGGTTGAGACATTGTTTTTTATAGACATTTAACTTCACAATACCACAATGACCTTGTTCCCAGGCCAGACATTATCTTGTGCCACATTGAATTTTACTGGAAGTATTTGTCTAATGAATCTGCATGCTTGACATTATGCTGCATAAAGGAAAGATTAAAATATAGCCGGGGATTTGGCAACCATGAATTAGCTAAGCAGATGTATACTTACGTAAGTAAAGAAGCTGGGTATATTTAATTTCTATATTCTATAATTGTATAGAATATATACGGTTATGAAAACAGCAATATTAAACCATTTAGAGGTAGTCTACATGCCCTTGTACTTAAAGTGGAAATAACTCACCCTGGCAACTCTTGGTGAGCTAGGGTCATTGTGGCATTCACTCATCCCATTTCCCATATGCAGTGTGGCATCCCCCCATCCCATTCACTATACGCAGTGTGCATCCCCCTCCCTATCACATAGGCAGTGTGGCATCCCCCCTCCCATTCCCATAGGCAGTGTGGCATCGTCCTCCCATTCCCCATAGGCAGTGTGGCATACCCCCACCTCTGTCCCCATAGACAGTGTGGCATTCCCCCTTCTCATTACCATAGGCAGTGTGGCATCCCCCCTATCTTATTCCCATAGGCAGTGTGGCATTCATCCCCCCTCCCATTCCCATAGGCAGTGTGGCATCGTCCTCCCATTCCCATAGGCAGTGTGGCATCGTCCTCCCATTCCCCATAGGCAGTGTGGCATTCCCCCTTCTCATTGCCATAGGCAGTGTGGCATCCCCCCTATCTTATTCCCATAGGCAGTGTGGCATTCATCCCCCCTCCCATTCCCATAGGCAGTGTGGCATTCCCCCCTCCCATTTCCATAGGCAGTGTGGCATCCCCCCATCTTATTCCCATAGGCAGTGAGGAATTCATCCCCCCTCCCATTCCCATAGGCAGTGTGCCCCCCCCTCCCATTTCCATAGGCAGTGTGGCATTCCCCCCTCCCATTTCCATAGGCAGTGTGGCATCCACCCATCTTATTCCCATGGGCAGTGAGGAATTCATCCCCCCTCCCATTCCCATAGGCAGTGTGGCATCCCCCCATCTTATTCCCATGGGCAGTGAGGAATTCATCCCCCCTCCCATTCCCATAGGCAGTGTGGCATTCCCCCCTCCCATTTCCATAGGCAGTGTGGCATCCACCCATCTTATTCCCATAGGCAGTGTGGCATTCCCCCCTCTCATTCCCATAGGCAGTGTGGCATCCACCCATCTTATTCCCATAGGCAGTGAGGAATTCATCCCCCCCTCCCATTCTCATAGGCAGTGTGGAATCCCCCCCCCATCTTATTTCCATAGACAGTGTGGCATTCCCCCCTCCCATTCCCATAGGCAGTGTGGCACCCCCTATCCCATCCCCATATGCAGTGTGGCTGAATGAGTGCTCGATAAGCACCCGATGTACATGTGAAAGCACCCATAGATTACTATGGGCAGCTTTTTACAGACGGTGAAAACGCTCTGCTTCCGCACTGGTGTGAAACCAGCCTCAGAGTTGAAAAAAAAATCTCACTGTAGTAGAAACTTTTTACTTTATGAGAAAATACCATGAAAAGCTAGGAGGACAATGACAGTGAATGGTACTGTTTTACTCTTACATCCAGTCCAGGTCGTCCCAAGTAATGAGACGTGGGTGTTCGCCCCTAGGGGGCGCCCGACTGCAAGATCAAAGATGTAGCTCCTCCCGGCCCCCTATAAAGGCAGGTGTCCCTCTATCATTCCCCAGTTGTTCATCTTGCAGTCTTGGCTGCAGAAGATCTTTTGACACTCTCTCAGATAATGGCAGCAAAGCGGAGCCACCTAACCCGTCGGCCGCTGCGCACCCTATTTCCATGGATCTCTCCTGACCTCCTCCCAGCCTCCGGCTGCTACGGGATCTGTGACGGTAGGGTGAACGCCGGGGTCTGTTGGCGTTCGGCAGAGCTTGGCTCTGGGCTGCAGACTTTATGTTAAAAGGTAGCCGGCCACAGGCTTATGGTGAGCCTGAGGGGGAACCACTTTATATTGTGTGACTGTATCCCTCCCTGCCAACAAGCTTTATTGGTGCTTTTGTTGTGCGGTTCGGCACTGTCTGTGACGGGGTGGGGGGGGGGGGGAGAGGCATGGGACGCTAGGCACGGTGGGCCTCGGGCGCCTCCGCTGCCATTTTACAGTTCAGGCAGTGTTTGGAAGGGGACGGGCGTCCTCTCCAGATGTGCCGTGGAGGGGGCGGAGCCTGGGGCCTTGCGCGCGCCGACGTCATGACGGCGCCGCACTCCCTTCGAGGATCCTTCTGGAAGCTGGCCTGCGCACACTGCTGCGTAGGGGCCTGCCTGGACGCTGCAGAACCTGTGGTTCTGTCCTGCTGCTGTTGCTGGAGGATCACGCTTATGCTTCGGAGGCTGCACTGTCCCTTTGTCGGTGTCGTGAGTCCCTATTTTTCTGGCTGCATTATTGACTGTTTGCATTGTGCCTATTCTGACATGGTCCCTTCTCATGTATAGGTCGTGGGCTTAAGGTTGAGGGTTGTGGTTCCTCCCGGTCCCCCTTTTTATTAAGAGGGATCACTTTATAGGTTTGGGCCATTAGTGTCTTGTAACCTTATCGATTTTGACCATTTGTAATCACCATAATGGGGATAGTGAGCTAGGGGCCCCATTTGGGCAGGAAAGGCTCTGCCCCTTGTGCAGTAGGAATCCTCTGGGCGGATTCAGCACTGTATGTACCACTTGTGCCAGGGGCATTATTTTGGACCATGAACGGGCGGGCGTCCCTGCCCAGCGAGGGGGGAGCCAGCAGGGGGTCTCATGCTGGCTTGGTGCATAGGCTGGCAAATACACTACACATTGTCCCTCCCAGAGCGGCTAAGAGGAAGCATGGAGATTTGTTTAGGCCCGAAAGGCAAAGGTGGGTCTTCCCGGAGCAGGCCCATTTTTCTAACATGATTCTCAAAGAATGGGAGAGGCCTAACAAGTTTACCGTCGGTTCCTAAGGGCCTGTATAGGCGGTATCCCTTCCCTGATGAGCTGGTTCGGCTATGGTCTCGCCCTCCCGAAGTGGATCCTCCCGTGTCGGGGTTGTCCAACACTACTGTTATGCCGTCACCTGATACTGCTTCCTTACGTGACCCTGCTGACAGGCGCATGGATCAGCTGGTCTGCCATGCATTCACCTTTGCTGGTGCCCTTTTCCGCCCTGTGTGCGCCTCAGCGATTGTCTCATTAGCCATGAAAAAGAAGGTGAGACACCTTGTGGATAGAGATAAGGCTTGCAAGCGGGCGGAGGAGTATAAGGAACTGGACCTTTTGGTCAAGGATGGTAGACTCCCTCAGAGACGGAAGCCTGATCGGTTCTTTCGGAATCCCTCTGCCTGTCGTTCCTTTCGAGGAGGACGAGGCTCTTCATTTCCAGGTGGCCGCAGAGATACCTGGGGCAGAGGTAGGTCCCGCGGCCGGCCCAATCCTGGGGAGCTAAATCCAAGCCCCCTGCCAAGCCCTCTCAGGCATGAGAGGGCGCCCTCACCCATCCGGGTGGGGGGACGACTTCTGCTGTTTGCTCAGATCCGGTGGTGGCATGTTTCGGATCGGTGGATTCAGGAGGTAGTGTCCTCCGGTTACAAGATAGAGCTGGCAGCCAGGCCGCCCACAAGATTCCTCCATTCAAGGATATCCCGAAACCCGCTAAAGGCCCAAGCCTTGAGAACGACGGTGCAACACCTCCTGCAGATAGGTGTGATTTGCTCTGTACCTCGACAGGAACAGGGTCAGGGATTTTACTCCAACCTGTTCACGGTTCCCAAGAAGGACGGGACGCAGAGACCAATCCTGGACCTGAAGGGTCTCAACAGGTTTGTAAGAGTCAGGCATTTCCGCATGGAAACGTTGCGGTCGGCGGTGAGATCTCTTCGGCCCGGCGACTTATGACCACGGTGGACATCCGGGATGCTTATCTGCACATTCCGATTTTCCAGGGACATCAGAAGTTCCTGAGGTTTTCTCTCGAGGATCAGCATTACCAGTTTGTGGCACTTCTGTTCGGGATATACTCAGCCCCCTGTGTGTTCACCAAGGTGCTAGCGGGCAGCATGGCTATCCTGAGGAACCAGGGCATTCGTGTGTTACCTTATCTGGACGACTTGCTGATTGCGGCCCAGTCCCTTCAGCAGGCCGAGAACGATACTCGGACGGTGTTGTGAACCCTGGAGGTCTTCGGCTGGGTAATCAACTACCCCAAGTCTTCTGTCACTCCCGCAACAGTGCGGTCCTTCCTGGGAATGATGATAGACACCGCTCAGCTCAAGGTTTTCTGCCACAGCAGAAGGTTTTGGGTCTCCAGACACAGGTGCAGGCTTTACTGTCCTGTCAGCAGCCGTCGGTTCGTCTAGGGATGAGATTGGTGGGCTTAATGGTGTCCTGCTTCGAGGCAGTGCCCTACATCCAATTTCACATGAGACCTCTTCAATTGAACCTGCTGACCGGCTGGAATCGGACTCAGGAGTCCCTGGAACACGCTTTTCGCTGTCACCACTGGCCAGGCAGTCCCTCTTGTGGTGGCTGGACTCTCGGAACTTGCTGGTAGGCAAGTCCTTTCTGACTCCCCATTGGGAGATAGTTACTACGGATGCCAGTCTGACAGGCTGGGGAGGCGTTTGGCAGACTCAGAAGATCCAGGGTCAGTGGGGTCCGCAGGAGAACCGCTTACCCATAAATCTCTTGGAGCTGAGAGCGATCCGGTTGGTGCTTCTGCGCTTGACTCCCCATTTAAGGGGTTGTGCGATCCAGGTTCGCTCGGACAGTCAGACGGCTGTCGCCTACATCAATCACCAGGGCGGGACTCGGAGCATAAGAGCTCTCATGGAGGTAACACAGATTCTGACTTGGGCAGAGGAGAATGTTCCCTGCATCTCGGCGGTCTACATTCCCAGGGTAGAAAACCTGGAGGCAGACTCCCTAAGCAGGAGCGCCTCGCGCCTGGGGGAATGGTCTCTCAGCAGCAAGACCTTTCACGCTCTGTGTCTCTGCTGGGGTCAGCCGGACGTGGACCTGTTCGCGTCCAGACACAATCACAAGCCTCCAAGGTTTGTCTCCCTCTCAAGAGATCCTATGGCCATTGCCACAGACGCTCTGGCGATTCCCTGGACGGAGTTCAATTTCTGTATACATTCCCTCCGTTTCCACTCCTGGGCAGAGTGCTGCGCAAGATAGCCCAGGAAGGGGTACCAACCATCCTGGTGGCTCCTTGCTGGCCGAGAAGGAGTTGGTTTGCGGACATAGTTCAGATGTCAGTAGCTACATCATGCCCGATGACCAGGGCTTCTCACACAGGGGTCGCTGCGGCACCCCAATTTACGGACGCTGGCTTTGACGGCCTGGCTATTGAAACCTCAATCCTGATGGAAAAGGGATTGTCGGCCACGGTTGTGCATACCATGATTCAGGCACAGAAGAATTCTTCTTCCATGATATACTACAGAGTTTGGCATGCTTATATTGCTTGGTGCGAGACCAAGAGTCTCCCTTGCTGCATATTTTCTATATCTAGGATTCTGGAGTTTTTACAACACGAGACTTGGGTCTCCGGCTGAGCACCCTCAAGGGTCAGGTCTCAGCCTTAGCCATTTGTTTCCAGAGATCCATTGCCAACCATAGGTTGATCAAGACTTTTTTCCAGGGAGTCAGCCATGTCCGGCCACCGCGTAAGTCAGTATTACCGCTGTGAGACTTGAATTTAGTACTTTCTGCTCTTCAGGGCCCTCCCTTCGAGCCATTGTGCGATGCTGCATTGTCTATTTTGACTCTCAAAGTGGTCTTTTTGGTAGCGATCACCTCAGTGCGTCGTGTATCAGAGCTGGACGCGCTTTGTATGAAACCCTCCTATTTTGAGCGGCATAGGGATAAGGTGGTTTTTCGTTTTAAACCTGATTTTTTGCCTAAGGTCGTTTCTCCCTTTCACCTTAATGAGGAAGTTGTCTTACCTTCCTTGTGTCCAGCACCGGCTAATTCCAAAGAACGGACCCTCCATGCATTGGATGTGGTCAGGGCCATAAAGTATTACCTGGCTGCGACTGAATCCTTCAGGAAATCGGATTTGCTCTTTGTCCTAACAGAAGGCTCTAGGAAAGGTTTGCCACCAGCCAAGTCCACTCTCAGTAAGTGGACCAGGCAGGCGGTGGTGCAGGCATATTCTGCCAAGGGGAAGGAACCCCCTTTCCGGGTCACAGCTCATTCTACCAGAGCTATTGGTGCCTCTTGGGCTTTTCAGCACCAGGCATCGGTTGAACAAGTTTGTAAGGCCGCCACTTGGTCTTCAGTTCATACTTTTACAAAGTTTTACAAGGTGGATGTCAGGGCCTCAGCTGATGCTGTTTTTGGCCGAAAGGTGCTTCAGGCGGTAGTGAAATGAACTACATGCTGTTCCGCACTGGAGATCCCGCCCAAATGGACACTGCTTTTGGATGTCCCACATGTCATCACTTGGGACGACCTGGACTGGATGTAGGGAAAAATACAATTCTGTGAAACTCACCTGTAGAATTGTTTTTGGATACATCCAGTCCAGATCGTCCCACCCCGCCCTTGTGTTCATTGTTTCCTGTTGCTTATTATGGTGATCACCATTTTTCATTCATTGGACATTGTTTCCATAAATCTTGTTAGAGAGAGTACAAGCTGAAGCTATGTGAAGTATCATGGTTTCTTGGGCCTCCTGACCTGTCCTCTTTTTATTCTACTGTTTTTTAACCATTGGGGAATGATAGAGAAACACCTGCCTTTATAGGGGGCTGGGAGGCGCTACATCTTTGATCTTGCAGTCGGGCGCCCCCTAGGGGCGAACACCCACATGTCATCACTTGGGACGAACTGGACTGGATGTATCCAAAAACAATTCTACAGGTGAGTTTCACAGAATTGTATTTTTACACTGTATTAAAAAGTGCATTGACTTTTTCTTCCTATCTGGTAACTCAGTAACAGTGAAATACTCATGCCCTTGTATTATAAAGGAAGAATATCAATGGACTGGTTTAGGCCAGCTGTGTACGGCTCAGCCATAAACCTGTTTTACCTTACTGCTCTTTAGTCTATAAATGCAGGGATCAGTGGTTTCTGTAAGGAGTCTTCTCCAGTGTGCTCTCCTCTGGGCGACAACATGCTGATCTCAAAGGTCCTAGTGTTGCCAGTCCTCCCTCCTTCAGTCAGTAAGTTATTGTGCCTCTGCAGGCTCTCTTGCTGCTTGGCAGCATTTATGAGTATAGCTGGAGCCAGCTTCGGGAGCACTGCTAGAGAAGACTAAATATTACACATATAGGAGCAACTGACATATGAAACAGCTTCACTGCAACCGATAAGGGTTACTGTGAGGGTCCCTTATTTAACTGATAAACTGCCTAGCTCCAGAAATGAAACATAACACAAACTGCCAAGAGTGACATTCTTTTTACCGTTGTCTAGGTTTATTCTGGATATCGTTTTGCCCTGAAAGCCCATGACAAGGGAATACCAATAGCAATTCTTAGCATTGGACCCTGCAGAGCAGATCATCTAGCGGCAGTTAAAGTCAGCGCTCGCTGTGGAGATATCTTACCAAAGATAATGGCAGAAAATGGACATCTGCAGGAAAGCATGAGCTAAATGTCCAGTATAACGGAAACAACCAGCAACCATGTGATTTATTCAAGATTGTCTAAATAGAAGACCCTTCAGCTCGCAGCATGCCCAGCTATGGGCACATGTAAGCTGTATTAGCTTATGTACAGACAAGGACTTTTCTCTATAATATGGAACGCAGCCATAATGTTTAAAGGAATCCTTTTTGTTAGGTTTTTGGTGTTCTGTCCTATTGTTTACCTCTCCTTGAATGTAAAATAAACATTTGTGTTAGGATTGTGCCCCCATACCTGTGATTTACTTATCAGTATACTGTTTCCAAGTTTCCTATATTTCTGTGTGTCTGTGATCCTAAAGTAGCAGTGATTGAAGCTTTCGTTCTCATCTAGCTCCCCCCCCCCCTTTTGTTTAACCTTAACGTTAACGTTTTTTTGATAAGCTGGTTGTTACTTAGGCGCTGGAGGCGCCACCGCTCCCCGTTGAAAGACATCATACCCCATGTAGACCTACCTTGTAGGTGCTAGATACCTACAAGGGTTTTCCCTTTAGGAATTTATACCTATTTAGTTTTCTTCTCTGTGGAACTCAGGTTTTCCCCTCCTACCACTTCCTGTACTTATCTCGTTAACTATCCCTGGTATCCCGCCCTCCTTGCTTGTCTCCCTCTGTTGCCCCCCCACTAGCGACTTTTGTGCTACATATATTGTGACAGTATGACTGACATTACATTTGTATCTTTCAATACCAACGTTTTAAACATGGCAGAGAAGAGATTGTTGGTCCTACCGTACTTAAAGGCACAATTAGCTAGTTCCTGCAGGAGACCGATTTTAAAGCGGCCAACCCCCCCCCCCCCCCCCCCCAGTAACAGGTTATTTCCTACAGTGTACTACAGCTACCGTACTGATTCAAAATCCAAAGTGCAGAGTGGGCCATGTAACCTTAGAGGGCATGCTATAGCCATTGTTAGCATCCCAGGAGAGCAAATTGATAGGAGGAGGGGATTTCAACCTGACCCTTGAGCCAATTTTGATTTCAGCAGTGCACATCTTTTCTACACAAAGTTGGAACGAATACAGAGTTCTCCACCGACTTTAAACTAGTGGATCCCTGACGTATTCAGCACCCAGACGAACGGGATTACAATTATTTTTCTCCCCCACATGACTCTTATTCCAGAATAGATCTCTTCCTAATACCCCACTTTGCATTATCTCTTGCCAGCGCCACCTCCTTAGGCAAAATATGACCTTCTAACACCATGCCCATATCATGCTCAAGTTTGCCTGCCCTTCTCCTGTACCCAAAATCTAGTCCTGGAGGCTAAACAATTCCCTATTAGATGACCAATTTGTAACAAGAGACATCCAGAAAGACATCCAGAACTTTTATTGAACTGCAGGGGGTGGTCACAGACGCAGCCACGGGGGAGGCCCTGGGCCCTGATACGCTGTATTTTTACAAAACTTTTTTACAAAATTTGTATTCCAAAAAAATATTTCCCTTCCTGGCCCCCAAACATTTGGATATCTTTAAGGTTATACTAAACGCAAGCCTGATTGTTGTCCCATTGTTTCAGGCTACACATTGCACTGTCCCAAACTTTAATCCAGTTTCAAAAAGACCCGCTACTTTGCCCAATGCTCTGGGTATGTCAAAACTACTTCCCCCATAGCGAAATCTCCCCCTCGCCATCACCCCGTATACAATCCTAGGCAACTCCAATTCCCCCCCAGGCTGTGAAAGTGCCACAGCTAAAGCATGGATAAAGGCAAGGGTAGTGAAAGTAGCCAACTTTATATCCCATGGCGGATGGGCATCCTCGAATAGCATCACTGACACAATGGGTGTCCCAAAATAATCTGTCTGGCAGCAGTTGCAAGTTACACACTTTTTCACTTCCCTTACAAAACTCATGACAAATCAGAGACCGCTAACCACATTTGAGAAACTATGCCTGATCAAAAAACCTGAACAACATAATGAGGTCAATAAATGGCGCCCCGGGACTTAGCCAAACTGCTTGAGGTGTGGGGGGCAGGGGTGGTCCACATAGTTTTGTCTTGTCCCAGATTAACTGAGTTTTGGGTACAGCAGAAAACCTGATGGATGTCAAGGTGACTAGAGACCCTGCCCTCTGCCTTCATCTCTGCCCCAGTGAGTAGCTACAGGAAAGCATGATTATGCTAGCTGCTGAACGCGCCCAAATCATGCATCCCAACGGTTTGGAAAAAGTCTGATCCCCCATCCTTGGAACTCTGGATACAAAAAGTAAACAACATCATGTAAGTTGAAAACCTCACACTCTCCTTATTAGGTAGACACAAAATGTTCTTGCGTAGCTGGCACTTAAATGTTGGAGAGGCAGCTACATGAGACTCGTGTAGCTAGCAATCAGTGGGTTAAAGGGAAAGTCCACTTTTGATGGAAATTTTGAAAGTGTACTTTTTCTTATGTTAGAAAATGTATGTTTTATGGAAGCAGTTTTCACTATCTGTAATCTGTTTTTATTGGCAACTGTACACCATGCTGAGCATGTGTAAGGTTGAGTGAGCTCCTTCGCCTCAGCAACAGCCATAGCAGCAGTGTTCTTTGTATACACTTCTCTCTTCTTGTAGATCTTGGGAGTATAAATTAAAACAAAACTAGATCACGTTAGAACCCTGAGGACATCCTTCTGACATAAAAAATATACACTTTCAAAAATGGGGCATCCCGATTGGAGACTGCGGCCATCGGTCACGCTTACTGCGTTCAGCTTGCTAAATGCTCTGACATCAAAGCGGGTAGCAGAAGCACTGTAGAATCATCAGAAAGGTGAGTAAATTGGGCCATCTCTGGGGATACAAATAGCAGGGCACCCTAAATAGGAATGCCCCGTCATAGCATGCCCCGTTTAAAGCATTAAAGACATACTGACAAATCTGCAGGTAGGGTTTAGCTGGCAGGATGCAGAGAAAGTCATCTGCTGGTTTCCATGTCTATGATTACTGACCCATCCAATTGTTGTCCACTGACAGCTAGTGACTTCTAGAACTTATTTTCAATATTTTTATTAAAATAGGTTTGTGTGTGTGTCTAGCATACGTATTGTAGTAGCAGCAAGTGCAGGGGACTACCGAGGTCACGTTAGCCGTGTACTGCAGTGGTAATAAAGGACACGGTCAAAAGCACAGTTTTTATAATCAAATAGGCTTATGTCACAGGCACTGTGCTTGCAACTAACAGATAGGTGTCACAGCTCTAGTAATAAACTTTCACACCACCCAGAGTTGACTTTAACAGTGTCTTATGACTGTGGACACTGGGAGAGAGGTGGTTTAGACCATCAGCTTAATCCTTTTATTGGTGGTCTATGGCAAAGGAATTCAGGGGGTGTGCCATTACTCTTTCCCTTGTTTCTACTTTCAGAAGCAGCTGTGTTCTGACAGAAAGGGATAGGGCAGCCATGATGAGGTGAGCTGCTTCAGTATATGCACTTTGCCTACAAAGTCCATTTAAAGTGGACCAACACCCAGGATATTCTTGGTGTGCCACACACCCCGCTTCACCTTTAATATTCTTCACGATTGGGTTACTCACCGCCAGGTGACGCTGTGCAGAGAGGAAGTCTTGTAACGAGCCCCCTTCCGGCCTATACATACCTGGTACCTCCCACCCATCACCAGTGTTTTTCTCTCTGCTTGACGACAAGACAGAAGATTGAAGTCTCCTGCTTACAGGTAGCCGGGGTCTTACCCCGGCACCCCCTTTTGGTCTTTCTGCCCGGTTTTTGATTGTACCTTTATGGTAGAATGGAAGCCTCCCAGCCTAGGCTGCTCACTGGGCAATTGGTAGACGGCACTATAGGTGCCTAGGAGCTTATCTCCTCTGCTCAACCCCCTCTTTTGGGGGCAATGCGGCTATCCAGCATGGTGATCCGGAAGTGGGATGCCCCTGTCCCGAGGGTCCCCTTAGCCCCTTACTCTCCCGTTGCGATCCCTTCTCCCTTCATTATGGGGGGGGGGTGTAGAGGGATGTGTATTGTGTGTATGGTTTACTGTATGTTCATGTGTTTTGCTTATTTCAACGTTGTCAGGCTGCACCGCAAGTGAGTGTGCATATGGCCTGACTTTGATTTCTCCTTATATGGCAGTCTCTGTTTTGCGGGCTGCTGCTGCTGGCCTGTAGGGCCAGAGCTTTGGGTCAGCTTTAGGGGTGACCGGGGCGGGCTGTACGGTGTCAGGCTTGCTTATGGTTGCCTGCGCTTTTCTCACTTTATCCAGCTCCCCTCCCCCTCCGCTTATCTCCTTTGTTTTAATCGGCCACTCCCGCCTTCGCTGACATTTGCTGCCTGTCTTCACCACCTCTTTGGTCGGGTGCTGGGCTTTTGTAAGCCTTACTGGGGCAGGTAAGCGGCCTCATCTGGCGTGGGGCCGTCTATTTTTTTTATGGTGTTTGACTGTTTATTTGAAAAGTAATATATTTAATGGACAAATACTTTTATTTAAAAAAAAAAAAAATATATATATATATATATAAGGAGGAAAATCAGAGGCCAGTTTTCTTGCCTCTTCAAAGCACTTGGTGCTGTGTATGTATGTTATATTGCATGTTGCCATTGGTTTCTGGGGGTCTTACTGTTGGTTTGTTTCTTCCCCACAGTTCCTGGGATTCCCTCAATACAGCGGCCTCCCGGTTCTTTTTTGCCTGGCTAGTCCTTTCTTTTCCTCCAAATTGGGACATATTTATATATTTATATATATATATACATGTATATATATTAAAAAATAAATAAATAAAAAAAATATATATATAAAAAAAAAATATATATATTTATTTAAGGGGATCTTTATTATAAATTAAATCCTCCCTCCCGGGACATTAACATAAAGGGGCATCCCGGGTGGCTTATGCCTTAAACCCTAATTTTTGCGAATACCATAAATCACCATATGGAGGCTTCCGATATTACCGGCCATCTAGGGTATGCGGAGGATGTGGGACTCCGCTCCCAGCTGATGATGTTTTTGTATGCATTCCTTGTGCAAAGCAGAGTATTGCGCGTCAGTCCTTTGCTCCGGCTGCTGGCCCTTCGCAACTCCCATCATCCCCTACCCCTCCCTCCCTATTCCGGACCCCGCGTGACATTGTCAAGAGTGGGGATTCGCAATCCGAGGTGGCGGCACGGTTGGCCAACCTCGAGAAAATAGTTTCCGTTAAAGCAGGGTTAAAGGCCACTGCGAAACGGAAGCACCTTTCTCCTGTACCTCCGGCTTCACAGGATGATGTATGTGAGCCTGTGGTTTGGTCCGATTGCTCCCTGGACGAGGAGGGAGAATTTTTGGTGGAGTCAGATGAGCCTGCAGATCAGCTTGAGGTTGATGCTATTGGCGATTTGTCTGCGGGGGGTTTTCATGACACCCCCTCCATTCTTGCTCAAATGTTTGAAATTTTGAATTTAGATCCACCTGAGGCTGTCACCCTGCCAAAGGGTCAGTTGTTTAATGTCCCTCAGCCGCCTTTGGTTTTTCCCAGACAACACCACTTTGAGAAAATTGTGCTCAAGGAATGGGAACATCCCACGCGGTTAACTGGAATTCCTTCCAGTTGGGAGAAACGTTATCCTTTTCCGCCAGAATTGGTGAAGCTTTGGTCGGTTTCTCCTGACGTCGATACCCCTGTAATAGGGCTCTCCAGCACGGCTATGGTGCAGTCTGCTGAGACTACTGCCCTTAAGGATGGTGAGGATCGTCGGATTGACCAGTACGCTCGCCATGGTTTTAGTTACGCCGGTTCAGCGATGCGCCCGGTGTGTGCTTCAGCACTTCTTCTTTTGGCGGTTAGATCTGTAATTCAGGGTCTGTGTGTGTGGATCTTGATCCCACTTGCAAGGAGCTTATTGCTCTCAGGCAGTGTGAGTCTTTTGTTTCCTATGTTCTGTCCGCTCAGGACGATGCGCTGGCTATGAGTAGCAAGACAGCTGCAATGCTGGTGGCTATTCGTCGGGCAGTATGGCTGCGCCAGTGGTCGGCGGACACAGCTTCTAAAAAGGTGCTCACAGCTCTCCCCTTTTTGGGGTTGCGGCTGTTTGGTGATAAAATTGATTCAGTTGCCAAAGGTGGTAAAATGCCCCAACGTAAGAAGCCTCGTCGTCCCTTTCAGGGGGCAAGTTCTGGTAGACCTTCCTTTCGGGGATTCAGAGCGGGTAGGGGGGCTTCCTTTCCCGCTACCAGAGGTGCAGGTTGGACTTGGGGGAAGGGCCGTGGCCGTCCCACTCAGTCCTGGAGCACCAAGCCCAAACCTGCTGATAAGCCCGCTCAGCAATGAGGGGCTGCCCTCACCCGTGCGGGTGGGGGGACGATTGCGACACTTCTCCCTGGTTTGGAACCAGAAGGTTCCGGACAGATGGATCCGGGAGATAGTGTCGTCCGGTTACAAACTGGAATTCGAGTCTCGCCCTCCTTCACGGTTCTTTCGGTCTCGGGTGCCCATCGATCCTTTGGCCGCACAGGGGCTCCTGGCGTCGGTAAGGAATCTGTTAGAGATGGCGGTCATCCGGCCGGTACCGCGCTTAGAGAGGGGCCTCGGTTTCTACTCCAATCTTTTCGCAGTCCCCAAGAAGGACGGGTCTGTTCGTCCCGTCCTGGACCTGAAATTACTCAACAAGTTCATCCGTTTTCGGAAGTTTCGCATGGAAACTTTGCGTACGGCCGTCGGTTCCCTTCGGCAGGGGGACTTCATGACGTCCATAGACATCAAGGATGCTTATCTTCATGTTCCCATCTGCCACACTCATCAACGTTTTCTTCGATTCGTGATGGAAGATCAGCATTTTCAATTCGTGGCACTTCCGTTTGGCCTTACCTCGGCTCCAAGAGTGTTCACCAAGGTGCTGGCAGGGGTGATGGCCATTTTCAGATCTCGGGGCATTCGTGTCGTACCCTATTTGGACGACCTTGTCATCATGGCTCCGTCACTCAATCAATCGGAGACAGACACCAGGATGGTGGTCTCCACGCTGGAAAGCTTTGGTTGGGTGATCAACTTCTCCAAGTCCTCCCTCGCTCCGGCCAGGGTGGTGTCCTTTCTGGGGATGCAGTTGGACTTTCATCAACACAGAGTGTTTCTCCCCCAGTCCAAAATTCATCTGATTCAGGAGTTGGCTTGGGTCCTACTTTCCAATCCTCGGCCGTCCATCCGTCTGGGGATGAGGCTGGTAGGGTTGATGGTTGCCTCCTTCGAGGCAGTTCCTTTTGCTCAATTTCACACAAGGACGCTTCAGCTTTATCTGTTGGCGTCTTGGGACCGGCAGCCTCGGTCGCTGGATCAGCCCTTCCAGTTGTCCTCCCGGGTCCAGCAGTCCCTCCAGTGGTGGTTGGTCTCGACCAATCTCGTGAAGGGCAGGTCTTTCCTGACCCCTCTTTGGGAAATTGTCACCACGGACGCCAGTCTGTCGGGATGGGGCGGATTCTGGAAGGAGCTGCAGTTCCAGGGGCAGTGGGGGCCGCAAGAGGCCCACTTACCCATCAATATTCTGGAACTGAGAGCCATTGCTCTCCTGACTCAACACGTTCTGTGCCTTCCGGTCCAGGTGCGTTCAGACAATCGAACAGCGGTTGCTTACATCAATCATCAGGGAGGGACTCGCAGTCTGAGTGCTCTCAGAGAGGTGTCCCTGATCCTGACCTGGGCAGAGGCCCATGTTCCTTGTCTCTCGGCGGTATACATTCCAGGAGTGGAGAACCAGGAAGCGGACCGGTTGAGCAGGAGCTCTCCCCGTCGGGGAGAATGGGCTCTCCATCCTCAGGTTTTTCGCTCACTGTGTCTCCGATGGGGGACACCGGAGGTGGACCTGTTTGCCTCTCGTCACAATCACAGGCTCCCGAACTTCGTGTCGCTCTCCCGGGATCCTCTGGCTCTGGCAGTGGACGCCATGTCCCTTAGCTGGGGGGATCTGGGATTTCTATACCTGTTTCCTCCGATACCCATGCTGGGCAGGGTGGTTCGGAAGTTGGCTCTGGAAAGGGTGTCCACCGTTCTCGTGGCCCCAAGGTGGCCAAGGCGAGTGTGGTTCGCAGACATCGTTTGGCTGGTAGTGGACCAGTTCGTTCTGCCTCTTCGGCCCGATCTGCTCACTCAGGGTCGGTTGTGTTACCCCAATTTACCAGCGCTGGGTTTGACGGCCTGGCTGCTGAAACCTCCATCTTGAAGGAGGAGGGTCTTTCTGACTCAGTCGTTAAGACTTTGATCAGTGCCCGGAAGAGGTCTTCTTCTATCATCTATTATAGGACTTGGAAGGCCTATATCGCTTGGTGTGAGATTAGATCCTTTCCTTGTAGGGTCTTCTCGGTCTCCAGGATTCTGGAGTTTTTACAATCTGGGCTGGACTCTGGTCTTCAGCTAAGTACTTTGAAAGGGCAAGTTTCTGCCTTATCTATCTTTTTTCAGAAGCGTTTTGCGCTTCATTCCTTAGTTAAAACTTTTTTCCAGGGGATTACGCATGTGCGGCCTCCCAGGAAACCATTACTCCCGGTTTGGGATTTGAATTTGGTTCTTTCTGCTCTACAGGCTCCTCCTTTTGAGCCTCTGCAAGATATTGCTTTGTCTACCCTGACTTAGAAGATTGTCTTTTTGGTAGCTATCACTTCGGTCCGGCGTGTCTCAGAGTTGGCGGCCTTGTCTATCCAGGCGCCCTACTTTGAGAGGCATCAGGATAAAGTGGTCTTTCGGTTCAAGCCAGACTTTCTTCCTAAGGTTGTTTCTGCTTTTCATTTGAATCAGGATATTGTTCTTCCCTCCTTGTGTCCTAATCCTAAGAATGACAAAGAGAGGGTTTTGCATTGTTTGGATGTAGTACGCTGTGTTAAGTACTACTTGATTATCACGTCTCCTTTTCGTAAGACGGATGCCTTTTTTTGTTATGCCCTGTGGGCCTAAGAAGGGTTTGGCACCAGCCAAATCTGCCATTAGCAAATGGATACGTCAGGCCGTTACTGCGGCCTATTCTGCTAAGGGGAAAGTTCCCCCTTTTCGTATCACTGCTCATTCTACTCGCGCCGTTGGAGCGTCTTAGGCTTTTCAGCACCAAGCTTCTGTTGAACAAGTTTGTAAGGCCGCCACTTGGTCTTCTGTTCATACTTTTTCTAAGTTTTACAAAGTTGATGTGCGAGCCTCAGCGGATGCTGTTTTTGGCCGCAAAGTTCTGCAGACTGCAGTCATTTAAGTTATGCTTCACCTGGCCTTGAGATGCCCATCCCTTGTGGACACTGCTTTTGGATGTCCCAATCGTGAAGAATATTAAAGGTGAAGCGGGGTGTGTGGCACACCAAGAATAATACCATTTTGTGAGTACTCACCTGAAAAATGGATATTGTTGGTGTGCCACACACCCCGCTTCACTCCCACCCTTTTCGGTATTCCGAATCCTTTGTATGGTGAAGCTTTTATTTATATTGATTTATTTTGAGGTTACCGTTAATTTACTGGTACCTTGTCTTTCTGCTTTTTAATACACTGGTGATGGGTGGGAGGTACCAGGTATGTATAGGCCGGAAGGGGGCTCGTTATAAGACTTCCTCTCTGCACAGCGTCACCTGGCGGTGAGTAACCCAATCGTGAAGAATATTAAAGGTGAAGCGGGGTGTGTGGCACACCAACAATATCAATTTTTCAGGTGAGTAAAATGGTATTTTTCACTATCCTGGGTGTTGGTCCACTTCCGCGGGGCACGCCGATGGGGAGAGCGTCCGCCGCCGCCGCCTCTCGCACGTCCCTCTCACAGGGAGCGCTCCCGCGCCGGCCATTCACAAACGGCTGGCGCGGGTGTGCGCCCCACTAGAGGGATGCGCGAGAGGCAGCGGCGGGCCGCGCATGCGCCTTTGGAACGAGGAACATGTAGGATTTGCGGGCATCCTGGGGGGTTTCACACAGCGGCCATCAAGGGACAAAACATTTAAAACCAACAATATAGACACCTAAAAACATCACCCCTCTAATGGTCCTATAATAATAGAATACATGTTTGTAGTATAAAAATATATATATAGTCCATCCTCAAAAGATTATTGCATCCATCCGGTGCTACTTGCTGCTATAATTGAGATAACCAATGCTCCCAAAAATTATATATGCCGGTATGTATATATATATATATATATATATATATTGTGGTAAGGTGCAAGGGGCCGTTATTGACGGCAGGTATGTAGCACCAATGTACCTGGCATTGGTGCAGTAAAGCCGTATAGCTTGTTTTCCAGCATCAGCTGCTTGTGGCAGTTTGCTGCTGATGATTTAGAATAGCCGAAAGGCTAACCTGGGACGGCTTTACTGGGATGGAGTAGAGCAGGGTGGGACTCCATCCCACTACCCAGGTCCGGGTTTTGCGGGCTGTTTAAATAGCCTGGGGAATCAGCTGTGGCCTGTCCTTTGTCTAGAGCTCACATGGGAGTGAGACTCTGTGAGCCTGGCTGAAATCTCCTGTGGAAGCTGTTTCATGCGGACCTGAGACATATTTGACTGTGAACAGAACCTTTGCTCAAGGACTAAAAGCTGTTTGCCTGACTGAATCATTTATGCTGCGGTTTCCTGAAAAGGTGATGTAACCTGTATGGACATATGCTTTTGTGGATTTTTGTGTGAAATAAACACAGACTTTACTTTGAACTGTTTGCCTCCGCCTCTATACTGCTGACACCCGGTCGCCTACCAGAGCTAATCTCCACAATATATATATATATATATATATATATATATATATATATATATATACTAACAGAACCCTATGTGCCGGCACTAAAAAATTAATCTAAATCAACAAGATAATGAAAAAGGGTCCAACTATCACCACAAAAATTACCCTATATAAACCAAACCATTAAAAAAAAAGAATAATAATTACTTGATATATATCTAATTGAAATACAAAACCTTAGTGGAAATATTCAGAGCAATATAAGAAAAGTGCATTGTGCAAAACATCATAAATCATCTTTTTGAAGAAATTCATACAGCAAACTCATTTAGATTGACAAAATGTATTTAATAGTGATGCGCAACATGCGACCAAACAAATGAAACATAAAAATAAACAAAGTATATATGAATATGTACATAAAGAGATACTCAGCTATATTCCAGTGCAGCAAGCAATAATGATGAGGACAGACAGGACAAAAGGGGGGGTGCTTCCACCTGCGCTTCGCGGTGTGAGACAACCGCTTCTTGCCTGGGTGAGACATCTCACCCCGATCGGGGTGCCCCGCAGGCAGGGAGCTGATCGGCCCGGGAATTTTATAGATTCCCAGGCCGATCAGCGGTGGGTGTTGGTCCACTTTAAGTCCAAAGGAACAGATCTCAGCACAGTTCCAATGCACTCAGTTAATCCAAATCAGGCTTAGTTAATATCCAGTTAACTCATTGTTCACGGTTCATAGTTCCAATAAACCACAGTGGTACAGCCTAGTACACCCCACTTCAATGAGACCACCAGCCCTCAGAACTCTCTCTTTTAAGGGGTGACCCTCCAGTAACTCCACTCATTATACCCTGTATACAGGGAAACTCCATCCACCTTATATCCCTGAGGCCTAAACTCCACCCTCGTCCCTCTAGCTTAAAGTCTATCTCACCCCCCTCTGCTCTCTTTTTAAGGGGAACCCCACCCTCTACTCTCTGGTTAAATACTTGATTCACCTTCCTACCGACCAGATTTTAAGATAACTACACCCACTTGTCCGCTTTTTATAGGGTAGCTCCTCCCACCTCCCCTCTCCACCAGTCACAATGTAGGACAGCAGCAGAGATGGGAGGGGGCTGCCCGCCAGAGCAAACTCTGCTGCACAAGGCCACCCGCCTCCTAATGTGGACCATGAATCCCAGAAGGGCACCCCAAACTGTCAAGAATCGGGGAATCCCAGCCAGGAGCACATTGTCTGGCCTGACTCTGCCCGAATGCAGACACAGCAAGGACTCAGAAGCATCAGACCACAAGGGTGGTCATCTGGCGCAAGGAGCCCCCTTGGCATCCAAGCGGCACCGTGGAGTTACCCGCCAGCCCAACCAGGACTGGGGCCACTGATATTGGGATAGAGGCTGCATGTTCTCAGCCAAGATAAGCACCTCTCTGGTCCCACTCTTCTAGGCCCAAGGACCCCCTATCCTTCTCCTACTAACCCTTCCTATTCTCCCTACAGAGGTATTGGCTGGATCCGCCGAGTATGGTACAGGGCCCTCCTGAACGACCATGGCCGATCCCGCTTCCTGGAGCTTCCACCGTCAGATTTACAGTTTCCCGTGTGGACACGCACAGCCCTACCTGCACCTACCTGGTAAGTGGACCTCAATTACATTTTTGGGGATGCCCATAGACTGGAATCAGCTTCCTTAGGTAACTGAATCCTTTTGTGAAAATCAAAATTAGTTCAACAATGCCGCACACCATCCCAGAATAGTATCCTATTAGTGGGTGCAAACTAATTATCTCTCACAATATGATCTATTCTCCAACAGATCCATCAAGGCCACCAGGTGGTCCAATCCGAGTTCAATGCAAATGACACTTAAATGAATATCATGAAAGTCCAATCTCCACTATTGCAATTCTAAGATGACCCAATGATAAAAGAGCAATGATATGTTACAGGGCAAGCAGATAGGGATCCAACGTTTCAGACCTGGATGGGTCCTTCCTCAGGGAGGCAAAAAAGCGGTGGTATATTATGTATAACCTTTTCCAAGTATACAGCACGTCCTGTTTCACTAATATTCTTTACGCTTGGGATATCCGCCACAAGGTGGCGCAGTGGACTGCAGAAGAGACTTGTGGCATCTCCCGGCCCTATAAAAGGACAGGAACCTCCCACAAAGTCCCAGTTTCCTTCTGCAGTCTGGACTGCGAAGATAGAAGATGGCTCTCTATATTACGCAGGCGAGCGGGGCTTACCAGCCTGCTGCCCTGCAGGACTATTTCCACCCGTTCTGGACCCACTGCCTTCCAGCCTCGGCTGCCTGGTTCGGGTGAAGGTAGGACAGCGCCAAGGTCAGGTGCTTGAGGAGCGCTGCTCCAACCGCAATCCCTGTGCCTACAAGGGTAGGCAGTTCAGGCTTATGGTGAGCCTTGTGGGATGCCCCTTCCTGCCTTATTGTGGGCCTCCTCCCTAGCTAAGCATGCTTTGGGTGCGCCTACGGTTGCTCTTCCCCGCCTCGCTCTCTCCCTGGGGAGCTCTCCGTGGGGGGGGGGGGCTAGACGGTGTGTTTCACATTGTATTTTGTCTGCTTTTTACTCTTATTGTCCGCGCTCGCAGCCGCACCGTTTTGTACGGCGCTCCGCGGCTGGTGGCGACATTCTCCTCATGTTGCTGCGCTGTCATTGGCGCTGGGGGGTCACGTGGAGCGCGATTCGCTCTCTTCGGGGGGGCGGCGGCTCAAGGTCCTTGCGGGCTCCATTTTGTTTGGAGTTTGTCTTCTCCTGACCTGTGGTACTTCGGTGCGCTGCTGGCCTGCCTGGATGTGCGATCGGCTTCTTGGTCCGTGAGTCCCCTTCGGGGTTGTATTGTGCTCTTGTCACCACATTATGGGAATGTTATGTGTGGTTTTCTTATGTCTTTCAGGCGGGATAAATGTGACTGTGGTTTCCCCTGGCCCTCTTCCCTTCCTTCTCCCACCTTCCCTAGCAGGGTTTTGGGGCTTCCCGGGTGGCTCTTGTTAGCCTTAACCCTATACTTACCAGTGTGCCCACTCTAATCACCATATGGAGGCTTCCGGGGATAATGTGCTTGGGGTTCCTTCGGGACAAGCCCAGCTGTGTGCCGCGTGTGGGGTATCCCCTGTGAGTGACGGTGTCTGGGTATGTGTGCCCTGCGCCCAGAAGGTACTTGCGCTGCAGTCTGGGTTGCCTGCTACACTGCCCAGCTCTGCGCCCCCTTCTACATCACCTACCCCCCCCGCGCCTGCATTTGACCCCTAGTGAGGGACATGCTAGTGGGGAATCAAACTATGACTTGGCCTTGCGGGTGGCCAGTCTGGAAAGGCATATGGCTGGGCCGGTCCCTCGTAAGGCTTCTGGCAAGAAGCGGCATTCTACTCCCGCTGTTTCCCTTTTTCCTGAGGAGGATGAGAGACAGTTTTCTTTCCCTGGCCTGTACCCCCTATAAGAGGGGGAACTTTTCTCTGATTCCTCTGAGGAGCAGCAGGAGGTTTATGGTGGTACTGGGTCTCCTTTTGGAGAAGACTCGTGGTCTCCTGATGATACTGACAGGCTGTTGGCTAACATTTTTGAAGTACTGTGTATTACACCTCCTGTCCCGGCTAAGAGGCAGCAGGGTGAGCTTTTTCACTCTGTTAAACAACGCTTGGAGTTCCCCTTCAATAATTTGGTGCTCAAGTCCAAGCAGATTGCCCGCGGTGTCTAAGAGTTGGGACTGGAGGTATCCATTTCCTGCTGATGTGGTTAAGTGCTGGTCGTGTCCCCCCGAGGTGGATGCTCCCGTGCTTGGGTTGTCCAATACCTCGGTCATGCATTCCCCTGACACTTCTACTCTGAGGGATGGTAAGGATCGTTGTGTTGATCAGCTGGCCTGTCACACATTTGCTTGTGCAGGGACTGCGCTGCGCCCTGTGTGCGCTTCTGCCATCACGGCTCTTGCTATTAAAGGAATACTTAAGTGCCTTCTGGATAATGCCTCGGATGCCAATAGGGGGTATGAGTATAGATCCCTCCTGCTTTGCTATGAATTTGTGGCATTTATTCTTTCTGCTATGGCTGATGCGATCAGGATGGGTGGTAAGACTTCTGCCCTTTTGGTGGCTATACGCCGCTCTTTTTGGCTGCGTCAGTGGGCAGCTGATAATGCTGCTAAGAAGGCTCTCATTGGCTTCCCCTTTACAGGGCTACGGCTCTTTGGGGAGCGTCTGGATCTGTTTGCTAAGGATGGTAGGCTGCCTCAACGCAGGAGGCAACCGCGGCCCTTTCGGGGGGCTGGTTCTTCCCTCCCCTCCTTCCGTGCTCCCAGGTCTGGTCGGGGTGCACCATTTGCAGGGGCTCGTAGAGTCCGCTTTTTATAGGGTAGCTCCTCCCACCTCCCCTCTCCACCAGTCACAATGTAGGACAGCAGCAGAGATGGGAGGGGGCTGCCCGCCAGAGCAAACTCAGAGCCTCCTAATGTGGACCATGAATCCCAGAAGGGCACCCCAAACTGTCAAGAATCGGGGAATCCCAGCCAGGAGCACATTGTCTGGCCTGACTCTGCCCGAATGCAGACACAGCAAGGACTCAGAAGCATCAGACCACAAGGGTGGTCATCTGGCGCAAGGAGCCCCCTTGGCATCCAAGCGGCACCGTGGAGTTACCCGCCAGCCCAACCAGGACTGGGGCCACTGATATTGGGGTAGAGGCTGCATGTTCTCAGCCAAGATAAGCACCTCTCTGGTCCCACTCTTCTAGGCCCAAGGACCCCCTATCCTTCTCCTACTAACCCTTCCTATTCTCCCTACAGAGGTATTGGCTGGATCCGCCGAGTATGGTACAGGGCCCTCCTGAACGACCATGGCCGATCCCGCTTCCTGGAGCTTCCACCGTCAGATTTACAGTTTCCCGTGTGGACACGCACAGCCCTACCTGCACCTACCTGGTAAGTGGACCTCAATTACATTTTTGGGGATGCCCATAGACTGGAATCAGCTTCCTTAGGTAACTGAATCCTTTTGTGAAAATCAAAATTAGTTCAACAATGCCGCACACCATCCCAGAATAGTATCCTATTAGTGGGTGCAAACTAATTATCTCTCACAATATGATCTATTCTCCAACAGATCCATCAAGGCCACCAGGTGGTCCAATCCGAGTTCAATGCAAATGACACTTAAATGAATATCATGAAAGTCCAATCTCCACTATTGCAATTCTAAGATGACCCAATGATAAAAGAGCAATGATATGTTACAGGGCAAGCAGATAGGGATCCAACGTTTCAGACCTGGATGGGTCCTTCCTCAGGGAGGCAAAAAAGCGGTGGTATATTATGTATAACCTTTTCCAAGTATACAGCACGTCCTGTTTCACTAATATTCTTTACGCTTGGGATATCCGCCACAAGGTGGCGCAGTGGACTGCAGAAGAGACTTGTGGCATCTCCCGGCCCTATAAAAGGACAGGAACCTCCCACAAAGTCCCAGTTTCCTTCTGCAGTCTGGACTGCGAAGATAGAAGATGGCTCTCTATATTACGCAGGCGAGCGGGGCTTACCAGCCTGCTGCCCTGCAGGACTATTTCCACCCGTTCTGGACCCACTGCCTTCCAGCCTCGGCTGCCTGGTTCGGGTGAAGGTAGGACAGCGCCAAGGTCAGGTGCTTGAGGAGCGCTGCTCCAACCGCAATCCCTGTGCCTACAAGGGTAGGCAGTTCAGAATTATGGTGAGCCTTGTGGGATGCCCCTTCCTGCCTTATTGTGGGCCTCCTCCCTAGCTAAGCATGCTTTGGGTGCGCCTACGGTTGCTCTTCCCCGCCTCGCTCTCTCCCTGGGGAGCTCTCCGTGGGGGGGGGGGGGGCTAGACGGTGTGTTTCACATTGTATTTTGTCTGCTTTTTACTCTTATTGTCCGCGCTCGCAGCCGCACCGTTTTGTACGGCGCTCCGCGGCTGGTGGCGACATTCTCCTCATGTTGCTGCGCTGTCATTGGCGCTGGGGGGTCACGTGGAGCGCGATTCGCTCTCTTCGGGGGGGCGGCGGCTCAAGGTCCTTGCGGGCTCCATTTTGTTTGGAGTTTGTCTTCTCCTGACCTGTGGTACTTCGGTGCGCTGCTGGCCTGCCTGGATGTGCGATCGGCTTCTTGGTCCGTGAGTCCCCTTCGGGGTTGTATTGTGCTCTTGTCACCACATTATAGGAATGTTATGTGTGGTTTTCTTATGTCTTTCAGGCGGGATAAATGTGACTGTGGTTTCCCCTGGCCCTCTTCCCTTCCTTCTCCCACCTTCCCTAGCGGGGTTTTGGGGCTTCCCGGGTGGCTCTTGTTAGCCTTAACCCTATACTTACCAGTGTGCCCACTCTAATCACCATATGGAGGCTTCCGGGGATAATGTGCTTGGGGTTCCTTCGGGACAAGCCCAGCTGTGTGCCGCGTGTGGGGTATCCCCTGTGAGTGACGGTGTCTGGGTATGTGTGCCCTGCGCTCAGAAGGTACTTGCGCTGCAGTCTGGGTTGCCTGCTACACTGCCCAGCTCTGCGCCCCCTTCTACATCACCTACCCCCCCCCCCGCGCCTGCATTTGACCCCTAGTGAGGGACATGCTAGTGGGGAATCAAACTATGACTTGGCCTTGCGGGTGGCCAGTCTGGAAAGGCATATGGCTGGGCCGGTCCCTCGTAAGGCTTCTGGCAAGAAGCGGCATTCTACTCCCGCTGTTTCCCTTTTTCCTGAGGAGGATGAGAGACAGTTTTCTTTCCCTGGCCTGTACCCCCTATAAGAGGGGGAACTTTTCTCTGATTCCTCTGAGGAGCAGCAGGAGGTTTATGGTGGTACTGGGTCTCCTTTTGGAGAAGACTCGTGGTCTCCTGATGATACTGACAGGCTGTTGGCTAACATTTTTGAAGTACTGTGTATTACACCTCCTGTCCCGGCTAAGAGGCAGCAGGGTGAGCTTTTTCACTCTGTTAAACAACGCTTGGAGTTCCCCTTCAATAATTTGGTGCTCAAGTCCAAGCAGATTGCCCGCGGTGTCTAAGAGTTGGGGCTGGAGGTATCCATTTCCTGCTGATGTGGTTAAGTGCTGGTCGTGTCCCCCCGAGGTGGATGCTCCCGTGCTTGGGTTGTCCAATACCTCGGTCATGCATTCCCCTGACACTTCTACTCTGAGGGATGGTAAGGATCGTTGTGTTGATCAGCTGGCCTGTCACACATTTGCTTGTGCAGGGACTGCGCTGCGCCCTGTGTGCGCTTCTGCCATCACGGCTCTTGCTATTAAAGGAATACTTAAGTGCCTTCTGGATAATGCCTCGGATGCCAATAGGGGGTATGAGTATAGATCCCTCCTGCTTTGCTATGAATTTGTGGCATTTATTCTTTCTGCTATGGCTGATGCGATCAGGATGGGTGGTAAGACTTCTGCCCTTTTGGTGGCTATACGCCGCTCTTTTTGGCTGCGTCAGTGGGCAGCTGATAATGCTGCTAAGAAGGCTCTCATTGGCTTCCCCTTTACAGGGCTACGGCTCTTTGGGGAGCGTCTGGATCTGTTTGCTAAGGATGGTAGGCTGCCTCAACGCAGGAGGCAACCGCGGCCCTTTCGGAGGGCTGGTTCTTCCCTCCCCTCCTTCCGTGCTCCCAGGTCTGGTCGGGGTGCACCATTTGCAGGGGCTCGTAGAGTCCGCTTTTTATAGGGTAGCTCCTCCCACCTCCCCTCTCCACCAGTCACAATGTAGGACAGCAGCAGAGATGGGAGGGGGCTGCCCGCCAGAGCAAACTCAGAGCCTCCTAATGTGGACCATGAATCCCAGAAGGGCACCCCAAACTGTCAAGAATCGGGGAATCCCAGCCAGGAGCACATTGTCTGGCCTGACTCTGCCCGAATGCAGACACAGCAAGGACTCAGAAGCATCAGACCACAAGGGTGGTCATCTGGCGCAAGGAGCCCCCTTGGCATCCAAGCGGCACCGTGGAGTTACCCGCCAGCCCAACCAGGACTGGGGCCACTGATATTGGGGTAGAGGCTGAATGTTCTCAGCCAAGATAAGCACCTCTCTGGTCCCACTCTTCTAGGCCCAAGGACCCCCTATCCTTCTCCTACTAACCCTTCCTATTCTCCCTACAGAGGTATTGGCTGGATCCGCCGAGTATGGTACAGGGCCCTCCTGAACGACCATGGCCGATCCCGCTTCCTGGAGCTTCCACCGTCAGATTTACAGTTTCCCGTGTGGACACGCACAGCCCTACCTGCACCTACCTGGTAAGTGGACCTCAATTACATTTTTGGGGATGCCCATAGACTGGAATCAGCTTCCTTAGGTAACTGAATCCTTTTGTGAAAATCAAAATTAGTTCAACAATGCCGCACACCATCCCAGAATAGTATCCTATTAGTGGGTGCAAACTAATTATCTCTCACAATATGATCTATTCTCCAACAGATCCATCAAGGCCACCAGGTGGTCCAATCCGAGTTCAATGCAAATGACACTTAAATGAATATCATGAAAGTCCAATCTCCACTATTGCAATTCTAAGATGACCCAATGATAAAAGAGCAATGATATGTTACAGGGCAAGCAGATAGGGATCCAACGTTTCAGACCTGGATGGGTCCTTCCTCAGGGAGGCAAAAAAGCTGTGGTATATTATGTATAACCTTTTCCAAGTATACAGCACGTCCTGTTTCACTAATATTCTTTACGCTTGGGATATCCGCCACAAGGTGGCGCAGTGGACTGCAGAAGAGACTTGTGGCATCTCCCGGCCCTATAAAAGGACAGGAACCTCCCACAAAGTCCCAGTTTCCTTCTGCAGTCTGGACTGCGAAGATAGAAGATGGCTCTCTATATTACGCAGGCGAGCGGGGCTTACCAGCCTGCTGCCCTGCAGGACTATTTCCACCCGTTCTGGACCCACTGCCTTCCAGCCTCGGCTGCCTGGTTCGGGTGAAGGTAGGACAGCGCCAAGGTCAGGTGCTTGAGGAGCGCTGCTCCAACCGCAATCCCTGTGCCTACAAGGGTAGGCAGTTCAGAATTATGGTGAGCCTTGTGGGATGCCCCTTCCTGCCTTATTGTGGGCCTCCTCCCCAGCTAAGCATGCTTTGGGTGCGCCTACGGTTGCTCTTCCCCGCCTCGCTCTCTCCCTGGGGAGCTCTCCGTGGGGGGGGGGGGCTAGACGGTGTGTTTCACATTGTATTTTGTCTGCTTTTTACTCTTATTGTCCGCGCTCGCAGCCGCACCGTTTTGTACGGCGCTCCGCGGCTGGTGGCGACATTCTCCTCATGTTGCTGCGCTGTCATTGGCGCTGGGGGGTCACGTGGAGCGCGATTCGCTCTCTTCGGGGGGGCGGCGGCTCAAGGTCCTTGCGGGCTCCATTTTGTTTGGAGTTTGTCTTCTCCTGACCTGTGGTACTTCGGTGCGCTGCTGGCCTGCCTGGATGTGCGATCGGCTTCTTGGTCCGTGAGTCCCCTTCGGGGTTGTATTGTGCTCTTGTCACCACATTATAGGAATGTTATGTGTGGTTTTCTTATGTCTTTCAGGCGGGATAAATGTGACTGTGGTTTCCCCTGGCCCTCTTCCCTTCCTTCTCCCACCTTCCCTAGCGGGGTTTTGGGGCTTCCCGGGTGGCTCTTGTTAGCCTTAACCCTATACTTACCAGTGTGCCCACTCTAATCACCATATGGAGGCTTCCGGGGATAATGTGCTTGGGGTTCCTTCGGGACAAGCCCAGCTGTGTGCCGCGTGTGGGGTATCCCCTGTGAGTGACGGTGTCTGGGTATGTGTGCCCTGCGCTCAGAAGGTACTTGCGCTGCAGTCTGGGTTGCCTGCTACACTGCCCAGCTCTGCGCCCCCTTCTACATCACCTACCCCCCCCCCCGCGCCTGCATTTGACCCCTAGTGAGGGACATGCTAGTGGGGAATCAAACTATGACTTGGCCTTGCGGGTGGCCAGTCTGGAAAGGCATATGGCTGGGCCGGTCCCTCGTAAGGCTTCTGGCAAGAAGCGGCATTCTACTCCCGCTGTTTCCCTTTTTCCTGAGGAGGATGAGAGACAGTTTTCTTTCCCTGGCCTGTACCCCCTATAAGAGGGGGAACTTTTCTCTGATTCCTCTGAGGAGCAGCAGGAGGTTTATGGTGGTACTGGGTCTCCTTTTGGAGAAGACTCGTGGTCTCCTGATGATACTGACAGGCTGTTGGCTAACATTTTTGAAGTACTGTGTATTACACCTCCTGTCCCAGCTAAGAGGCAGCAGGGTGAGCTTTTTCACTCTGTTAAACAACGCTTGGAGTTCCCCTTCAATAATTTGGTGCTCAAGTCCAAGCAGATTGCCCGCGGTGTCTAAGAGTTGGGACTGGAGGTATCCATTTCCTGCTGATGTGGTTAAGTGCTGGTCGTGTCCCCCCCGAGGTGGATGCTCCCGTGCTTGGGTTGTCCAATACCTCGGTCATGCATTCCCCTGACACTTCTACTCTGAGGGATGGTAAGGATCGTTGTGTTGATCAGCTGGCCTGTCACACATTTGCTTGTGCAGGGACTGCGCTGCGCCCTGTGTGCGCTTCTGCCATCACGGCTCTTGCTATTAAAGGAATACTTAAGTGCCTTCTGGATAATGCCTCGGATGCCAATAGGGGGTATGAGTATAGATCCCTCCTGCTTTGCTATGAATTTGTGGCATTTATTCTTTCTGCTATGGCTGATGCGATCAGGATGGGTGGTAAGACTTCTGCCCTTTTGGTGGCTATACGCCGCTCTTTTTGGCTGCGTCAGTGGGCAGCTGATAATGCTGCTAAGAAGGCTCTCATTGGCTTCCCCTTTACAGGGCTACGGCTCTTTGGGGAGCGTCTGGATCTGTTTGCTAAGGATGGTAGGCTGCCTCAACGCAGGAGGCAACCGCGGCCCTTTCGGGGGGCTGGTTCTTCCCTCCCCTCCTTCCGTGCTCCCAGGTCTGGTCGGGGTGCACCATTTGCAGGGGCTCGTAGAGACCCTTGGGGCCGGGGTAGAGGCCGTGGTCGCCCCGGGCTCTCATGGGGTCCCAAGTCCAAATCTTCCCCCAAGCCCCCTTAGGCATGAGGAGGCGCCCTCACCCATCCGGGTGGGGGGACGGTTGCGGCTCTTTGCTCACGTTTGGAGACTGCGCGTCTCAGATTGGATTCAGGAGGTGGATTCAGGAGGTGGTGTCCTCCGGTTACAAGATAGAGTTTGCAGCCTGGCCGCCCCCAAGATTCATCAGATCCCGGATGGTTCAAAATCTCTTGTCAGCTCAGGGCTTGCGGCTTGCGGTCCAAAGCCTTTTGGATTTGGGGGCCATTTGCCTAGTGCCCTTACAGGAAAGGGGCAGAGGTTTCTATTCCAATCTGCTCACTGTTCCCAAAACGACCTATCTTTACAGGTCATCAGAGATTTCTCATGTTCGCTCTGGAGGATCAGCACTACCAATTTGTGGCCTTACCGTTCGGTCTTACCTCAGCCCCTCGGGTCTTCACCAAGGAGCTGGCGGGGGTGATGGCTCTGTTGAGATCTCAGGGCATTCACATCCTTCCTTATCTGGACGACATTCTGATTGCGTCTCAGTCCTTCCATCAAGCCGAGCTGGATACCCAGATGGTGGTCTCTACGCTCGAGTCCTTCGGTTGGGTGATCAACTACCCCAAGTCTTCTCTGTCTCCCTCCTTGGTGAGGTCCTTTCTGGGCATGACTCTGGATACATCTCAGGTCAAGGTTTTTCTGCCTCAGCAGAAGGTGGAGAGCCTGCAGATGCAGGCACGGTCTCTGATTTCTTGCCCTCATCCCTCCAATCGGCAGGGGATGCAGCTGGTGGGCCTGATGGTGTCATGTTTCGAGGCGGTTCCCTATGCTCAGTTTCACATGAGAACTCTTTAGTTGCACCTCTTATCAGTTTGGGATTGGCACCCTGGGTCCCTGGATCAGACATTGTTCTGTCCCCTCTGGTCAGTCAGTCCCTCTTTTGGTGGCTGGACTCAAGGGATCTCCTAGTGGGCAGGACCTTTCTGCCTCCGTGCTGGGAGACTGTCACCACAGATGCCAGTCTGACAGGTTGGGGTTTTTTTTGGAAGTCTCTGAAGTTCCAGGGTCAGTGGGGCCCTCAGGAGGCTCATGCCCCCATCAACATTCTGGAACTGCGGGCGATAAGGTTGGTCCTTTCCCAGTTGACCCCACACCTTCGGGGTTGGGCGGTTCAGATCCGATCAATCATCAGGGAGGGACTCGGAGCAAGCGAGCCCTCAAGGAAGTGTCCCTGATACTGTCCTGGGCGGAGGAGAATGTCCCCTGCATCTAGGCACTTTACCCCTGCATGTGGAGGCAGACTCTTTGAGCAGGGGGATGTCTCGGTTGGGGGAGTGGTCCCTCAGCAACAGGGTGTTTCACTCCCTGTGCCACCGATGGGGTCTGCCGGATGTGGACCTGTTTGCTTCACGTCACAATCACAAACTTCCATTCTGTGTCTCTCTCTCACAGGACCCTCTGGCCTTTGCCACGGATGCGCTGGCAATGCCTTGGAAGTGGTTTCGGCTTCTCTATGTGTTCCCTCCGTTTCCTCTGTTGGGCAGGGTTCTGCGCAAGGTAGCCCAGGAAGGGGTGCCAACCATTCTGGTGGCCCCCTGTTGGCCAAGAAGGGTGTGGTTCGCAGACATTGTGCAGTTGGCAGTAGATCAGTACGTCCTGCCCAAGGATCCAGATCTGCTTACTCAGGGGCAGCTGTGCCATCCCAATTTACAAACGCTGGCTTTAACGGCTTGGCTGCTGAAACCACCATCTTGATGGAAAAGGGTTTGCCTGCCTCTGTTGTTGATACCATGATTAGGGCTAGGAAGAATTCCTCGTCCTTTATTTACTACAGGGTCTGGCATGCTTACATTGCCTGGTGTGAGTCCAAATCTCTTCCCTGTCGGGGAAGGGTTTTTCCCTCCGACTAAGTCCACTATCAGCAAGTGGATTCATCAGGCGGTGGTGCAAGCCTATTCTGCTAAGGGGAAGAAACTCCCTTCCGCCTTACTGCTCATTCCACTCGTGCTATTGGGGCCTCTTGGGCCTTTCAGCACCAGGCTTCTGTTGAACAAGTTTGTAAGGCCGCAACTTGGTCTTCCGTTCATACTTTTTCCAAATTTTACAAGGTTGATGTAAGGGCCTCAGCTGATGCTGCTTTTGGTCGCAAAGTTCTTCAGGCGGCAGTGGTTTAAACTGCCCGCTGTTGTTCTTGGGGATCCCACCCTACTTTATGGACACTGCTTTTGGACGTCCCAATGATTAAAGAATATTAGTGAAACAGGACGTGCTGTATACTTGGAAAAATACAATTCTGTGAATACTCAGCTGTAGAATTGATTTTGTAGTATACAGCACGTCCTGTTTCACCCCTCCCTTGTTATCATTATTCTTGGTTACCTCTGTATGGTGATTTGTTCAGATGTTTGGTTGGGGTTTCCTTTATTATTTTTCTCCCGGGTTCTTGTCTAACTTCTTTGTAACACTGGGAATTTGTGGAAGGTTCCTGTCCTTTTATAGGGCCGGGAGATGCCACAAGTCTCTTCTGCAGTCCACTGCGCCACCTTGTGGCGGATATCCCAAGCGTAAAGAATATTAGTGAAACAGGACGAGCTGTATACTACAAAATCAATTCTACAGGTGAGTACTCACAGAATTGTATTTTTGCACAATTATTAATACACATTGAATTGCAATCTATAAAACCCATGTAGTAAGGTGTGCTTTCTCAATTACATTTTTATTTAGTAACTGAATCCTTTTCTCTCCCACAACAGGCATCTCCAGCCCTTCACCCATCCAAGACCCAGAGGAAAAAACCCACCTGAACCATGTTAATCTTCTGCACCCCTGCAATTAATAAACCCCTATTTAAAGGCAAGGTTTAGGTATAGGAGTGTTTTTTTGTATCATTCTACCACACAGAGAGGCTAGGAGGTGGGAAAAAAACTGGATAAAGAAAATCCTATTTTTCAAGGAACATAAGTATCAAGCCACATTTTGATGACTCTAGCCAAATTAGTAGTATCAAACCTATTAGAAAACCTTCTGTTACAGAGGGTCATGTTCATTTTTTAGGATGCCCTCTACAGGCTTTGTGTTATTTTAATGAGGAATACTGAAGATTTCCTGTGCTCCCAGTCGGCGCTAGGGGTCTCTAGCGCATAGGCTTATACAAGCCCTGAGTTAGCGCCCAACGGCCGTCCAGGAGCAGTAGAACGCAGAGCAACGGCTGTCTGGAGTGCGGGTACAGAGAGCGTCTCGCAAAAGATTCTCTTCTATCGTCCTCCAGCAAAAATAATGAATAAGGCTCTAAACTTCAGACAGAAAGGCACACAAACAAATAACTGAAAACCACTGCAGTAAAGCCTGGCAGAGCAAAAGAAGGAAACACTGCATGTAGTATTACAAATTAACATTTTATTTACAATTATTTATTTTGTCCAATTACTTTTGAGCCCCTGAATGAAGAGATTGTGATTAAAAATGCTTTAGTTCCTCGCATTTTTATGCAATCTTTTTGTTTAACCCACTGAATTAAAGCTGAAAGTCTAAACTTCAACTGCATCTGAATTGTTTTGTTCAAAATTCATTGTGGTAATAAGCAGAACCAAAATTAGAAAAATGTTGCCTCTGTCCAAATATGTATGGACCTAATTGTACTGTTATCCAGGTCTCCTTCTAGCATGGATTGCAAGTCACATAACACAAAGTTGAAGCCAGGGCATCCTACTTCCACTGCAGCGTGTGCTGCGCCTTCATGTCCACCCTCAGATTCCTGGCTGGGGGGGTGTTTAAACCCCAGAGTATGGACTTCATGTTAAAATGCAATCCAAGAAAACAGTTGTTCACATATAACAATGGCCCCTGTATCAGTTTAGTTTAGTGCTGCTGTATAACCAGGGCTGTATTTAGAGTTCCTGCTGCCCTAGGCACTATTTGTGCTTACGCCCCCCCACAGCTAAGTGCACCAGGGGCATGCCTTTTAGGAATGCCCAATGTGTGAACGCCCACATCCCTGCAGCTGAGGCGATTCAGATATGCTGGGCATGGCAGCGCACCTTACACTGCAGAGAAACCCGCGATGTGACCGTTCCCTATGGTGATGCTCAGTCCAAAACAATGCTTTATGCAGTGCATTAGTATGTACACCATAAAGCAATGATCGGACAAGAGCCTGCACATACGCCATGGGAACAGCAGAAAGGTAAGTTAAGTTGTGGGTTTCACACTGTGGGGCATCAAAAATCAGGATGTCGCGGGGAAAAAAAACCCCATCAACGGCCGACCTAGAATCTAAAAGATTGCAGGGCCAGCCGTTGGCTTTTTCCCGGGGCATCCCGAATTGGGTTGGCCCGCTGTGTAAAACCGCCCAGGGCACTAGTAAGACTGACCTTTTCCCCAGGTCAACGAAGCATGCACAAGCTTGTCTCCAAATGGCTCTGATTGTTTTCTATGGGGAACTGCACTGCCCCATTCCCGGTTACACCTAGTGGCGAGCGCTCCTATCCCAAGCCTATCCCCATAGAAGTTAATGGAAGCTGTTTTTCCAAAGGAGTAAGCAGCTCGTATTGGCTTTGCGCCTGCGCATTCGCTGTGGGAACGCATATGGGGTGAGTTTTTGGGAGATTTCTGGGGTTTCATACAGTGGGGCATCCCAATTTGGATCTGAACAAAACCCAAGAAGTCAAAATCTCTGGTTATATTCCGCTTTAAGCAACCCAAAACCAGGGGGCAGCAAAAACTGGTCCACTTTAACAGGGACTATGGCCAGTGGCATAACTACATGTGACTGGGCCCTAGTGTGAACATGAAATGGGGCCCTTTCAAGACTCAGATAACTTTTTCCAGACTTTTCATTTAATTGGATGCAGCTAGACAACTGAAACAAGAGAGATTAATGGAGCTTCCTCTCTAAAGATGATGCCAAGTAAGCACAAATCTGATAAAGAGGGAAGAGGGGTGACACTGATGGGGCCCCCTTGGTTTACAATGTGGTTGCATCCCCTATGGTTACACCCTGGTAGCTGTCATCCTTGGGGCATCCCAAATTGGGATGCCCCACTGTGTAAACCCCTCTCCCTGGAACACTCACCCTCTCCCGGAGCCCTCATCGCATCTGTGCGTTCTGGCTGCATCCCCACTCACCTGTTGGGGGATACGGCTGGCGGTGCCGCTTGGCCAAAAAGAGCCAAGTGACAGAGAGCCTGCTGATTAGCTGAGCGAGCCGCTCAGCCAATCAGTGCATTCACTCTCGCCCGAGTCTGTGCCATGGGGGTGGAAGGAAGGTGAGTGAAACAGGGCCACCTGGGGGGGGGGTACACACAGCGGGGCATCCCAATTTGGGATGCTGCTGCAGAGAGGAACAACACACAGGAAAGTAAAATTAATGTGTGGGGTTCCTCTTTAACATGTTAGCTGGTACCTTGTCCTGCTGCTGGAAATCATGGAGGGCTGAGCGCTGCGCACAGGAGGAGGATGATCTTCCAGCTGCAGTGTAGCCGGCAGCCCACACACTGAGCTGAAGGGAGGAGGAGGAGGGAAAGAGCCACCATCACACTGCTCCGATCATACTTGCTGCTGAGGGAGGGGGCGGGGCCGCGTGGGAGGAGAGGGGGGCCACTCTGCCTGCACGTGTAAAGGAATGTGGGATTGCATTGAAGTGTGAGAGTGTCAGGGCAGCATCACAAATCCCCCAAAGCCCCCAACTCCCACACTTATCTGGCACGCCTCTCCTGTCATAGGAAGGAGACAGGTGGCGGCTGAGAGCAGGGGCGGGGCGGGGGATTGCCTGTACAGTTGCGTCAGCTGCCCATTGTGGTAAACAGCAGGAACGGGGTGCATGTTCGCCACCTTTCCCGCATCGCCGGGGGGCACCACTGCATGCGTTTTTTTTTTTTTAATTGTTACTGACCTCCGCCCCGTACCCACCCCTGTCTGTAGCTCCGCCCTAGGCACGTGCCTTCCTTTGCCTAGTGGCAAATACGGCCCTGTGTATAACTTTAAACCGGACCTTCACCATGATTTAAGGAAAAGCCCAAACTTTTAAAAAACGGTTCCCCAGCATCTAAAATTAATATAGTGACTAAAAACGTAAAATATCTTATTATTCCTTCCCCCACTGGGCTGCAACTCTGTTCAGGAACTTAGGATACGGGCGCCGCCATCTTGACTCAGAGAAGCATCACACTTACTGAGGAGAGGAGATTGGATAAGGTACAGGGGGGTGGGTTATAGCTGTGCTTTGCTCAGACAGAGCAGAGCTGGGGTCAGGGAAAGGTCAGAAGTCCCAGAATGCAGAGCGACACAGTCAGGAGGCACTTCCTGTTTGCAGGCTGCCTGATAAGATGGCGGCTTCCATAAGCCGCCATCTTGGATGTTTAAAGGCTCATAACATGCAATAGATGCAGGTAGGATGATTTTTAATGTGGGCAATCTGTATGTACAGGGTGTGGGAAACATATAAGATAGACTCTTATTCAGAGTGAAGGTCCGCTTTAAATAGGTAGAAAGCTGGCAGCTCTGACAGTGGCTTCATATTTCCAGCAGTAAACACAGTTGGAATAGATGGGTGTGGGTGACACAGAGGTTGTCACACTTTCACCTGGAAAAGAGATTAGAAAGTTCCGCCTTGCTATAAAAATCGAGGCAAGGATCCACAGCACAGAGCATCTCAAACCCAGGTGACCCGCCACCGTCTCTTCTCTCCAGCACATAGTTCTCAATGTCACAATGGCGGGAGCAAAACTGCTGCTGTTCTCTCTGGCTATAGGACTCACTGCCTACTACTTCTATGACACGGAGACTATTACTCCAGGTAAGAAAGCTTTACTGTCACACAATATATACATTGTGATAGGTTCCTGGGAGCTGCCGCACTGTCAGTCTGGCACTGTCTGCTGCTGTCAGTTTTAGTGTTGGTGTAATGACTGTATCTCTGCATTCAGCATTTTCTATGTCTGCATGTGTGTGTGTTGTGTTGGTGAAAAATATAAAATACACCACCTTGCAAATGATTATGCAAATAAAATTTTTATCTGACCTAAATGGTTGATGCAAATGACAGTCAGTATAACTTTTATCGACTGTTAAGAGTATGAATCAGATTTTATTGAACAAACCTTCAAATGATAACATTATTTTTTCACAAATTACTCAAAGTTTACCAATCCTATGACTACTAAACTGATAAATGACCTTCCTCTGACGCCAAGACAGCCAATATTTTGCTCAATAGACTCGACAGCCTTGAGAGTGATTGGTGGTACCAAAAGGCTAATACTGATTGTATCAGCAGTCACAAAAAAAATGATTCTCCAAAATTGGATTCATACTAATCTCCCTCCTTCCGACACTTTATGGAAAAATTACAACACGTTTTTAAGTTTGACTGGGCTGACGCAATATTGGATATGGATGGAAATAAGGACACCCAACTTCTTTAAAACTTGGGAAAGCTTTATTGATACACTACATATAGAAATCAAATATAAACTATACCAAACGTTCAGGGACACTGCTTGGTACTTGGCAAGAACAATAGAAGGAAACCATCCAGTGGATCTGTCTGGTATGGGTGTTGCTGGGGCGTCGCGGTCCTCGCCTTAATTAGCCTACCTCTACAGGGACAAACGATGATGCATGCAGCAACAATTTTAGTAAGACAATTGATGTTAATTTACCTTAAGGCAAAAGGAAATAATGCATTGGCTTTGCTGAACGTGATGCTTTTTCTCTCTATTTTTTGTGGTTTACAAATACGATTGTACCAAAGCCTATCTTATGTACATTGTACTTATGTTGAAAACAAATAAAAAAAAATTACCAATCCTAATGTTTATACACAACAGAGTTTCAATACATTTTATAAGCTGTAAAGAACTAAAAATACACAGCCATAGAGGGATGCAGATGATGCCACTTCCGATCCTGAAGTGTATCTATGCTTCTATTCAGCTTTTTGGCCCGCTTATTTGTATGCCCATACAAAAACACTGGAGGAGAGCCGCGCCTGCTGATGATGCAGCCTTGTTGAAACATGTTGGCCATCCACTACTCCAATCCATCTGGACCATCCAGGGTTGCATGGCCCTCATCAGTAAACAAGACGGGTAAACGGGTGGGGGTCTTGGCCCCGCCGCTATACGCCACTCTGGGGGTTATGCAGAATGCTGGAGCCCCCCGTACATAACCCCCCGGGACGCCTGTAAATCTTACCTTAGCCTCGATCCTCCACCGGGAACACAGCGCTGCAATGTACAAAAAGTATATCATTATGACACTTAAAGTGGACCAACACCCAGGGGGGATCGGCCCGTGAATCTTATAGATCAGATCCCTCCCCGCGGGGCATCCGAAATCGGGATGTCACGCGGGGTGAAACCCCCCAGGAAGGCCAGAAACCTTACCTTAACCCCCGTTCCAATGGTGCATGCGCGGGCGCGTCTCGCGCTTCCCTCTAGCAGGGCGCGCACCCACGCCCGCCGTTTGTGAATGGCCGGCGCGGCCGTGCTCCCTGTTAGAAGGAAGCGCGAGACGCGCCCTCCAGCGCTCAGAGCCGCTGTGGTTGGACGCCGCTTGTACGTGCATACCACAGCGGCTCTGAGCGCTCTGATTGGACGAGCGCCCGTGTAGGAGCGTGGTGAGGTGAATGTTTCCGGGTGTTCTGGGGGGTTTCACACAGCGGGGCACCCCCGATCGGGGTGCCCCACCGAAGTGGACCAAAACCCAGGATAGTCAAAATCCTGGGTGTTGGTCCACTTTAAGGGTAAAGTCTACTTTCAATAGTTTTTTTCCCATTTTTTGGTGTCAAAAGCATGTCCTCAATGCGTTAGCGCTGAGCTTATCTAGTATTTGTTTTCTTATGCTAGCATATATGTGTTTTATGGAAGCAGTTTTCACTACCTGCAGTCTGTTGCTATTGACAACCGTACACCAAGTCTGTATATCTACAGGAGATCTACAAGATGTAAAACATAAGCAGCAGTGTTCTGTGCGTGCAAGGCTTACGTGTCTTTTCTTGTAGAGCTCTTTAACAGACTTGGTGTACAGCAGCTCAAAAAATGCCTGGAAGCATAACTGCACTTCAGGATCGGCGATGGCATCATCTGCATCCCTCTATGGCTGTCCAGGACCACAGCAGCAATTCAGCCATGGCAGGTGTAGCCATGCACAGCTGTAGTGAGATGCGGGAGATGCTAGCAGCAGCCCCTATTTTCTGTCCAATGCACTCCTATACTATCGGCACCGCTGGAGGAACAGCGGACGAGCGCTGAAGGACATAGGGGCTGATGTTCTGGCATGGCCGTTTAGAGTTACGGGGACCCCAGCCCCTATGCCTATATGCCAGCGTGTAGCCTTGGAGGAGGTGGGGCTTGCATACAGGCTTTTCTTGACTAACAGACACATCCACCCTCCAGGAAAAGAAAATCTAATTTCAAACTTCAAGGTAGGATTTTAGAGTCTTGTTAAAAAACACAAACTGGGATCATCAGCATAACCAGGGTTATGTATACTGAACCATGACTTTAAAGTCCCTACAGGTATATAAAAAAAACACCACAGGCTTGTTACCAGTCCTGAGGGCTGCATCGCTCCTGTTTTCTGTTCAGGAGCTGCTAGTGTGTTCCTGGCCAGCCTTTGGTGGGTGCCACTGCTGCCAGTCACTCCCTCATTGATTGGCTGCAAGGGGTGCATCATGTGACTGTGAGGTTATATGCGGGCTGGAGGCTGGACTAAAGCGTGCTCTCAGATCTTAAAGTGGACCAACACCCAGGATTTTGACTATCCTGGGTTTTGGTCCACTTCGGTGGGGCACCCTGATCAGGGGTGCCCTGCTGTGTGAAACCCCCCAGAAAGCCCCAAAAACTCACCTCTCCCCGCTCCCACGTGACCGCTGCTGCCAATCCCCACCGGCGGACAAGCGGGAGACAGCGACGGACAAGAGAGCGTGCCCGCCGCCGCCTCCCACGCGTCACTCTTACAGGGCGCGCGCCCGCGCCGGCCATTCACAAACGGCCGGCGCGGGTGCGTGTCCTGCTAGAGGGACGCGCGGGAGGCGGCGGCGGCGGGCGCCGCTGGATCGAGGGGCAGGTAGGGAACTCATCGGGGTGCCCCGCAGTCAGGGGACTGATCGGTCCGGGAATCTTATAGATTCCCGGGCCGATCAGTGGAGGGTGTTGATTCACTTTAAGGGTGTTTTTTCGGAGAAAGGACCACTGCAGCCAGCAGGGTTTTTATTTGCCTTTGGGCCTTTGGATGATCTTGCCTTTGCAGTTTGTGCTAGGAAATGCCACAGTAATACCAGATATTGTTTTGGATCCTCCAGACATGGTTCGAGGAAAGAGAGTTCTGGTGACCGGCTCCAGTACAGGAATTGGAGAACAGATTGCTTTTAAGTTTTCAGAAATGGGAGCTCATGTTGTAGTCACAGCGCGGAGGCCCCAACGTCTACAAGAGGTACGTGTTACACTATGGTTTATGAAAGGTATGTTTCACCCTGCTAATCTATGACCTGAAATGATAATAATATGTAATACAAGTCATGTCATTTTTAAGTCATTTTTTTTATCGCACAAAAGTGAGAAAAAAAATCTCACAGTGCTGAATTAGCCCTATTGTTATTACCTTAGGAGATTTATTTATCTCCTAGGCAGGTTTAGTAATGTACACCTCCAGCCAGTTTTATTTTAACACTAGATGAGCTTTTGGGACACACAGGAAGAAGTTGTGCCATAACCACATAAATGGAGAGATCAGCTGCATTTATTGTTATTACTGCCCCATATTTGTGAACTATTTAAAGGCAACTGTTGGTGAACCATCTGGGCTCAGTAGATCATGCAGAACCGAAATTCAGACAAAGGTAAGGTAGCCTTTAAAGCTGGAAGTGAGGATGGATCTGTAACTTACATAGAAGAATATATTTGTGTATTAAAGCGGAAGCTATAGTCAAAAATGTCCTTAGTTCCGCTGTACGATATAGCTGCAGGACAGCGTGACCTGGGCTGCCCCACTGCACACCACTGCCATGAAAACAAGAAACCTGGCACCTGGATACTCACCACCTTCGGGCCTCTTCTGTGGCCACTGCAGTGCAGCCTAACAGGCCCCAGGGCCAGCGGCGGCCAGGAATAATAGGCCCGGCTGCTGGCCACGCTGATAGGCTGCTTGTGGTCACATGGGAGCCTCCTGGAGGCCAATAGGCCGTGCGAGCCTCCTGGAGGCCAATAGGCCGTGCCGCGGAGGGCACAGAAGAGGCCCGGAAGCAGTGAGTATCCAGGTGCCCAATTTCTTTTAACAGAAGCAATGCTCGGTGGCCAGCAGTGCCCCGCTGCTATATAGTACAGCGGAACCATGATTATTTTTAAAGGTAAATCAGGATCATACTTGTGCACATTTTAATTTTATTTAATCTGCCTACAGTCTCTTTTAAGGGCTGCAGGAGTCTATTTCTAAGATAGCTTCGAGGACCTGTCTAAGCAAAAACTACAACATTTATATTCACATTTGATCCCCTGGCTGCTCACTTGCAGCCGCCCAAGTTTATCAAGAGAAAATCAGTGGACAGGAGTCCGCCCCCTTTGACATCACAGTGAATGCCAGGCACTGACAGTACAGTAGGGAGCATGTGTGGGCTTCGGAACCCATGTGAATATAGAAGATTTAGACCAGGATCTGCTTCACAGGATCAGAGGTGAGTTAAAGGTAATTGCCATGTATTTTCATAAGCCACCCCATGTTTGAGTCTCAGTATTGCAAATTGCCTGTGTCATTGTTCTTAGGTGGCCAAGAAGTGTCTACAGTTAGGAGCAAGCTCAGCAAATTATGTGGTATCCGATATGGGAAACCTAACATCTGCTCAAAATGTGGCCCAAGAAGCAATAACCAAGCTGGGTAATTATGGACCTTATTTAATTTTTAAAAGACTTTGTGTTTGTGCTCAGTTTACTAGGCATGTCCTCTATTGGAAAGTGGAAGCACTAGGCACCACTGCCATCAGGGAAAGGTGAGTATTTTCAGCTTGGTTTCCCCCTGGCCTCACTGTTTACTCACCTCATTCCAAATCTGGATGCTATTGGCAGTGGGGGTTCAGCAGACCTACAGACATTTTCTCTGGAGAGCCACTTTAACAACCACCCTCTATTCTCAACAAAGCTGGAGGGCAGGGCTGGCTAATGCCCTTATTCATCAAGCGATAGCGCCAGGTAGTGTCTGACGAGCGCCAGGTAGCGGCAGCTAACGGCGACTACCGACTCAAGTACGCCCGGCGGCGGTCACAATGACGCATTTATCAAGCAAAATGAGGCTAGCGCCGGCGAGAGCGACGGCTAGCGCGGCATTCATCATGAAGCCGCCTGGACCGAACAGCGCCGCTGCAAATTCCCTCACAGCGCCAGGTATGAGCTGTCGCTCCCTGGCGATGTCCAATGCATTACAATGGAGCAATCTATAATTATTCATAATTAATTGGTATTCATTTTTTTTTTTTTTTTTAATGTCAAAAAATCGGAGACCACTTCTGCAATGTTAGGATTTATTTTTAAGTAAAAAAAAAAATTAAAAAAAATATGTGCAGAATTGATCTAACAAGTCTGATATTAATGTATTCATATTACAAAATGATTCTAAAAACATGTATAATGTTACATTCAAAAAATATGGTTGTTTAGGGGTTAAAAACTAGTTAATACACATCGCCGCCAGCGCTCTGGGGTTTAAACAAGGAATGGACAGCGACAGCACATTCGGAGCGTGATTTGTTGATGAATATGAAGCTAGCCGTTCGCTCTGGCCATTCGTTGTCAGGCGCTCACATACAACGCTGGACCTGTGAAACAGCGACCCCCCCAGCCCGTATTCAACATTACCGCACACCGACTGAGTCGCTGTCATCAAGCTAATGCCGGCCAAGCACAGTGAATACTGGCTGGCGCTGAAAAAATCACGCTACAGTCGCTCATCTGTCGCTACTTGGCGCTATTAATGAATCGGCCTCTAATTGTTTCTACTTTAAGGCATCTAAAAGGCTTATGTGTCAGATGCACTATGGAGCGAGTTTTGCTGGCAGGCCCAAACTTTCACAATTCACCATAATTCAGGGTGTATTTTAAAAGGAGCTAAATAAACAATGGAACCCGCTACAATAAGAAATATGAAAAGGAGACACGGAAATGAAAGAAACCACCAGTACTATGGCCATTCAGAATAAGGACAATAGGTCAAATCCGATGCAAAACAAACAACTATTAGAAAGCTGAATAGAAGCATGAGCTAGAATGAAAATTCCGAGCCCAAGCCCTAGCAGGAAGAATGCAATGATGAGGCACCATGCCAAGCTACAAGATGCAGAGCTGGGCAATCTGGGCTAGGAAGGAAACTGTTCTGGATAGCATACCCAACAACTAGCTGCATATGGCAAGAGTGGCTTCCTATGGCCGCTGGTAGATAGACTCCTACAACACTATCCTGGGATTGAAAGAAGAATCCTGATTATATAATACAGTTGTCCATACCTTCCAACTTTTCAGGGTGGGAAAGAGGGACAACTGTTCACTTAAACCATGCCATCTCATTGAGAGATGGATAAGAGATGTAACCATTACAATAATATAAACACTTCAGATAGGCAGATGAATCATTTATAGATGAAGATTAGCATGTTACACCTCAAAGAGGGACAGATGAGACCAACAAGGAACGGGGGGACATGGACTCAAAAGAGGGACAGTCACAAATGCCAACAAAACCTGCCAGCGAAAGACAAATCAGCAAATCAGTTAGGTATTTGAAGTGGGAGACATGTACATGTACTGATAGTTAGACCAGACCAACACCATAGCTCCCAACGTTTCAAAGCCGTAAAGAGGGACACATTTAAGCCATGCCTGGCCACACCCCCAGCCACACCCTTAAAGGGAAACAGCACCTAAGAATTAAATATAAATAAATTAATAAAAATAATAATAATACAGTGAGGGGCATCCCTTGTTACAGCCAGTTAGGTGTAACACAGCACACACAGACACACAACACAGCACAGCACACACACAACACAGAGCACACACACAACACAGCACACAACACACACACTCACCAGTTCAGCTCCTGCACGATCTTCAGCTAGGCTCCTTCCTGGAGCCCCGTCCCCACCCACTGAACCACCAATGAAATTTAACAAGAGAAAAAAAAAACCTGCCTCTCTGACGCCCCCTGCCACCGGCCCCAAGTATGCAGCTCAGTGCTCACACTCAGGGCCAGCGGAGGTGGGCGTCTGAGAGGCCGAGGCAACCTCCGGCCAGCAACAGGCGACGGCGCGGGACAGAGCGAGGATGGCGGAGGATAGAGCGAGGAAGGCGCGGGACAAGGGCATGCGCCACGGGACTCGGGACCACCGGAAAAAAATCGGGATTGTCCCAGGAAAATCTGGACGGTTGGGGAGTATGCGACACACCAAACAGTGCTCATACGCATCCCTCCCCAGGGAAATTTAGATTGCTGCACATAAAAATTCATTTATGCTTTTCTATCTCCTGTAAATTTTAAAAACAAATTGGTGTTTCATGAATCTGCAAGCCGTCTGCAAACAGGAAGTGCTGCTGGGCTTCCTGTCACTGTGCATTGTCAGTTATGTCAGTTGAATCCAGGCAGCAGCATGGCTGAGATGCTGGGAGAGGAAGCTCCAAAATGGCGCTACCACTAGAAAATCTGTGAGGTGGTGTTTCAGCTTGGAGTAGATGCAGAAGCAAATGTAAGTGCTGACAGTGATTCAGTATCATGCATGCAGATGGGGCAAGTGAGGTTTGGGGAGTTTTCTTTTCCAGCTGTGCAATGCTGTTGGTCCGGTTTAATTTCAATGGTAGTTTGGTTGTACAATTTTACCAAACCTATGATATATAGCATTTTTCCTTTACAGGTTTCTCAAACAGGTGTTGATTGCACAAAGATTGTACAACTCGATTCTAAATTCTATACAGTAGGTATAGCTACTAAAATAGATAGCAAGTATATAATAATATAAAGAGGGGCAGGTAAAAAGCTTAGAATTAATAGACTGAGTTAAACAAAACCCAGCCAGCCCTGGATTCTAAAAGACCTCAGGGCCAGCTGTCTCCAAAAATGTTGCCTAGTAGCGGCTCCTGCAGCGATGTAAACAACGCCCGCCACATCTCCAGCATCTCTGGACTGAGAAGCGCTGTAGTGCCAACCATTCAGATAGGCTGGGGACAGGAGCGTGCCCACGTCTAAAGGCAACTAAGGATGTGGTTAAGGCAATTGGGGATGTGGCTTCTCCTGCTCATTGTTGCTGGGGAGCCCCATTGCCGAATATGCACGGCATACGACGCTGATCTGACGAGAGTCCGCACATACACTCTGGGACTGGGCACAGGTACGTTTTTAATTGGTGATTTGGGGAGTCTCACATAGCACTCCAAATCAGGTTGCTCCTGGGGCAAGAAACAAAACCTGCGATTGTGAAAATCTAGGGTTTGGTTCCACTTTCAATGTTGCCTATTGTGGCAACTGGAGTTAGAGTGGACCAAAACCCACTGCGATCGGCCCAGGAATCTATAAGATTCCAAAGCTGATTGATTCCCTTCCCCCAGGGCATCCAAAATCGGGATGCCCCATTGTGTGAAACCCCCCAGGTCGTCCCATACACTTACCTTGCTTCCCAGTCCAACAGCACATGCGCGAGTCAAGGCCGCATCCCCTCTATCCCTCTAGCAGTACGCATGCCCGCGCCAGGCATTTGTGAATTATTCCCTATTACAGGGAAGCGAGGGATGCAGCCCCCAGCAGGCTCAGAGCCTCTGGCCTTAGACAAAGGCTTAGACGAGGTGACGCCAGCGGCTCAGAGTGTGCTGATTGGACGAGCAGCCACACATGCGTCGTAGGACCGGGAAGTGGTGAGTTAACTTCTGTGATCTGGGGGGTTTCACACAGCGGGGGAAAGGACCCTGGGGGAAAGGACCAAAACCCAGGATAGTCAAAATCGTCCACTTTAATCAGAATTGCAGTCTTGACTTTTAGAACTGAAAATGTCAGTGCTACATTGATGACTTTAATGAAACGAAGGGTTGGTGTTAGACAAATTTAGGCCCTGGGCAAAATTACAAATATATGTTTAATGACCCTGGGTCCCTGCTAACCTCCCCTCCCCATGGGCCCAGTCCCTGCTAACCTCCCCTCCCCATGGGCCCAGTCCCTGCTAACCTCCCCTCCCCATGGGCCCAGTCCCTGCTAACCTCCCCTCCCCATGGGCCCAGTCCCTGCTAACCTCCCCTCCCCATGGGCCCAGTCCCTGCTAACCTCCCCTCCCCATGGGCCCAGTCCCTGCTAACCTCCCCTCCCCATGGGCCCAGTCCCTGCCAACCTCCGCTCCCTGTGGGCCCAGTCCCTGCTAACCTCCCCTCCCCATGGGCCCAGTCCCTGCTAACCTCCCCTCCCCATGGGCCCAGTCCCTGCCAACCTCCGCTCCCTGTGGGCCCAGTCCCTGCTAACCTCCCCTCCCCATGGGCCCAGTCCCTGCTAACCTCCGCTCCCTGTGGGCCCATTCTCTGCTAACCTCCCCTCCCCTTGGGCCCAGTCCCTGCTACCTTCCCCCCCCCTTTGGGTCCAGTCCCTGCTAGCCACCCCTCCCCATGGGCCCAGCCCCTGCTAACCTGTGCTCCCTGTGGGCCCAGTCCCTGCTAACCTCCCCTCCCCATGGGCCCAGTCCCTGCTAACCTCTGCTCCCTGTGGGCCCATTCTCTGCTAACCTCCCCTCCCCTTGGGCCCATTCTCTGCTAACCTCCCCTCCCCTTGGGCCCAGTCCCTGCTAACTTCCCCCCCTTTGGGTCCAGTCCCTGCTAGCCCCCCCTCCCCATGGGCCCAGTCCCTGCTAACCTCCTCTGTGTTAGCTGCTATCAACCTGTATTCCCAGTCCTTGACATCCACCCCTGTGTGCCTAGTCCAGGGGTCATCCAGCACCTAAGGCAGGGGGCTCCTTTTCTGGTAGGTAACCCTGGGCAATTGCACCCCCCACTGTTGGCCCTGCTGAAACAAGGCCTCTTCTATTTCTGACAGGTGGAGTGGACTATCTGGTTTTGAATCACGTGGGAGGAGCGGGATCATTTGGATCTTTTCAAGGTGATATGGAAGCCATGCTAAGTTCTATCACTGTCAACTTTCTAAGTTACATCCAGTTGACGTCGACAGCACTGAAGGCCCTGCAGGAATCTCAGGGTAGCATTGTCATTATGTCTTCACTAAGTGGTAATATTCTCTATATATTTTCATCATTATTATTACTATTAATGACCTTCTGGTCATCAGGGAAGTTGTGGTTAATATTTGTATCAGTACAATCTGATAATGATCTGATTTATAGCATTCTTTTTATAGACATTAACCACAAAGATGTCCCTGTTTATCACCCGTGAATGCGCACATGCAGTGACTGGCGCCTCCTTGATCTGTGATGGAGGGTGGGCAGACAAGTAGCTCATATTCAAGAGGACCAACCACAGGGATTTTAACAATCCCGTGTTTTGGTCTATGCCCCCAGGACATTCTCACCTTGCCGGCTAGCCTATGGTGCATGTGCCGGCTTTCCTCATGTGTGCATATTAATTTGGGACTTAAAATGCTGAATATATGGATGCAGCAGGCATCCCTTGCTGCCTTACCAGCCTTTTGAGCATACCCACACCAGCCATTAAGATATGTGCAGTAGCTATAGAGGGATGGAGGGGATGCCAGCCCCTACATGCACTGTAGGATTGACAGAAAGGTAAGATTTACAGCAGGTGGAGTCACACAGCAGGGCATCCCATATTGAGATGCTCCACGGGCAATGAATGAGCTAGCCCTAGAGTCTTATGGACTATATGGGCTGTTTTTTGCCCTCTTTGAAAGGTAGAAATTGAAACAGCTCACACTCAACCTGCAGAAAAAGGGAGGAGGCCAAAACAGATCAAATCCAGAGTGTACCCAAAGACTAGGAAAGCTCATATTGCAGCTTTCTTCTTTTGTTATGTAAACCCTGGGAAAAAGGGGGGAGAGAAGAAATGGGGTATATATAGATGGGCTTTTTATTCAGAAATTACAGTGGCAGGCTATATGGGCAAGCATAGTTATGCTGTGTGTGATCGTAACCCAGCAATGTGCTTTGCTTCCACCATGATAGGTGAGGCACAATATTTGGGCTGCACTCAACGTTACTGCAGTGTTTAAACCCTCCTGTAATTTATTAGTAGTGACAAGCTTTAGATTTGGGAATTAGGATATTGACTCTTCAGATCAACTCATCCAGAACTGAATAGCAAGTCAAGGACTAAGTCATACAAATTGCATTGGAGTGAGCTGAGATTGGCTAACACTGGGGAGAGCTCCTTTCTAGCCAATCACAAAGATAGATGGTATCAGCTTGACAGGAGCATCAGGATTGGATTTGTGGTCTGGATCAGTGGGGTGATTCTAGAGGAAGAAGAAATTACCCTATCTTCCAGTGACTGAAGCAATGGGAAGACATAATGGGACTGACACTGCATTAGATAAGCTGCCAGGCAAATGAATAAAACATTTGAGTAGCCAATCCCTTTAATGCCCTTACCTTCCTCCACTGGGGAGACGTTTTTATACCTCAGTGATGTGGCTTTTGGTAATTTTCTTAGCAATTTACAGGGAATTCCTAAGGACCTATTGCAGTTCAAATGGTAGGGGGGTTGACAAGCCAACTGCCCCACCCCACTGTTGTTGTGAGAGCCCAGTGCACATTGACATGGGTCCCGCTACCCTGTGGTCAGGTGGACCTGTGTTGAAGAGAACAGTGGCTGGTATTCCTAGGTTTTGGGCCCTGCCATTCTGTCTGTGAACCCTGGGCATACTAGTTCTCTTATAGACTCGTGCAGTTGACTGGTAGCCGGGGGTAGAAGGGTCAGGGGTGGCACTTTTTTATTAACAGTAACACACAGCTCTACTGAAAAAACATATTCCATAGATCCAAAAACACAAATTATAACTGGAGGGAATTTCACCTTATGGTCTTACGCTTTAAGGGAATATATAATACTACATTTAGGTGTACTTTATCAGGCTGTGTCGGGGCGGGGGCAGGGATACGTAGCATTTTAGACATAGCATGCTATGAACTCTTTTTTTCTTTCTGCAGGACGGATTGGGGCACCATTCACCACCAGTTACTGTGCATCCAAGTTTGCTCTGGAAGGTTTTTACAGCTCCCTCCGCAGAGAACTCATACTAAACAAGAATAATGTTTCTGTCACTGTGGCAGTCCTGGGATACATTGACACAGGTCAGTCAATGGTTTGCCCTTCTGTCATTTCTACTGGTGGGCCCCAGACACCCAACAGTTAGCAATGTCCATTACTAGTCAAACATACAGTAACATAAAAGTGATATGCCTAGAGGATGGAAAAGGGGTCTTCAGCCTTTGTCAGCATCAGAGCCACATTCAGCACCGAAAGATGCCCAGGAGCCACATTCAATATGGTCACAGAAGCCATAAAACCCTTATAGGAAAAGAAACAGCTGATGGGAGCATCTGGACATGTGCTGGGAAGGTGAGTAAGTCCTCTGGGCCTTTTTTGTATTTTTGATCCATTTGATCCATTTTTATTTTGACTTTTGGTCCATTTTAAGGCAACATCTGTGTGAGGAAATTCATACCTTGTGGCCTCGACTGACGTCACTGCCACGGAAATCATACATTATGTTTCCTTGATACAGGCCTTCAAGACCCAGACAGGCTGCGGAGCTGTTTCACCACCACCAGTGAACCGAGCCCTGCCCCTGTAGCATATAATTTAACTGAGAAGCATAGATGAGTTTGCAGAGAACGATAACAGAGCTATATATTCCTATATGTCACACACCCCGCTTCCACTATTCATGACATATGGGTTATGGTCCAGTAGAGGGCGAACTTCTGCAGAGATGAAAGCAAAAAAGAAGCCCCTCCCGGTCCATAAATACCTGGGACCTCCCACACATTCCCCAGTTCCTTCTCTGCAGGACAGCGAGCAAGTCAGAAGATGTAGGCTGCTCTTCCTTGCAGGTATGCCGGGCTTACACCCGGCCATTTTTTGCCTTATTTCTGCCCGGACCTTTATATTTAACCCCTTGTAATAGCCTCCTAGCCTTGGCTGCAGGTCCGAGTGAGGGTAGGCAACACCTCAATAGGTGTTTAGGGAGCCATGCTCCCCCGTGAGACACCATATAAAGGGGTAGGCGGAAGCCAGGTTGGTGATCCCGGTTTGGGATGCCCTTTCCCATATATCCCTGACACCCCTGGTGTGGGAATTCCCCCCTTCCTGGTTCCTCTGTATCCCTCCAGTGGGGGGGGGGGTGTATATCTCTATCTTTCTCTCTTCACTTCAGTGTGAATGTGTGTGGATGTGTGCGGTGTTATACTGTCACTAGGCTGGCCGCTGTTTGCCAAAATTGGTCCTTTATTGTTATCACCTGAGGGGAGCTTCTTCCCCTCAGGCTGCGATGTCTGAGGGGGCGGGACCGGGCGCTCGCCCGCTGCCGCGGCCCGCCCCCTCCTGTCTTGGCGCCATTTGCAGAGCCCAGCCCTGGCTGGGAACCACGCTGCTGGTGTGAGGGGGGGGCAGGGCCAGGCGCTGTGCGTGAGACGCGCTGGCCCGCCCCTTCTTCTTCCTCTCTCGCTGTCCTTCTGGAGCTGCTTGCTGGTGGCAGCCATCACTGTTCTCACGTGAGTGCCCTCCGGGGCCCCCCTCCGTTTTTTTTTTTTTTTTTATTGCATTGCATGTGCCCATTCTGTCAGGGGATCGCTCAGGCCCCCCCTTCGGCTCATTCTGTTATAATGGTTATAGCATTTATATATATATATATATATATATATATATATATATATATTTACATATATGTTTGTGTGTGCATGTGCTTAAGGCCCTTTTCTCTTGTGTCTTTCAGGAGAACTCCCTGTGACTTGCAAAAAAGGGGGTCCTCCTGGTCCTAGGGTCCCTAGTAAAATCGGGCACCTAAAAATCCTCCCACTTGGGACTTAAAGGGGCATCGCGGGTTGCTTACCAGCGTAATTCCCTCGGGTCATTGCGACTACCTAAAAAATCACCATATGGAGGCTCCGCAGGATACCGGGGTCGGGCTCCCTTCGGGACAAACCCGGTTATGTGTGGGTTGGGGGGTATTCCTTTCCGGGGAGAATGTGCTAATTTGCATACCATGTGCGCAACAGGCCATAACGCGGCAGTCGGGTTTCCAAGCGTCTGGGTCAGTGCCACCCGTCTCATCTTCCACCCCACCCCACATTATCCGTACCCCAAGTGACACGGTCATTAGCGGGGAGTCGCACTCTGATGTTTGTGCTAGGCTGGCCAACATCGAGAAGTTTATTTCTAGCTCAGTGGGCAGAAAGGCCCCTGCTAAGAAAAGGCATTTGTCACCGGCTGCGCCCGGTACTTGATTTTGATCATTATGACTCTTGATTGGTCTGATTATTCCCCGCTTGAGGAGGGGGAATTATTTGAGAAATCTGAGTCTGAGGATATGCAATTTTTTGATGCTGATGCCAGGCAGGCGCTGGGGGATGCGGTTGACACCCCCAAAGTCCTGGCCCATCTGGAGGTTCTGGATATTTCCCCGCCAGCGGAGGCCCCTCCGAAGAAGGGGGAATTCTTTGGGTTCTCTAAGCCCCGCTTGGAGTTTCCAAATCAGGATAATTTTGACTGCATGATTCTGAAAGAATGGGAAAAGCCGAGTCGGCTTCACGGTGTTCCTCAGGGATGGGATAGGAAGTATCCCTTTCCAGTGGATGCGGTGAAGCGCTGGTCTTCCCCTCCCGAGGTTGATGCGCCAGTCTTAGGATTGTCCAACACATCTGTTGTACATACTCCTGAAGCCACTACCCTTAAGGATGGCGAGGACAAGCGTATTGATCTGATGGCATGTCATGCCTTTGCCAGTGTGGGTTCCGCCTTGCGGCCTGTGTGTGCATCTGCGCTCGTGGCGGTGGCTACCAGGTCTGAGATTAGGGACATGTTAAATGGGTCCCAGCTCAACTCGGACCGCATTGAATTCACAACCCTCAAGAGGTGTGAATTGTTCTTGAATTTTGTTTTGTCGGCCATGGACGAAACTATTACCATGTGTAGCAGAACTTCGGCTGACTTTGCGGCCAAGAAGTCGCTTACAGCTTTGCCCTTCCTGGGTATGCGGCTGTTTGGAGAAAAATTGGATTCTATGGTGAAAGGTGGAAAGCTACCTCAGCGTAAGAGGTAGGGGGGCAAGCTCCTTCAATCCTTCCTTTCGCGGTGCCAGAGGGGGAAGAGGTCTTGCCTACTCTGGCTTCAGAGGTGATTCCTCTGAATCCAGAGATCACTGCTCATTCTACTCGTGCTGTTGGGGCTTCCTGGGCCTTTCAGCACCAGGCTTCTGTTGAACAAGTTTGTAAGGCTGCTACTTGGTCTTCTGTTCATACTTTTCACAAGTTTTATAAGGTTGATGTGCGGGCTTCAGCGGATGCTGTTTTTGGCCGCAAGGTTCTGCAAGCTGCAGTGGTTTAAATTTGTGCATTTTTTTGGCTGTATTTGGATCCCCACCCATGACGATCACTGCTATTGGATGTCCTATATGTCATGAATAGTGGAAGCGGGGTGTGTGACATACTTGGAATAATACCATTTTGTGATTACTCACCTGTAAAATGGGTATTATAAGTATGTCACACACCCCGCTTCATCCCGCCCTTTAGTATTCTGGATCCTTTATATGGTGAACCTTTTGTTGTTAAGAATGTTTAATTGTCTCTTCCTGGTCCCCTTACTGCTGTCATATACTGGGGAATGTGTGGGAGGTCCCAGGTATTTATGGACCGGGAGGGGCTTCTTTTTTGCTTTCATCTCTGCAGAAGTTCGCCCTCTACTGGACCATAACTCATATGTCATGAATAGTGGAAGCGGGGTGTGTGACATACTTATAATACCCATTTTACAGGTGAGTAATCACAAAATGGTATTTTAAATTTTTAAGAGCTCACTAGACAAACTCACTTGTTCTATCCCCAGCCCAGTACCCCAAAAAAGCCTGTATTTCTTTTTTTACTATAGTATTCATCTAAATATTCATAAAAACACAAACTGGATGCAGTCAGCCATATTGCTCCCTGGCAAGCCCACCTGGTACTTTATAGCGATGATGCATTCGGTTACAGTACATACAACTCAGCATTGGAAAGCACATCAACATAGCTGCCATTAGTTGTAACTGAATTAATTAAACCGGACCTTCAGCATGATTTATTGAAAAGCCCAAACCCTTATAAAACAATTCCCCAGCATCTAAAATTAATATATTTTAAGTTTTTAGTCACTTACTTATTATTCTTTCCCCCACTGGGCTGCAACTCTGTTCAGGACTTTAGGATACGGGCGCCACCATCTTGACTCAGAAGCATCACACTTACTGAGGAGAAGAGAGTGGGATAAATTACAGGGGGCGGGTTATAGCTGTGCTTTGCTCAGACAGAGCAGAGCTGGGGTCAGGAAAAGGTCAGAAGTCCCAGAATGCAGAGCAGCACAGTCAGAAGACACTTCCTGTTTGCAGGCTGCCTGATGTTCCATGAGCCACCATCTTGGATGTTTAAAGGCTCATAACATGCAGTAGATGCAGGTAGGATGATTTTTAATGTGAGCAATCTGTATGTACAGGGTGTGGGAAACATAAGATATGCTCTTTTTAAAAGTGAAGGACTGCTTTAACATATGGCTGCCATTCAGACATTTTACTGCTCATGTGGTTATAAATATTGGGCAAAGGCTTTAGTAAAAAAAAAAAAGAAACATAAGCTGTTTTGGGGCACTGGGCTGGGGATAGAAGGTGATGATATAAACTTCCTTTCTGGGTATAGGATCACTATAAGAGGTGCCAGTAGATACCATCCCGAGACCCCTTTAGAAACAAAGCTATTAGTTGTCCCCATAGGCCTATTATTTTCCCTATTTGCCACTTCTCCATTTTTTTTGCACATTCCTCTATTATTCTTTCTCCAGCTCCAGCTTTTTGTTCTAACTTCTGCTCGCCTTTTCCTGTTATTATTATTTTCCTCCATCTTATTCTGTTTTTGGAACTCCATTTTCATTTCTTTCCACACTTCGCTCACTTTGTTCTCATTTTGACATTCCGACCTTATTCTCTTCCATTTCCCTTTCTTTTTATCTTTCCCCATCTCTCATGTACATTTCCTTGTCCCTCTTTTCCACCTTACTCCTTGCTTTTTCTGCATGCCACTTTTTTTTCCATATTTGCCTCTCTATTTTTCCCTATCTCTTTTTAGCAGGCTGGTGGATTTGCCATCACTACTGTCAAGTTAGTTAAAATCAGTGTAAGTTTAGTTTTACCATAGGACTGCAATGAGGGTGTATGGACACCAGGTGTCGCCATTACTGCATAACTGGGCAGCTAGGCACAGACTCGGAATATACCATTGAGGGGTGCTAGTTATCTATCCCCCCCCCCCCACTGCTCACCTTGGAGGTCAGGCTAGAGGAATACCCACCTGTAAGGGACAGTGAGAAAGGCAGAGATTAATGCACTCTCTGTGGCCATTTGGGGGAAGAAAACTAAGAAAACTGTCAGTGGATCCTGGAGGGTGGACCAGCCACAGGACAAGGTGGGAATAGGTCCACTGAGTTCCAGACATCCTGATTATATTGCTACCCAGCTGTTTCATATTTTCAAGTGGATCTAAAACCGACATGAGCATTACTGGAACATTCCCCAGGAACTGAGTACCCCACATATCCCTCTCCTGGACCAGGGAGAGACCGCTTTCTAAGCCTGGACATACCCAGGGGTTGCCTCTACTCTAAAAGTAGATCCAAGCTGCACCAGGTTTCACTGTTACATCTGTGTTCCCATGTTCCTTCTATCCCCTTTTTTTGTCACATTCCTTCATCTCCATCTCTTGTCACCTTCTCTATGTCTTCCTCTCCTTTTCCTCTGCTTTATAATTTATTTCTCTTTTCGACATTTCCTTACCTTTTCTTGTCTCCACATTTTTTTAAAACCAAAACCCATGCCCTGACGGCCCTATAAACTATAATATTCCAGGGCATAATCTATAATATTCCAGGGCAGCTAGATTCCCTCTCCCAAGGCATCCAGAATCGGAATACCCCAGGTCACCTGGAAACTCATCTTCTTTTCCGGTCCAATGGGGCATGTAAGTCGCATCCCCACTATCCCTAGCCATGCACTTGTGAATGGCCGGCGTGGGCACGCTCCCTGTAAGGTAGCAGGGGATGCGCCCGCCAGCACGCTTGGACGAGAGACCGGGGAAGGGTAATTCAGATCGGGGGACCTGGGGGCTTCACACAGCAGGACATCTCCGATCGGGGTGCCCCGGAGGCAAGGACTAAACCCGGATGGAAATCCCAGACCTATACCTCTAAATGTACTTATTTGTAATCACTGTAGAGATTTCCTATAATGTAGCCTCCACCCTAAACTGGGACAGATATGTAAAAACTGGATGTTTATGTTTCAGAAAATGCTGTGAAGAAGGTTGGGGATAAAATTACAATGACAGCTTCATCGAAAAAGGACTGTGCTGAGGAGGTTGTGAAAGCAGCCATCTTACGGAAGCCAGAAATCTTCTATCCCTTCTGGGGCATCAAGCCATTTGTCTTATTGCGAGACTGGGCCCCAACCCTAATGGGGAAAATCTTGGATCAGTTTTATGTGCTAGAAAACATTCAGTGAGTTTTTTTGCTTGCAATAAAATAGCAATTTTTCTCAAAGGTGAGTGGGTTGAGATGTTGGCACTTTTTTGGGGGGTTACTGGTCTTCAAAGTATCTATTGCCTTTATGTTATATACCAATCACCTCTCACAAGGAAATACTCTCACTATACTCGGGTAATGGGGTGGTGGCTATGGCAAGTCACCTGCTTGCTGGTAAGTGCCTTGCCAGCCCCTCCTGCCCTGTGAACTGATAGAAAAAAAAAAAACACACACACACACTAAAGTATTTTATATTTATCATTTTTCCTCACTCCCGGTATAAAATCCCCTCCCTCTGGCGGCAATCAGAAATGCTGGGTGCCCAGCTGGGCCGCTGAATTCTATTATCATATTATCCTAAAAAAATGTCTGGATCCAACCGCTATCATGTCTCTTTACAGGGGGCGTAGCTAAGGGATGCCATGAGGTTAGATGGCCCGATCATTGTTGATTCTCTACCTAATTTACCAAAAAATCGGGCTCACAAAGCACTGTGTAAATAGAGGAAGCACCATTTGTCTCTGCTGTGTCAGTCCTTAGTAAACTAATTGTATCAATTTAAAGTGGACCAAAACCCAGGTTTGTTACTCACCTGAGTTTTGTTCAACTTGACAGGGACATCACATGTAGGGATGCCCCTGCATGTGGAACCCGTATTCCTCACCTCTCCAGCGATCCCCTGGCGCCTGTGTGGGAACTCCTTCAATCAGATTAGATTGCCGGGTGATGCCAGCTAATAAGAATGGCATGCATCATCTGGCAATCTATTCTGAATGGAGTGTTAGTTCCTCCTGCTGACGATTCACTTAAGCTGAGGGTGCTGACCATGCACAAATAGCTGGTGTGGGTATGCGGATCAGATTGGAAAGCCAGTAATGCCCTCCCCATATACACCATGGGATTGGTAAGTATACCATCAGGGGGTTTAACAGTGTAGGGCATCCCACATCGGGATGTCCCAGCAACAGGGAATCCCCTAAAAGACTCCAAGGCCAGGATATGAGGGCTTTGGTCTAAAGGACTGTAGGCCGGACAGTTTAAATCCCCATGAAGCATCCCAATTTGGAATGCCCCATATGTGGAACCCCACCGATCGGCAGCAAACTGCATCCCCAGCATCTAGCAGCTGGAGCTCCCACACCCAGGCATTCAGATAAACGCACTGCAGACCACAGAGAGACCGGGGATGTGATCACCCCCTTTTCTCTATGCCAGCCTCTCTGTGTAAATAGAATTGTATGCTGTGCATTAATATGCATGTCATGGGACAGGGCCTTGGGACCAGGGGAACAGGGATCTAGAAGGTTTCCCAAATCGGAATGCCCCAGGGGCAAGAATCAAATCAATAGTATATTTTAAAAAATAGTAACAATCCTGGACATTTAGGTCAAATTTCCTGGAACAAGGTGAGTCTATGGACCACAAATGGGGGCTCATTTAATGCCTGTGCCAGGTTACTATATACCAGATATAGGAAACATGTAAACATGTGTATAAAAACAACCAGATCATTGACATACTCTACAAGGTTTGTGGTGATATTTTTATTTTGCACACTAGGTGTTTGTCAGTATGACATCTAACAGTATTTGCTTTTGTCCAGATCTTTGTAGGCTGCGTTGTAGGGAGACTTGGAGAAGCAAACAGCTGCATTTTTGTCACAATTGCAGATAAACTGAGCGCAGGCGTCACTATAAGCTGTTGAGAGATAATTAAAACCAGGTTTAAGTATGTAGGAGACATCACTATATAATAACACTATGACAATATAGTCATCTGAAACTTTAGTGGCTACATCCTTTTGTAAATTCCAGTTGCCTGTGCATGACATGGAATGAGTGGAGGAGCAGCATGTGGAAAAAAATTCTCATGGTAGTAAAAAAATCAATTCATGAGAAAAAGGCCTGAGAATTTCACTGTTACTGAATCACTAGATAAAAAGACAATGAAAGTCGATGGCAGCTTTTACTACAGTGTAGAAAGGAGTAAACAGTTCTCTACTTTTCTTAGGAGTAAAAAGTACCATTGACTTTCATTGTTTTCCCAGCTGGTGATTCAGCAACAGTGAAATTCTCAGGTTTTTTCTCATGAATTGAAATTTTTACTATCATAAGAATTTTTTTCAACTTTTATTGAATCGAGGCCTATAGCTGTAGGGGTGCCAGGAAAAGCCTTCTAGGATGAGGCTATCAATAGTTTTACAAGGATCAATAAGTGTACTTCACTCTTCAACTGTCAATCCATTGGCAAATATAATCCCATAGCCTTCACTTATGAGAAGAGTATTGGCAGTATTGTGGAATCACATCTTGCCCACACCTATATGACCCACGAGGAATAAACACTTACAGGTACAAGTGATGGTGGTTCCAGAGCAGGTATAGGAGTACGTGTTGGTATAAGGATTATCCAAAATGCCAGCACAGGCACTGTGTTGATTGGCTTGGGAGTAGCAGTTATCGTGCACCTGGCAGCATCTGTAAAAGCCAAAAACACCATATAATACTCTGTTACTTTGTATAATAGACACTCACATGTGTAACACTGTAGTCTCTCTACTTGAATCAGATAAAAAGTAGTGGGGCAACACAAGAGGAGGTAAATAATAGGAAATGAAACAAGGAAGATGGTAGTGGGGTAGGTTAACTCGCTATATAGAATCAATTTTTCCATGCCTCTCGCCTCAATACTTCTTTTTAGGTAGAGACATACAGTATGACTATATGAAAAGCCATGGCATGTGCTGTGTTTGTTGATATTGTAAATTGTGTTGGCCCTAAATAAGTCCATGTTAAAAGTTTTGCCCCCCCCCCCCCCCATCACCTTATATAGCTCTATTTTATACTTTAATTTTCTCTGTTTCCATCCCAATATGCATTTGGTTCCCCTCTTTTTGATGCTTTATTTATTTGCTCTATTCCTACCCTGGCTGTACAACCTTTCAGTGGCCCCATTGCAGTACTCCTACCTCTCATGTCTCGCCCTTCCTTTCAGTATCCTCTCTCTTTAGTTCATCACTAAATTAACTTGCCTGCGGGTAGGTCTAGCTCCAGATTTAGGTGGGCCCTTGGGCAAGAGGGTCTTATTAAGCCCCTTTGTGTTGTGCCATGTTAAATGTCACATCAGCCTTCAGCTTTCCTTCTCCTCACCTTAATGCCCTAAACATTTAATTCTCTAGTTTTTTCCTGACTAATTGCCCTCTGGTCCTTGTCACATTCTCTGCTGCCTTCATTTGCCCTCTGTTGTGAAAAAATATATTCAGAAGCAAAATGTCTTCAGGAAATGCAATATTTATTCGGTTAACCGGGAGCCGATATTCCTCGAATGCCCAATACAACAGTTACTCGGCGTACTTAAATACAGTTTCAGACAAAGAATCTTAAATGACCATCCGGATTGGATGGGTTGACACATGTCAGCATTCGATTGGCTATTTCAAACACACAGACACATATGTGGAAGGTATAGCTCGGACATAAAGAACATCTGTTTCTCATCAAGCAGACACAACATTCCATTCTTGGTAATGGTTTAAACCTATGAGGAGGGAGGGGTGAAACCCCCCCCTAAACACTGGAGATGTGAGACATGGCATTCAGGCAGCTCATAAAATTAATTCTGAATATAATATCTAATTTTCCACTTCACCTCCAGTTTCTGTTGCTTTCTCAACTGCTGTTAATCATCCTCCAATCCTGTCTTCTTCACTGACACTGAAGGATCCACTGACATGGTCACTCATCCCACTGCATAGTCCAAGCCTGAGTGGGCAGTCTGAAGATGTCAGGGGCCCCGGCACTTGTCTGTGTATGCCCAGTGCTGGCACGGGCCCTTCCCCCGAGTATAGGTGTTCTTTTTTTTTTTAAGACTGGACACTATAGGGGGGACATACACCTGTCACATGTTTAGATTTGTGTATACTATTTTAAAGTGGACCAAAACCTGGGATTTTCAACATCCTGGATTTTGGTCTGTCCCATTGGGTCATCCTGATTTGGGATGCCCCGCTGCGTGTAACACCCCCAACAACTGCTTTCCTTACATTTCCATGAGCCTGTGGTACAGACATGACTCTCCTCCAATCAGCTTCTCTGGCCATGCATATTAATGTGCAGCCAGAAAAGCTGAAAGAAATCCTAGCCATACACATGATCGGTGCGCAGCATCACTTGCATGCTTCAGCTGTGTATGGCCAAACCAGAGATTCCGTTATGCTGGGCCTGGTGGCGCACAGCCGAAAGGGGTACGAGTGATGCTGGCCGTGCAAGAGACAGAGTGGCTTTAAAACTAGAAGCCCTGCTACAGATTCTCACCTATGCTGCAGGAAATGGAGGAGAGGTACAGGCATCAGATGAGCTGCTTGTTGCATTTAATTGCCATTACCACCGATTTGGGATGCCCCTGTATGTGAAATCTAACAGAACCACTGCATTCTTACCCTGCTCCACAAACCCATGGTGTGCGTGTGGACTCTCGTCCAATCACAACAGATTGCAGTGGATATTAAAGCCCAGCAATCTATTCTGAATGAATAGATTATTTGGGTAAAATCAGTTAACAAAATTAGACGTGGGTTGGAAAATACTTCTAAAAATGATGCAATAGCGTTTTTTCCAACCTGAAAAGAGTAAAAAAAATAACTGAAATAATGAACTAAAATAACTACAATAGCGAATGAGACCGGTTAATACAGTGTTAGATGATAGACAATTGCGGAATGTGTTTACTTGTCTAAGGCATCTTTTGGAGTTCCGCTTCCCCCAATTCCACAGTAACATCCATAGTTGTTGAATTCTAAAAGTGGTGCACTGTTGGGGATGGCACATTGGATCAAGTTCCGAAACTGCCACACTGCCCGACTGTTTGGGGCAGCGCTGACGCAGGATACTGCAACACAAAGCAGGATACATTAACACCCTCACAGACATATTGTATATATAAACATAATCATGACAAGTGCTGGCAGGGACAGACTGGGGTTAAAAAATGGCCTGGTCACACCGTCTCTCCTGCATTGCCCCTTATCCGCCCCACCTAAACATTCTGAGTGCCAGAACCCCTCTATACCATGCTAAGTGGAAGAACCCCCCATACCAGGCTGTGAGGCAGAACCCCCCCCCATAACAGGCTGTGTGGTAGAACCCCCCCATACAAGGCTGTGAGGTAGAACCTTCTCCCCCCCCCCCCCGGGCACCTCTAGGTCAATGCTGGCTCCAGCATCTAGCTGCCAGCCACAAGAAGCCGGCATTAAATTAGGGAATTGGCAGCCAGCCAGTGCATGGGAGGTGGCGGCCTACTGGGCATTATCCTGGTTTGCCCTATGGCCAATCCGGCCCTGAATGCTGGAATAGGCAGCTATCCACGACCTGGGGAGGCGGGGGGGGAGGGGTGCATACCTTATGCCCCACATTTATGTTTCAATCTTTTTATTGTAATTTTGTTATAACAACTGGATTGTACAACATAATAAAGTGTTGCAGATAAAGACTTGAGGTACAAATATCTGTTCTTTGAAAAATTTCCAATCACACTTATCTTCTTACGATTATCAACACTATTAACCATTATCAAGTGCTGTCATTCAAGAGATCGGATTGACGCTGTCTGTTGCGTGATGGTCATATCACGGACCAGAGGATCGGGGGGTAAGCCCCGTCCCATCCAGTCTTAGATTTAGCACATCACCGCCCCCTTCTTTAAATTGAGAGGAGGGGGGTGCACGGGCCGGGAGTAGGGGCGAGGGAGAGGGGGTAGGGAAGAGGGGGAGGAAAAGAAGGAGGAAAGAGGAGGGATCTAAGGCCGGAGAAGGCTAGAGCTATCCCTCACCGCAGCAGGGCATTCCCTATATCTGGGAACGAGTATTCCACCCACGGGCCCCAAACTTTCATGAATTTTAAGTGCGAGTCCTTTAAAATACTGGTCAATTTTTCATTGATAAAGATCCCGTTCAGCCGTTCTTTTACCACCTGAAACGGAACACTGGCTCCCACATTTAAATAGCTAAAACATAGCTTAAACATATGCTAACTTAGAGCTACTGAACTGAATTTACCTTTTCAGATTTATGTTGGAACCCACTGGTAAGCGAAAGGATAGAAGAGATGTTTTTTAAAAGACCAAAACCTATTATGCCTCTAAAAGACCCTAGAGCAATTCCCTGCGATGTCTCCATGACCTCACCTCCTTCCTCATCTCCACGTGAAGCCTGGCTGCAGCGTGTCATCTCTCAGAGCCGCCCATGCACAGTGGGTTCGAGTTAGGAGGAGCTTATGAGGACACCAAGGGGGCAATCACAATGTGGGGCATCCCATATCAGATTACCCCCCAGGGCAGGCCTTTTGGATTTATTTATTTGGGTTTTTAGACCTTTTAAAAGAACTGCTACAGACCTTCTAGGTCTTCCTTAAACAAACAGCCTTCCCCAGGACATCCCATGCATGCCTACCTGGCAAACCAGATTGGTTATGCAGGAAATGGCTGGGGTTGCCGCCATGCAAGATCCAAAAAGGGTGAGTATTAAAGCCTGTTGCTTTAATACTTACCCTTATTCATCAGTTTTCAATGACTTTTGTTATCACGGAGAAACAAGCTATCCATATCAAGGTAAAGCATTGCTACGTCTGTACCTAGGTTACATGTTTTTCTGCATCTACCAAAATATTCCATACACACTATACCCAGCCGTAAGAGCAGAGGTGTATCCACAACTTACCTGCCAGAAGAACGACGAGGTAATGGAGCTTCATGACGATGGAGTCTCACAATGTGGGCGGCTTTACCCCTTAAATACTATAGGCTGACCTTCACACTTCAGAGATATCAGCATCCAAGAACACGCCACTGCCAAGTGCACATTTTCTCACCTGAGACGTGACAGGCTCAACCTTGAACTTGTTTTTAGCTTCTACAAGAAGACCTGTGTTTTTAGAGACAAGAGGGGATTTGCTGCTGGGCCAAGGAAACCATATTCCATATGCTTATTATATAAATAAGTTATTCCTTTGACCAGACAACTTAAAACAGCACTTTAAAAAAATTGGTCCTATGGCCTTGATTCAATAAAGGTAGAAAAAAATTCTCATGGTAGTAAAAAATTCAATTCATGAGAAAAAAGCCTGAGAATGTCACTGTTACTGAATCACCAGATAAAAAGACAATGAAAGTCAATTACAGCTTTTACTACAGTGTAGAAAGGAGTAAACTGTTCTCTACTTTACTTAGGAGTAAAAAAGTGGCATTGACTTTAAAGTGGACCAACACCCAGGGGTGATCAGATCCCTCCCCGTGGGACATCCGAAATCGGGACGCCCCACTGTGTGAAACCCCGCAGGACGCCCAGAAACCTTGCCTTAACCCCGTTCCAACGGCACATGCGCGAGCTGCGGCCGCATCTCGCGCTTCTCTCTAGCAGGGAGCGCACCCGCGCCGGCAGTTTGTGAATGGCCGGCGAGGGCGCGCTCCCTGTTAGAGGGAAGCGCGAGATGCGGCCTCCAGCGCTCAGAGCCGCAGTGGTTGGACGCCGCTTGTACGTACATACCACAGAGGCTCTGAGCGCTCTGATTGGACGAGTGGTCGCGTAGGAGCGGGGTGAGGTGAGTTTTTTAGGGGGGTTTCACGCAGCGGGGCGATCGGGGTGCCTCGCGGAAGTGGATCAAAACCCAGGATAGTGAAAATCCTGGGTGTTGGTCCACTTTAATTGTTTTCTTAGCTGGCGATTCAGCAACAGTGAAATTCTCAGCCTTTTTCCTCATGAATTTAATCTTTTACTACCATGAGAATTTTTTTCTACCTTTATTGAATCGAGGCCAATGATAGAACTCTTTATAAATATGCTAAAGAGAAGGGGAGAGAGAGAGAAGGGGTTCCCGCACATCCTGCAAAAAAAAATCTAGCCAAGCTTGTTTCATTCTTTTAATGGAAAGAAGAAGAATTGGAGGGGCTAGGTGCTGAACGTACCATTTTACTTGCAGGGACAGCTTAGTCCCAATGGCCTGTCCCCTGAACCAGCCAGTGCTACAATACTCTACCTGCAGTTTTTCTGATGTGTGTAGATTCTTGTATCTATCGTGGTTAATGCTGTTTTTCCCTACAGGTTAGCTCAGGGGACAGGCAGTTCTTCCCTGAAAAACTGGAATGGTACAATCAATAACCTGTCACCCGTCAGTAAAAGAATCAGTTTCAGTTGGGGTGTATAAATGATCCTCCCCTGAATATTTAGCATATTTTTATGGATGTTTGATATTGGGACAATTTGCAATAGAGCTCCTTTAAAGTGGACCAAAAGCCAACCTGGAGTCTATGAAACTCCAGGGCAGGCTTACTCCTTCCCCAGAGCATCCTGAACTGGGAGGCCCTGGTGTGGGAAACCCCCCAGGGCACCCAGTAATCTCACCTTTCCCCCGAGCCCATAGTGCATGTGTGGCCGGAGCCTGCATGACTTACCTCCCTTCTCGGCTGTGCACATCCCCACCTGTGCGGGGCCGAAGGGAGGACGTGATGCCACGCGCTGCCCGTAAGTGCAACTAGGAATTCTATTCAGATTCTCTAGCCGTGCTGTGGGGATTTCACACAGTGGGGCACCCCAAACCGGGGTGGAGGGACCAAAACCCAGGATGTCCAGTCTAAATGTTACCTAAGCAATCAGCGCTAGATCCCCGGAGAGGTAAGGTGTTTTTTTGTGTTATATCCCACCTCCCCCGCTATGCCTCAGCCATCTTGGATCTGCTGCACAGAGCAGGGAAAGCTGTAACACACTGGCAGGCTGATTCATTACTAGCGCCAGGTATCGGCAGATGAGCGCCTATACAGCGGCGCTAAGAGCGACCGCTAGTTGTCGCTCTGATCGGCCGTGAGTCGCTATTACAGAGTGCCCCAGTCTCTGTAGTAACCTGGCAGGCATTGATGAATTTGATGTATGTCGTCGTTTTAACACCAGTACAGAGCTATGTGGGAGCTGTAATGGTAGCGACTGCTTAGTGTGACCGACACCATATTCATCAAGAAAACAAAAACAAAATTGGATCGCTGTAGCCCAGAGCGCCAGATGCTGTGCGATTAAAGTCTGTTTTTGAACACATATCCACCAGTAACAAAGCGAAAACATATGGAATTACATTGTTATAATATTGTGACATGAAAATTTTAATGCCAGACCTGTAATGACAATTCTGCATAAAAATATTTAAAATCCAAAAAGTTTTCAAAAATGACTCTTTCTAGGGCAGGAGAGGTGACACAATTTTTTGAGAGAAGAAATTAAAAGAAAACCCTGTTTAAAGAGAAGAAATGGAACGTCCATTGAAATGTATGGGAGAGCGACAGGTAGCGACAGCTAATACTAGGCGCTCTAAAAGCCACAGCGCCGCCAGGATGCGCTGAGCCGTCTGATGAGGAATTGGTCACTACGTGACGCTATTAGAGTCGCTCACCAGAATCGCCTTCATAAATGTGGTATTGTGCACAGCGCCCGGCGTTCACCAGACACTGCCTGACACTTACAAGGCACTACCTGCCACTATTCCTTTATGAATAAACCCCTTAGACTGCATATCCACTTTAAACATACACCTCAGACTGAATTAACATTTTATTTCTTCTCATGTAAACAGGGAACAAATGGCATTTAAATCTATTTATGCAGTCAGAATTGAATGTTGCCATTCTAAAGCTGGTAAATCTCTGGGGCTGTGGCATGTAATAGCCTGTTTAATGAGAGCCTCAGTAATAGTCATGTTCACCAGGATAGCCTGAACGGAGCCCATCCAAATACTTTTGGTAAAATCACAACCACTCAATAAGCATGTTCATGGGGATAGCATAATGGCGCCCACCCTATCACTCCTATTAATATGACAAGTGAATCCAGCAGGGTAGTGCCTGGCATGCCCCGTCCATTGCAGTGAATAGAGTAAGGCATGCTCCTGTCACTGACTAATGCGGAGGCACCGAGCATTGCGCTGATATTATGGTTATACGCTCAGGGAATTCTGGGCTGGCCATTAAAGAATTCCAGTTGGGCTGCACTGCTCTGGGGTCAACTGGGCTGATCTCACTGAATCCTCCTCTAACAACCCCCTCAGATCCCTACCACCCAAGTCTCCCTCCAACCTGTCCCCCTATAACTGGCCCATTGCCCCCCCCGCCAAAATCCATGTTTTGCCCCTGTAATGTTATAGCCTTCACATTATGGATTTGGGGGAAATATCCAGTAACTGCAGTAACTTATTATTAAGAGTGGTCATATCAAGCACTGGCCATGCTCAGAAGCACCCTGGTGGGGTGGGCTGGCTGGAGCCACCAAATTCCCAGGCCAATTTCTGGCCCTAGTCTGTCCTACATGCACGTCACAGAGCTTATACTCAGAAACAGAGACTTCTTCTAAAACTAGGAGGAGAGAAAAGAGAGCTGGAACAGGGCTAAATGTGCTGATCTAAAAACTTGGCTTAAAGCGGACCTTCACTCTGAATAAGAGTCTGTCTTATATGTTTCCCACACCCTGTACATACAGATTGCTCACATTAAAAATCATCCTACCTGCATCTACAGCATGTTATGAGCCTTTACATATCCAAGATGGCGGCTCATGGAAACATCAGGCAGCCTGCAAACAGGAAGTGCCTTCTGACTGTGCTGCTCTGCATTCTGGGACTGCTGACCTTTTCCTGACCCCCAGCTCTGCTCTGTCTGAGCAAAGCACAGCTATAACCCGCCCCCCTGTACTTTATCCTACTCTCCTCTCCTCAGTAAGTGTGATGCTTCTGAGTCAAGATGGCGGCACCAGTATCTTAAATTCTCAAAAGAATTGCAGCCCAGTGGGGGAAAGAATAATAAGTAAGTGACTAAAAACTTAAAATATATTAATTTTAGATGCTGGGGAATCGTTTTTTAAGGGTTTGGGCTTTTCAATAAATCATGGTGAAGGTCCGGTTTAACAAATGATCAAGCCTTACTGCCAGGGGAACCCACCAATGAGAAGTTATCATTTACAACATGTCATTTTTGTGTGCAAGTATCATCCAGTGTACCAATAAAATCATATCCTGAAGCCATAGCCCAGTGGGAGACACGGAAACCCTGTTTAGTAAGGCTACATTTAAGTTGGGGTACAGAGCAACTGGGCTGTGATTTCCTGCAGATCATTCAGGATAAATCCAAAGTGGGATTGTCCTGGTATTTAGTATAGATAAATAGAGCTTTGTTCAGGTAATGGTACAGCCCAGAAGAATATTTTGTGAGGTGTGCAGGCTCAGTGGGCACCTGATAGCCTGGCTGGTCTACTTCCATTGCTAGACTAAATAAATACCCCTGTACCAGAGCTGGAGTTACTACTAGCATCAGAATATGCTTCCAACATTTCAGGGCCCGCATCAGCATCTAGTTAGCAACACCCCCTCTATACTAGAACACAAAACCCCATAATCTCACAATTAATATATTAAAATACTTGCCAGCAGAAATGAGTCCCCTCATCCACAGTCACGTGTGGTGATGTGCTATGTGCTATGTGCTTTACTTGCAGAGCCCGGCGCCCTGCCCATCATCACAAGAGCCCTAAGTGTGTGTCTCTTCACCTCAAATGAACTTCAAATTATTTCACAATAAGTTACACTAAGTAAACCATTTCTTTATGGACATTGCTTTGTGCGCATGTTTTGTCATGCTGGAACAAAAAAGGGCCACACAAAACTGTTCACCCAAAGTTAGAAGCATTCATTTATTTAAAGTATCATTATGGCGGCTATTGTTAAGGCCACGTAGCGCCACGTAGCGCCAGATGAGTGCTGGGTGAATGTCAAGTCCCAGTGAAAACAATGTATTTATAAAGTCAAAAATCCAGAGCGCCTGTGATAGTGCCAGGTAGTGTCCCATCTATCAACTGCGTCAGTGATGGGATGAGTGCTGGAGTTCCCCTACAGTGCCAGATAGGACCAGGTGCTCACCCTGCACTGTGTGGCCTTATCTCATACATTGGCTGAGATGGTTATAATTTTTTAAGCCTTTTATTTTTATTTAAGTTTTATTTTTGGGCTGGTGCATGTGCCACGGGATCCATGGATTGGTTGGGATTATTTTTGGATGAATTTGTTTGTACTTTTGTGTTGCGCTGCAAATTCGTGTTTTGAGATGTGATAAAGCTGTGGCATGTTTTTATAGTGTCCCTAATGCAATTCCCATTTTTATTTGAAAAAAAATAAATAAAAATTGGGATTCCAACAGGCGCAATGTGCCTGAAATCCTGTTTTTGAGCGCCTCTTGGAGCGCTATGTATTTTTTAAATAAATATATTCTGCTTGCGGCGCTCCCGGACGGTGCTAGGTGTCGCTAGCGCAGAGGGCATATAAAAGCCTATAAATAGGCTAATTAATTATTTATTGATGCAGATCTGCATGTTAAACCTCAAAGAGTCCATGTCCCCCCCATCAATAAGGGATGGGGGGACATGGACTCAAAAGAGGGACAGTCCCTCTAAATGAGGGACATTTGGGAGATATGCCTGAACTCATGGATTGCAGATTGGCCTGAACACAGGCTCGCAGATTGGCCTGAACTCAGGGGCTGCAGAACTATCTGAACACAGGATCACAGATTGGCCTGAATACAGAAAACAGTTATTACAGTATGGCCTGAACAAGGCCGCCATGAGAGCAGGATAGCTGGGACTACAGTACCCAGCTGGGTGGGTGGCCCTGATGGCAGCCCTGAATTTTTTCTGCTGATGGCACCATTTCACTACATCTAGTGGCCTGATTGACCAGAACAAAGGTTCACAAATTAACCTGAACAAAGGGAATGAAGTATGGCCTGAACAAAGGATCACAGATTGATCTGAATACAAGGATTGCAGTATATAGGCCTGCCATCAGAAATGGGGGGGTGCACCTCAGGCGGCAGAGAGGCTAGGTACACCCCTGCCCGTATACGAAAAATGCCTGAGCAGCCCCCACTCCCACCAGTTTCTTCTACCAGTCAATGCCAAATTTTGAGAATCAGGAAAAAATACTCACTTTATCACCTTAGGAGCAGCTGGACCCTCACCCATGGCAGAAGAAAAGCTAGGACCTTTGAGACAGCAATAGCTGCAGCATGGGAACAATGTATACTCCAAATTGGATGTTGGCATGCAGGGTTTTGTGCCGCTTTAAAATGATCACCCCCCCCCCCCCCCCCTGTAATCCTGTAAACTATATGCCCCCAGCACATTACTTGCTTAATCAGGAGGTGATTGTGTCAGCAACTGGCAGTCTTTGGCAGCAGGGCCCCCATCCTTGGCTTGCTTGCTGACAGTTGGGCCTGGGTGGTGGCAGGGCAGCTTGGTTGCTGGTGGCTTGACCTGTTCAGTAACACCTAGTGCTGGCAGCTTGGTGTTGGTGGCAGGCCCTGCTTGGTGGCAGCTTGGCCCTGGTAGTTATGGGTATTGTAGGGCATGGTGTCTGGTTAGGCTGCTGTCTTGGTCCACGGGCTCAGTTAGTTTAGACCATGGAGCTGAGTAGTGTGGGTCCAGTTCCCTGGTAGGCTGCTGTGGGGCCAGGAAGCAGCCATGGGCAGATTAGGTTGCCGTGGACCCAGGTGGTGTGAGGCCAGGAGCACAATTAGGAGCAGTTTGTGTGGGGCCAGGCTGCTTTTGGACCAGGACCCTGACTAGGTTGCCATGTGGACAGGTGATGTGTGGTGGTTAGGCTGCTGTGAGGCCAGGGGCCCAATCAGGCTGCTGTGGTGCCAGGTGGTGTGAGAAGCAGGGGGTGGGGGGTACAGCAACTCTGTTTACTGCATTATGGTTGGGGTACTGACCAACTGGTCTGTGGTGTGTTGCAGATCATTCTGGCTAATGTCTGAGGTGACACAATTCCAATTGTCACCTGTGTTTAGCATAGATTACCGAAGATGTGGTCAGTTAATGGTACGGCCTAGAATAACTGGGGGCCGTGTGTAGGGAGGTGGTGCTAGTATTTATTTTGTGAGGTGTGCAGGGTCACTGAGCACCAGCTACCCTGGTGGGTCTACTTCCACATCCCTAGTACTGCCCCTCCCTATCGCTTACCATAGCACCAGAGCTGGAGTTTCTATTAGGCATCCGATGATGCGGCCAACATTTAAGGGCCACCATCTAGTAAGCAACACCTCCTCAATACTGAAACAAAACATCCCATTATATCACAATTAATGTATGTTAAATTACTTGCCAGCAGAATTTATTCCCCTAGTCAATGGTCATGTGTTTTGATCTGAATCTGTGATTTGCCTGCAGAGCCAGGCACCCTGCTCATCATCACAAGAGCCCTGAGTCTGTCTCTTCACCTGTGAGTTTGATTTCTGGGTGCAGCAGAGTCATAATCCAGATAGACAATAGTGGTATAACAGGAACTGGCTTTACTGGAACATGAATGCAGTAAGAGAATGTCACCTTACATGGTGGCTAACACGGACAGGAAAATGAAGTACCATAGAGCAACTGAACACAGAAAATACAACACAGCAGTAAAATGCATAGGAACTACAGTTAAGCATTGGTCAGAGTGCTAACTAGTGTCATAGCTGTAAATGCAGTAAATCTAGCAAAAGTCACTCCAGCATAGATGGGAAGGCTGATTCATTACTAGCGCCAGGTATCGGCAGATGAGTGTCTGTTTAGCAGCACTTAGAGAGACTGCTAGTAGACGCTGTGATCGGCTATCAGGCGCTGTAACAGAGCGCCTCAGTCGCTGTAGTAACCTGGCCAGCATTGATGAATGAGATGTATGTTGGGCGTTCTAACACCAGTACAGCGCTGCAGCGAGTGAGAGGTAGCGCCAGCTCAGTGCGACCGACTCTCAGCGACTCACACCATATTCAACAAAAACACAGACTCAGAACATTGGCACTCTGGATCTGGTCGCTATAGCATTGATGAATGAGATGTATGTTGGGCTTTCTAACACCAGTACAGCGCTGCAGCGAGCGAGAGGTAGCGCCAGCTCAGTGCGACCGACTCTCAGCGACTCACACCATATTCAACAAAAACACAGACTCAGAGCGTTGGCGCTCTGGATCTGGTCGCTATAGCATTGATGAATGAGATGTATGTTGGGCTTTCTAACACCAGTACAGCGCTGCAGCGAGCGAGAGGTAGCGCCAGCTCAGTGCGACCGACTCTCAGCGACTCACACCATATTCAACAAAAACACAGACTCAGAACGTTGGCACTCTGGATCTGGTCGCTATAGCATTGATGAATGAGATGTATGTTGGGCTTTCTAACACCAGTACAGCGCTGCAGCGAGCGTGAGGTAGCGCCAGCTCAGTGCGACCGACTCTCAGCGACTCACACCATATTCAACAAAAACACAGACTCAGAGCGTTGGCGCTCTGGATCTGGTCGCTATAGCATTGATGAATGAGATGTATGTTGGGCGTTCTAACACCAGTACAGCGCTGCAGCGAGCGAGAGGTAGCGCCAGCTCAGTGCGACCGACTCAGCGACTCACACCATATTCAACAAAAAAACAGGCGTCGGCGCTCTGGATCTGGTCACTATAGCATAGAGCGCCAGACGCAGTGTGATTAAAGTCTGTTTTTAAACACATATCCACCAGTAGCAAAGCGAAAACACATGGAATGACATTGTAACATTGTGACATTAATACTTTAATGCCAGACCTGTAATGACAATTCTGCATAAAAATATAAAGAATATCAAAAAAGTTTTAAAAAATGACTCTTTCTAGGCCAGGAGAGGCGACACAATTATTTGAGAGAAAAAAAAAAATTAAAAACAAAAAATCCTGTTTAAACAGAAGAAATGGAACGTCCATTGAAATGTATGGGAGAGCGACAGGTAGCAACAGGTAATACCTGGTGCTCTGGAAGCTAGAGCGCCGGCACTATACGCTGAGCCACCTGTAATGATGAGTCGGACGCTACATGGCGCTGTTAGAGTCGCTCAGCAAAATCGCCTTGATAAATGTAATATTGCGTACAGCACCCGGCATTCACCAGACGCTGCCTGCCGCTACGAGGCGCTACCTGGCCCTATCCCTTGATGAATAAACCCCTAAGCTGGAAGTCTGCAGGTTCTTTCACTCTAGGTTAGGTAAGCCATTTCTGTATGAACCTTGCTTTTTGCGCATGTATACTGTGATGCTGTAACAAAAAGGAGCCAATCAAAACTCATTACCCCAATTAACCAATGTGAATCACTATGGCTCCCAGTTAGGGCACATGTTGTAACTATCTAATGCGCACTGGTATCAGGCAAGCCCGTCATAATCAGTCATGTTCATTTAGTCACAGAAGAGAAAACAAAACAAACAAATCAAGCCATATCTTCTCAGTATGGCCTGTAAACAGGATCACAGATGAATGAAGGGACTGAAGCATGACCTGAACACAAGGCTGGCATCTGGGCCCCATATACCAAATATGTCTGAGCACCCACCACCCCACACCAAGCAGCTCCTACTGAGCAATGCACCTTGTCACCATGATCCTCATTCTGATTCCAGCAGCCATGGCAGCCATGGCACTAGGACCTGCCGTAACCTCTGAATCAGCCAGTCTTGGCTGCACTAGTGCTGGGGCGTCGCAGGGATCAGAGGAGGATCTTCAAATTGGGTTTTGCCAAGAGGGGGCACAAGCAGGGTAGGGGAAGGATGGATAGGAAAGCCTGAAGCCTTTCTTTAAAGTGGAACCTTAAAGTGGACCAAAACCTAGCTGGATTGGCCCGGGAATCTTATTCCCTCCCTGCGGGGCATCCAAAATTGGGATGCCCCACTTTTGTGAAACCCTCAGGTCGCCTGCTACACTTACCTTAATCCCGGCACATACGTGGGCCGCATCCCCTCTATCCCTCTAGCAGGGCACGTGCCTGCAACAGCCATTTGTGAATGCCTGGTGCGGGCGCACTCCCTGTTAGATGGAAGCGTGAGATGCGGCCGCAAGCGTGCTCGGAGCCACTGAGCTAAGACGTCGTTTAGACGTGCATAGCTCAACGGCACAGAGCGCTCTGATTGGACAAGTGGCCGTGCGTTGATGTGAGCGATCTGGGGGGTTTCCCCGGGGGAGTGGAACAAAACCCAGCATAGTCAAAATCCTGGGTTTTGGTCCACTTTAAAGCAGAACCAAACCCTTTACGTCCTGCTCTGGATTCTAAAAGATTCCAAGGCCGGTCGCTTGCCTTCCCCTAGGGAGAGAAGACTAGGGGATGTCCAGATACCCAAAGATGTGCTAAGTACTCACCCAGATGACAGATCCCTGGAAGATATGATCTGGAGAACTCTATAGCAGCAGTAAATAGGCTCAGCCAATGTACTAAGGCCAGTCAGACTGCCCAGAAAGTTTCCATCAATAACAGAAAAGGAACAAATATATTATATATTATATTATATAAATAAAGCATTAACTTGATATCAGATGGATGTCAAATAAAGCTCTAAGCTTAGCTAGAGTGCCATCTTGTGGCCATTTATTAGAACACACCCTGCTAGTTCCAATAATATGTATTACAGCTATGTAAATATTTATCTAAAGAGCCAGGGGAGTAAATATAGGGGGTACGACTGCACTGGGGCCCAGAAAACCAGGGAGCCCCATCATTGTTGCTTCTCCAACTCCACCTCACTTGAAATCATATAATAGATAAAGAACACCATTCACTCTGCTGTCTCAGTCGATAGTTATCTAGTCCAATTGAGTTACATTAACAGGAAAATGACATTGTATGAACCATAGCAGGGCCTCATTTAATGTTCACACCAGGGCCCCATCACGTTTACTTATGCCACTGGGACCAACAGTCTAAAAAGACTCTTGGTCCACTGTCTAAGGTCCCTAGGGGGAATCCAGAATGGATAATGGTGCAGACAACTCCGGGCTGCATACTCACCTTTTTTCCCCATGGCAGTCAAATGTAGCATTCAGCAGAGTAACAGCATTCTTGCTCCCTGTGTCAGTGGTGTGCAGAGCAGCTTTTCTGCACTTTCTGATGAATGCCGCATTTGACCGTCAAAGACGCCAGTTAGAAATACGGTTAGGTTAGTAGATAGTCGGGTTTGATGTTTTCTTTCCCATTACACAATGCAAGGCATCTCTAATTGTGATGCCCCCTGGGACCTGCAACAATACTCTATTTAGACTTCATATCTAAAGTACTCCTGGCTGATGTGTCAGTACTCAGCTAGCACTCCCCTTCTCTAGTCTTCTAAAACTTCCCCTGGTTACAAAGGCACCATTACAGAAGCCTGAAACTCCATGGCTCAGAAAATGCAGTAGATGCAGGTAGGACAATTTTTAATGTGAGCAATCTGTATGTAGAGGGTGTGGAAAACATAAGATAGGCTCTTATTCAGGGTGAAGGTTCGGTTTAAGCGGAGACCTGGGAAAATGCCAAAAAGAACATTTGCTGAGTTGCTTGTACATTCAGCCCTCCCTGGTCAGGGAATTTCAGCCCTGTGAACGGGTTCCTCTGAAGGTGCCCACCCTGGTGCTTATCTTTTCGAAAACAGAGGACTCGGTCACACACATCTGATATGCTGAAGCTGCACCACCAAGTGCCAAGGTGCCCCTGTGAGGTGCAGTCCTAACTCTAATCTATGAGAGCCCCATTTGGGACATACAATGCAAGAGATAAAAAGGGAGCAGCTTACCTGAGGTTGCCCTAAACCTCATGTGCAAGCCATGGGGTGGAAGGGTCGAAGACCTTGCAATACATCCTAGACTCCACACCCCATGTGTCTGAACAAATTCAGAAGAAACTAAGGATTTGTTGGCAGCCGCTCAGACCATTTTATAACTAACCTGGGAGGTGCACGTGAGCAGAGCAATTAGGATACAAAAGTCTTAAAGGAGCCACATTACTCAACCCTGTTAGCTTGCAGACAAACCTATAATCTGTCTCTAAATCTGCTAAAAACAAAGCTTGGTTTGCAAGCATACTTCTGTTATGGACCAAGTCCTCTGTTTTTAACCAGATTTAGAGACAGTTTTTAGGTTGGTTTGCAAGCTTACAGGGTTGAGTGCTGCGGCTCGTTTAAGACTTGTGTATCCTATCTGTTCGAAAACATGACAGTGAGCAGGCTGTATACCCAGCAGCCCTACAGACTGATCCTCTGATCATTTGCTGCCACGCTCACCTGGCATTTTTGAGATCACAATTGGCTTAGAAATTCGTCTTGCATCAGTAGCCCACTGGCCGCATCCCCAGCTTCCCTGTAGCTTTTAGAAGCGCTCCTGCCCCCAGGCATTCTGAATGGCTGGTTGCAGGAGTGCAGCCACTGTCAGTGCCATGGGAGCCGCTGGAAAAGGTGATTTTACCGGCAACCCCAGAGGTTCCACACAGCAGGGCATCCCAATTTTGCAATGCTCCAGGGTCGGCTGTTACATCTCCCTGGGGCATCCCAAGATGCTGTGTGAGCCCCCCTAGATAACACACACTCACTCATGCTGCGGCAGCTACATCCCTGGCACCCATGTAGCTGAGACACGCTCCTGCGCCCAGCCATTGAGATAAGCTTGGGGACAGAAACGCGCTGCACACCACAGGGGAAGCCGGAGAAGCGCCCACCCCCACTCCCTTGTGTTGGGCCATATGCCTTAATATGCACGGCACACAGCACTGACTGGAGGAGAGCCCACATATGTAGCGTTGGACAGGGGGGAGATGAGTTTTCGGGGGCACGTTTTGGATACCCCAAGGTAGGGACCAAAAGCCGAGATAGTGAAAATCCTGGGTTTTGGTCCACTTTAAGGTTTACCAGCCCACAAAGAAAAAGTCCAACTAAATGCATCAGGCAAAGCAAACCATGGAAAGACATGGAAGCTATGGCACCCGCCATGCTAAACTATTAACCTCACAACACCCAGAAAAAGTAAGGGTGGTGAAAACTCCTGTCCCTTGCAAACATTCTGCAGAATACATGCATTAGATACGTGATACAAGATGATTGGAAATCCTTACCAAATCCTAAAGCTCGATGGGAGAGACTGACAGCTGAACTAACTGCCATTTTGCGTGAAATGTTTGATTGCTGATTACCGTGATATTCCCATAGAATAACCAAAGCTATTTCCATTTTTCTCTAAATTTTATAGAAAAGTTGAACAATAAAAAGTAAAAAAAAACAATAGCCTGATTGCACATGCAGGGGATTTTGATCTTTGTATAGAAAACTATGGTATTTTTTTTATTTTACTTTATTGTGAACTGAAAATGGTGAAATATAATGCTAAGCTCTCTCCCTCCCTATGGGAGTCAAGCTAATTATTTGGTGAAGCCAGTGTGACTTGCGGTGTGCATTGCAGTGTGGATTGCAACTTGCACCCCAGTGAGCTTTTTAGCGTGTAGACACAAAAAAGTGCAAAAAAATGTTTTTTTTACCTTTTTTCTACAGAAATCACCTGTACCTGCGATAGGGCATTTCTACAGATGAGGTGTATCATATATCCAATAAGGTGGGGATTTTTTTTTTATAAAATTTGAAATAGCACCCTATGGACTATGCTAAGGAATTGGCCAATGTCTGTTGTCCTGTTGTTTCTGATAAGGCAATTAGCTGGTCTGATGTCTTATGGATCCATTCGGCACACTGTAGTCACCGATGACTAGGGAGGCGCCGCATAACAAATGACACAGACTGACACAGGTTCAGAATGCAATCATGTGGCTTTCTCTGTCAGTTTCCTGGAAAACGTGGCTTAAACAGGACATGCGTCTGTTTTTCCATTGACGGGGGTTGCTCCCTCATGAATAAGAACAAGCTTGGGGGGACATCCAGAATGCTGGAGCCCCCCAGAACACCCGATAGCCTTACCTTCACTTCGGGAAAGGAGTCCTGCGACTGGTTGCCGACGCGCACGCGCATGTTCAGGTGCCTGGCGCCCTGACACCACCATGGCCCACGTGACCACACAGCATCCAACCGCGGGACTCCTTTTCCAGCGCTGGCTCAACATGAAGGTAAGCATATTGGGCGTTCGGTGGGGTTATGTTCTGGGGGGCTCCAACATTCTGAATGCCCCCAAGCTTGTTCTTAATCGCTGTCTGCGGAACCAACACCCGTTAAAGTAAAAATACATTTCAGTCAAGATCAGAAATTAGTCACAATACAAACCTATTGGTCGCTAGTTCAAATGACATAACAAAACTACAAAATCATTGAGTCAAACACAACTTGGGTATTCATTGGTTGACTTTTTTGTTTATAATTCCTGATTGGTTACAGTTTTCGATTCTTCATTCTGCATTCTCGTCACCTCTGGGACTGCTGCCATATTCCTACTGTGTGAACAAGGCCACGTTAGAAGAAAAAATGAGTACAGGACACTGAGATCATCCCACCTCTACATTCCACAGCTGAACATCAACAAGACTCCAACTTTCTGTTAGCACAACATTTTAACCCATTTCTATAATTTCCCCCCTTTGATGGTTTGAATCAGGGTGAAGACTATTCTTTACACCTGCCCTAGATTCCCCATCACCCGAGGAAAAAAGGGTTGGGATTTCTTCACTGGCGTTGAGATGAGTGGACCCTATTGGTGGCACCCCCCCCCCCCCTTTGTATTGAGATTTACAGGATCAGGATAAGTACTGCAAGAGTAGTCAAGCCTAGCAGGGTGTGGTTGGTAGTATTTGAACAATATTGTAATGAGTCATCCTTTGCCAGGTCTAGGTGTGTGAACTTAAATAGACCCCCATATTTCCAATCAGGGTCATGTAAAGTCCCTGTCAGGTTACCTCCAAATAAACAAGTTGAGGGTCCCATTCCACACTCAAAACTCACCTTAATTCCTGCCATTAGTGTCCTTTCCAGCCCTGGACTTGTCTTATTGTAAGTCTGACAGGGACAATTTCATCTCAATGAACTTCGGTGTCCTACCAGGTGGTTAGGATCAGCCGTGACATTCATTACCTACCAAGGGGGACCACCCCAGAACTCTAAGAGACACCTTAGTGTCATTCCATTGACATTGGTCTGTCAAGTTGTGCAAGGCAGGAGTGCATGCTGAGCTGATTAGGTCATCCATTGATAGTGGTTCAGCTAAATTAGAAAGACGTTTTGGAAGAAATTGGTGTATGTGTACAAAGCCAACAATCGGGCAGTTGTGTTTCCATAGCAATGGCTTCATGCATTTTCCAAAAATTACTTTTGAATGTATCATTAAGAGTTCTATGTAACTCTAACATAGCCAAGCACAAGTTTTTTTTAAAGAAGAGTAAAAAGTAACAAAATCATGTCTTATGTTCCACTATCTTACAATGGCTGGGGTGGAGACCATGATTTCCACCCACCAAGAGGGACAGGGGCATCCTTTACTAGATTGTCCAATCCTATCTGTGTCTGTATCTGAGGAGGCCATTGCTTGAAATAGAAGACCGTGTCTCAGGGTGAGGCCAGCTGATCTATCCATCTTGCACTTTCTTGGGGAGCCCTGACTGCTCAGTTGGGATAGACTGGCTTCGCCTAGAGGGGGTGGATGTTGATGTAGTGGCTTGGGTTCCCTTTCTATCCACTTTGTCCTTTAACTCATCTATCTCTTTAATATTTGCCTCTAATTATCTCCTTGCGGCTTCTGATTGTTCCTTGTTTAGTGTGTTAAGATTCCCTGGGTCATCTTCATCCTCATCATCTTCCTCATCTAAGTCTGGAGTTCTTTCTACCATTTTAGCGTGGCTGAGTGGGGAGGTTTTCTGCTCCCCCCCCTCCTTTCTTTCCCATTTGTCCTGCCATGAGAGGATCATTCTCAGCATGCTGGCTAAGGGCATATATTCCTGGGCATGTGGTCACTGGGACCACTGGGTAAAGAAAAATTGGTCCTGAGATCCCAGGGCTAATTACTGGGTACAGGGGAGCAAAAACGCCATTTAAGCCCTGTTTAGTGACTAGTAGATTGGACACCACCAATCACCAGAGAGGGTCCGGCTAGGGGCTACTGCTCATTTTTAAGGGGGTGGCCTTACTTTGCTCTTACCAAATCCTTCAGCTCCTCTCCTAAGCACCTTCTTTTCCACTACTACCTTCTTTTCCACACATAGCATACACTTCCTCTGCTGCTTCCTTTCACAAACATGCAGCTTCTAAAAGTCTCCTGTCACTTAACACTCCTTGTTTGTTAGGGAGACCTGTTCTCCATTCTTCTGCATCTAAGTGACCGCCTGATTGGAACCCTAGTACTCTCAATAAACTACGCTGCTGACTGATTGCGGCTTTCCCTTCTCTGACCAACCATTTTTAAGGGAGCTTTCTCACCATCTTGGCATTTTAGCTATTCTGGTCCCCCCATTGTGCTTTCTAACAGTCTGGACCTTTGCCAAACTACCTGGCTGCAAATTTTAAGAACAAAACCTTTCTCCCTTTTGCGCTGAACAATATTTGATCAATATTTGTCAGGAACAAAACTGGAATTCCAACCATGAAGCCCAAGGTCACATACACTACTATCATCTACAAAAATGTATAATCACACAAGGCAGATAAATACATTCATCATAGTTAAGGGATTCTTACCCTCACAGGCTAAGTATTGTGTTCAGGGCAGAAGACCAGCACGTTTAAGGAACACACAGACAGCTGATGTTCTTATCTTTGCATTCTGTCCAGACTGTCTCAACTATTATTCCCACCCCACGTTGGGTGCCAAGTATTTATAGGGCAATTAGCCGGTCTGATGCCTTGTGGATCCAAATTAGGTACACTGTAGCCACTGATGACTAGGGAGAGACCACATAACAAATGCAGGCTGACACAGGTTCAGAATGCAATCACATGGCTCTCTCTGCCAATTTACTGGAAAACTTGGCTTAAATACATTTCAGTCCACATCAGGCATTGGTCAAACTACAAACAATATCTACTATTTTATCCACCCCAAGCTACACCTGGTCTCCATGCGATGTGTGGTGGGGGGCTGAGGACCCCGGGCTGGTGCTGGAGGTTACACCTTGTTCAGTCGATTTTCATAGCATCCCCTCCCTATCCTTCCCTCCCATCCTCGTCCCCCCCCCCTTCTTTCCTTTGCTCCTTTTCTTAGTCTTTCCCCTCTCTTCGTCTTTTTCTCTCTCTCTCTTTGATCCCTTCTGTGTTGAGCCAGCTCGCTTCAGAGCAGGATGTTTACTAGGGGTCTCATTGTGGCTTTCCCCCTGGGTTGGTGGGGACCGCCACGGGCGCTGGATACCTGGTTACCGCGGGGGTCTGTTGCCAAACTGGGTGGACAATAAAGCGCACATATCATATGTCATATTTTGTCTTTAATAGAAATGAGCATTTGTTAATGGTTCTTCAACTTTATGCACATATATCTTAATTGACTGTATATACATTGGCTGGCTCTGTAAAGTCACTCCATTGTACTTATCTTTTCACTTCTGTACTGACTTGTTATAACTCTGAAAATAAAGAATTAAAAAAAAAAAACTACAAACAATACAAACGTATTGGTCACTAGTTCAAACTACATAACAAAACTACTAAATCTTTACACAACTCGTGTATTTATTGGTTGACTTGAAGCAAATATTTACCATGACCCACTTTGTCTCCCCCCTGTTATACGTGAACCAATACTAAATTCTGGTAAGTGGCTGGGTACATATCACAAAACCAAGGAAAAAAGGACAAGGACCTGAACTGGTACCCTAAACCCTAGTAATCTCCACTACCTGGTGATTGGTGAGGTTAAAAGTACCAGCCCAGGTACTTGTCCTTTTTTCCTTACTTTATTGTGTGCTGAGCGAGAAATTCCAAAATTATTCAGATAATTCTTTATCACCTCCTCGAACCTGATCAATGGATTACTGTTAGATAATGCTCTTTAAAGACAAGAGGATAGGCACAATAGGTTAATCATATAGGTTGAAGGCTAAATTGTCGAAATTAAATCCCAAATTATTCCAGTGTCCTTGTTAAGAATCTTCTTTGTTAGGGACTGTAGGTTATTACTGTAGATTTGTAACCAGTTTCACAAATGTGCCCACCCCTCTGATAGGCCTGACTACTATAAAGGGTAATCTTAATCTTATTGCCTACACCACTAACAGTTGCCCTAACCCATCTGCAGAAAACAGGATTGCTGGGTTAAGGCCCCCCAATGGTCTTGGTACCCGTGGCAATTGCCCTGCTCTCCATCCCCTAAAAACAGCCCTACCTGGACAAAGGGAGATCACATGGACAGCACTCTACCACACTACACGCAGACAGCCAGGGACACGGGACAAGGACAAACTAACGTATTTCAGAACTAAACCACCAGTAGACCATGTTCCTTTCTACTAACCTACCTAAACATTATATATATTTCTCTTTGTGCAGTACTACCATATTGCCAAGGGCAACACACCCTCTGTCTAGGTGTCTTACTCTTACTCTGATAATTCTGTCATTCTGATCTGTCACTCACCCCCTATATTCTTTCCCACTCATGCCACCTGTACCTCAAAAACATCTCCAGCCCTTTCCTTTGGTAGAAACAACGAAACTCTCATAGTTGTCCTGATCCTTTCTGGTTTTGATTACTGTAACTCCTGTAGGTCCACCTCTCTAGGATAAAAACTTCCCTCCCTGGTGGCCCGTCGATACCCTCGGCTGGATCCCAAGGGACCCCTATACCAGTTCACCAGAGTAATAGTACCATAGCTATTGTTGTCACGATGGATCATTCACTGGCCCTCCTGTTGTTAGCATCAGGTGCCTGCTCTAGCGGCACTGCAGGCTTCCCCCTCCCGCCGCATCCCCGGCATCTCTGCTCATGTACGCATATGCAGGAGAATACACAAGAACCTTATGTCGGAGGCTAGTTTAAATGGGCCATTGAGCACCATTGTTGCATGTTTGGGCTAGCAGCCCTTAATTGTGGTGAGCCCTTGGTTTTTGCTAGGCCAATGAACCTGAAGTTTCCCTGGCCAATCCCCTGTCACAAGCCCAATTTGGGCCTCCCCAGGTCACTATCTCACTGCCCGTGATTGCATTCTGCTGGGTGTTGTAGTGCCACTGTTGCCGAACTCCTGATTATACTTTGCCGACTCTTCCCTTGTCTGACCCTCCTCTGATCGCTGCCTGGACCACCGCCTGTCTGACCTTGAGCTTGTCTACCCATCTCTACCGTGAACCCTCTGACTACCCAGCTTTGACCCCTGGCTTGACCCTGGTCCATCCACCTTCGCCCTGTCAATTGGCATTCTTTGCGCTAAAGTAAGACCTGGGGCCAACCATTTTTGATGAGGCCTGCTTGCGTCCCGGCAAAAGGGGGGTTGTCTATAGGCAAGAGCAGGAGATTGGGAGTACTGAATGCTGGATACTGGCAGAGGGCTTCGGAACAAGACAGACCGTGATCGAACTCCACGCTACTCTTGATGTGCACCAATTCTCTGGAATGTCTTTCCCTAAGCAATTAGATTAACTCACAACAGTTTGAGACACTCTCTAAAAACACATATTTTTAGGGCAGCCTATCACGTCCCCAAGCCTAACTGTTCTTTTTTTACCCCTTTAAAATTATTCTTCTGAAACTGGTCCATAATTAAACACTATACACCCCACCCTTTGCACCCAAAAGCACTAAATCAGCCGTCGGATGGCCCATACAACTTGTATATATTATTTTTCGCTAACATGGGTGGGCCAGGGTACCAAGCAAGCTCTACTTTTTCCTATTCTTTCTATTGTGCCACCTCTATCCCTGCTTAGATTGTGAATTCATTCATTTTATTTCAGTTGCTAACTCATTTGTTGCTATGTTACATATGACTTTTTGCATCCCTCAACGGCTGTAATGAAGGATGCTGCTCACCGGCTGTAATAAGGGATGCCACACACTGCCTGTAATGAGGGATATCTCTAACTGGCTGTAATGGAAGATGCCGCACACTGCCTGTAATGAGGGATATCTCTAACTGGCTGTAATGGAAGATGCCGCACACTGCCTGTAATGAGGGATATCTCTAACTGGCTGTAATGGAAGATGCCGCACACTGCCTGTAATGAGGGATATCTCTAACTGGCTGTAATGGAAGATGCCGCATACTGCCTGTAATGAGGGATATCTCTAACTGGCTGTAATGGAAGATGCCACACACTGCCTGTAATGAGGGATATCTCTAACTGGCTGTAATGGAAGATGCCGCACACTGCCTGTAATGTGGGATAGCGCTCACTGGCTGTAATTAGGGATGTCGCATGCTGGCTGTAATGAGGGATGTTGCACACTGCCTGTAACGAGGGTGCCACTCACTGGCTGTTATGAGATGCCGCACACTGCCTGTAATGGAGGATGCTGCTCACTGCCTGTAATGGGGGTGATTCTGCACACTGTCTGTAATGGTTAACTGGGTGGGAGATTTTATCAGACCATTTGGTTCAGAATATGTGTTGTATGGAGAGAAAAATATGGTAGATTTCTATATTTGAAAAAAAAACACGACAAAAAAGTAAAATTCAGCATTTATTTTTTTTTTCTCTAAAAAAAATTCCAGTTGCAGTAACAAACATTATTGCTTTGAATATGCAATACAGCATTGTATGCTTTCCTGTTCACAATTAACTCTTTATGTACCATCAGACAGTTTCTATTGGAGGAGACAATACATGCGCATTAAGGATCTGGAATGTATTGATCGTATTTTTTAATGTTAGGAATGTATTTGTTTGGATATCCAGACACTGCAGTGAATCTACTTGACTGCAAGGGTGGCCAGGATATGTAAAGATTAAAGTCTCTTTCAGACTATTGGGCTCATCTAATAAGGCAGTGCAAACAGCAATGTGTTGTGCAAAGTGCAGTTACACATCATAACCAGATCAGATGACCTTTTATTAGTTTATGCCATTGAGAAATGATTGGTTGCCTGACTGGTTGCTATTGGTTACCGTACATTGCTTTTTACCTTGTTGAATAAGTCCATTTATGTTAACTCATGCTAAAGCTAGTGCCTGGACAGTGCTTATCATCACAGTCATATATTTTTTTTATCTGGTTTCATCACAGAAACCTCTGCTATATACTCTGGCCATAATAACACATGCCATCCTCCAAGACAGCAAAAAGGGTGGCAATAAAAGAGTTAATTTGTGCCAAGGCTTCTAGCTTGGCGTTCAGCGTTCCCCTGCGCTGACTACGCCCCAGCTTTTTCCAGTGGACAGAACTCAGTTGTAGCAAAAAATTATAAAAAAAAACCTGTCAAACCGTTCAGGTTTTAGGAAAATATTGCTAAAGTATGGACCCCAAGTCGGCAAAGGAGAAGCCGGGGCCAGAAAAGACCTGGAGGAGGCAGAGCTATTAGTCTGCAATATTTACATATTTTACAGAGGAAAAAAAAAAAGTCAAACCAGTTTCAAGAAAATTAAAATAATTTCTGTTCTACAAATAGTTTTTTTTTTCATTTAGCAAAATATACATTTGTCTTGTTCTTGTGCATTGTCCACTTCATGTCATAAAAGCCGAAATTTACATAAAAAATATTTGTTTTTTGTACTTAAAAATAAATGAAAGACATTCCCAGACTGCTGGACCTTAAAATCCCCTCCACCCCCCCACCCTCCAGCATAGTGTACCGGAAATTTCCCAGCAACCCACCAGAACAAAAATGACCTAATCATGAAACAGGTTCTCACCACCTCTATCATGGAAACACAAAACTAACAACGAGAAAAGGAGGAAAACAAAGTGACGGACAGGATAAGAAAAGCGGGAGAAAAAACATAAAATAAATAAAATGTTCTGGGGTTAAAGGAAAAATTATGCAGGAGGCACCAGTTGCTCTGCATGAACACGAGGTGGCGTGCGGCCATCCGATAATCTGAGAGGAGAGGGACAGTCACATGAGAGCTTCCAAGCCGAGACCTGCGGAGAGGATCATGGGGGTTGCATTAGTGACATCATACAGCACAGCGCTTTCAGATCAGAATATCATAATGACCCACCAAAGCCTGGCGTTGTATGCCGGACGCTTCCCAAAATTGCCCTATGCATCATATTTCTCATCATATATATATATACTACATATATCAGCCATGAATAGGAGCAAGCATTGCTGGGAATGGCCTTGGGGATTTGTTCACTCCTTTCTATGTGTGTGTTGTCTACATTTTATTCACACTTCTGACCCATTTAGTGTTTTCTATGTATTGCAGCAATATGTGTGAGTGAGCATGCATTTGCCATCCATTTTTGTTTCACTCAACTGCATTAAAAATGTATATAAGGCTTAAATGCCTCAAAAATACATGAAGAAACACATAAAAACAAAAAGGCATGAACAGATTTGAACAGATACTGAACGTGTTTAGTGCTTAAAATAAACGTGTACTTTGGTGCCTACCGACCTCAGATCAGGGGCGCTGTAGGGACTTTAGGCCTCAGTTCTTACCTATACCCCACTCCTGCTCTATAGAGAATAAGGCTTAAATGTCTCAAAATTACATGAAGAAACACATAAAAACAAAAAGGCCTGAACAGATTTGAACAGAACAGCTTAAAATAAATGTGCACTTTGGTGGACTTTGCCTAATGACCTCAGATCAGAGGCGCCGTAGGGACTTTAAGCCTCATTGTTTACCTATCACCCACTCCTGCTCCATAGATCATGCTCCTGCAGCCCTGGTATCTACACTGGTGCACACATGGAGCTTTTTTCTCAAGCTGAGGTACACGTACCCCAGCAGTGTTCAAGGGCACACCAACAAGGGGTGTCCGACCGGTCTGATATATTATTTTAATAGTGAAACATTATCCCTTCTTGCTTTAAAAGTACTACGAGGCCTGTGGGCTACTTCTTTTGGTACTATTTATAAGTGCTCACCCTCTGGGGCTACTTGTTTAGAACTTGTCAATAGGGGGGCTTCTGGTTGAGGTTGAGAACCACGGCCATAGAGGATAATGTATACCTCAGCCTGGCTTCAAACAACGCATACGCAAACCTGCAGGTCGGAAGCATGGCTGCGAGAGGCCCATCTACACAACAAGATTAGAATCCAGACATGTGCTACCATTCATTTGAATACAAAAAACTGCATCTGAGCTTTATCTTTGAATATATGATTAATATATGAATATGAATATATAAAGTGTTTTCAGTTGCAGTTTGGAGGCACTATCAGTATCCAAAAATGCTGCGACACTGTGAGTCAGGCCTCTAGCAGCCTTTTTTATTCTATTATCTAATCAAGCATGGCAAGCCATGAGCATCAATAGAAAGCAGATTGTGGGCAAGATTGTGGTTCATGTGTCCATTACATCGGCACCTTATTTAATGTACAGTATATACAGCAGCAGGTTCCGCACCTTTAAATCAGGGCAAAACCTGGGATTTTTACTGTCCCCAGCAATACGCGTACTCCTGCCTCAGCCTATCTGAATGACTGGGGCTGGAGCGCGCGCACGGGCGAAAGATGTGGGGATGCGGCCGCTTGCAATCCCAGAAGGGCACAGAGGTTTGCAGGTAAATGTTTTTTTTTTGTATCATGGGGGAGAGATCAGTAAGAGTTGGAAACGGGATCATTTGTAGTGTACCTGGAGGTTCTCTACTGTTGTATCCAAAATTCCAGCTAGTCCTGTTAAACCGGAACAAAACCCAGCAGCCGGCGGCCTAGAATTCAAAAGATTCCAGGGCCGGCTGCTGGCTTTACCCTGTCCCCCCCCCCGGGAAATCCCTCCCGTTGCCGGTAATTTCTCACCTTTCCCTGTCCAACAGCACATGCGCAGGCAGCAGGATGTGGCAGTGCGTGCTCCCCATTATAGTCAATGACAGCTGTTTGCCAAAAGAGGTAAACACATTGGCTGAGCGCCCGTACATGTGCCGTTGGAATGCGGAGGAGGGGAGTTGTTTGGGGCTTTCACACGGGATGCCCCAGGGGAAAAGAACAAGATTGGTACGTTTTACTATAGTGTAAAAAAAGGAATAAGGTCACTACTTTTCTTAGGAGTAAAAAGTACTACTGACTTTCATTGTCTTCCTAGCTGATGATTCAGTAACAGTGAAATTCGCAGGGTTTTTTTATTCATAAAGTATATTTTTTACTACCGAGAATTTTTTTCAAATCTTACTGAATTGAGGCATGTATTTCCAAAACCCTAACAAGCGGCAGGGCAATTTTTTGATACTTATAGCAAAAAATTGTGAAGCAAAACTAAAGTATATGTTTGAAATGAAATGTAGGCAACATAAGTGATGTTATGATAGTTTTGCTCATGGACGAAATATACAATGGCCTTGAAAGTCAATGGCACTTTTTGCTACAGGTAAAAAGGGGTACAACTTTTTCCAGGAGTAAAAAGAGTCATTAGGGTCGATTCTAAATCCAAAAGTTAATTGATTTCGTATCGGGATTCGGAAGTTTGGGTGGGTGTTAGTCATTTTTTTTCCTTTTTTTTTGGCCATTTCGGATTTGCACGAACGTTCGGGCATAGACGTATATGTTCATTCGATTTTCGGGCGTCAATTGTATTATTTGCGTTAGTTCGGGTTTTTTTCCCGTCCAAATCGTATTTTTTTCGTTCGTTCATAATTTTTCCGTTATTGACATGGGCTTGCGAGCAATTCAGAGAGCTGATTGCTAAGTGTTTCGAAGCACATTTAATTGTTGAGTTGGGAAATCTTTTCCGGCACCTTTTTGGCCTCGGGATTAGGATGGAGAGGAGTGAGTTCGAGGAACATCAAGGCCTAATGCTGTTTGGCATTGATTTGATCCGGATGTCTGAGGGCAGATTACTTGGTAAGTGACCAACTTTTTTTGGGGGTGTTTTTGGCCCGATTTTTTTTTAAATTGATTGTTGGACTTTTTCTGATTTGTGGGTAATCTTAAACAACATTTTGCAACTGTTGCAACATAATAGTTAAAGTTTTGTCAAACAAACAAGCGGTGGACTCACTTTGTCCTTCATCATTTGTTAGATTTTTGGCCGACGTCTGTTACTTCCATTTCTCAAACTCCCTCGTATAGCAGATTGACCAGAAGTAGCTGCTAGTTTATGGCCCTTTTTTGTATTTGACTGTAACTGACAAACTAGAGTAGAAGTGCATACAGTGCATTTTTTTTTTGGAATGTTTGGGGCCCCTCAGCAGCATCATAAATCGTACATTTCTGAACCCTACAATACAAACATCTTTCCCAACACACTTGTCATAGCAGATGTGTTATCAGTCTGTTTTTCCCTTATGCTGCATTTTTCTTTATGGCACACATCTGTTACATTAGTCATTTGTATCATTGACCCTGGGTGAAATGTTTGTTTCTTTAGCTGACATAATTGTGCTATCTACTAATATTTTTTTTTGGGATGCCTTTCCTTGATTAATTGTGTTTTTAATTGGTTTTGTTAAGGGGACTCTGGTTACCCACTGCTTCCGTGGCTCATGACGCCTGTGCTCCGGCCCCAGGATGCCTCTCAGGAAGCATACAACCGAGCGCACCGCAAGACCAGGGCTGTGGTTGAGAGGGCCTTTGGACTTTTGAAGACCCGTTTGAATGAAGAAGAAATGCAACCGGAAAGGGGTTTGGGTAAGTTTTAGGGTCAGGAAAATGAAGAAGAATGGAACCGGAAAGGGGTTTGGGTAAGTTTTAGGGTCTGGAAAATGAAGAAGAATGGAACGGAAAGGGGTTTGGGTAAGTTTTAGGGTTAATAAAGGTAAGTGTTAGACTGGCGCAAAGTAGTTGGGGTGAGCTTGGTAGTGTAAGATATGGGGCACATTTGTTTGAGGAGTGTAGCTTGTATTGCGCATGCGCAAGATCTTCTACATTTCCAAACGAACGAATATTAGAGGTTAAAAATCATTCTAACCCATCAGGAAATGCCAGGAATTCGTAGAGGTGGACGATGGAAGAAGGGAAAAAACACATGCTGCCGTCGCTACAATAGATCAATCAACCTATAATTTACGATGGAAAATGACTGAGCCAAGGTCGGAAGATAGCATACGAACGGACGGGCATTTTACGATAGGAAACGGATTAGTGTATAGAATCGCTCGCAAGTTCATACGAGTGCACGAGCGTTTTGGAAAAAATACCATGATCGGCAACAAAAACAAAGCTTTTACATGTTTCTCTGAATCAACCCTATTGACTTTCATTGTCTTCCTATCTGGTGATTCACTAACAGTGAAAATCTCAGGCTTTTTTCTCATGAATTTAATTTTTTACTACCATGAGAATTTTTTTCAACTCTTAGAGAATCAAGGCCATTATATGGGCTTTCTTATTTCAGTGCTCTGAGCAGGTCACTGGGCAGTATATCATTTAGGTTTCCCAGTCTTTTAATTCTGCTGAATATAGATTATGGATGTGCTCACCTTCACTGTGCTCCATGAATTCAGTGGTATCCATTAGTGAAAGCTGTAGCAATCAAAGGTCCCTGGAGAACAAATAATGTCATTAAAAAGAGCAAAGAACCATACATCTCTTCATCTTATAGTACTATCTCTTTCTTTTCATTTAAATAAATTATCAGAGAGGGCTAAAATGATGTCTAATAGTTATAGTACTAAATAGTTAATAGTACTAAAAAGTGAGAATAATCAAAAAGTGATGTTCTGGGTTATAATATGAAATCCCAAAGGTCCCGCAAGAACCTTCTAAAAAGATGATTGTATTTACTGGATAGTAGAGGTGGAGGTACAGCCACATTCGGGCTTATAACAGGGGAAGGGAAGGGTTGGTGGAGGGTTTAAAAGAGGCTGAACTTCCTCTTTAAGTGACATATCAATGTATTACACCCACCATGGTCGTTATTCCAAGAGCTTTCCAACTAGGCCTATATGACTAAGGTAAGTATCTCTCAATGTGGGGTATATGATGATTGGTTAGGGTCCCTGTAGGCCGGAAACCTCCGCCCTTCCCGGCACAAAGTTGGCATGGAGGGTTTAGGTCCACTTAAACTACAGTTACAACATCCATGTTATTCAAAACAGAGGGAATTTCCATTATATCCTATATATTTAATTGAAATATGCTAAGAAATAAAACAATATCCACTTACCCCAAGGCTGTGTCCAAAGCCAGTGCTGGGTGCCGGACTTGCTGCGCTGATGTAGCTGCTGACCGCTGATTCCTGATTGGCTGCTCCATAGAGTTCCGCCATCGGCCCCGGGCTGCTAGTTCCCAGAAAACCCCCTGTGCGGGTTGGAGTGGAGCCTTGTTTACAAAGTAAAAAAGTAGATCTTACAGAGAGCCCCCTACACTCTGCCCCCTCCCCCCGTACTCTGTATACGTCCCCTCCACCCAGAAAGCTCATATACTTTACATCTCTTATAATAAACCAACCAATTCAACCAGATTTCTCTGTGGCAATATTTAAGCTGTCAAATGATTTATTGTAGTCAAGCTAAAAATAAAATAAAAACTATTACTTCGACTACCACCCACAAACTAGACCCCTCAAAGTCCTGCTGGCTGAAGGGCTTTTGTTCCCCACTCTTAGCACAGTGAGCTCCCTGGCTGGCATAGGCGAATGACTCTGCTTCCAGTTTAGAGAGAGAAGGCTGCCTTGTTAAGAAGGGGGGTCAGGCATGGTGGCACACTCTTGATTATCCACCCAAAATGCTATTAGGGATGGACAACCAATTGTGTGCTAGAAGCGCACCGTCAGATTTGGAGTACAGAAACAGGACCGATTTAGCCAGTAGGATGCCCAAGGGAGTGAGCCTGTGGGCGTTAGTTAAGTAAAGCTTTTTATTATAATTTTACCTTCCTTGGTGCCTTTCCCTATACTTATCTCCCACCATTGCTGGTCATAAGGAATCCAGCACCACTACATTTCCAACTCTAGACTCCATTTGGGATCAGCCCTGTCCCCTGGCCATGTGATCCGCTCCTTTCACTAGATAGGCTCATATGAACAGGAATAGAAAAGGTGGTGAGGACTGCTGATATTAGACTGGAAGGTGAAGCAGTAGGACCACTGGAATTTGGAGACATGGTGGCAATGTAAGTAAGTATATGCATGCTTAAAGTGGACCAAAACCCAGGATTTTGACTATCCTGGGTTTTGGTCCTTTCCCCCGGGGCACCCCGATCAGAACGCCAAAGCCAACTCACCTCTTCCCGGTCCTACAGCGCATGCGCGGCCGCTCATCCAATCAGCACGCTGAGGAACGCATCCACCACTACCCTCTAACAGGGAGCATGCCCACACCGGCCATTCACAAATGCCTGGTGCAGGCACACGCCCTGCTAGAGGGATAGCAGGGTTGCAGCCACGGCTTGCGCATGCGCTGTTGGACCGGGAAACAAGGCAAATGTATGGGCGACCTGGGGGGTTTCACACATGGGGGGAGAGAATCGATTGGCCCGGGAATCTTATAGATTACCAGGCTGTTCGCCATGTATTTTAGTCTACTTTAAATACAACTGTACACTTTTAGTCTACTTTAAATACAACTTAAATACAACTGTATATGTGAAATTTCACATATCCCCACAGCAGATAGTTGGGTCTTCCCAGGCTATTAAATAATAAATACTCCCCTCTGGTCCCCTGCAGCTGCTGCATCTAGGTTGTTCAAAACATAATGGGTCCGAGACTGGGTTCCCCAGGCATCCCACCCACAGCCCTGGAACCTCCTATAGAGACAAGGCAGTGTCTGGGACACCCCCTAAACTATAGTAAATGGAGTGGGCGAGTTCCAATCACTGTGACCAACACAAAGGTGGGACGTTGTGTCACCAGGAGTTTGATTGTTTAAAGAGGTGCATGCATGCTGGAGGACTTAATCTCAGAAACATGGATTGGTTCGGGGTGCCGGACCTAGATGCAGCAGCTGATAGAGAAAAGAGGTGGGTATTATTTTATTTAATTTTAAGATTATATGCTGTTCTGCTGGTAAAACACTGCTATTAGATTTTAAGGCTAAAGTAAACCGCCCCCAATATGTTTTAATAGGCTGGTTACCTCTCACCACAGCCGCTGCTGCTGCCGCCACTGGTCCATAAGCAGTCAGTGGGATAGCTGAAAGATCAATAAAAACTACTCTAAGTACATAGTAAGAATTTTAGATGTGTCAACAAATATAAAACCACAGCTGTTACAATGTCAAAACCCCTACAGGCACTTGACTAGTACATCACTTGCATGCAAGACAAGAACACTTTAGACTAGATCTAGTAAAGACTACTCTACATGAAGAATAGTATTGTGCTGTATAAATAAACAATAATAATAATTCAGAATAAAGACGTGATAAAAGACAATAAGATTATACCTACCAGATATGATTGTTACCGAATTGGTAAATTTCATCAACATGAAAACTTGCAATGATTTCATGCTAACTAAAGAAGTCGTTGTGACCCAAACAACCAATCACAATGTTGGGAGCTCTTCTGTTTATCCATAGGGATATAGGGCAAACCATTCCTGCATAAGGTGCCCTAATAATTACAACCTAGAGCCCTGCTGTAGGGTATTTTCTCTTCTTCCAAAGGACTACCCACACTGAAAAAAGTCAGGGAGGCAGGAACATAATGTTGTGACTATTCCTTAAAGAGGAACAACCACCAAATTTGCCGAACATGGAGTCTAAAAGCGTATTTGTTACTATGTATAGATTTCACATCAAAGCTTATTTACCGGTATATGATTGGCAAAGGTAAGTAACAGTACTGCTTAGGCCACATAGGCATACAATATCCAATGGGTTTATGTGGCAAAATCTAGAGTGTGGGAATTACTGCTATCTGGCTGCAGCCTATGTGCAATAGAGATCTATCGTGAAAATGGTTTAGTACTAAAAATATGCATAAACATGCTAGATTGGAAAATATAGGGTTACTTAGAGGCCGATTCATTAATAGCGACAGGCAGCGACAGATGAGCGCCAGTAGCGTGATTTTCACAGCGCCAGCTAGTATTCGCTGTGCTTGGCCGGGGTTTGCTTGTTGTCAGCGACTCAGTCGGTGTGCGGTAATGTTGAATACGGGGTTAGGGGTCGCTGTTTCACAGGTTCCGCGTTGTATGGGTGCGCCTGACAGCGAATGGCCAGAGCGAATGGCTTGCTGCAGATTCATTAAAAAATCACGCTCAAAAATTTCTCGCGCTGTGAATTCCTTGTTTAAACCCCAGAGCGCTGGCGGCGATGTGTGTAAAGTAGTTTTTAACCCCCAAACAACCTTTTTTTTTATATGTAAAAATGATACAAGTTTTTCTAAACATTTTGTAATATGAATACATGAATATCAGACCTGTAATATCAATTCTGCACATTTTTTTTTTTTTTTACTTTAAAAAAAATCCTAACATTGCAGAAGTGGTCACAGAATTTTTGACATTAAAAAAAAAAAAAAAAACAGTAATAGCAATTAATTATGATTATTTAAAGATTGCTCCATTGAAATGCATTGGACCACGCCAGGGAGCGCCAGGTCATACCTGTCGCTGTGATGGGATTAGCAGCGGCGCTCCCCCTTTTCTCACCTTGATCCGAATCAAGCCTAATGTGTAGCCATTCATGTCTAAACCCCTGGCAACAAACCCCTAAGTGAAAATGGCAAATTGTGCCCAATTAGTCATTTGCCCTCCCTGGTATCATGTGACTCGTAAGTGTTACAAGGTCTTAGGTGTGAATGGGAAGCAGGTGTGTTAAATTCAGTGTTATCTCTTTCACACTCTCTCATACTGGTCACTAGAAGTTCAACATGGAACCTCATAGCAAAGAACTCTCTGAGGATCTGAAAAAATATTGCAACACATAAAGATGGTTTAGGCCAACGATACTCAACTGGCGGACCGGGGTCCTAATGCGGACCTTTGCGCCAGATTTCCGGACCCCTGCCCTGACATCTCTGCACTCAGTTGCTTCTGTATTTCTGTGCTTAGAGCTGCCCCCTTGATCAGCAATGTAGTGCTTAGTCTCCCTACCAGTGTCATGGCTCCCTGGCACCTAGCATTGCAATATAAAGTACTGCATGGGAGGGAAATGGCATTGCAAGGTACACACAAACTTTGTTTCTCGATCTCTTTGCCCCATCCAATCCATTCAAGCAGCCTTTATTAGTTTTGCCTGAGGAATCTACAGCCCCTCCCCCAGTGTGCTGATTTATACCTATCCACCCCCCCCCCCCCCCCGCAACAGCCCTCCGTCCGGACCTTAACCTCTCACCAGGTGCTTTGAAATGGACCTTTACAAGAAGTGGTTGAGAACCCCTGGTCTAGGCTATAAGAAGACTGCCAACACCTTGAAACTGAGCTACAGGACAGTGCCCAAGATCATGCAGTGTTATAACACTCAGCTTCTTTCGTCGACCATGGCAAGGCCTGTTTCCCGAGTGGAACTGTAGTGTTATAACACTACAGTTCCACTTGGGAAACAGGCCTTGCCATGGTCGACGAAAGAAGCTGAGTGCATGTTCTCAGCATGATAACCAGAGGTTATATCCAGACATATTGCTGCAGAGCTTAAAGGGTTACTAAACCCATAGCAACAAAATAAACAGAACTTACCTTTTCAAAGCAAGCGAGCAAAATGAGCCCCTCCTCCCTAGAATTTCTTGGGCCATGACCACACTGTTTCCGCCAGTCACTGTGCACTGTCCATTCAATGCAATGAAGGGGCATCACAATGCAGTGCCTGTCCTGCCCCTCTATTGCAATCAATGGGTGGCACAGTGCATCTACACAGTGCCTGGCATGCCCCTCCATTGCAATCAATGGGTGGCACAGTGCATCTACACAGTGCCTGGCATGCCCCTCCATTGCAATCAATGGGTGGCACAGTGCACCGACACAGTGCCTGGCATACCCCTCCATTGCAATCATTGGGTGGCATGCCCCTCCATTGCAATCATTGGGTGCCACAGTGCACCGACACAGTGCCTGGCATGCCCCTCTATTGCAATCATTGGGTGGCACAGTGCACCGACACAGTGCCTGGCATGCCCCTCCATTGCAATCATTGGGTGGCACAGTGCACCGACACAGTGCCTGTCATGCCCCTCCATTGCAATCATTGGGTGGCACAGTGCATCTACACAGTGCCTGTCATTCCCCTCAATGCAATCAATGGGTGGCGCAGTGCACTGACACAGTGCCTGGCATGCCCCTCCATTGCAATCATTGGGTGGCACAGTGCACCGATACAGTGCCTGTCATGCCCCTCAATGCAATCAATGGGTGGCACAGTGCACCGACACAGTGCCTGGCCTGCCCCTCTATTGCAATCAGTGGGTGTCACATTGCATCTACACAGTGCCTGGCATGCCCCTCCATTGCAATCAATGGGTGGCACAGTGCACCGACACAGTGCCTGGCCTGCCCCTCTATTGCAATCAGTGGGTGTCACATTGCATCTACACAGTGCCTGGCCTGCCCCTCCATTGCAATCAATGGGTGGCACAGTGCATCTACACAGTGCCTGGCCTGCCCCTCTATTGCAATCATTGGGTGGCACAGTGCTCCGACACAGTGCCTGGCCTGCCCCTCTATTGCAATCAATGGGTGTCACAGTGCATCTACACAGTGCCTGTCATGCCCCTCCATTGCAATCATTGGGTGGCACAGTGCATCTACACAGTGCCTGTCATTCCCCTCAATGCAATCAATGGGTGGCGCAGTGCACTGACACAGTGCCTGGCCTGCCCCTCTATTGCAATCATTGGGTGGCACAGTGCACCGATACAGTGCCTGGCCTGCCCCTCTATTGCAATCAGTGGGTGTCACATTGCATCTACACAGTGCCTGGCATGCCCCTCCATTGCAATCATTGGGTGGCACAGTGCACCGACACAGTGCCTGGCCTGCCCCTCTATTGCAATCAGTGGGTGTCACATTGCATCTACACAGTGCCTGGCATGCCCCTCCATTGCAATCATTGGGTGGCACAGTGCCCCGACACAGTGCCTGGTATGCCCCTCCATTGCAATCATTGGGTTGCACAGTGCATCTACACAGTGCCTGGCATGCCCCTCCATTGCAATCAATGGGTGGCACAGTGCATCTACACAGTGCCTGGCCTGCCCCTCCATTGCAATCAATGGGTGGCACAGTGCATCTACACAGTGCCTGGCCTGCCCCTCTATTGCAATCATTGGGTGGCACAGTGCTCCGACACAGTGCCTGGCCTGCCCCTCTATTGCAATCAATGGGTGTCACAGTGCATCTACACAGTGCCTGTCATGCCCCTCCATTGCAATCAATGGGTGTCACAGTGCATCTACACAGTGCCTGTCATTCCCCTCAATGCAATCAATGGGTGGCGCAGTGCACTGACACAGTGCCTGGCCTGCCCCTCTATTGCAATCATTGGGTGGCACAGTGCACCGATACAGTGCCTGTCATGCCCCTCAATGCAATCAATGGGTGGCACAGTGCACCGACACAGTGCCTGGCCTGCCCCTCTATTGCAATCAGTGGGTGTCACATTGCATCTACACAGTGCCTGGCATGCCCCTCCATTGCAATCAATGGGTGGCACAGTGCATCTACACAGTGCCTGGCCTGCCCCTCTATTGCAATCATTGGGTGGCACAGTGCTCCGACACAGTGCCTGGCATGCCCCTCCATTGCAATCAATGGGTGGCACAGTGCACCGACACAGTGCCTGGCCTGCCCCTCTATTGCAATCAGTGGGTGTCACATTGCATCTACACAGTGCCTGGCATGCCCCTCCATTGCAATCAATGGGTGGCACATTGCATCTACACAGTGCCTGGCATGCCCCTCTATTGCATTCAATGGGTGTCACAGTGCATCTACACAGTGCCTGTCATGCCCCTCCATTGCAATCATTGGGTGGCACAGTGCATCTACACAGTGCCTGTCATTCCCCTCAATGCAATCAATGGGTGGCGCAGTGCACTGACACAGTGCCTGGCCTGCCCCTCTATTGCAATCATTGGGTGGCACAGTGCACCGATACAGTGCCTGTCATGCCCCTCAATGCAATCAATGGGTGGCACAGTGCACCGACACAGTGCCTGGCCTGCCCCTCTATTGCAATCAGTGGGTGCCACATTGCATCTACACAGTGCCTGGCATGCCCCTCCATTGCAATCATTGGGTGGCACAGTGCACCGACACAGTGCCTGGCCTGCCCCTCTATTGCAATCAGTGGGTGTCACATTGCATCTACACAGTGCCTGGCATGCCCCTCCATTGCAATCAATGGGTGGCACAGTGCACCGACACAGTGCCTGGCCTGCCCCTCTATTGCAATCAGTGGGTGTCACATTGCATCTACACAGTGCCTGGCATGCCCCTCCATTGCAATCAATGGGTGGCACAGTGCATCTACACAGTGCCTGGCCTGCCCCTCTATTGCAATCATTGGGTGGCACAGTGCTCCGACACAGTGCCTGGCCTGCCCCTCTATTGCAATCAATGGGTGTCACAGTGCATCTACACAGTGCCTGGCATGCCCCTTCATTGCAATCATTGGGTGGCACAGTGCATCTACACAGTGCCTGGCATGCCCCTCCATTGCAATCATTGGGTGGCACAGTGCACCGATACAGTGCCTGGCATGCCCCTCTATTGCAATCATTGGGTGGCACAGAGCACCGACACAGTTCCTGGCATGCCCCTCCATTGCAATCATTGGGTGGCACAGTGCACCGACACAGTGCCTGGCATGCCCCTCCATTGCAATCATTGGGTGGCACAGTGCACCGACACAGTGCCTGGTATGCCCCTCCACTGCAATCATTGGGTGGCACAGTGCACCGACACAGTGCCTGGCATGCCCCTCCATTGCAATCATTGGGTGGCACAGTGCACCAACACAGTGCCTGGCATGCCCCTCCACTGCAATCATTGGGTGGCACAGTGCACCGACACAGTGCCTGGTATGCCCCTCCACTGCAATCATTGGGTGGCACAGTGCACCGACACAGCGCCTGGTATGCCCCTCCATTGCAATCATTGGGTGGCACAGTGCCCCGACACAGTGCCTGGTATGCGCCTCCACTGCAATCATTGGGTGGCACAGTGCACCGACACAGTTCCTGGCATGCCCCTCCATTGCAATCATTGGGTGGCACAGTGCACCGACACAGTGCCTGGTATGCCCCTCCACTGCAATCATTGGGTGGATCAACCATAGAGTTCCCAGCGTAGACAAGCAGTGAGACAAGAAGTCGGGAGAGAATAAAAGTAAAAAATGTAAAAAAGGTAAAAAATCCCAATTAACTTGGAACAATCACCATAAAGAGGCAACCAAGAATAACGATAACACAGGTGGGTCGAAGCAGGCCGTGCCATGCAAGAAAAAAAAACAATTCTACAGGTGAGTACTCACAGAATTGCTTTTTTCTTTATTGCATGGCACGGCCTACTTCGGTATTCATTGTTCAACAGTTGGGACATCCAAAAGCAGTGTCCAAAGGTAGGGTGGGATCCCCAATAAGCAACAGCCGGCAGTTCAAGTCACTACTGCCTGAAGCACCTTGCGGCCAAAAGCAGCATCCGCTGAGGCCTTAACATCAACCTTGTAAAACTTGGAAAAAGTATTAACAGAAGACCAAGTAGCGGCCTTCCAAACTTGTTCAACAGAAGCTTGGTGTTGAAAAGCCCAAGAGGGTTGAGAAACTCCCCTTACAGAAGTGATAGCCACCAAAAAGGCTACCTTAAGAGTCAGAATGGGCAAAGCAGCCCCACGGATAGGCTCAAAGGGAGGACCCTGCAGAGCAGACAACGCCAGATTCAGGTCCCAGACTGGTAGCATAGGCTTACGAGGTGGACGCACATGAGTAACACCCTGGAAAAAAGTTGGCAAAGGATCTTTGGGAAAAAATTGCCAGAGCTGAAACATGGCCTTTGAGGGTACTTAGTTGAAGGCCAGAATCCAAACCATGTTGCAAAAATTCCAGAATCCTGGGAATGGAAAAAACCCGACAGGGAAGAGACTTGGACTCACACCAGGCAATGTAAGCATGCCAGACCCTGTAATAGATAAAGGACGAGGACTTCTTCCTAGCCCGAATCATGGTATCCACAACAGAGGCAGGCAACCTCTTCTCTGTCAATATGTAGGTTTCAGCAGCCAAGCCGTTAAAGCCAGCATTTGTAAATTGGGATGGCGTAGCTGTCCCTGAGTGAGAAGATCTGGATCCCTGGGCAAGACGTACTGGTCTACTGCCAACTGCACGACGTCTGCGAACCACACCCTTCTTGGGCAACAGGGGGCCACCGGGATGGCGGACACCCCCTCCTGGGCAATCTTGTGCATGACCCTGCCCAGTGGAGGGAACACATAGGGAAGCCGAAACTCCGTCCAAGGCATTGCCAGTGCATCCGTGGCGAAGGCCAGAGGATCCTGTGCCAGGGAGACAAACCTGGGAAGTTTGTGATTGTGACGGGACGCAAACAGGTCCACATCTGGCTGACCCCAGCGGTGACACAGGGAGAGAAACACCTGGTAGTTGAGGGAACAATCCCCCCAGACGAGACGTCCCCCTGCTCAGGGAGTCTGCCACCTGGTTCTCCACCCCCGGAATGTATATCGCTGAGATTCAGGGGACATTCTGTTCCGCCCAAGACAGTATCAGAGACACTTCCTTGAAGGCTCGCTTGCTCCGAGTCCCTCCCTGATGGTTGATGTAGGCAACCGCCGTCTGGTTGTCTGAGCGGATCTGAACAGCCCGACCCTGAAGGTGTGTGGTCAGGTGGGACAGAACCAACCTGATCTCCCTCAGTTCCAGGACATTGATAGGAGCACGGGCCTCCTGGGGGACCCAACGACCCTGGAACTGTAGGGATTTCCAAAAACCTCCCCAGCCCGTCAGACTGGCATCCGTGGTGACAGTCTTCCAGCGCGGGGGCAGGAAGGTCCTGCCCACCAGAAGATTCCTTGAGTCCAGCCACCACAAAAGGGACTGCCTGGCCAAGGGAGACAGAGCAAATTCCTGATCCAGGAACACAGGGTCCCGATCCCAAACTGACAAGAGGTGCAACTGAAGAGGTCTCATGTGAAACTGAGCAAAGGGGACCGCCTCGAAGCAGGACACCATCAGGCCCACCAACTGCATCCCCAGACGAATTGAGGGATGAGGACAGAAAAGCAGAGCCCGTGTCTGCTTCTGAAAGCACTCCACCTTCTGCTGAGGAAGGAACACCTTGACCTGAGAAGTATCCAGAGTCATGCCCAGAAAGGACCTCACCAAGGACGGGGACAGTGAAGACTTGGGAAAATTGATCACCCAGCCGAAGGACTCCAGAGTGGAGATCACCACCTGGGTGTCCCGTTCGGCCTGACGAAAGGACTGAGCCACAATGAGGATGTCGTCCAGGTAGGGAAGGATGCGAATCGGTTCGCAGCAGAGCCATCACTCCCGCCAGCACCTTGGTGAACACCCGAGGCGCAGAGGTGATACCGAATGGTAAGGCCACAAACTGGTAATGCTGATCCTCCAGCACGAACCTCAGAAATCTCTGATGACCTGGGAAGATAGGTACATGAAGATAAGCATCCTTGATGTCCACAGTGGTCATGAAGTCGCCCGGGCAAAGGGTACCTACAGCAGAGTGTAGCGTCTCCATGCGAAAATATTTGAATCTGACAAACCTGTTGAGACCCTTTAAGTCCAGGATGGGCCTCAGAGTGCCGTCCTTTTTGGGGACCGTGAAGAGATTGGAAAAGTACCCCTGACCCTTTTCTTGATGGGGCACCAGACAAATGACCCCTGACTCCAGCAGGCATTGAACTGCCGAAAGTAACCCTTGAGCTGACGGGGGTTTAAAGACATCCGGGATCTGATGAATCTTGGGGGTGGCCAAGCTGCAAACTCTATCTTGTAACTTGAGGACACCACCTCCTGAATCCACCGGTCTGAAACGTGGAGCCTCCAGACGTGAGCAAAGAGCCGAAGCCGCCCCCCACCCCAATGGGTGAGGGCACCCCCTCATGCCTGTTGGGCCTTGGGAGGAGGTTTGGGCTTGGTACCCCAGGAGAGACCGGGACATCCACAGGATCTGCCACATCCCCAAGACTCTGTGGCTACCTGAGAAGAGGGAGCCACAACCTCCTCTGGAAGAACGAAAGGAGGGAAGGGAGACGGAGAACCCCCGAAAAGGTCGGGGCTGCCTCCTACGCTGAGGCAGCCTGCCATCCTTGGCCAAAACATCAAGACGCTCACCAAAGAGCCGCAGCCTCGCAAAGGGGAGCCCAGTGAGAGCCTTCTTAGCTGCAGCATCAGCTGCCCACTGACGTAACCAAACAGAGCGGCGCATAGCCACCAAAAGTGCAGAGGTCCTACACTGCAGCCTCACAGCATCATCCAGCCTCACAGCATCATCCATGGCAGTAAGGATAAATGCAACAAAATCAGAGCAAAGCAAGAGGGCCCTATAATCCTCCCTCCTCTTACCAGCCATAGCGCCATTACATAGACACTTGAGCAGTTTCTTAAGGGCAATAGCAGTAATGGCAGCAGCACAGGCCGGGCGCAGTCCTGCCCCCACACAAGTAAAAGCATGGCAGGCCAGCTGATCCATGCGCCGGTCCTCGCTGTCCTTCAGAGTGGTAGTGTCAGGAGAAGGCATGACCGAAGTATTAGACAGGCCTAGCACGGGAGTGTCCACCTCAGGGGGACAGGACCAAGGCTTTACTATGGGCACAGCGGCCATTCTATTAGGACGTTCCCACTCCCTAAGCACCATAGAAGTAAAATGGCCCTGCTCAGGGAACTCAAGACGCTGTTTATCAGGACGAAAGAGCTCACCCTGCTTCCTCTTAGTCACCTCAGGGGGAGCAATGTGCAAGATTTCAAAAATTTGTGACAGCAGATTATCAGTGCCCTCAGGGTACCATGATTCCTCCCCGGACGCAGACCCCGGGTCACTAATGCAACCCTCCTGCTGGTCCCCAGAGGAGTCAGAGTCCTGGAGCAGTTCCCCTTGCTCTAGGGAATAAAGTCCCCAGTGGCATCAAACTCCTCATACAACTCAGTGGAGTGTGAGGGAGTGGAAGTCAGGTGCCGCTCCTTGCCCGAGGCCTTCCTAGGAATAGGACCGGCGAGCTGCTTCTCAATGTTGGCCACACGAAGTGCCAGATCAGACTGTGACCCCCTGCTAGCATCCCCCTCACTGGGAGCTAATTGCAGCAGTGGGGGGGGGGGGGGTAGGTGATGCCGAAGGGGGCACAGGACTGGGAAGCGATGCAGGCAAACCAAGCTGGAGCACAAGGACACTTTGAGCGCACTGCACACACACCGTGACATCATTGCTGATAGGGGATACCCTGCACATGGAACACAGCCGGGATTGCCCCGAAGGACCCCCGAGCACACTATCCCCAGAAGCCTCCATATGGCGATTAACACAGGCGCAATAGACCAGCGCTGGGTAAAGGCTAATACAAAAGCCACCCAGGAAGCCCACCCACGGGATGCCCCCAGATAAGCAAAAATGGGTGGGGGGATGAGGGGGAGGAAGGAGTAGAGCCGGGAGAAACCACAACCCACTGGTATCCCGCCTGAAAGACATAAGTAAAAACGACACATGAGCAACCCACAGCACATGCCCTACGAGACCAATAAGAAAACCCCCCCAAGGGGGACTCACGGACTCAGGACACCGCAGGGTCACCAAGGCACAGACCGCAGGATGAAGCGACACACCACTGCAGGAAACAGCGCTGCAGCCCAGAAGGGAGAAATCCAGACACGCAGCTAATCCAAAATGGCGGCAGAAGAGGTACCTCAAGGGGCGGGCCGCGGGGGGGCGGCGCGATACGCGTCATCCCCCGGCCCCGCCCCCCCTGAAGAGCGCGAAAACGGCGCCCAAGTGACCCCCACCGGCGCCATGACAAAGCAAAAATGCCACAGGTTATAGCGCCCACAGCCGCAGAGCGCAGTACAAAGCGGCGCAGCGGGCTAAAAGCACCAAAAAACACACTGTAAACGCCAAAAAACACCACAACAAACACCACTCGCCGCTACCACCCCCCCCCCCCCCCCCGAACAAAGTCAGAGAGGGGGAGGGGGCAGAGAGAGAGACGAGAAGGCAGCGGTGAGTATCCAGGCTAGGGGGGGGGGGGGGGTTGGGACCCCTGAAGGAAAAGAAGGGGACACAGTCCTCAAAACACTCACCTCCTCAGAAGGCAGTGCATGAACTCCGCATCCCTAGTAGGCTCACCATAAAGCCTATGGCCGGCTACCCTTTGTGGAACAGGGACTGCGGCTTGGAGCTGCGCTCCAGGAGCACTTGACCCTAGTGCTCTTCTACCCTCACCCGATCTATCAGCCAAGGCTGGGAGGCAGTGAGGGTCCAGAAACGGGTGGAAATAGACTTGCAGGGCCACAGGCTTGGTAGCCCCGCTCACCTGCGCATAGAGAGAGCCATCTTCTATCTTCGCAATTTCACTGCAGAGGAAACACTGGGAACTCTATGGTTGATCCCCCTTTTATAGGGGGCCGGGAGATGCCACAGCTTTCTGCAGTACTGCTGCGCCCCCTTGGCGGAATAACCCAACTGTTATGAATACCGAAGCAGGCTGTGCCATGCAATAAAGAAAATTTATTTGGTCCAGATGGTGTCAAGCGTGTGTGACGGTAACCAGCGAGGCATGTCTTGCCTATAGCCAAGCAAGGTGGTGGGAGTAACATGGTCTGGGGTGCATGAGTGCTGCCAGCTGTGATAGGCTACATTTCATTGAGGGGACCACGGATGCCAATATGTAATGTCACATACTGAAGCAGAGCATGATCCCTCTCCCATCGGAAACTGGGCTGCAGGGCAGTATTTCAACATGATAAGGAAGTGAAACACACCTCCAAGACAACCACTGCCTTGCCAAAGAAACTGAGGGCGAATGTGATGGACTGTCAAGCGTGTCTCCAAATGTAAACACTATTGAGCATCTGTGGGGCATCGTCGAATAGAAAGTGGAGGAGCCCAATGTCTCTAACATCCACTAGCTCAGTGATGTCATCATGGAGGAGTGGGAGTGGGCTTAATGTCTCTAACATCCACCAGCTCAGTGATGTCATCATGGAGGAGTGGGCCCAATGTCTCTAACATCCACCAGCTCAGTGATGTCATCATGGAGGAGTGGGAGTGGGCCCAATGTCTCTAACATCCACCAGCTCAGTGATGGCATCATGGAGGAGTGGGAGTGGGCCCAATGTCTCTAACATCCACCAGCTCAGTGATGTCATCATGGAGGAGTGGGAGTGGGCCCAATGTCTCTAACATCCACCAGCTCAGTGATGTCATCATGGAGGAGTGGGAGTGGGCCCAATGTCTCTAACATCCACCAGCTCAGTGATGTCATCATGGAGGAGTGGGAGTGGGCCCAATGTCTCTAACATCCACCAGCTCAGTGATGTCATCATGGAGGAGTGGGAGTGGACCCAATGTCTCTGACATCCACCAGCTCAGTGATGTCATCTTGGAGGAGTGGGAGTGGGCCCAATGTCTCCAACATCCACCAGCTCAGTGATGTCATCATGGAGGAGTGGGAGTGGGCCCAATGTCTCTGACATCCACCAGCTCAGTGATGTCATCTTGGAGGAGTGGGAGTGGACCCAATGTCTCTAACATCCACCAGCTCAGTGATGTCATCATGGAGGAGTGGGAGGGGGCCCAATGTCACTAACATCCACCAGCTCAGTGATGGCATAATGAAGGAGTGGGAGTGGGCCCAATGTCTCCAACATCCACCAGCTCAGTGATGTCATCATGGAGGAGTGGGAGTGGACCCAATGTCTCTGACATCCACCAGCTCAGTGATGTCATCTTGGAGGAGTGGGCCCAATGTCTCTAACATCCACCAGCTCAGTGATGTCATCATGGAGGAGTGGGAGTGGGCCCAATGTCACTAACATCCACCAGCTCAGTGATGGCATAATGAAGGAGTGGGAGTGGGCCCAATGTCTCCAACATCCACCAGCTCAGTGATGTCATCATGGAGGAGTGGGAGTGGGCCCAATGTCTCCAACATCCACCAGCTCAGTGATGTCATCATGGAGGAGTGGGAGTAGGCCCAATGTCTCTAACATCCACCAGCTCAGTGATGTCATCATGGAGGAGTGGGAGTGGGCCCAATGTCTCTGACATCCACCAGCTCAGTGATGTCATCTTGGAGGAGTGGGCCCAATGTCTCTAACATCCACCAGCTCAGTGATGTCATCATGGAGGAGTGGGAGTGGGCCCAATGTCACTAACATCCACCAGCTCAGTGATGGCATAATGAAGGAGTGGGAGTGGGCCCAATGTCTCCAACATCCACCAGCTCAGTGATGTCATCATGGAGGAGTGGGAGTGGGCCCAATGTCTCCAACATCCACCAGCTCAGTGATGTCATCATGGAGGAGTGGGAGTAGGCCCAATGTCTCTAACATCCACCAGCTCAGTGATGTCATCATGGAGGAGTGGGAGTGGGCCCAATGTCTCTAACATCCACCAGCTCAGTGATGGCATCATGAAGGAGTGGGAGTGGATTCCAATGGCAACCTTTGGAGCTCTAGTGAGCTCCATGCCTAAGAGAGCTAAGGCAATGCTTAACAATACAAAATATTGAAATGTGGACACAACTTGGCCATTTTCACTTAGGGATGCACTCACTTTTAGACATTAATGGTTGTGTTTAGTTATTCTGAGGGCGCACAAAATTTACACGCTGTACATTTACTACTTGATATTGTATTAAAGTATCATATCTTAGGTGTTGTCACATGAAAAGGTTTAACATATTTACAAAAATGTGAGGGGTGTACTCCTTTTTGTGAGATACTCTATATATCCTGAGAAATTAAACTGAAGTAGAAAAAAACAAAAGGGTAACAGGTTTTTATATGTAGCTCAAGGGGCAGGCAGGTAGAATTCAGCAGTTTCCTCCTTTAAAACAAGCTATTGTCATTTTTTTATATGGTGTATATATGTGATCCCTCCCTTGTTATCTAGCATGTCTATGTGGATTTTTAAAAATATGACCTTTTTCAAAATAGCTCTCCTTCATATTACTGCCAGAAATTGTGGTCCAGTTTCTCCCCAAACTTTTTTTCCCCTCCCCCACCCCTAAATCTACTTTAGAGCTAAATACCTACCCCAATCCATTGCAGTCCTGTCGCTCACCTGTTTAGTGCTGTCAGCTGCAGTGATAACAGTCCACGGACTGGCTGCATTGGGACATCACTGAGTAGTGGTCTGTTGTGTGTGTCCCTGCATCCAATAATTTAAGGAGTCAACTCATGTGGGACTGGAAGCAGCCAGCACCAAAACCAGCCTTGGAGCTTGCTGTCAGCACTGGAGCTGACAGCTCTGATTTTAGGTCATTATTGCCAGGGCTCCCCAGGGAATTCTCATTTGGATATTCTTAGGGAACCCAAATCAGACATAGAAGTATTTATAATGGGTGACAGAAAAATGCTATGCAATGCAATGTGGCTGCCGTGGGGATGCAGAGCTGTTTCCAGATCCACATCAGATAGGGTTGTGATAGGAAAAAGTCACTAAAGTCACTAATGCAGGACTCACTGGTGGCTTGAGGGGCAATGGTTAGCTTTATGTCCCTGTGGTCCAGCTCACCCTCTCCAGCACGGAGTTGCATGGATGCATGAATGTAAGTATGTTATTAAAGAGGAACAACACCAGATTTTCACACTCCTGGGTATTGTTCTTCTCAGGGTATTCTGTTTTGGGATGACCGCTGAGTGAAAACCCCGGGATTACCCACAAGAACTCAGCTTTGGGCGACCTGCAGCCTATCAGCAGCTCATGCTCCATTAATTCCTTTCTAAGCCGATCTGAGATCAGATCACCGTAATAAAGATGAATCGAGTGTACGCTGCTGGCCGCTCCCCCTTGTACCTGCACCAGCCATACAGAAATGCCAGCTACAGGTAAGTGTCTCAGCTAGAAGATAGCAGGGATACTGCCAAGCTAACGCATGCAAAGGCGAGATTTTACTAATTTCAGAGCTTTCACACAGTGGGGCATCCCAATTCAGGTTGCACCAGGGATGAGGAAATCCACCTCCCTGAAGTCTAAAACTTTCCAGGGGGGTTGATTTCCTCATCCCTGGGGCATCCCAAACTAGGATGGCCAACTGTGTGAAAGCCACCATTTCCAAGCTCAGAACCATGGAAAAACAAAAGGTTCCAATAACCCTGGAAATTTAATATCACAACAGCCCTATAAATTTCAATATGTAATAAAGGAAAACAGTGAACTATACACTGAGGTGTTACTTTAGTGTTTGTCCCCTGTTCGAATATACCTGGGGCCAAAAATAAGCATTGGAGTGGCCAGCCCATGACCAACCCACGAGTTGCTGAGCCCCCAGGGTGTGTCCCAGCCAGTCAACAAGTGTGTCCATCAGCCAAGGTTAAATCTCTGCAGGGGTAGCTCAAGGACAAGGGTCGAAAAGGACACTAAAGAGAAGGTACTGAAGCTTTAGTATTGTAGGCTCTGATAATATGGCAAGTGTGGGTATGGTCCCCAAAGCCTTAATGCAAAAGATATAGCATTACAGCATTGCAGGAGCAATACATAAGGGCCAGGTATAGGGGAGGGGGAAGCAAAGGGGGTGTTGAAAGAGGTTTGACTGAATTCTGGCAAAGAGTGTGGTGCCAGCTTATCTCCACCTCTGGCTTTACACCGGAAGACAACAGGTATGTGCATTGTACCTGAGCTGGCACATTTATCTGTGCTGATCAGAAAGTTGCCTTAATAATCAGGCCCCAAACACAAGCATTTCTTCCTTCCACATGGATTGATTACTATTCACCAAGCAACAACCGCATTCTAATTATCCATGTTGTTTTATGACACATATACAATTCTTTTATCGATTGCAGGAAACGTTCAACACAGTTTTTAGCATGTTTGATTTGAATGAATGAATATATATATATATATATATATATATATATATATATAACAGAATAGTTGTTTTAGGCCCTTATTTAAGAAGGGATAGCGTCAGGTAGTGCCTGGTTAATGACAGGTAGCGACAGGTAGCGACTGGTGAACGCCGGACACGGCACGCAATTACACATTTATCAAGCAGAATCTGTTTAGCGACTGGGAAAGCGCCATGTAGCGTCTGATTCATCATTTTCACAGCCTCAGCGAACAGCACCAGCGTCCAGCCTTGCACAGCGCCAGGTATGACCTCTCGCTACCTGACACTCTCCCATACATTTCAATGGACGATCCTTTTCTTCTCTTTAAACGGGTTTTTTTTCCCAAAAAATGACAAATAATTCTTTGACCTTTTCTGGCATTGAATAAGCAGTTTTTTCATAATTTTATCATTTTTTATATATTTCCTCAGAAATGACATTACAGGTCTGGCATTAAAGTGTTCATGTTACAATGTTGTTACAATGTAATTCCATATGTTTTCGCTTTGTTACTAGTTGATAGATGCTTGAAAACAGACTTTAAACACACTACGCCTCCTGCGCTCTGGGCTTCAAACAAATATTTTTCAGCGCCAGAGATTTGGGAGGCTGTTTTTTTGCTGAATATGGTGTGAGTCGGTCGCTATGAGCAGTCGCTAACATGCGCTCCCATATAGCGCTGTACTGGTCAAATAGCGACTCCTCACAATGTATTCAACATTACTGAACAGCGACTGAGTCGCTATAAAGTAGCGACAAACGGCCGAGCACTGCGACTACTAGCGGGCGCTCTGAAAATTCCTGCTACAGACGCTCATCTGTCGCTACCTGCCGCTAATGATGAATCAGCCTCCAAGTCATATATATCTGGAAAGCCACGATGAAATCTTGCAACACGTGTGTGATCATTTGTACTTGTACACATGGGAAATAGAGGCTGGTACACTGATTTGTAGTCAGAGAAAAATTGTGCTGTAGGAGGAGACGCAGCAGCTGCACAAAGATACTGTGTTATCTGTGACAAGGTCACTATGACAATTAAATCCAAGCTTCCATGCTTGAGAATATCACACAAACATGGCCAGAAACCAAACCATGAGAGACATGCGTTACCGCTACCGGCGAGCTTTGGGTGTAAAGGAAAGTGTGTATAGTCTCAAAATCCCCAGTGTGTGCCTGAATAATGAAGCTGCAATCAATTACTAACCTGTCTGATTTTATTAATACTTGAACCGGACCAACAGCCTGACATAGTTGGAAAAGTAAACTCCCTAAAACTTACTTGTCCCATCTGCACACATGATACTGAAGCATTGTCAGCACTTACATTTGCTCCAGCATCCACTCAAAGCTAATTCATTTTTATGTGCAGCAATCTCAACTGCCCTGGGGAGGGATGCATATGAGCACTGTTGTGTTGGTCTGGTTTAAAGTGGAACAAAACCCAGGATTTTGACTATCCTGGGATTTGTTTCTTTCCCCTGGGGCACCCTGATCGGGGGTGCCCTGCTGTATTAAACCCCCCAGATCACCTCTTCCAGGCCAGGCCAACTCACCTCTTCCAGGTCCTTTAGCGCATGTGCGGCCGCTCATCCAATCAGCGTGCTCAGAGCCGCTGATGTCACAACGTCTAAGGCTTCATTTAAGGCTCTGAGCACGCTGACGGCCGCATCCCCTGCTAACTCTCTAACAGGGAGCGTGCCTGCGCCGGCCATTTACAAATGCCTAGCGTGGACACGCTCTCTGCTAGAGGGATAGCAGGGATGCAGCAGCGGCTCGCGCATGCGCCGTTGGACCAGAAAACAAGGTAAGTGTATGGGGCGACCTGGGGGGTTTCACAGAGCAGGGCATCCCGATTTTGGATGCCCCGGGGGGATCGATCACAGTGGGTTTTGGTCCATGTCATGTGTGACTGTTGGTCCACTTTAAAGCATAACCAAAATAGACTTCAGCTCTGCTTGCATCCACACCCCAAGGAGTCCTGATTTGGACTGCTCTTCTGGTTAAAGAGCAATAGAAAGTCCAAATTCGGACATAATACTCCTTCTGCATTCCCTTGGTGGTGGCTCTCTCCTGAGAAACCCATAAGTAGCTGGCACTCACATGTGGTGTGAAAGCAGCACAGGGGCACAGAGTGGGTAAGTAATTCTGCCAAATTTGTAGTTATTAATCTTAACCTGGCTTAAACAATTCCTAAGGGATAAACTTAAAGGAGCAGTATTGCGAAATTTGCATTAAAAAAGATTAATAATTAAATAGCCACACAATAGCTTATAACATGTGTATAAATAATCTGGCGATAGAAAAAGGAAAAAATATATGCCTTTCTTTTAAATTGTATAATTACAATGGCTCAGTCCATTTGTTGAATAGGGGGATCTGCTGGGTTGTATTTAGTGAGCTGCTTCATTTAGCCCACTGGTCTCCTAGCAACACTTTACCTCAGAGGCTGACACTGTAATCAAAGGTAACGGCTGTGTGTGTGTGTGAGGTGCTGCTTTTGTTATCAGACCAGGTGACTCAAATGTGTAAAATAAACTAAACTGACTGAAAACTACTGAAATTCTTCTTTGAATAACTGTGCAGGAAAATCTAAAGGTATTAAAGTGGAACAAAACCCTGAGTTGCCGACCCTGAAGTCTATAAGACCCGGCCATTGACCTTCCCCCTTGGGCATTCTAAATCAGGATGCCCCCACTGTGTGAAACGACCCCTGGATAACCACAGATCCCCCCATTTTTCTGGTGCGCTCACGCAGATAGTCATTTAGACAGGCCGGGCGGCCAGGAAGGTTACTGCTCAGGCTCCCCATCTGTGTGCAAACAGAGCTGATTGGATGAGAGCCCGCGCATGCGCTGTGGGACAGGGAAAGCTACGTTTTCACAGGCAAACTTGGGGATTTCACATATTAGGGCATTCCGAGTCGGGATGCCCCTAGGGGCACAAAACAAAACTCCAGATAGTGAAAATCCTGGGTTGGGCTTTGCTCAAAACACACAAAGCTGAAAGAAAGATCATATGGAAAAATGAAAAATAAGAATATGAAAGAGAAAATGGTAAACTGAAAGATTCTGCAGCAGAGCCAACATGAAGGGAAAACTGTCAAAATCAGCTAAATGACTTCTAGAGCTTTTCTCTCCGTTTTAGATATATAAGTTCTGGCCAGGCAATGTTGTTATCTTATGCTGGACGGCTGCCAGCACTGAACAGCTGATACTTTGATACATTGTTTCACCCCTCTCCTCAGCGTGGAACAGGCCAGAGTGTCGAGTCCCCACACTCAGAAGACATAAACATGAGCTATTATGAGTTTCCAGCTGCTCAACACACACATCATTACTTTCTAAATTTGTAATTCTTACTCCAACACTTACCTACATTCAAAGTACCATTTAAATATAAGTCACCAAGAAAAATTTGCGATACTGCTCCTTTAAGTTCTACCACTTGTGATCCTGTACCTTATCATTTAGACTGTAAGCTCACAAAGGCATGGCTCTCTTTCCTATTGTCTCCTTTCCTTACAACATTTGGCTGAACTTTGTAGCATCTAGTTTTTATTGGTCTATGTACTGTATGTTTTACCTTGTCTGTAAATATACCTGATACAGCGAGCCTAAAGACTTTTTTTTGACTCTTAATAAACCATATTCACCTATAGGACAAGTTTCATCTCACAAACAGCAGATTTGTGTGTGTTTGATTAAAAAAAAAAAGGCGTCGCACTATGCTATAGATTTATCCAGCCACTTATTTGTAAATGGGTGGCAAGGGCCCCCTGCTAGAGGCTAGTGGCCTCTGCTCTGTTTCGCCCTCGGCCAATTCTTAGCAGAAAGGGCTGAGCACGCTGATTGGCTTTGCCATAGGCCCAGGGAAAGAGAGTTTTTCTGGGTGATCTGGGGATTTCATCCCTATTTGGGATGCCCCTGGAGCAAGGAACCCAGGATAGTTAAAATACTGGGTTTTGGTTCATTTAAAATGTTCTGTCCAGGCAAAGATAAAATAAATGGATGCTTCTTTACACCTGCAGCTGCTTCCACTAGATCCCAGGCCCTAGGTGTCATATCACCTATTCTCGAGATCAGATCCTGCAGTGTGCATGTGACCAGCCTATCTTTGGGTGCTAATGCATACCTACCAACTTTTCAGGGTGGGAAAGAGGGACATTTGTGAAATTAGGTCACGCCCTGTCATTGAGGGATGGATAGGAGGTTAGGAGGTTGTAACAGTTAAAACAATAGAAACACTTTAAAAAGGGAAAAGAAACATTTCATGATGCAGATCTGCATGTTGCACCTCAAAGAGGGACAAATGAGAACAACGAGGGACAAAGGGACATGGACTCAAAAGAGTTGGGAGGTATGCTAATGCACCATTTGGAAGCAGTTGTATGAATGAAGCCCCATCGCTGCCTCTATTACAATGGCTGGAGTGTGCGGCTTCATTCACTATAACATGTGCCACTTGACATGCTCCCTTTGTACAGGGCTGTGGACCAAGATCCGGGAACAGGTGAGCATTACGCTGCTGGACTTTTTTTTTCTGCGTCCAGACAGGGTCTTTCATGTAAACTTAAACTTCACTGGCAGCCGTTAAATGGGTCAGGTTCCTGCGGTGATATTTAAAAGGACTGACCAGGCAAAATTCTGCTCAGCTTTTCTTCCCAGCAGCAGCTTTCTCTCACTTCAGCAATTTAAAATTCACCTGATTTGGAGAAGCAAAACAAGACTCTGCCTCCTCTGCCATCGCAATGAATGCAGCACCCAGATCTATAACAGAGAGATTGCGCCACGCACTGCATTTGTGTGCTTTCTCTGAACCAGGTGCCAGGAATGTGCAAAAGGTTTGTGGGACCTGAACTCCAAAACAGGACCAGAAGTAAGCTGCTGCGGGGGACAGAAGCTTTCTTTTTTATTCCTGGGCCCTGTAATGGCTCCACCGTCTCTCCGTGCTTCGTTGGGTTAGTTAGAGTAAAATAAAAAAAACACTTGGTCCTGGCTTTCGCCCGCTCTCATGCTGGGTTTCTGCTTTGAGAGACTGCTAGAGATTTTAAGTGACAGTCTCATCATCCAATCACAGCAGTGATTTTGCACTGCTTTTGCAGTGAATGGGCGATAAGACGATCATTCATGATTGTTACCCGTTGTGTGTACATCTCTTAGCATGGCGCAGTACTATTTAGTAACACGGTTAGTAAAGCATATGTTTTAATTGCAACTGAATTCAAAAGTGGGTGTTGGTAAGTTAGGGTACAGACAGCAGAGCGACACAAGTTTAGATATTAAACATACAGCTATATATAAATGATTATAGATTACAACGAGTCATAAAAGACAGCAGTGGTGTGCCAGATGCAGTCCCTCCACATTACTTGCAGAGTATGGCTGCCAACAGCTTCCACTCTGCTCAGCTTGTTCTCCTCATGTGAGGTTTAGTAAATTAATGGGACTGACCTGTTAGTTCTGGGAGAACGGGGGTGCCCGGGAGTGGGGTTCTCTCTACACGAAATTCTAAAACGAAATGTGAAACAGCTTAGGAGTGGCTAGATGGCCCAGCCTAGAGATGTGACTGGTAGTGAGAATGGAATAGCTGTTGATAACCACCCAAAGTCACTAAACCACCCTCCAAAAAATGGTAACCCTGATAGAGCCAACCCATGAATGGACACAGACAAAAAGCAGACACGACTTTAAGTTGATGAGTTCCCTCACCAAGGGAGGCAGTAGCATGCACATTCACAATGCCAATAGATCATGCCATATAATCCCCCATGACTGCATTACCTGGAAACTGGTAGGTATACCCAGGCGCAATCCCTGTGTAGCTGCGACTGGCATAGGTGGCTGCTTGAAACCCTGGATAGCCTTAAAAGTACACATAAAAAGAGTTAAAATCAGAAAATAAAACCCTACATTTTACATTGAGCACACACTAATGATTGTCTGTCAACATTTGCACTGAGAAGCCCAAAAATTCAACTGTAAGTAATTTACTACTGATCACTGATTAGCTTAGAACATGCAGGTCCCGGGCAGGTGAGCCCTTTTTTATACTTTTAATTACCCAAATCAGGTCTTTTGCTTTCATGTCAATGCTTTCTGTAATGCAGACCAACACAACTTAAAGGGACATTCCAAGCAAAGGGTTAAATTGCCTGCTTTCAGCTTGTCCCATGCTGGCTGTCTGGAGTGGCATCTTTCATTCACCATCGCCTATCGTTCCCTGATAAACCCTCCTGAACTTGCTGCCTTCTGCTAACTCCCCAGAATTAATAGATTGACTTGAACTTCAATGTGAGGGTACTCTCACATTGAAAAGTACATGAATGAGTCATCTGTTGCTGAGGAGGCCCTGCAGAAGGGACAGCGTTTACTGGGAGTTACTGAGAAATATAAAGCAGGTAAAATGAAGGCTGGATGAAAGATGCCACCCCTGACAGCCAGCATGGGGAGAGCAGAAAGCAGGCTAATATAATCCTATGTCTGGAATAACCACCACCGTTCGCCCAGGAAACTCAACTCTCCTTAGTCCAACAGCATATGCGCAGCCTCTAGTCCAATCAGCTTCTCTAGCTGTGCGTAATAATTTGCGTCTGGAGAAGCTGAATGGAATCCTAGCCGCAAACATTAGTGGTGTGCGGCATCACTCGCATCCTTTGGCTATGTGCGGCCACGAACAGCTATTCAGTTGTGGCGGGCATGGTCACGCATAGACCGAAAGAGGCTACGAGTGATGTCAGCATTGGCCGCACATGCTTCATGGCCATGGTAAGAATTGCGGGCGACTGGGGGGGGGGTCACGAACTGGGATCCCCCAGGGAGGGGGAATCAGCCAGTCTCATAGACTCCTGGCTGGTTTTGGTCTGCTTTAAAGCAGAGACTAAACCAGTGTAGCTGCTGCACTCATTCCACCTCACCCACCAAAGAGAGTCAACTCAAACCCCATTAGAAATGCCAGAATTTGAGCGATGATACTCACCCTTCCTATGGTACGCCTGCTGGCCATTATAGGTAATAGGGCATGCCAATGGGGCATGCACAGCTCTGTGGACAACCCTATTTGTTACCACTTTGCTGACTACTGCAGAATGCAGCTGGAGCTGGAAATGCTGAGACTATTGCTTGATTTGTTTTTGTGGATTTTTTGTGGATTTAAAGAGGGCAAGCTCACTTGGAACCACTGTAGGCTGTACACACTCTTTAATCCAGCATCCTTCCCCAATTACCTAGCATGCCAATGCCGAGCATAAAGGCATCCATTCCATATGGCATCACTCTGGAGCGTCCACGAACAGAACCTGTTGGCGACATCACCTCCTTAGGTTGTGCCTTCTTACATTCAACCTAAAAGAAGAAAAAAATAGAATTTGTTTACAAAAAAAACATAGGTATACACATGAAAATGACAGTTCTGATACTGTTACATTCTACACTTTCTCTGGTTAAGTAACGGGAATACCTACCTAGGAATACATATTGGCGATCCACTCTGTAGAGCCAATATCATGTCTATGTATGCTCTTAGAGATGCCAAAACTGCTACCTTTAGTTAGATCAGTTACACCCGGGGTGCACAACCTTTTGGTCTATGGGCCACATTTGTATATTGTTCCACTTCAGGGGGCCGCAATAAAACGTAATGTGGACCAACAGTCAAAAAATACCGTTTTGTGAGTACTCACCTTTAAAACGGGTATTATGAGTGTGCCATACACTCCACTTCAGTCTTCATGGCATCTGGGTAATCTCCAGTAGAGGGCGAACTTCTGCAGAGATGAATATGCAAAAAAGAAAGCCCCTCCTAGTCCATATATACCTGGGACCTCCCACCAATTTCCCAGTGTATAAAAGCAGTAAAGGGACCAGGAAGAACCAAATATAACCTTAACAATCAAAACCAATGGTTCACCATATAAAAGCCCCAGAATACCTGAAAAAAGGGGCGGGGCGAAGTGGAGTGTATGGCACACTCATAATACCAGTTTTAAAGGTGAGTACTCACAAAACGGTATTATTATAAGTGTGCCATACACTCCACTTCGGTCTTCATGACATATGGGACATCCAATAGCAGTGTCCATCATGGGTGGGAACCAGAAACAGTAAAGAATGTACCAACTCAAACCACTGCAGCTTGCAGAACCTTGCGGCCAAAAACAGCATCCGCTGAAGCCCGCACATCAACCTTGTAAAACTTGGAAAAAGTATGAACGGAAGACCAAGTAGCAGCCTTACAAACTTGTTCAACAGAAGCCTGGTGCTGAAAAGCCCAGGACACACCGACCGCACAAGTAGAGTGCGCAGTGACCCTAAAAGGAGGAGTCCTCCCCTTAGCAGAATAGGCCCCAACAAAGTTCTAAGCTGGAACCCAAGATCCAGATTATGCTGAAGAAACTCCAAAATCCTGGGTATCGAAAACACCCTGCAAGGCAAGGCCCTAGCCTCACACCAATCAATGTAGGACCTCCAAGTCCTATAGTAAATGCCAGAAGAGGACCGCTTCCTAGCCCTAATCAGGGTCTGAACAACAGCCTCAGACAAACCTTCCTCCTTCAAGATGAAGGTTTCAGCAGCCAAGCCGTCAAAGCCAGCGTTTGTAAATTGGGGTAAAGTAGATCACCCTGAGATAGCAGGTCCGGCAACAAGGGAAGCCGGTACTGGTCTACGGTCATCCTTACGACGTCTGCGTACCAAACCCTTCTTGGCCACCTTGGAGCCACCAGAATTGCTGGTGCCCCTTCTAGAACCAGTTTGCGAACTACCTTGCCCAGCATGGAGACGGGTGGAAACAGGTACAGAAACCCCAACTCCTTCCAAGCCAGTGACAAGGCATCCACTGCCAGAGACAGAGGACCCTGAGACAGAGACACAAAGGCCGGAAGTTTGTGATTGTGCCTCGAGGCAAAGAGATCCACCTCCAGAGTCCCCCACTTGCGGCAAAGATCCAGAAAAACCTCGGGATTGAGAGACCACTCTCCGTGGCGAGAGGATCCCCTGCTCAGGGAATCCGCCTCCGTGTTTTCCACTCCCGGAATGTAGACTACCGAAAGGCAAGGAACATTGCTCTCCGCCCAGTGCAGGATCAGAGAGATTTCCCTGAGGGCACTCCTGCTGCGAGTCCCTCCTTGGTGATTTATGTAAGCTACTGCCGTTCGGTTGTCCGAACGAACCTGAACCGGAAGACCCCGTAAATGTGGGGTCAGCCGAGCCAGAACCAGTCGAACGGCTCTGAGCTCCAAGACATTGATGGGGGTGTGAACCTCCTGGGGACCCCACACCCCGCTGAACTGATGACTCTTCCAATAACCTCCCCAGCCCGACAGGCTGGCATCCGTGGTAACCGTCTCCCAACAAGGGATCAGAAAGGATCTGCTCTTCACCAGATTGCTCGAGTCCAGCCACCACCGAAAAGACTGCCGAACCCTGGGAGACATCCTGAAAGGTTGATCCAATGACTGAGGGCACCTGTCCCAATACGTCAATATCTCAAGATCTCATGTGAAACTGTGCAAACGGCACCGCCTCGAAGGAGGATACCATCAAACCCACCAGTTTCATCCCCTGTCGGATAGAGGGACAAGCACTGTCCAGAAGAAGGCGGATCAGGACCTGAATCCCCTGCACCTTGGACTGGGGCAGAAACACTCTGGCCGGAATGGTATCCAGATTCATGCCCAGAAATGAAATCACACGCGACGGGGAGAGAGAAGACTTGGTGCGGTTGATCACCCACCCGAACCTTTCCAGAGTCGACACCACCTGGTGGATGTCCAGCTCCGCCTGATGGAGGGAAGAAGCTGATATCAACAGATCGTCCAGATAAGGCACAATGCGAATGCCCTGAGATCTGAGCAAAGCCATTATGCCCGCCAAAACCTTGGTGAAGACCCTCGGTGCCGAAGACCGAAGGGAAGAGCTACAAACTGATAATGTTGATCCTCCACCACAAATCGGAGGAATCTCTGATGTGCCTGAAAAATCGGAACATGCAGATACGCATCCTTGATGTCTATGGATGTCATAAAATCCCCTTGGCGAAGGGAATTGATAGCCGAGCGCAGAGTCTCCATGAAGAACTTTTTGGCTCTGATAAATCTGTTGAGAACCTTGAGGTCTAGAATGGGTCTCACCGAACCCTCCTTTTTGGGAACCGTGAAAAGGTTGGAGTAGAAACCCCTGCCTCTCTCCGACAGAGGCACCGGGCATATAACCCCCATGTCCAGAAGGTTTTTTACTGCTAACAGGAGCCCCTGTGCAGCCTGAGGGTCCGAGGGCACCCGAGACCTTAAGAATCTTGGGGGCGGCCAGAACTCGAACTTCAGTTTGTCCCAGGAGGAGACCACTACCAAGATCAAACTGTCTGTGACCTCCCGGGCCCAGACCTGGAAGAAGAGCCGCAGCCGCCCCCCCACCCTTGCGGTGAGGGCGCCCCTTCATTGCTGAGTCAGTTTAACAAGAGGCTTGGGCTTGGAACCCCAGGCAGCCGCGGGACGTGCCCGACCTCTGCCTCTGTTCCAGGACGAGCCCCTGACACCTGAGAAGGCCAAACCCCTAGTTGCTCTGGCCCCTCGAAAGGAAGGAGTGAACGAGCCCGCCCCCGAAAGGGGCGGCGCTGTTTCCTCCGCTAAAGTAACTTACCTCCTTTAGCAACAGCATCCAATTTATCCCCAAACAGCCGCGAACCCAAGAAGGGAAGAGCTGTAAGCGACTTCTTGGCCCCAACGTCTGCTGTCCACTGGCGGAGCCAGACCAATCTCGGCATAGCCACCAGTAAGGCTCAAGTTCTACTACACACGACAATAGAGTCTTCCATCGCAACCATGACAAAATCCATGAACAATTCGCATTTCTTAAGGATAGCGAACTCAGCGCCAGCTGGATCAAACTGAGCGTTATTCAGCCAGTCCTTGATAAGAGACCTGGTAGCAAGCGACACTAGGGCAGATGCTCTAACAGGCCGCAGGGCCGAGCCCACGTTGACAAATGCGTGGCACGCCATCTGGCTTATCCTCGCCATCCTTAAGGGAAGTGGCGTCAGGGGTTTTTAGCACAGAATAGTTGGTCAAACCTAAAACAGGCGCGTCGACCTCGGGAGGAGAAGACCAGCGCTTAACCGCCTCCGGAAAAGGATAATTCTTATCCCATCCCTGAGGCACACCAGGAAGCCGACTGGGCCTCTCCCATTCTCTAAGGATCAGCGCATCAAAATGACCCTGGGTAGGGAATTCCAGACGGGGCTTGCAGGCCCCCAAAAATTCCCCCTTCTTAAGAGGGGGCGCCTCAGGCGGTTCAATATCCAACACCTCCAATAAATGTGACAAAACAGTGGCCGTATCTACGGCATCCCCCAGCGCCTGCCCAACATTGGAATTCCTCAGCCTCTGTTTCCTGATACAATTCCCCCTCCTCTAACGGGGAATAATCTGACAAATCAGCGGACTCGTCGTCAACATCCCACAATGGCTGGGCCGACGACAAATGTCTCTTTTTAGCCTGGGCCTTCTTGCCCACCGTGCTAGCAATAATTTTCTCGATGCTGGCCAACCTAGTCCAAACATCAGAAAGCGACTCCCCACTGGTACCAATGTCACTTGGGGTACGGAGAAGGTGTGGAGGGGAAGGCGATGAAGCGGGAGGAGCCGACCAAGAAGGCTGGGTACCAGACTGCCGCGTTATGGCCTTTTGTGCCCATGGTATACAGATCAGCACATTCTCCCCCGTAAGGGATACCCCGCACCCCACACATGGCCCGGATTGTCCCAGAGGGATCCCGAGCCCAGTATCCTGCGGAGCCTCCATATGGTGAATTTTTGTGGTCAGTCGCAAGACCGCAGAAAATTACGCATAAGCAACCCGGGATACCCGGTGGGAGGATTTTAGGTGGACAATTTTACACTAGGGACCCCAGGACCAGGAGGGACCCCTTAATATGCACATATACAGGGCAACCTGTAACACACAAAACAAGCAACATAAGTGCAGAGCTGTGTAAAAGTGGCCATAACCTTACATTGTAAAAGACCACAGCATTTGATCTTGCAGCCTCACAATATGTATATACATGTATATATATTAACCATATCCCAGCCAGACAGTGTAATTAACACACACACACACACATGCTCTAGACCAGTGGGGGCCCCCGCTAAAGAGGAGCCCCCACACACACAAGCTAAGGAAGTGGCCATCGGCCCTTACCACACCGATCTGCTATGCGGCCTGCTCAAGAAGATGGCCCCCACGAAGCCTCATGCATGAGGAGGAAGAGCAGGGGGAGGGCGGGCCAGCGCAGAACGCGCGTTTGCCGAGGCCACGCCCCCTCCCAGCAACGTGGACCCCTAGAAACGAGCACAGCAATCGCGCCAAAGAAGGGGAAGGGGCTACCGCGGCCGTGCCGAGAGCCCGGCCCCGCCCCCTTCCCGAACGCAGCCTGAGGGGGAGAAGCTCCCCCAGGCTGCCACTAGTCCCTGATATGCCTGTAAAGGCAGTCTGACACTCACACACACACACACAGTAAAAACACTCAGCACACAGGGACACAAGCTGGGGAAAACGAAATATCGGCCAGGCCAGGCAACCCCCCCCCCCCCCCCCCCCCGAGGGGAATAAGGGACCCGGAAGGGGGGGAAACCTGCCAGAAGCTGGCCATAAGCCTAGAGGGGCGGGGCATCCCACACCAGGATCACCAAGAAACCTGGATAACCGCCTACCCCATAGTGAGGTCTCACGGTGGAGCAGTGCTCCTGCTGCACCCATAGGGTGCTCCTACCTTCACCAGGACCCGCAGCCTGAGCTGGGAGGCTCAATATAGGGCAATTTAGAAGAGTCCTGGCAGTAATAGGGATAATAGAAGGCAGGGCGCGAGCCTGGCTTACCTGTAAGTAAAGAAGTCTTCATCTTCTGTCTTGTCGCCTTCCCTGCAGAGAAGGAACTGGGGAATTGGTGGGAGGTCCCAGGTATATATGGACCGGGAGGGGCTTTCTTTTTTTGCATATTCATCTCTGCAGAAGTTCGCCCTCTACTGGAGATTATCCAGATGTCATGAAGACCGAAGTGGAGTGTATGGCACACTTAGAATATGACTTAAACTAGACCAACACAACAAACAGTGCTCATATGCTTTCTCCCCAGGGCAATTCAGATTGCTGCACATAAATATTCATTTACCCTTTTCTAACTCCTGTTGTATTAAAAGTTAGAAACAAAATGGCTCATGCATTTGCGTCCGCCTGCAAACAGGAAGTGCTGCTGGGTTTCCTGTTACTGTGCATTGTCAGTTGAATCCAGGCAGCAGCATGGCTGAGATGCTGGGAGAGGAAGCTCCAAAATGGCCGCTAACTTTTTTTTCCAACTGTGTCAGGCTGTTGGTCTGGTTTAAAGTGCACCTATACTGAGAAAGGAAGTTTATGTGGTCACCTTTCATCCCCAGCCCTGTGACCCAATACAGCCTGTGTTTCTTTTTTCACCTCGCCCTTTGCCCAACATTCAAAAAAATACCAGGAAAAAAACTACAGGAAGTAGTATTATGGGGAATTCCATGTCATATGCTAATTAATTCAGTTACAACCAAACTATCACATAATGGCAGTTAGGCTGAAGTGATCCCCATTGCTAAGCTGTGTGTCCTCTGATTGCATCATTAATGGGGGTGGGGCTGCTCAGCCAGGGAGCAATATGGCCGACTGCATCCAGTTTGTGTTGTTATGAATATTGGGCATGCAAAATAGTTTTGTACTATACAAAGATCTTATGCACAAAGCTGTATGTGACAACCTTTCTTACATTTAGCGGGGCGGGGGGAGATTTACTCACCATCTTATTGTTGATTTCATGGAAGTGGATTTCACAGACCTTTTCCACAATATCTTCACCTTCAAAAGTAACAAATCCAAACCCTGCAAATATAAAAATGAAAAGTGATTGATCAGTCATCCGAGTTACACAGAACAGTATAACTACCGTAAATAGTGCAAATGTATAGTAAAAGTAAGTCTTAGACTAAAGATAAAGGCATAAATAAGTGTTATTATTGTAGGTTGATGTAATTTATATATCTATAAATGTAAATAATATGTTGGGTGTTACATACTGTATAATGAACATTACATCCAACAACCTAGAAAATCAGTATCAGTAACATTCATTATGTCCAAAGCACCAAGATGTGAGGCTTTACTGTCCAATCTCATATTTCCTGATGATGAACTGGTAACTTCTGTTATTTCCTTTGAGGAGGTTTATCCCACATATTCCAATATCATTAATAAACACTCATGGACAATCGAATAATTCTACTGTCCTTGACCTTAAAGTGGTCAAAATCTGGGTTTTGGTCTTTGCCCCTGGGGCACCCCAATCGGGGGTGTTCTGCTGTGTGAAACCCCCCAGATCGCTGAACCCAACTGCTCATTCAATCAGCGCATTTGAATCCGCTGACGTCACATCATCTAAGCCTTCGTCTAAGGCAAATGGCTCCAAGTGTAATTTTGGATGCCCCAGGGGAGGGAATCATTCGGCCTGGGAATCTTATAGATTCCTAGGCTGATCTCCACGGGTTTTGGTCCACTTTAACATGAACTCTCATTGTAAACATGGCAGCATTACCATTAATGTTTCTCACAGTGATCATGAGGAACAAGTTGCTTTTCATGTGATGTCAGGATTACTACTGAATACCATTTATCTGCTCGTGATGCTGGATTCACACAAGAGCGGATGTGGAGTGTTTGCGCTTTCGGGCGAGCACCCTGCATCTGTCTGTGAAAAGCTGCCCATAGTAATTTATGGGCGCTTTCACATATGTTTCGGACGTTTGCGGAGTGCTCTGAGTGCACCGAAAAAGCTTTGCCTGGAGCACCTTGAGACTGCAGCGCTTGCGATTCCACTCCATTGAGTGGAGAATGCAAACGCTAATGGTCCTCCAGGCACTGAACACAGCGATTGTGGGGTGCTCGCCCAAAAGCCCAAACGTCCCACAATCTCGTTGGTGTTAAACCAGTCTTAGGATCTTGTATAAATTGAAGCTTCCGTTCTTGAAATAACCTGACTACATTTATTGGCTGTAGTAGCATTAGTAAGGCCCCCCTATTGGAAACTCTTTGCAGAATAACATGTCAGCATAAAGCCGTGGCGGGCTCAGCTTCAGCATAGGGGAAGCTGGCGGCTGCATCCCCGCTTCCCCTGTAGAGTGTGCACTCCAGCCCCTGGCCTATCTGCATGGCTGGGCACACAGCTGCAGGGATGCCGGGAATGTGGCAGCTGCCCGCTCAGGAACTGGCGGAAATGTAAGGGGGTTGCAGGCAATCTGGGGGGGGGGGGGGGCGTTCACACAGTGGGGCAGGCTGAATGGGCATGCCTCAGGGGCACCTAGTGAGCCAGCCCTGGAGATTTTTAGACTCCAGGGCCAGCGTGGGTGGTGGCTGGCCCACTTTAAACCTCATGCATAAAAAGCTTAGGTTATACTACAATGGTTATCACTTACATCAGAGTACTGCTGATTTTGTTATGCAACCAGACAAATTTGCACTTAAAGTGGACCAAAACCCAGGATTTTGACTATCATGGGTTTTGGTCCGTGCCCCGCTATGTGAACCCCCCCAGATCGCTGAAGCCAACTCACCCCTTCCCGGTCCTACGGCACATGCACGGCCGCTCATCCAATCAGCGTGCTGGAAGCCGCTGTCATGTTGTCATCTAAGGCGAGCAGCTCTGAGCGCGCTGATGGCCGCATCCCCCGTTACCCTCTAAAAGGGAGCATGCCCGCACTGACCATTCATAAATGCCCTAGCCCTGCTAGAGTAGAGATTCGGCTGCGGCTTGTGCGTGCACTGTTGGACCTGGAAAGAAGGTAAGTGTATAGGTGATCTGGGGGGTTTCACACAACACTGGTGGGAGGGAATCAATCGACCCAGGAATCTTATAGTGGGTTTTGGTCCAATTTAAAGTGGACCAACACCCAGGATTTTCACTATCCTGGGTATTGGTCCACTTATGCGGGACACCCCGCTGTGTGTAACCCCCCAGAAAGCCCAAAAAAACTTACCTTACCGCCGACGGACAAGCTGAGGCCGCCGCCACCACCTCTCGCGCGTCCCTCTTACAGGGTGCGCGCCCGCACCAGCCATTCACAAACGGCTGGCGCGGGTGCGTGCCCTGCTAGAGGGACGCGTGAGAGGCGGCGGCCCGCGCATGCGCCGTTGGAACGGGAAAAGGTAAGGTTTGTGGGCGTCCGGGGGGGTTTCACACAGGGAGCTGATCGGCTCGGGAATCTTATAGATTCCCGGGCCGATCAGCGGTGGGTGTTGGTCCACTTTAAACTGCATGCCTGCTCTTTCTTTGTGGCTGGTTACTTTGTAAACGGCCACAGAATTTGATGGTGATATATGGGTCAATAATAAAAAAATGCCCCAATTTAAATACCTTTTTGCTTTAGAAGTTAATACTGGCAACTATAGCAATATGAAAAAGTAAGTAAACAAAAGGAAATGCCTGACTTCATCAACATACAAATATTTGATCTTCATTTCGGAAATCGATAAAGGTGAGATAATAAAATAAACATAATACACTATTCATATTTTATGGAAACATACATGCAAATCTCACTTATAGAAATATCAAGTAAGCCTTTGCATTCATCTCTATCTCAGATACCCCAGGGGCACAACAACAGGCTCAGTGAGTAGAATATCATAGAGAGACCCTTGAAGAAACCTCTCTAAGGCCTTCAAGAAAAGTTTTAGGTGCCCATAATTCTAAAAATAGATTGCCTGTTTGACATCAATCATCCCACTTAACATTTCAAATAACTATTAGGTTGCCCAGAACAGACTGTCCAAGCAAGGGTAGCTGGAGTGCAGAACCCGAGATGCTGAAAGAAGTCTCCAAGAACATGTGATTTGGATCCCACTACTACTGATGTCTAACTGCCATTAGTCTACCATTAGAAAAACTAAATACGGGAAGTGTGCCAGTAGACAATTGTCATCACCCAGCTCAGGTTTGCTCATGAACATCTAGACCTGAATTTCTGCCACAGTGTAGTGTGGACAAAGGAAACTGACATCAGAGTATCCACTATAAATTCTTCGTTGTGCCTGTCCGAGTATTTGAATAATATAAGGCCATCTATTACCTGACTGAAGCTCAATAGGAAGTGGACCTTGCAACATTATGATAACCCTAAACATGGTTCTGGCATGGCCAATTAGGTGGGTAGAAGCCCCTCAAACATTAAACAGCATTTTGTCGAGAGGTATTTTAATCAGATCAGTCATGCTAACTGAGGAACAAGGCTCTCAATATTACCTGCTTGTGCTACCACAGTTCCCAGAAGGCCATGATGTCTGACACCGGTCACTGTACTGGGTTCTAACTGGCAAGTGATGTGCAGTGTAGTATGGCCAGAGGTTCCCAGTCAGTGGTTAGTGTAACACTGGTGGTACTCGAGAGCCTATCAGGTGGTACTTGCTGACCTGCAAACTGACCTGTACCCCAACCTGATCTGTCACCATCAGCCTTACTTGCTCAGCAAATACAAAATTACTACAAAAGGAAACAGTCATTTCTGTGTATTGAGTATTTGAGTTTTAGACAACCCATATAAGCCACCAAAGTGGAAAGTGGTACCTAATAAAGTAAAAGGATTATAGGAGGACTGTAAATGACACGGTGAGAACTTATTATATTATTCTTCAGCTGACCATCTATTGTGTTGATCCTTTGAGCACTAGTAGAATGGCTTTATTGATATTGCCTTTATGTATGTAGCTTATTGGATTTATGCCATTATCTAACAGGTATATTGAACCTAGCTGAAGGGCTTATCATACAGTATTGATTATCAAAGATATTGCGCTCCTTGTGTGTGCTCATTTGTATGTTTTTGAAGGGGAAGGTGGGTTTCTTACAAATATTGATTTGGTTCTTGAATGGGTTAGGGAGTTTGATCTATTTGGGTAATAAAAAAAGAATAGGAACCCTAGCCTTGAGGCCAGGACCCGGCTTTGTAGTTATCAGCATCAGACACCAGGGGTCCCGAGAGTGCGATCTAAGCTACAGGAGCACTGGCAGATAACAGATAACAAGCCTTGTTCCCCATTACCCCCCCCCCCCCAATCAAACCTTGAATTGGGCGCAAGATAAAAAAAAAAATCTCACCTGATCATATATGCTGATTTCTATATTGGCAACAGGTAGATAACGATTCAGTACCGGTTGGCAGCCACAGTTCAGGGAACAAACATGACTGCTGCTGCTGCAGTGATTGTGTGATCAACAAGTCAGTCATGTTCCCTGCACTTGCTGAAGACCCAGAAGCCAACAGTGTAACACTCAGCTCCCGGCTGAGTGTGACTGCTCCTCTAAATAGGGTTAATGGAGAGGATTCATTTTCATCAGTAAACATTTGGTCCACTGTTACTATCAATATCTGTATTTTGAGATTTGTTGATGAAGGCAACAATTTCCATAAAGCGTGCTTAGTTTTTCACATGACTATACAAGGTAACACCTGATGTAAAAAAGGTTACCATATTTTTCGCTCTATAAGACGCATTTATTTCCCCCAAAAAGTGTGTGTGGGGGGGGGGGGGGGGGGATCAGTGCGTCTAAAACTTACATTCCATCCTGTCCGTCACTTCCGTAGTCGCCACTGCCTGCCTCCTCCGTAGCCGCCGCAAGTTCAGAGCGATATGATTCAACCCCCTGGGTAGGGCGTGACCTGAGACTCGTGCCAGCATCCAATGACGCTGGCAGGAGTCATAGACCACACCCATCCAGAAGCCAGAACAGCCTCGCTCTGAACCTGCGGCTGCTGAACGCCGCTTCCGTAGCCTCTGCACCCCATCGCAAGATTAGAGCAAGCTGATTCCTAGATGGGCATGGCCTATAACTCCTGCCAGCGCCCAGGCCACGCCCCATCTGGTGGCGTAGCCGGCTTGCGGTTACAGAAGCGGCAGTCAGCAGCTGCAAGTTCAGAGCAAGCCGGTTCCAGCTTCTGAGGAGCGTGGCCTGTGACTCGCCCCCCCCGGGGCCGTAACTGGCCCGCTCTGAACTTGCGGCAGCTATGGAGGTGGCGAGCAGTGGCACGAACACCGGGGAGTGTCAGGTTTTTTTTGCTTGTTTTTTGGGGCATGCTGCACAGTGCCTGTATTTAGGATGCCCGCACACTGCCTGCAATTGGGATACCGCTCACTGCCTGTTATGTGAGATACTGCTCACTGCCTGTAATGTGGGATGCCCCTCACTGTTTTTAATGTGGAATATTGTTCACTGACTGTAATTTGGGATGCCCCTCACTGACTTGAATGTGGAATACCGCTCACTGCCTGTAATGTGGGGTCTGTAATGGTGTGATTGGGGGAATTCTGCATACTGTCTATGATGGGGTGATTGGGAAGGGATATTTTAGCAGTACCATTTAGTTCTGAATATTTTTTTTCTAATTATTCTCCTCCAAATCTTGGGTGCATCTTATAGGGTAAAAATACGGTACATACAAAAGCAGATGTAATCAATGAAAAGTTCAGTGATAACTTTCAAGGAGTATAAAGACCAACTCAGTTTGATGTCTCTGACAAAAAATCACACAAGAAAGTCACTACTAAAAGAAACGGCTGCAGGCAGCGGAGGGAGGACGGACAGGTATTCTGTGTCAGGCAGGAGAGAACAATGGAGCTGTGTCCAGATCTGCAGCCAGCCTCACCACTGACCACATGCTGAACACTCATCACCAGAAACTTGCATTTTTACACAAACACAAAACCCTCAGCAAAGAGGATTATCAAATCACACAAAGCTGATCTGCCGAGCCGCATTTCTGGGAAATAACTGAGAGTCCAGGCTGTGGCACACACACACCATGCCTACCTCTGTGCCTGTTAGTTGTTTTATCAAACATAAGCATGGCATCATCCACCTGTAGGAGAGATAAGGAGAGACAATCACCACACCGACACTGGATTTGTAAGGAAGGCAGTCATAGTTGTGGTTAGTTTGATGTTTTTTAATATAAAATAAAAACAATAAAAAAAATTATATATATATATATATATTATACATAACAGTGATTTCATTTCTAAATATACATAATGCCTCCATTTTGCCTCTATCAATCAGTGGTAGCTGCCTGAAGACAGGTTTGGGGGCATTATACAAAAATATGTGGAAAATCTGTGTATTGCAAGGAAATCACACTTTAAAAATGTTTCATCTTAAAACATTAGGTGCAGTGTGTTAAATAAATGCTGCTCTGTGTGTTCTGTTGAGAGTCCTTACAATCCTTATTAAATACATCTATATTTTGTGCAACCCTATTCTGGGTGTTCCCATTCCAGCTCCCCCGTCGCCCCCCCAGAACAGCCGGGCGATGCAGTGGCCCAGTTTAAAAAAAAGGGTGTTTCCACCACCGAGGCCATGGCTGGCTGCATCCACGGCTTTCATGCTGTAGCATGCACAGCTACAGTGAGGCTGAGAATGTGGCGGACCATGATTGCAGCAACTTAGGAGCCACCGGTAAAGGTGAGTATACCTCTATTGGAGGCCCATCGGAATCATCGCCACATGGGTTTTAATCTGCTTTAAAGAGGAACCTCAGACATTTTAGACTCGATTGGTAATGCTGTCCCACCCACATACACTGCCACCATATCTGAGATATTCTTACCTACTCTTTGTTCCCCCAGAAAAATGCAGTCTTATGATTAGCCGCCAGCTGTCACATGGTACCCACTGCTTTTGGCTGTCGATGAGAGTCCCAACCATGTGACTGCAGGCAGCCAGTCACAAAACTCAGTTTTGCCAGAGAAACAAGGAGCAGGTAAGCATATTTCAGACTGGTGGTGGTATATGCACAGGGATGGGGGGCATCACCACTCAGGATGCCCCCCTCACGCAGCTCAACACCCATACTTACCATGGACGATTTGTGCATGCCATTGGGGGAAACCGTGAACAGTTTGGAATGCCCAGCTAGTGAAGAATGCGGCAAGGTTTTAGGATGGAGGTCCACTTTAAAGTGGCCTCTCCTAAGAGATCTGCACAGTGCCCTCAGCAGCAGAGGACATTTTGGTGGATTCATTTCCCACCTAGGAGGTGCAGTAGCAGTTAGTAGTACTTCTGCTCTCCACTGTTCAGTGAAAAACAATAGCATCCATTGGAGAAAGCTTCCACCCGCCTGATCGCACATATCTATTCAGCTTACTTGAAAGGACAGCATCCAGGGAGCAATTTTTACCCAATACCCCAAGGGAATTTGCTGCTCGATGAAAGGACTTTAGAAGGTAGGAGGGTCACTCTGGCAGCTACAATGTTATATTGGTTTTCCCCCACTGTTAACTAAGTTTCAGTCTGAATATACTGAAAGTTCTAGCACTCCATCTGCAGGATGTTTGTGATCCAAATAAAATATATTGATGTAATAATGAATCCTTTAATAAACGCAAAATTAAAAAAAAACATCAATTAGTTAAAATAGTATTCTTGTAAAAGAGAGCATCTATGAACGCCAATGAAAAAAAAAAAAAGTAAATCCCGACTTGTCCCGCACTGAAGATGCAGGAAATAAAATGCCAGTGACAGGGCAGAAATACTTAGTACTACGCGTACTAAGAGTGAAAAAGACACAGGTGGAACATGTAGGCGAAAGCTAACAGGAAAATGAGGAGGGGGGATCTGAATCACTGCATAGCATAGAGAATAGGGAAAAGGAGGCCTACTGAGGAAAAAAAAAGAAATAGGGGGCCACACAGGGACTCCAATCTGAAGAGGGAACAAATGCATTGAAATAGATGGAGGTACACAGAGCTCCCAGGGGAGAAAGTAGGAGTGCGGGGAGAAGTGGGCGATATGGGGCTCCCTGTGTGTCCGGCTGAGGCTTCAGGCTGAAAGATCTATGAGATATTTATTTACTCATCAGGTCAAACAGTTTCTTGCCTTTGAAACAAAACGGTTTGGTTCTCTGGAGAATGAGCGGCTCAGGGAGCCCCGTCCTGTTACTATGACTGCAGCTTAGTATGTCCTGAGCCGCAGGGGAGAGGGAAAGAGGCAAAAGCTTTTGTGTGCAACTGAAAAGATGGGGGGAGGGGAGAGGGCCCCACCAGATATCAGGGGAGAAAGAGTGTGAAACACAAGTGAAGGACACAAACAAAGACAAAGTGGCTGCAAAAAATAAAAATACAAATTGGCTACTAGGTGAAATAATCATACACACAAGTTCATCATTTTGCTTTGTGGTTTATTTTCTGAGCAGGTGACCGGAGGCTTGCTGCAATAAAATGTGTGTTAGGTCATCTGTGTGCAGGGCATAAATCCTCCCCCCCCCCCACTCACTATAATGTTCCAGATAATCTGCTGCTGCCGATGGGAGAGAAATCCGAGTCACCCGGAGATCTCTCCAACCTCGTAATTAAATGGGGATCTAATCACCTTATAACAAGACTTGTTCGTCAGTTCCTTGTCGTGGGTTTATGACGAAGCAGGGTCATCCTCAGGTGTCACGGATGAGGGAAAGATCTGCCATACTTTGAATTAATCTGATTATCAGCCATTTAATAGGTTTAGTTTATCTAATAATCTGCACATCAAAGGAATATACAACCTCAGTAAAAAGAGTTGAAGCACGTTTTTTCCGCTCTTCGAGTAATCCCCCCAAACTACGCCCTACTTTTGTATCCTGTCCACGTGCTGACCAGAGACTTACTGACGCTGGTGTGAATGCCTCCCCAGCTGTCATGGAGACTAAGGGCCCCCAGAAGCACCAAGATTTATCAAGATGATGGACACTTAGCTAATTACCAAACGGTCCTGCTGGCAGCCCGTGTCTATAGCTCAACGTCTAGAGCGAGCAGATTGTAGGAAATGCTAGTACAGTGACACATCTGTTACACCCTAAAATGTCCAAGCTTACCTTTCCAAACTGCTCAAAATATTGCTTCACATCTTCGACCGTTGTGTTCACGGACAGCCCGCCCACAAAAATCTTCTTTGTCCTTGTCACCATCTGTAATAATGAAGCGTAATCAGGTGACGCGATGGAAGCACGCACTGACCAGGAGGCTAAAAGCAGATCACAGGTGTTGTTCACACATAAGGGATTAGGTTTCTTTTTTTGGTTTCACCAGGAGGTAAGCTTGTGTGCACAAAAGTATTGTGCTGCCTATGCAACCTGATGTTGATGCTAGCAGTACAGTAAAGTAAAGTAACTCTGAAGAGATTTGACCAAGGCGTCATTTACATCAAACCATCTGACAAAAGCAATAGCAACAATAAATAAAATGAGCCTTGGTTGGAGGGTCTTCCAGCTGCCCCTAATTACCCTGGCGCTACGCTTTCTGGCTCTGACACCAAGATACCGTCTGTCAACAAACTACTTAAGGGAATTAACCCAATTCTGCCAGTGTGGGCAGGAAGGACCTGATTCTGATCCACCTGCTAGTTACTGGACTTAAGCCGATTGCTTTCCAATAGTTACGTCTCCCTCCCTTCTCCTCCCCCTGCTGTTTTAACTACTTGGCATGACTAACTCTAACAGAACAAGTGCAGAAATATTGTTTTAGAAAGCTCTTGTACTTATTCTAATCACACTGGTCACCACAGGGGGAACAGTTAGCCCTTTCGCAAATGCAAGTTCTGAGAACACCATAGAAGAGCCTTACCTTGGGCTGTGCTCTACGAGGAAAGGCTACTTTTGGATCAATCTGAAAGAGATAATATTGCCAACATTTCAGACATGTGGGCAGCTGTGACAGCTATATAAAACACAGGATGCTAAATAACACAACTACAGCCTAAAAATGAGATAAAGGTCATACATTCTAACATTTTTTTTTTACAAGAGTTGGAAGCCAAGTTTTCTTTAGAAAGCATAGGAGAGTAACAGGGCAGGACTTATGATTTTGTAACATCCATTGAGCATAAAAACCTGCTTAGTAAAACAAGAACCAGGCCAGTTCTATTAGCAAAAGAAACATTTCTGATGCCACAAAGGGCTGTACTTCCACATAGGATAAATATTCAAACAATCTGATTTCGTTCAGATTGAAAAAGGACTTGGAATACCAGGATCAGAAGGAAATCTAGCAAATCTAGAATTGGTCCGATTCAGTTACCTAATGAGCTGAAGGGCTGTACTCTCACACGCATATATTTTTAACCTGATTTTGTTCGGATTGAAAAAGCATCTGTTTAAATGGCCTGGACTTCAAATCAAACTCACATACTGTAGCGATCAAAGCTAAGGCTAACTTTTAACTGAAAAAGTATTAAAAAGTCACAGAAAACAAGAAAAATAAAAAAGTTAACTGTGGTATATAATTATTTAGAAAGGACACGCACTGTGCAAAGCAAACAATTGCCATGGCAATCTATTTTGGTATTGACAAAGAAAATCATCAGTTTCTCCAAGTTTTTCAGATAAATAAATGTTGCGTGTCATTCTTTGCCCTTTGCACACATTTTGTATGGCACAATATGACTTCCTAAAATGTAACTACATATCATTATTAGAGAGGAATGGTCAAAACACACTTCAACCAGGGTAAACAAGGTTGAAGACATTAGGAACTTGGATTGATCCTAAAGGAAAGGAGCTAACTGCATGGTAACGATCTGAAAAGTTACCATGACGACAGTAAACATTCACTAGAGAAATCTTGCTCATTTCACAATATGTGTCTAAGAGTAAAAAAAGAGCTAGCTATATAGAAAACATGCCATAATAAAGGTATTGTCTAGGTATTTAGGTATACGCAGTCTTATCAGATAAGATACCGTAGTTAACTTGAATTAACTAGAAACCTAGAACTAATTCTGACATATACATGGGTCTTATATGTACTGTACATGTTCTCTTTGGTTTATACCTGGCACCAATGCAGTGGATTTTAAGTTAAACCAAAATCAATAAGTAATATGTCATTTTGAAGTGCCTTCACATAAAAAACGCCTGACTGAGATGTCTACTCAGTAGAAAATCAGTTCTAAGTATGCCATAGACAATCATAACATTGCTTCCTTCTCGCAGCAACCTTACCCTGCTCTCACTCAATTCTGCAGAACTAAAGCAATACATACGGTAACTATGCACAGCCCATCTAGCATTGTCACTGGTACAACTTTCATCCTACCCAGCTATACACATCTTTCTGATAAAGACTTAGAGTTTTATACAAAATTATATCTTACATATACCCCCATATCTCTTATATCTTACAAAATCATACCCATATGTCATCAAAGTGTCATGGCTACTGGGAAATGTAGTCACTGTAGAGCCATTAACACTACACCCCTATGATGCTTTTGAAATCTCATGCTCCTTTCTACTGAGAAAAAAAAATCAAATCAAGAATCACAGACCATAGGGGCAATTTTATTAACTGCTCGTGTCTGTGGCTACCAGGGCATGGCAATGTGTGTGGGACACATTTTGACATTATCTTAATTCCTACATTCCAGTGCAACTACGAGAGTAGTGTTCCCCCAGGTGCTCCTCACAGGGTTAATCTAGTTATGATTTCTAAGAAAAATATATACTGTTCCTTCCACAATTAAAAATATAGTTTGCAAAGTGGGCAACATAGATTATGATAAAGTATATTTAATACAATTCAATATTATTTTATGTTTAGTATTCACCCCATAACTTATTCATGTGGTCATGATTCCATGGAAAAAGTGTGCACTTTATTAAAAGAAGTCTTCCCAATCTGTATGTGTATTCACTAAAGTATATGACAACAAGCTGACCATTTTTAGTGAATCCTTCCCTTAGGCCATAGCTCTGACTACCGCAGCTGTCAGAAGATGGGATTTTCACCTACAGAATAGGAGGTCTGCTATAATGACCGAGGCTCACAAGGGTCAGATTTTGCTGCACGCCCCTCAGCTCTCTCTCGCAATACAGACATAAACTGGGGAATGTTTGTGCTCCAGGACATCAAGGGAGAGAAATGAAAACAGGAGATAAAATACCCCAACAATACCCCTTTGTCATGACATTCCTTTGTGCTATGTCAGTAAAGGCCAGGAAGATGCTATTAACTAAAAAAAAACTGCAGCTCTGAGCAGGAGGGAATGCAGCAACTTCACATCACAAAACACAAGTCACTATTGTTACAGGTACAGGACATAGACACCTGTAGCATTCGGTGGAGGACCCGGCGAGCACTCAGACAGAGACAGCAGAAGAATGCTTACTGACAATCGGTCCTCTTTTTAAACCTCTTTTCCGAAAGCTACAGCTATACTCTAGACAGAAAATGTGTCCACACAAAGGGAGTATGTTGCCAAATGCCAGCTACAAGGTTTGTAAGATTCACCTGAACTGCCCATCCCCAGAAGAATTTTACAGCACAATGGCACTAGCTCATCAGGCCTTTGAAAAACTTTCATGAGCTATTACAGGAGATATTAATTTACTTACAGCTAATATTCGCCTGTGAGTTAGAAAGGCAACCAGTATCTCTTGTAAGGTATCAGATCAACCTGCAACACTGCAGTATTACTAAATAGCTGATAATGGCATAAAGTATTATCACAGACGTCTAGACGTTTAGATTGGCAGCGAAGGCCATATTGTTAGATATTAGGCGATAACTGAACAACCTTAGTCTACCAAATCTAAAAACTAGGAAATCTCTAGACAAATGGAGGCTACCAAAATGTTTAACTAGGCACTCACTAGATAGTCTTACCTTTCCAAAGCTATAACCTTTTTTTTAATAGTGTACCACTTTCCACTGGCTAATTATCTCAAGTACCACCTGAGTGATACGTACAGGTTGTCAATCACCTAAATGTGTTAAAAATATACAAAATAGCCATTTAAATTGTACAAGACACACACAAATGTACACAAATAAGCTTTCAGCAACATCTGAAGCAGTTTTGTATTTATGGTGGAAAAGTATAAATAGGTAAAGTATAGATGGCAGGGATGAAATACAGATCAGTATGCAGCCTCACTTTGCACCGAGTAACACTGGTTGCGGAACACTTGACTAGATAATCTCTAGACGAGGGGTTCCTAACCTTTTTTCACCAAGTACCATTTTCTGATTTATATCAAGTACCACCAGTACAGTGCATGAGCTTAAGCATTGTCAGTCACCTGAAAACTGCAATCAAAACACACAAAACAGCCATTTAAAGTGAATGAATCACAGAAAAAACGGGTCAGTTTTTAGGTTGGGGTACAGATTAGTCTACAGCCTTGAGGATCTTGACCACCACCATTGGTACTAGTACCACCTGTTGGGAACCCCTGCTCCAGACAATTTTAACTCACCAAATGAACTAGGCAATCACTAGACAATCCTATCATACCAAAATTATAAACTAGGGAATCACTAAGCAAGCTGACCATACTAAAATATAAACTAGACAAACATTAGGCAATCTTGCCTTTCCAAATCTGTTATCTAGGAAATCACTAGATAACCTTACCTTACCAAAACCAAGTAGATAATCACTAGCTCGCCAAGTTGACCCTATCAAAACTAGGCAATCACTACATAATCTTATCTGACCAAAACTAAAATCTAGTACCATTGCCAGTCTAGTTAATTAATTTTTAATCAGGGATTCCCTCTTAATTGCATTGCTTAGTCACTGTTCAAGTTTTTTGGTAGCAGGTTGCAGAAGAAAGTTTACAAAAACGGTCAGCTACCAACTACCTACACTAAACTTCTACAAGCTGGTATACAATTATTGTATACCAGTGAATTTTTAAAGATCCAAGACCAGTAAAAGGTAAATCAATGTGTTGAATAAGTATATAAAGTATATGAATATTTGTACAAAATGTTGCATAGCCTGAGGGAGAATCTAGTCAGACCAAAAGTTGTCCTCGAAACACTAAAAGATATTGTAAGAGGCAAGGCCATATGTGTATACTGCAGCTCAGTTCTATGTACTTACGAGATTTGACTTATCCAGTACAATGTACTTTCCTTTTATGTTAAATGTATACACAATTTTGCGAAAAGTGAATTTCTAGGTACCTAAAGAAGCCACCAATACTAGACAAGCGCCAAATGCTATATATGTGATCCAAGCCACTGACAAAGGAGAGTACATTAAATAATGCGTAGGACCAACTTGTGCTCAATTCAAAGACCCATCCTTCAAACTTCCCCAGATCTATTAACATAACCCTCCACCCCTCCATCCACTGTCACATTATAATGAAGACTGTGCCACTGGATCCCTTCTGCTTTCAACTGCTCTTTGTATGAAACACACACTTGTCCCCTCCCAAGCAACAAAAGAAACTTGCCATCCAAGGAGCAGGGGACAGCAGCATGTGCAGCACCGCTCCCCCTCCCCCTGTGTCTGCAGAGACCTGGTCCCTAGAGCCCTACAGCTCACACACATGATAAACAAGGGCCCACCAACTGGGACGCGCTGAGCTTAACTCAATGCAAATAGTCAGCAGTTTTAATTAATCACGTTTTAATGTACACAATCTGAAATCAGGGTTCATCTGCAGTAGCCAACTATGATACATTAATTAGAAAACTAAAAGATGTTTAACTTTTCTGCTTTACTCTCCATATTGCTATAGAGACTGTAGTGACGGCTATGACCTTTGAAAAACCAAATTCAACAAAAAAATTAAACAAGAATTAGTCTAAATTTGAAAGTAGCAGAACCAACAAATATAAAGCTGGAGGAAGATGTCATATCACTGCAATGCACCCTCTATACAAGTGAATTCAACCTGTATTCACTAGAAATGCTTATTTTATGAACCATAAAGCGCGGCAACGTCTGCATATGATTTGAAAAGTCATGTCAGCCTAAGTTTACGATAACTTTCAGAAAAAATGATCATGTTTTTCCTACTAAAACAACAAAAAATAATGAACAAAAAGGATTTAGCGCTGATTAAAGTTCCTCTATAACAGTATTTCAATATTAAAAAGCCAACAAGGTACTGGCTACTTTGACAATTTAATTTTTCATTTTTAATACAGATCAATATGTCCGCTTTGAAAAAGGAATGACAAAGAAGAAATGAAGGGCATTTTGGCTCAAGGAGGGCTCACTCTGCTCCACTTTAGTAATACACCTGCAATGTGTACACGAAGGTTACACTCACGTAAGGATGTTGTAAGCCCTCAGGGCTGGCCCTGATGATGACAACCTGATGAAAGCCAATCCTACTACCTGAAATGCGTTGAACAAACTGCATGAAAATTATCTCCTATATGAATACTTGACACATGTTGAATGCAGGGTGAATTGTGACGTGTAGAAAATGTCATCTAATACAATTGTGTGAACGTGAATCTATAACATTTAACATATATATTACTCCCTGCAATGTATTCCCCGTGAGGCCTGACTATAACACCTGCCACTTCAATCTGCTGTTAAAAGCGACTAATCAGGTGGCAGCTACAGCATTGGATGCAATGGCAAACACCTTGTTTAGCAACTATTGATGATTCATCAACATTTCCAATGTCTCAAAAAAGAACACAGTTTCCCTGCCACCATACTAACCTTAGTACACCAAAGTATCCAGAAGTAGTATCAGTGAGGCTCCAAACTCTTTCAATGAGACACTACTTCACCCCAAACGTCTAATTCCTAACCAGCTAAAATAATCATCACTGACTAATAATAACATCCTGAATTTTATAAACACTTAGCCAATCTTTATTTTACTCTCTGGACTAAACTGTGTTACTTGAACATCAATAGGTACATGCCTGGGTGTTATTAGAGGTACATAGACCCCACAATTAGAGCAATGTTCACGTTCAAGACTAAAATCTAAAGGGTTCCAACTCATTTCAACTAACTAGGAATATATTAACTCGTTTCAACTAACTAGGAATATATTAACTCATTTCAACTAACTAGGAATATTTTAAATGTAAAAGATACAATAAGCGTAGGTTAAGTAAGAACCAGCTGCTCATAAGTTAAATATTTTATGCTGCAAATACTATAAAGTTTATTTATGAAGCGCTCACTTTGGGAGTTCTCCGATTTCTGTTAGGTGCAGAGGTATTAAGCAATTCACTTTTTTGCTTATAAATGGGGTATTAAGATTAGAAAGCTCGTAGGCTACTAAGATGTAGCAAGCTCTCTACCTCCTTGTCTTATGGGACGAGCTGACTCCAGTGGCAAGCTCTTCATGCCAGTTGGCCAGTATTTAGAGCTTGGCAAGCTCTCAAAACACAATAAAATACATGTTTTCTTGTGTCATTTTAAATCCTGGGCACTAAAAGAGGAGCAAATGTTATTCAATGAAGTGTAGACATTTTCCAACACAATAACTGCCACAGTAGGGTATTCACTGAAGAGTTAGCAAGCTCACCTCCTAAAGCAACAACCTCTTCCATATGAGAGAGAGCATATGAATTAACCCCATGATTCAATGGGTTTGTAAAAGCTAATTATTATGGGTAATAAAGTTTAGAAACAGAGAGAATGTTGATAACTTCCTACAAGCCATTTGAAATCCTTCTGGAAAGGTCAGGGCTCTCACGCATTGTTATATCCTCTATAAAGGCTTTAGTATTAGTACCCCAGGTATAGCTTATGTTTTAAATCAAAATACGAAATCATCATTAGAAAACTATTGGTTGCACAAAAGTCACTATTGATTATACAATTTATGCATCATGTTTAAATAAGAAAATCATAATGCTAAACACACAAACATACACATCTCAGGAGGAAAAAAAAATGATAGAATAAATATCTAAAATGCTAAGAGACATTAATGGATATGTGACGAGAAAGCATTTGTACAAACTGACGACCTTCTACCATCTGGTCTCCAGTAATCAACACAGCAGTCTATCTAGGTTCTGTTTAGTAAACTAGAGTGTGGCATCACTAATGGGAATGACAAAACCTATACAACACGGTATCATACCTGCTTTCCCCCACATGCTGTCTAAATTGCTTGCCTGCTAAATAAAAAAGATACTTTACTTTTCAAACACATGATGAGCAAGTCCGTATTATCTACAGCACTCCACACGACAGGGTCTCTATCCCTGTAGGTCACCTTTTACACTCGTGATGGGGGCAGTTTGAGTTGTATTTTTTTAAAAAAAAGTACAAGCCCCCCCTCTGAGATTTTTCAGGGCATTATGAAAGCTTGCCAGGCAGCGTTCTTTGGTAGCAGACCCTAATTTCAAAATGAAAATGTCATCTAGGGCATCTAAATCGAACGGCAAGGATTCTGATCTGTTGATAGTAGAAACTTTTGAATGAACCAAATACTATTTTTATCTTCCACAAACAAAACATTATCATTAAATGGGTCAGAAAATGCATATCATACCGTCTTGGAGTCAAGTTCATGCCTCGATTGTGCCAAAACCTTGTCTACTCCAGCCTGGTCCATGAACGTGACAAACCCAAACCCCCTGTGAGTATACAGAGGGGGAATTAGACAAGATGCTTGATTTACGATACGTAAACTGGAAATAGTCCAATGAAAGCCATGCCAACCTTACCTGGATCTTTTGGTCAATGGATCTCTCATAACAAGACACTCCTTTACGTCTCCGAATTGACTGAAATATTCCCGCAGGCCCTCTGGAAACATAAAAGCAGCCTATCACAAGGAAGCCAGGCAGAAATCATCCCAGAATGCAGCAGAAAATTCACTCGCATCATGTCCAGGCAAGAAGACAGGGAGAGCGAGAAAGAGATGGAGGGAGGATGCTCCTCTGAGGGATGAAGGGCAGGAGGGGGAAAATGAGGATAACAAATCAATGGGCTTACCTTGTGTAGTCTGCCAACTCAGTCCCCCGATGAACATTTTACTGGAAAGAAAAAAAATGGCATGAACAATGGCGAAAGATAACAAAAGGCACGAGCTTCATGTAATACATGTGTACATATATTTTTAATAATTGATATATATATATATATATATATTGCCAGCAGTCATGGCCTAGTCATGGTAAGGAAACAGCCTTGTGACCAGAGGGTGGCAGCTTCAATTCCCAGCCATGGGAAGGGACATGGCTGAAGTGCTTGTGAGCAAGGCACCTAGCCCATATATATATATATATATATATATATATTTAAGATGCCGTCTTGTAGCATAGGTTTAAAAAGAGATATCTTCCTAAGGCCACAAGTACTAGTTTGCCAATCAATAACGCCATTGGTTATAACTGAACATATACATTTTGTTTACATAAATTGTTTGTATATCAATTCTTTATTCATGTGTGTGTGTTTCTGTATAGTATACTGAATCCCCCCCCCCCACCCCAATGTACCCACCCCAAAAAATCCTTATGCTCCAGCAATGTATTGGCAAATAAAGCGATATATATATATATTATATATATAGTGCATATGGACCAGCCTAGACTAATTCCCAAGTTGTAGATGCTGCAAGGAAGTTTAAATGCACATTTCCCGAAGGCCGTAACAAATTAGAAGTTGCAATTAAATTATAATAGGAACAGAATACATTTTGTGATCATGTACTAAAATAGTTCAAATAAACTAATGCTAAGATTCACTAGGCAAGTAAGGTTCACACTGCTTTAAACTAAGACCAACTAATGAAGTGTGGTGTATCTTTAATGTTTAATTTAATGTATCTGTAATTCACAAACATTCAAGTATTTCTCTATGAGTGAAGTCATACCAGAGTATTCTATACCAGGGGTTCCCAACCTTTTTTCATTAAGTGCCACTCTATTTTCTAATTTCCTGTGGTACAAATGAATGGTCGCCTAAAACTTTGTTACAAACACACAAAATGCCCATTTTCAGAGCATAACATGCACATAAATAGTACTCAGCAGACTGTGGGGAAGTTTTGTGCTCATGGATTAAGTCGGGCATGAGTAAAATATAGATGGCAGCAGTTTAGATTGGTGTACAGATGATTTTGCAGCCTTGCTGAGTACCACCCGATAGGTTGGGAACCCCTAATCTATAGGTGCATACATATATATATATGTGCGTGTGTGTGGTGAAATCCACCCTTTGACAGTGGTTTCCAAAGTGACCAGCATCTCCTGGGTTGCCCCCCGGGTCATCTTTTCTTAGAAAAGGCTATACTGTTTTACTTTGCAGACCAAAATACATTTCGTATCATATATAGTAAAAAGTCAGTACAATCACTAAAATCCAGTAGCAGGTACATTGTCGCATTTATAGGGGATGACTTTTTAGAAGGTACAATAAAGCAGGGGTTCCCAAACTTTTTTTGAATCACATACCACTTTCTATTCTTACATATGAAATACCAGTCACATAAAAATGCATCAAAATACACAAAACAACCATTTAGATGCATGGTTGCTTTCACCACCTTTCAGGGTAGTTGTGTATTTAGGCCTGGGTAAAGTATAGGGGGCAGCAGATCAGGTTGGAGTCAGGCTGGAGGACCTCTGCCCCACCAGAGGAAATCATTGCTGAGGCCCACAAAAGAAAATTATCCTTGGGCTTCAGCTAAACAAAAAAAAAGATAATACACCACTTGTAATACGATAAAATCTGATGTTAATCGACCAAATAAAAATGTAGCTTACTGAAGTAATACTTTAGGCAACTGTTCGGATCTTTTATACTGCCCTGATAGTTGTAGCAGGTCAGTGCCTGGGGCCCATCAGATGATCCTCTGATGGGCCAGTTTTAAATTGGGTACAGATAAGTCTGATACCAGCTAAGAGGATCTCGCTTACCACCATGCTACACATACGGTATGACCTCTGCAATAAAGCATAAGTGGGACACCACATTTGGGAGCCTATAGCACAGGTACAGACATTTATAGGGGCCCTACCCTGGCTCATGTAGTGACATTGTCCTGTCATTTTAATTTAATCGGTTACAGTTAGACAACTAAAGTCAAAAAGTAGCAGAGACTATTAATGCTTCTTTTCTGTATATGATGGCATATGAGCTCAAATGTAATAAGTAAAGTGAATGGGGGGCTGGATAAGTGGCTACATCTGCACCCCCTGTAGTTATGCCCCTGCCCATAATGAATAGGCCCCTGTAACTATGAGGATCACTGATAGAGGACTGATGATGGGATGTAAGGTCTACCATTTTAGTTGTAGGCATCACTAGTGACAGGCTGGGTATCCCCTTAGAGATCTCATCTACAATGCAGAGTACACCCCCCCCCCCAGCAGCCATTCTCTGCCTATCCAGTGGGAATTGATCAGCACTATTAACCATTGTTCTCCCGGGCTGGGGCAATATACAGGAGCTGTGCTGGGTGATGCAGGGTGCTGGGCGATGCAGGGTGCTGGGTGATGCAGGGTGCTGGGTACCAGTCAGGGAGCAGGGGGAGGAAGGTGACCTGTCTGTAACTTGTAGGTCGGGGGGAGGCGGGTAATGAGCAGTGTGACCCGGATCCCCCTCCTCAGCCACTTTCCGTCACTCGATCAGCAGCAGGGTGACTTTGAGCATCAGCAAGGACGCCCCACATCATCTCAGCCCAGCGAGGCCCCCTTTAAACTTGGGCGCCCAGGTACCTCCCCATCGGATGCCCTTGTGAAGCCCATCCTGGCAGCGGGAGGCGGGGGGCCGGGCGGCACATGGCAGGGGCGCTCCTTACCAAGGATCGTGCGCAGAGTCCGGGGGCGACAGTCCGGGCTGGGACGCTTCTGTCTCCATTCGGTCTCTGGCGGCTCCTGAGAACGGAGGCAGCTCCCGGGACAAGAGGATGGAAGGAGGCGTGCCCGGGCTCCGCCCACGTCGCGGAGGACACGCCCACTCTGGGAGAGAACCTAGCGCTTATCCCTCGGCTTAGTGCTCCTGAACCCCGCCCCCTTTCTCCCCGCCCCCTGCCAGAAAGACACGCCCTGACACCTGCCCCCCTCACCCCCCCTCCTCTGAGCCAGCTTGCCGCTGACTGTCCCCAACGCCGCTGGAGGTTGGGGGGTGGGGAGGACATTCCGCCCCGAGCTGCACCATGGAGGGATGGCTGCCCCGAGCTGCTTGCTTACCTACTGGCCGGGGGGGCGTGACAGCCGCCACCGACAACAACCTGCCCCTGTATGTGTGTGTGTGAGAGAGAGAGGGGCCATTACATCACCTGCCACCCCCCCCCCCCCACCCCCCTTATATAGAATGGCCGGGGCAAGTTCCCTGGGGGACATGGAACATCGGACAGGGAGGGGGTCACCTCCACCTGCTACATGATGGGGGGAGGGGCAGCCAGTGTGGGACTGACCCACCAGAGAATCCCCCGGTGGGCCCCAGTCACTGACCCACAGCCACCATCAAGGCACTGCAATACATCCAAGAATAAAACTATATTTCTGACTTTACTCTTATGAAAGTATTTCTAGAGTAAGTTACTTTTGTTAGTTAATCAATACACATCAGATCGTCTATGATCACAATCTAATTGTCTTGTAGATAAACAGCATTGGATAATTTACTCTGGTGGGCCCAGAGAATGATTTCCTCCAGAGGGCCCATGGTGCTCCAGTCTGACCCTGGGGGCACTTACTAGCAGCCCACCCAAACCTGATCCAAGAAGGTGGACATAAACCTTACAATCTGATTGTACATTGTGACCAAAACAAATTCTGACCAGTCAGTCTCAGAAGAATAGGCTTTCTGGCACCCGGGGCAAAGATTCAAAATGCCCTGCCCCCCCCCCCCACCTGTTCTCAGGCCCCCCTTTGGTACCCCCCCACCTGTTCTCAGGCCCCCCTTTGGTACCCCCCCACCTGTTTTCAGGCCCCCCTTTGGTACCCCCCCACCTGTTCTCAGGACCCCCTTTGGTACCCCCCCCCCCCGACCTGTTCTCAGGCCCCCCTTTGGTACCCCCCCCACCTGTTCTCAGGACCCCCTTTGGTACCCCCCCCCCCGACCTGTTGCACCTGGGGCAAGTGCCCAACCTGCTCCCCCCTAGCTACCCCCTGGTCAGTCTCATACTTTTTCAATTTCTTAGATACTTGATTGTAAGCTCCATAGGCAACATGCTCCTGTATCATTGTGTATCTGTAGCACATCTGACTCATGTTACTACCTTGTCCTACACCCTAGAAGATGTTGGTCTATCAATAAATAATAGGACACACATTTCTTTTTTATCTAATCAAACAAAATCTAATTGAGTGAAAAAGGACTCACCTTACACTTCTTGGAGAAATGAGTTGTAACTACATAGGGTGCTGAGACAGTAAATGCATTAGGGCCCATGAGGTCAGGGGGTCCCCACCATTGTTGCTCCTCCACCCTGGTTATCATATTTGTGTTCACATGACATCATGTACAAAAGGAAAGTATTTCAAGCAGAACAAAACCCAATGGGGCCAACCCTGGCTATCGCGTGAGGCATCCCAAATCGAGACAACCCACTGTGTGAAACTCCCTTGGGGCTCCACAAAACTCACCTTTCTCTTGGCTCCCTCGACCAATGTAAATATTGACAACCGCATCCCCAGCATCTCGCTGGTGGTGATGCAGCCACTGGTGCTCCTAAATTACTATAAACATAGGTGTTTGCCCAGCATTAAATATGCACGGCCAATGGCTCTGATTGGCAATTTATGGGGCTCACACAGTGGGACATCCTGAATTGGGATGCCCCAAGATTGGTTGATCGGCCGTCCCTAGAGTCTTTTACACTCTGTGATTTACACATCTCCAAGGGGGTGGTTGGTCCCCTTTAATTGAGGGACTGCGTAAGACGAGGCCCTCTGACATTCAGCATAATGTGAGCAGAAAGTAACCTAATATAACCCTTTTTCTAGCATGTACCTTTAAATAAAATGAAAGCCTACCTTTAAAGTGGAACAAAACCCAGGATTTTGACTATTTTTGTTCCCTGCCCCGGTGGCATCCCGATTTGGGATGCCCTGCTGTGTGAAACTCCTCAGATCAGCCAGTAAAACACAAATTCCCCCAGTCCTACGATGTATGTGTGGGCTCTTGTCCGATCAGAGCCTTTTGCCGTGCATATGTAATGTTCAGCAAATGGCTCTGTTTGTGGAGCACCTATCTGAATGGCTGGGGACGGGAGGGCACACACAGTATAAAGATGCTGGTGTTTATATTGGCAAGGGAGCCAGGAAGGAGAAGAGTGTTGCAACGCTCCCAGGGGAGGGGTTTCACACACTGGGTCATCCCAATTTGGGATGGCCCAGGGGAAGGCCAGTGATCTAAGAGATTCCAGGGCTGGCTCTATTGGGTCTTAACCACCGTTTTAACCACATCCTGCATGATGAAGGTCCATGAGTGAGAAGGTGACAGCAACTGATGGCATCACCTTTCACCATTCCTAACAGAACTTACAGTTATCACATTGGTGTCATGCTAATTCTTTCGGGAAGCAAATTTATCTTCTGATATGCATCTGAATTGGAACCTACATCGCAAGGATATCCACAAAACAGAAACAAAAGTTCATAGTCGCTCACTACTTGGGAAAGGTAAGTAATCCAGAGTATGGAGCACGTGATAAGGTAAAATATAAAACATAACTTTTAATGGTCATCCTGTTAAAAGAAGGGCACCCAGGCAAAGTGGTGGAGGACCACGCAGCGCGTCGGTGAGGTAAGTGGGGAGGACGGAGGTCACTTCTATTCATTGAAATCTTTTACTGTCATTTTGAATTATATTGATATATACAGGTGACGCTCATCATATCACAATATAGGATCAGTATTATGCTCTATTGCACAGTGGGCACTTGGCACTTTATTCTAATCACAGACTATTAGTTGCACAAATCTCTTTTTACTGTTGATATTTTAATGATAAGTTACTTTGAATTGTATTGCACTTATTTTTAGGTTATGATTATGAATTAATATTGGACAGGCATATTGCACTTTATCTCATGAGCGTCAGCTAATATATGTTTGTATATTCTGAGCTATATAATATGCCATAGAAAATTAATTTTGGTGCAAAGATTATTATCTATGTGTAAATTGGTTAGCCCTGGAGTTCCTCCCCACTTGGGTTTTTAATATGTGTTTTTTATTATGTTGTGTATTGAGTGTATGTATGTCATGTATGTAAAAATCCTTCATTAATAAATTGCTTTATATTAAGAATTAGTGTGCAGCCGTTTTCATGAGGACTGAGTAGTGGGTTAGCCCTGGAATCCCACTAAGTGCATAGTAGCTGTTAAAAGAAGGAGCTCCCATCACGAGAAGAGGGAGGGAAGGGCTATGTTGGCGACGCGTTTCGGAAAAAGGCGAACATTCTTTACACACAACAATATAAGAAAAAAATGTTCTATTTTTTTCACAGCACCTGCGAAGAGGCAAAGATACTTTGGCCCTTATTTAACAAGGAATAGCGACAGGTAGCGACTGGTGAGCGACCGGCAATGACGGGCACCGCCACGAGAACGCCGGCTCCCCACCACAATCACACATTTATCAAGCCAATCCTGCTTAGCGACTGAGATAGCGCCAGATAGCCACTCATTCATCATTATTCCAGCCTCAGCCCACAGCGCCAGCGTCCGACCTTGAACAGCGACAGGTATGACCTCTCGCTACCTGGCGCTCTCCAATGCATTTCAATGGAACAATCTTTAAATATTCATAATTAATGCATAATAATGTTTTTTTTTTTTTAATGTGAAAAATTCTGTGACCATGTTTTTTTTAAGATATTTTTTTTAAGATAAAAAAAAAACTTTGTGCAGAATTGATATTACAGGTCTGATATTAATGTATTCATATTACAAAATGTAATTAAAAACTTGTTTTTTTTGGTTTCCAAAAATATGGTTGTTTGGGGGTTAAAAAACTACTTTTAACCCATCGCCGCCAGCGCTCTGGGGTTTAAACATGCATTTCACAGCGCGAGAATTTTTGGAGCGTGATTTTTTGATGAATGTGGTGGGAGCCGGTCGCTCTGACCAGTCGCTATCACGCGCACCCATACATCGCGGAACCTGTCAAATAGCGACTCATCACCTTGTATTCAACATTACTGCACACCGACTGAGTCGCTATCAACAACTGAACAACGGCCAAGCACAGCGACTACTAGCGGGCGCTGTGAAAATACTGCTACAGTCGCTCAACTGTCGCTACCTGCCGCTATTAATGAATCGGCCTCCCCGTCTAGCAACAACAGAACCCTATGGGGTGCCAATTGTTTCTGCATACCACATAGAGTGCTGTTGTTTCCAAATATTAAAAAAAAACTTCTTTACCTTGTTGAAAAAACGATGGACCTGACCCATAAAAATACCCTATTGCAAGTATAGCTGATTTCGAACAATTCGAACAGAGATCTTGTGTTGCACTATATCGTCCTATGAGTATGCGGGTTAGGTAGGGGCTTGCCTTGACAAATCTTCGTGCTTTTGGGCCCCATAGCAGTTGCCATGGCTGTAGTTACACTCTTGCTACATTAGCTGTGTCTTCACAAAATAATATCAAAAATCTCAGGCCTACGTTACACAGGCCATTGTTTGTTTTGGAACAAATAGGTGCTGGTGAGACATTCTTCATTATCAAAATCCAGCTGGCCGATCGTGTTCCTAGTTGCAAACAGGAGCTCCACGCAAAGATTTTTTTTTTTACCTATAGATTACAAAAGGGAAAAACAACGTATCATAGGCAAGACCTTACTCAAAAATAACAGGAAGTATGGGGTAAAAAAGCGTTGCAATGCATTGTAGAAGGAGATTAAAGACCCCCTACATCAGGGGAGCTGAGTGGACAATTGTGGGTATAGCTTAGGACTAAGGAAAAAAAAGAATGGTTACCTAAGGATAAATCTGTCTGAGCATAATCTGATTTACTAAAGTCATAAACTCCCTTGTAGAGCTGTCACTGTTTGGTAATGAGGCCCCATTGCCAGTGCACAGAATCTGTGCCTGAAATCATTGCACATACCTATATCCAGATAAAACATATTCAATTTATATTGTCCAGGATATTTCTTGGCTTTTTCTCACTGCCTTGTATGCTGTATTTCTCATTAAACACACAGGAGGCCGTGCCTAGGGAAGCACAATTCAGGCGGGAAAGCGCAACTATGGCTCATGTTTTTGGCATCTTACTTGTCCCTGAAATCTCTGAACAGAATGATTGGGATGATTGTATGTCTCCTGCTCTGCAGCATAGCTTACATTTGCTGTCTTTGTGTGAGAAAAGCTAGGACTGTCCCATGAAGGTCTGTAAAAGCAGGGGGAAGTTACACATTTTTGCATGTCTGTGTATATGATTCTCTCGTTCACTCACTCACCAGCAGAAGAAATTGTTTTTTTTTCTTTTAGTGAAAGAGGCACAGAGGACACCGTCAAGTAGATAAATAACCCTGATCTCCCCTCCAGACACAGGACATGGTGTGTCCCATGCAGGCTAATGCACGACTGGTGGAGATAGGACCACCTCTCAGGATGGAAAAATGGTGGTCATGCATTTATAAAATCCTGGACCACCCCTTTAACTATCAAAGTATTTTGCCTTTTGAATAGAAGTTTATTAGCTGGGACAATTTTTTGCTTAAGGTTTTGCATCAGTCCCTGCCATTGGTTAATGGTTCATTGGTACACTGGTTTTAATTTTCTGTCAGTGATCATTAGGGGTGTGTAGAAGAAATAGGTGTGCTTAGGTATTTCATGATTATAGGGTGCCAAACTACAGCCTTAATGTATTTTATATCTTTTGTTGGGCTTCACACCTTGTAGGACAGCCAAGTTTATGCCATGACCATGAACTTTGATTTATTTGATTAGATTTTTGGACATAAATGGCCTTTGTATGCTTGCACGCACATAGGAATTCTTCCTCCGCATTAACCCATCCATGCAGTGAGTGTACACATGCCCAGAGTGGGGGGGGGCTGCCCTAGCCCCATTTTGGGATGCCCAGCTGTGTGAAACCTCCCAGATCACCGATAGTAACTCACCTCTTCCCAGTCCAATGGCGGATGTGTGGGCTCTCATCCAATCAGAGCCATTTGAAATAAGATGGATGGGTGACCATTATTAGGCCAAAAGAGAATAGAGAAGGAACCATTATTAGGCCCTCTGACCTTATGGTCCCTGGGGATGTTGCTACCTCTGCAGTTGTAGCTAGGCCACTGCATGTATATCTTTTCTCAGTCAATCCAAGGTTAAGGTAATATTATTATTATTGTTTATTTATATAGCACTATCATCTTCTATAGCGCTGTACAAGGTAGTCATTACAGACAGGGTAGAAACATACAGTACCTAGACTATTACAACCATTTATTGGCTTACTTCAGTAAGATTGAAAATGCAAGCTTTCAAAGCAATTCAAGCTTCTTCTTCAGGTATCTTTACTTCAAGGTGACGAGACTTAAAACAGGATTAAACAGCTGGCCTACTGTACTATCCAAAAAAAGACATCATTATAATAAAGCATGTAAATAAACATAATGCCATAAGTAATAGCAACATCACCGGGACACAAGCCACTTCCCTTGCTCTTTAGCATGAGACTCTTTCAGATGTGATTATAAGGATATTATTTCCCACAATTAGCCTAGGAAGGGTCTCTTGTCTGAACGGCCAGACTGTCCATGGGCAGCATGGGGAGAATTTCCTGTGGGCTTCACTGTCTGGGGTAAGTAAGCTGAGAATAGCCCCCAGCACACTGTCCACCTCACCTAAAGCCTGTGCTGGAATTCCTCTTTAAACAGCTCCCTGCCTCCCATATCCCACTCTAACGCCCACCTGGCCCAAATAAGTCCATGAATAAGTATTATACAGAGACAGCAAATTTAAACTTTTTTTATTGCGTTAACTCTTGAAATACCTATTTTCCTTCTCCAGCCAACTACTTTTATACAATGATACCATGATAGGTTACCAGCTCCAGGAGAGGCCAGATGATTTAAAACAACGGGTAGGCTGATTTATTACTAACGCCAGGTAGCGACAGATGAGCGTCTGTAGCGCGCATTAATGAATATGATGTGTGAGTCGCAGTACTACGCTGTATGGGAGCGAAGAGTCAAAATCCTGAATAAAACCCGCACAGCTGAATGTACTCAAGGTGCTGGCTTGGTGAGAAAGGCCCTAGCACCGGGCCCACAATTACACTAAGATGGCAATCTACCAGTGTTAGATCGCTGTTATCTCACCACATAAATTAAGCCGCACACACTATATTAAATTGATGACTACATTTTATTATGATATTAAGTCATGGACACATAACATACAATGACAACATTATACATAATTAAAAATATATTTACAAAAGCCAATGAACGGGCACTGCAGGTGAACCGTATTGGACTATTAATTACTATCCAAAATGTAATATTAAAATCTGCTCAAAGATATGCCAGGTATATGAAAGTCAACTGTCTGAAAGTGAACAGTGCATGTGAGCATATACCCTTAATGTATATGCATATAGAAAGCGTGACCACACAGATTGTGGATATAAGAGTAAGATACTACAAAAGAAATACTAAAAAAGAACCCCAGTAAAATACTAGGGCGCAAAGTGCATAGTGCAAAAAGTGACCCAGCAGTGTCTTAACACTAAGACCAATATACCATGGCATATACAATATAGGAATAACTTCACATAGAGGTAAGGATAAATAAATGAGATACTGTCACCAGTTAGTAGCTCCAGGTCCCCTATAGACGCCCGTTCACCAACACCGACGTGTTGCGTGAGAGATCGCTTCCTCAGGGTGCTGTTCCGTGTTGTCCCCCAAAAAAAACACTCCTAAATACTTGTGTGTGTGGGCAGGTGTCCAATCCCATCTGGGCGTTACACCCACATGCTTCCTCCATGTGACTGCTTCCTGTCAGCCAGAGTACTTCCTGTATGCTGCATCATCACGTGCAGACCGGCAAATTAGGGCAAACAGCCTAAATACAAATAGGCTTCAATCGCAAGGTACATCATTCCGGGACAACGAGTGGTACATAGAGCCTCAAAAACATCAGGGGAAGATCTATTACAATATAGAACGAAGAAAGAAAAGAAAAAGGATGAGGTGAGATTCATCTCAGAGTATTCAAGTGATTGGCAGAATATTAGAAGAATCCTGAACTCTCATTGGAGAATCTTACAATCTGATCCAGACCTGGAGAAATGGGTGAGTGGAGGTCCAAGAATGACGGCAAGGTGTGCACCAAACCTCCGTGACCTGTTGTGCAGTAGTCACTATAGGAGACCTAGAACTTGGTTGGGAGCCACCCAAGGAGGAGGCCAAAGTAGACCTTGTGGTCGCTGCAATGTCTGTGAGTATGTGAGAACTTGCAACAAAGTCATCAGTACCAGCTTGGGCAAGGAGTTTAAAATTAGAGATAATTTAACCTGTCGCTCACAGGGAATCGTATATGTTATTGAATGCAATTGCCCAAAGCAATATGTTGGAGAAACAAAGAATATGGCAAAAATTAGGATCGTCTATAGGGGACCTGGACCTACTAACTGGTGACAGTATCTCATTTATTTATCCTTACCTCTATGTGAGGTTATTCCTATATTGTATATGCCATGGTATATTAGTCTTACTGTTAAGACACTGCTGGGTCACTTTTTGCACTATGCACTTTGCGCCCTAGTATTTTATTGGGGTTCTGCTTATTCATTCAATATCTGTATTTCTTTTGTAGTATCTTACTCTTATATCCACAATCTGTGTGGTCACGCTTTCTATATGCATATACATTAAGGGTATATGCTCACATGCACTGTTCACTTTCAGACAGTTGACTTTCATATACCTGGCATATCTTTGAGCAGATTTTAATATTACATTTTGGATAGTAATTAATAGTCCAATACGGTTCACCTGCAGTGCCCGTTCATTGGTTTTTGTAAATATATTTTTAATTATGTGTAATGTTGTCATTGTATGTTATGTGTCCATGACTTAATATCATAATAAAATTTAGTCATCAATTTAATATAGTGTGTGAGGCTTAATTTATGTGGTTTTTGAACATGTATCCACTAGTAACAAAGCGAAAACATGGAATTACATTGTTATTACATTGTAACATGAACACTTGTCATGTAAGGGCAATTCTGCATAAAAATATTATGAATCAAAAAAGGTTTAAAAAAATGTCATTTTCTAGGATACATGTCTGAAAGATTTGAGTTTAAAAAATAAAAAAAATTGGCATCAGGAAAGGGATTTAAGGATCGTCCATAGAAATGTATGGGAGAGCGCCAGGTAGCGAGAGGTAATACGTGGCGCTCTACAAGGCTGAACGCCGGCGCTGTACGCTGAGCCTGGGATAATGATGAATCGTATGCTACATGGCGTTGTTCCAGTCGCTCACCAGATTTGGCTTCATAAATGTGTAATTGCATGCCGTGTCCGGCGTTCACCTTAACAGACACTACCTGTCGCTATCCCTTCATGAATAAGGCCCGGGGAGGCCGATTCATTAATAGCACCAGGTAGCGACAGATGAGCGACTGTAGCGTGATTTTTACAGCACCAGCCAGTATTCGCTGTGCTTGGCCGGCATTAGCTTGATGACAGCGACTCAGTCGGTGTGCGGTAATGTTGAATACGGGCTTAGGGGTCGCTGTTTCACAGGTTCAGCGTTGTATGTGAGCGCCTGACAACGAATGGCCAGAGCGAACGGCTTGCTTCATATTCATTAAAAAATCACGCTCCGAATTTGCTGGCGCTGTCCATTCCTTGTTTAAACCCCAGTGCGCTGGCGGCGATGGGTGTTAACTAGTTTTTAACCCCTAAACAACCCTATTTTTGATTGTAACATTATACATGTTTTTTGAATCATTTTGGAATATGAATACATTAATATCAGACCTGTAAGATCAATTCTGCACAAATTTTATTTTTTCATTTTTTTTACTTTAAAAAAAAACCGAACATTGCAGAAGTGGTCTCAGAATTTTTGACAGTAAAAAAAAAAAAAAAAATAATACCAATTAATTATGATTAATTAAACATTGCTCCATTGAAATGCATTGGACAATGCCAGGGAGCGACAGGTCATACCTGGCGCTGTGAAGGAATTTGCAGCGGCGCTGTTCGTTCCAGGCGGCTTCATGATGAATCCCGCGCTAGCCGTTGCTCTCGCCGGCGCTAGCCTCATTTAGCTTGATAAATGCGTCATTGTGACCGCCGCCGGGCGTACTTGAGTCGGTAGCCGCCGATAGCTGGCGGGACCTGGCGCTCGTCAGACACTACCTGGCGCTAGCCCGTGATAAATAAGGCCCTAAGTCTCCTTGACCGTCCTTACTCAGATCATCAGTGAGCAGTCCATAATGTGAACCCCCTTTGTGTTCCTAAGTTGTGTCCAGCTAATGCATATACAATCACAGCTGCAGAAGGCAGAGCAGAACCCACCTCCAGAAATAATAATAATATATTAGTCTCACTATAGAGGCAAGAAGGTACTAACTGAAAATATTGTTATTATATGATGTTAAAGTGGACCAAAACCCAGGATTATGACTATCCTGGGTTTTGGTCCTTGTCCCTGGGGCACCCTGATCGGGGGTCAAGCAATAGAGACGGTGAGTAGGCCAACTGGAGATCTAGAGGGCAATAAGAGTGTAAGAGGCTGATTCATTAATAGCGCCAGGTAGTGACAGATGAGCGACTGTAGCGTGATTTTTTCAGCGCCAGCCAGTATTCGCTGTGCTTGGCCGGCGTTAGCTTGATGACAGCGACTCAGTCGGTGTGCGGTAATGTTGAATACGGGCTGGGGGGTCGCTGTTTCACAGGTCCAGCGTTGTATGTGAGCGCCTGACAACGAATGGCCAGAGCGAACGGCTAGCTTCATATTCATTAACAAATCACGCTCCGAATGTGCTGTCGCTGTCCATTCCTTGTTTAAACCCCAGAGCGCTGGCGGCGATGTGTATTAACTAGTTTTTAACCCCTAAACAACCATATTTTTTGAATGTAACATTATACATGTTTTTAGAATCATTTTGTAATATGAATACATTAATCTCAGACCTGTTAGATCAATTCTGCACATATTTTTTTAATTTTTTTTTTTGACTTAAAAATAAATCCTAACATTGCAGAAGTGGTCGATTTTTTGACATTAAAAAAATATAAAAAAAAAATAATACCAATTAATTATGATTAATTATAGATTGCTCCATTGAAATGCATTGGACATCGCCAGGGAGCGACAGCCCATACCTGGCGCTGTGAGGGAATTTGCAGCGGCGCTGTTCGGTCCAGGCGGCTTCATGATGAATGCCGCGCCAGCCGTCGCTCTCGCCGGCGCTAGCCTCATTTTGCTTGATAAATGCGTCATTGTGACCGCCGCCGGGCGTACTTGAGTCGGTAGTCGCCGTTAGCTGCCGCTACCTGGCGCTCGTCAGACACTACCTGGCACTATCGCTTGATGAATAAGGGCCTTACTTTTAAGTTCCGAGAAGGAGCATGTTCCTTGATTCATGGGTGTAGGTCTCCTTTAAATTAACACCAATGCCCACTATATCCAAGGGAATGTCAGAGATTGGTTGCTTACCAAATAAGAGGCTATAAGTGGAGGCTGCAAATTTTAAGATTTTGTTTCTTCTAATGTGAATGGTGGTTGGCCCAAAATATTCAATTTACCTTTTCTGTTGGTGGTTCTTAGCTAAAATGTAAGCTGGCTGGCACCATCTGCTAGAGGATTAGTATACCTTCAGCAAGAAAATAGTCTTGGGAATAGCTAAGTTAAAGTATTATCCTAATTTCATCATTAGCCCTTGGCTCAGTGAAGCATAAAACCTAAGCCCATCTACCGGCCAGCAGAAGTCTCCTTGAAAACCACAGGTGGTGAGGCATCTGACAAAGCTCGCCTTCACTGCCGCACCTCCGGGACCCGCTGCAATCTTCTCCACAATTAGGTTGGCAAGTGCAAGGCCTGTAGCTACCAGCTATGTAATGAAGCCTGCCAATGGCTGGACCCAAGTGTCACATCACATCTCACAACCCCCAGACTGCTCAATCCTGGCTGGTTTCTTGCAGGACCTGTTGCAGACTGGGATGTTGACTCTGTGGTCCTTATCCACAGTCAGATAAATAAAATGATCTTAGTGCACTAGTGGCAATGTCATGATCTTATTCAATGGATGGAAAACTTACCAATACAGCATAAACGATAAACAAAATAGCTTGGGTCCCATCATGTAATTTTGATTTAGTTAGATAATAAAAAAGTATCCAAAAATCCAGTATATCAGTATATCACACATATTTAAGCAAACCTCCAGTCAAAAATGACTAGAAGTCAGCTCACATCCCCACCCTCCTTGGATAACCTGTTTGGGGTATTCTGTCTATAAAAAGTAAAAAGTAAGCCCGCGTTTGCTTGTGTGTCCCATGTAACTCCTGGTAGTCCATGAAGTTTGCTGGACAGGTATGTGTGGTGGGGAAAAGCCATATGTAAGGGCCAAGGAATTGCCTATATTCCAGAGAGGATAACAGGCTTTACAAGGCTGTGACCAGACCCTATTTGTATTATAGCATGGGATGGTGTGGTGGAAGCCCATTATATTAAGCCTAACATGGGTCTCTCCCTAAGTGACTTGTCCCATATAATGTATCTTATGTCTATAGCTAGCCTTCAGGAGGCCATCTATAAAACGTTTCAGTATGCTGATGTGTCCTCAGCAGTATCAGTGAATGGAGCCCACCCAGTGGCACTGTCACCCTGGAACAACAGGCAGATACAGTTGGATGAGGTAACAAATATAGAACAGAAAACAACGATCCTACCGGCATCTTTTAAATACCTTCCCCTTGTCAGTATAGCAGAAGACCTTCTGGTATGCCCTCTTTTGCTGAGGAAATTGATGGCAAAGATAGAGCTCACGGAAGTTCAGGGAATGAATGATCAGATTCCAACCTATAGCTTGGGAGACACATTTGGCTTATGGCTTGGGGGAGGTGGCTGGTTTCTAGAGAAGAATATTTGTGGAGGCTGTTGAAGATGTGATAGTTCCCAGGCATGGGCAATATGAGCACCATGTATAGGGTTGAGTAGGAAGATAAATGTGCTGGCTTATCTGTCTTGGCATCTTCCATCACGGTACTTTCCTAGAATTCCCATTTGGTCTCGTGTGATTTTTCGCTTACCGGATTCTGCCATCTAAACCAGATCAACAGCCTGGCATAGTTGAAAAAGAAAGGTAGTGGCCATTTTGGAGCGTCGTCTCCCAACGGACATAGCCCAGCAGCACTTCCTGTTTGCAGGTGTCCTGCAAATGCATGAGCCGCCATCTTGTTTTAAAAATTTACCTCAGCAGGAGTTGGGGAGGGATACATATGAGCACTGTTTGTTGTGTTGGTCTGGTTTAGGTCATTTTTGATGGTCCGCTTTAAGCTTTTTGGAGCCGGTGGATCCACTCTAGTGGGGCAAGTATTTTTACAGAGCTCGGGATCTAACACCACCATGCATATTCATTTTCTAGCTCTCTAGCAGGGCACCTGCCTGCGTCAGGCATTTTTGGATGGTCAGCGCAGGCACGCTCCCTATTAGAGGGTAGCAGGGGGATTGTGGCCACCAACCAAGCGCTCTGTAGCTCGCCGTAGAACCGGGGAGAGGTGAGTTTGTTTTGGCTACCTGGGGGGTTTCACACAGTGGGGCATCCCTGATCGGGTGCCCCAGGTGCAAGGTCCAAAACCCAGGATAGTCTAAATCCAGGGTATGGGTCCACTTTAAACTATTTAAACCATAATAATACAGAGAAATGCTACAGAGGAATACTAATGTAAGTGTCAATCAAGAATCACTTTATTTTCCAAGTACACATGTCAATGTATAAGGAATACGTTGTGACTGATTACAGAGACAGGAAACATGTAAGATAACACACTATGAATGAAACAAGAGTTTGACCCTTGACATCACTATGAAGAAACCCCTTCTGGATTGTTATTAGGAATATTCGTATATAGGAAGCTAAGAAGCAGCATTCAGACCAAGAAGTGTCTGTGAACACGACAAAACATTCTTCCGATATTTAAGTGAGGTGTTAGGCTTTGTATAAGTGTTGGAACAACTTCCTAAACATGGGCTTTCAGGGAGGATTTCAAGGAGCCTGCACTACATCTATATAGAGCATGGGCATTGCTTAGGCTAGACAGTTAGGATATAACCTGATACATATGCATAATTATATCTAAGGTCAACTAAAAATGTTGTTAATGAGCATTTGATGCCAAGAATGTTACAAAACTGAATAGAGAATTAGTCGCAGTTGTAGCACTTCAGGGAGCGTGAATGTGAAAGCTCTCTTTAAACTCCGCCATTATTGTCTCGCGCTTCCCCAGACTACAAGTGACTTTCCATGGATAGGCGTCTCGTATCTCCGGTCCTTAGTAGCCTCTAATGGTGAATGATTTCCAGACCCACAAGCCGCAGTGTAGCATTGTCATTCATAATGTGATTGGAAGAAGTAAAAAGTCTCCTTGTATAGACTGACAAGAATTAAAATAACAATATATGCCATTAAAGTGGACCTTCAGCATCATTTAATGAAAAGCCCAAAACCTTAAAAAACTATTCCCCGGCATATAAAATGAATATATTTAACGTTTTTACTCATTTACTTTTTTTTTTTTCCCTTACTGGCCTGCAACTCTGTTCAGCACTCTAGGATACAGGCACCGCCATCTTGGCTCAGTAGTTTCACTTACTAAGGAGAGAAGAGGGGTCAAAAGTGCAGGGGAGCGGGGATATTACTGTGCTTTGCACAGACAGAGCAGAGCTGGGGTCAGGAAAAGGTCCGCAATCCCAGAATGCAGAGCGACACAGTCAGAATACACTTCCCGTTTGCAGGCAGCCTGCACCTCCATGGGCTGCCATCTTGGATGTTCACAGTCTCAGAAAATGCAATCGATGCAGGCAGGATGATTTTTAATGTGGGCAATCTGTATGTACAGCGTGGAGGAAACATATAAGATAGGCTCTTATTAAGGGTGAAGGTCCGCTTTAATCCCACAAACCTTGCTTGAAGCTTAATGCACATGCTTATGATCTGCTTTTTATTTGATACAATACGCTGTCAGTCCTAGGAAAGGCCAGAAAGGTTGTAGAATCATTTACTAACTGACTTCCTGGTGCCTAGAGCTAACAGCTCTAAAACATAAAGTGGGCCTAAACTTTCCCTGGCAACTCTGTGTCAGTTAGGGCCCAGAACCCTACATTTAGGAAATGTTCACCTTTAGTCCATGTAACTGTGTATGGTGAGGACCCAGTAAAAAGCTGCACACCACACTGGTGCATGGCTATCAGGGGTGGCTTTAGGCCAAGGCAAGAATTCAAGATGGAGCCTGCCCAATGGCTGGGCATGAAAAGCTTCAGAGCGCTTTCCCTGAGGCTTAGTGCATACTATTTGTGACCTACCTTTCATCCCTTAGCCAATAAAGTTTTTAACTATCCTGGGTTTTGGTCCTTTCCCCCGCTGGGTGAACCCCCCCCCCCCCCCCAGATCGCCAAGCGCAACTCACTTCTTCCTGGTCCTACGGCACATGCGCTGACGCTCATCCAATCAGCGCACTCTGAGCCACTGATGTCACGCTGTGTAAGCCAGGGTCTAAGGCCAGCGGCCGCATCCCCCGCTTCCCTCTAATAAGGAGCATGCCCGCGCCAGCCATTCACAAATGCCTGGCACTGACACGCGCCTTGCTAGAGGGATAGTGGGGATGCGGCCGTGGCTTGCGCATGCGCCGCTGGACCGGGAAGCAAGGTAAGTGAACGGGGCGACCTGAAGGGTTTCACACAGCAGGGTATCCCGATTTTGGCCCCAGGGAGAGGGAATTCTATAGATTCTCCGGCCGATCGCTCTGAGTTTTGGTCCACTTTAAATTGTAAGCCTACAAGCTCACTCCTAGTGGATTCTAAAATCAATATGTATTTGTGCATTTCTATCACACCTATTACCCTGTTTATTATAAGTATTATATAGATAAATATATTATTTGTTGTATACCCTGCTTTGCTTTGTACCGCCCCACAGAACAAGGAGAAAAATAAAGAAGAAACTGAGATAATGTGCAAGAGAATTATATGAATGGAAAGAGACAAAGGGGAATGCTGGAAAAAAGGGAGATTAATGTGATAGAACAGGCAAAGCCAATCGTTATCCCAGGCTACATTTGGCAATGTCCTAAACTGTTTTCTGTTTTTAAATTGAAGAAGAAACAGCCAAGATATCAATATTTACAGTTTTACCTTCTGATTTCTCTTTTGAAGCATGTGGGCATGGCCCTTGGAGCAGTAATGGAGCATCATAATCAAAATAATGGATGGGGTCTGTAAGAGCCATAGATTGTACTTCAGATCCAGGCATTCTCATCACCCTGGCTGTGTCTTTACTGGTACTTGAATGGCTTTGAGAGCACCATTTAGGGCATCAATACAGAGGGGGTGTGGCCTGGACTAGCTCCTCAAGCTAGTATCGGTGGCCCACATTGGCAGGGTAGAGCTGGAGGGGCAGATAAGGAAGTACATTTCCTCATTTAGCAGGAGCGCAAGGAACACTTGGCAAGGTAAGCTGCTGTTTTTAACCTTTTGCATGAAAAAGTGCCTTTAAGGTAGTGCATGAATGAGAAGGAGAAGGAGAAAAACGTGAACAGAGTTAAAAAAGAGGGAAGGATTAAGTGAATGTGGAAATACAGTGAAGGGGGTATGTTGGAAAAAAAAGAGAAGGATTGAGAAAAAAGGAGGCATGGGGAAAACAAGTGAACAAGATTGTGAAGATAAGCAGGTGGAGGGAGGGAATGTTAGAAAAAGGGAGACAGAGGGGGTACAGAAGAAAAAGGGAGACAGAGGAAATGTCGAACAAGGGAGAGAGGAAATTTGGACTTTTGAAATTTGGAGTGGAAAAAAGAAAAAGGAGCGTTGCAGAGAGTATGTGGCACAAGAGAAGGAGGAAAAGGGGACTGAGAGGGATGCGGAAAAAGACAAAATGAAGGGAATGTGAAAATAAGCAGGCAAAGGGGGGGAATGTTAGGAACATGGAGACAGAGAGGGTGCAGACAAAAAGAGGGTGACAGAGGGGACGTGGAACAAGGGAAGGAGGAAATGTGGAAGAAATGCTGGAATGTGGGAAAGAAATAAATAAGGTTAAAAAGAAAAAAGGAAAGAAAGACAAAGGGAAGGTGAAAAAAGTGGGGGCAGAGGCAAAGTGAAATAGAGACAAAAATGGAACCAATGGGATACAGCTTAAAACATGTATTTCCTCCACAAGTGCTGTAGGTGTTGAGAAGGTAAAGTGATTCTGGGCAGATCTACTGATCCAGCTGAGAGCTGCATCCAAAGGGTATCTGACCCTGACCCCCAAGACTTGGGATGACCGCACAGGACGGACACACCAAAGGCCAGTCATGGCACCTACTACTGCAGGAAGTTCAGCTGCCACACATGTTGCCACCCTTTGGAATGCTATTAGGATATGGTCAGCATTTCTTTAATGCAGGGATCACCTTTGGCATGAGGGTGAAGGTCAGCATAGTTAGTGTCCATATGAGCCAGAACCCTTTGTGACACAGAGTTGCAAAAGAATATTTAGGTCTGCATCAATTCCTGAGCTGTGTCTGGTCTTTCCAGGAAGTTGAGTGACCTAGTGTACCAATTCTGGCTTGTAGTCACAAGCTGTGCCCTTCTGCAGCCAAACAAGACAAGGAGACAGTCGCACCTCTGCAGCCAAACAAGACAAGGAAACAGTCGCCCCTCTGCAGCCAAACAAGACAAGGAGACAGTCGCCCCTCTGCAGCCAAACAAGACAAGGAGACAGTCCCCTCTCTGCAGCCAAACAAGACAAGGAGACAGTTGCCCCTCTGCAGCCAAACAAGACAAGGAGACAGTCCCCTCTCTGCAGCCAAACAAGACAAGGAGACAGTTGCCCCTCTGCAGCCAAACAAGGCAAGGAGACAGTCGCCCCTCTGCAGCCAAACAAGACAAGGAGACAGTCTCCCCTCTGCAGCCAAACAAAACAAGGAGACAGTCGCCCCTCTGCAACCAAACAAGATAAGGAAGCAGTCGCCCCTCTGCAACCAAACAAGATAAGGAAGCAGTCGCACCTCTGCAGCCAAACAAGACAAGGAGACAGTCCCCCCTCTACAGCCAAACAAGACAAGGAGACAGTCGCCCCTCTGCAGCCAAGCAAGACAAGGAGACAGTTGCCCCTCTGCAGCCAAACAAGACAACGAGACAGTCGCCCCTCTGCAGCCAAACAAGACAAGGAGACAGTCGCCCCTCTGCAGCCAAACAAGACAAGGAGACAGTCCCCCCTCTACAGCCAAACAAGACAAGGAGACAGTTGCCCCTCTGCAGCCAAACAAGACAACGAGACAGTCGCCCCTCTGCAGCCAAACAAGACAAGGAGATCAAGTAGCTGCTAGCTGAAGTGTTCTAGTGAGGGGCACATTATTCTTTGTCAGGGTGGGCTTGCGATTCCCAAGTAATGTTTGCACTCTGGCTTAAAAAAATGCATTGGAGTGGATTGCACATTTAAAACGACCACAATTTTCTGCAGGTCAGAATGTAAAATGATGTGATTTAGTAAATCACCCTGTTAATGTGGAGCAAAGCATGATTATACCATGAGTGGAGAGCACAGCGGAACAATTAAATGTCTTAGATAAAGACAGTATAGCAATATTATAACGTGCTAACATATTTATTGCACCTTTAATAAGAAAAATGCAGGGCTATGTGTGTGTTGTACAGGAGTAGGAAGCTGCTATGACCTCAAGGTAGAAGGCCTTTTATCATAATTTCACTCCTTCGCTTCTGGCAGCCATAATGAAGTGTTTTTTTCTCCCCGCTTCATTAGTTCCAGCTGTAGGGACTTCAAGTAAAGCTCCACAATAGCAGCCTCATACTAGGGGGTGTTTAGGAAGCTGGCAAGGAAATTTAGTTTACATGAGCGAGAGATACATGCATTACGCTTTCATGCCATTTATATTTCTTATCTTTCAGTGGAGCTCATAATATAATGTCTCTATGGACAAAAGTATGGATAGGTTGTGGGAGAAAACCGGAGCTCCTAAAAAGAACCAATAGAAACCCAAACCTATGGCACCCATGGCAAAGGTGGTACGCAGACCCCTCTCTAGGGGCACTCATCATCTTTCCCATACATGCATTTTAGGTTTATTTTCATCTCCCCCCTGGCACCAGAGCCCCCAGGTTAGCACTTAAATAAAGTTTTGGGCTGCAGTTTGGGCACACAGTACTAATATTTGATGTGTTTCATGCTTTTCATATAGCTAAGAACTAAGAGAGGCTCATTATCACTCAAATACTAGTATTATATATGTATTGTATGGATTTATTGGACTGATCTTCCTTTTAAAGTGAACCAAACTACGTTGTGTACCCCACAGTGTAAAAAAACCTGGTTTCCCTATATATTAATTTTGATCCTGGACCCCACAACGAATTCACAGGCCTCTGGCGGCATCCCCACTATGTGGAAAGCTTCAGTGTCTGCCACTGTAGGGTTTCCCAGATTTGGTTGTCCCTAAAGAAATCTCTGAAAGAGGAACGCTCTGCTTGGCTTGTAGCATGCTTTAATTGTGTCAGCCATGCTACCTTGCTTACAGTTGCTGGCTGAGAGTTGCTGGCTACAGTGTAGCACACACTGCTGAGAACAGAAGACAATGGAAATAGGTGAAGACTGCTGATGTCATCACTACACCAGGTCTTCCTTCCCTGGGATAAGACCAATAAACACCTTATCTTCTATTGGGCATTAGTTACCCTAAAAACCTCAAACTTGATTCAGAAAAATAGCTACTGAAGGCTAGACCACAGCAGATACCAAGAATTTTCTTTTCTTTAATGGGTGTTGGTCCCGCAGACAGCGAATAAGAACAAGCCAGGTGGGAGTATCCAGAATGCTGGCGTCCCTCCGAATATAACCCCCCAGAACGCCTGATATGCGCACTTTCACTTCTAGCCAGTGCCGGGAAAGGATTGGCCGCTGGGCGGTCACATGGGCCATGGTCGCCTCCTAGGCACCAGCCAAAGTAACGCTCCGCCCACATGCACATCTGCGGCCAATCATGGGACTCCTTTCCTGGCGCTGGCTCTGGGGTGGTTATGTTCTGGGGGCTCCGGCATTCTGGATGTCCTCCCAAGCATGTTCCTATTTGCTGTCTGTGGGACCAACACTTGTTAAAGAAAAAACGGGTGTTGGTTCGGTTTAGGGAAAACTGCAGTAGTTGCCTAGAAACAAACAAAAAAAAACATTTAAAGAAGAAGTCCAAGCTATATGTAAGCCCCCAGCCACCTCTCCCTGCCCTGTGCTAAGCCTGATTTGGGCATGAAAGTAATGAAAAAACTCACTTAACAGCTGCAATCATCCCCTAATGCCAGAGAGGGGACCGGGCCTCTCCATGACAGCCTTGTACTTGAGTGACAGCTGGACTTGAGTGACAGACCAGTGCAGTCACACTGGGTCATGGGATTGGATGACTGACCTGTCAGTCAAGGTCACAGCTTCAGCTTCCTTCCAGATTGCCCCCCAGTGAGTGTTTTTTATGTTATTGCCCAAATTGTACAAAACCGAGGAAAACCTCATTCCTGGGTTTTGTTCCGGTTTAAGGAAACAATATTTCACTTATTATAATTAATTATCATAAACCTTGCCTCCTAGAGACACTATGAAAATTAAACATTAAAAATTGTTGTACATGATTTGTTTTTTTCTAAGAGGTGAAAGACAGTTTTGGATTCTGTTTAGACCCCTTTTTGAAAAATTTGGGGCATTTAGACAAGCCATCCAAACAGGGTCATGTTAAAGATCTGTTGAAGCAAGTTAACCCTTGGGTGTGTTTTTGGGTGTAAACTGAAGCTTACATCTAAATGAGCTTTTTTACTTGAACATACAAAACTATTCTAAAATAAATGAATGGAAATCATAATGCTATATTAGGGGGCTGGTATATGTGATGTTGTTTCAGCAGATCTGGCCTGGTGACTGGCACTCAGTCTAGAATATCCATTCTAGATTTTTTAAATTGCAATTTAAGGAGCCAAAAAGATTGTGTTTTTTATATGTGTTAGAACACTCATATACAGTACTTATCTAAATAAATCTTTGGTGCATTTAGGGATGTTCTGATTGTTTTTCTGTATGAGAGCTGCGTGACAATCACATTGCCCAGTTTGGTGGCATTGCCATATCCACCAAAGGAGCATCACTTATTCTGGTGGTTAAATTAAAGAATGAGGGTGCAGGCAGGTAGGTTCTCTCTACTTCTCTCTTTTTAAGATAGTAAAGAACACATGAGCAGGCAGAAAATATATTTTACACCATGATAGGTGCCAAGGAGGAGTAGGACAGGTTTGCCCTCCCTATATCATTGCTTACACTGAGGCATATTTATCTTGTCCAGACTGGGTCTTCTCCTGACAGGGGACCTGATGATGGGAACAGGGGGGTGTTTTCTATTGGTGGAGGTGGTGTCCACTACAGTTTGCTGTGGCTTATGGTCCACCAACAATGGAAACAAGGTGACTTCACAATTGTGGGGCTGGGGGTGGTGGTAGGGTGGATTATGCCCACGGCACCTATAGCAGGGGCGTAACTAGGAGGGGGCAGGAGGGGACGTGCCCCGGGTGCAGCAGGTCAGGGAGGTGCCAAAGGGGAGCCTGAGCCCACATGGGGGGCACCATTTTGAATTTTTGCCTCAGGTGGCAGAAAGCCAAGCTACTCCTCTGCCTATAGAAAATGTACTGAACTTCCATGATAGATAATAAGTAGTGAAATTATTTAGTGAAGTAGTGAAATTATAGCACTTTAGCCTAACACTCCCTCGGAAGCTTTTTCCTTTAATGTGCTAAAATAATGAATCATTAGATAATTTTATCTTACCTTCCTAATATAATGACATATCGATGCCAAACCAATTTTTCTGAGGAAAAAAGAGGGATGTTTCGAATCACTGTTTCTGTATTCACTGTTTCAACTGTTCCATGGTCTATTTATTTTTAAGCAATATAAAACATGTTTCTTCTATCACAGCATTTCATACATTTAATTAATAAAGGAAACAATTTAGAGTTAGATGTAACTGTTAAAGATAAACCCTTGTGTGGGTAAACGAATAAATAATTATACAGATCTATACATCAAACCTGAAAGGGGGACAAATGAGCACAACAAGGTATTTAACCAATATCCTTTTTGCCCTTCAAAAAGAGACCCAGTCCCAGCTAATGCAGAAAAGTTGAAGGATGCTGAAGGTGGAGTTTAATGTGTTAGGGGGGAAAACATAAATAAGTGAAGCCAGGCTTTAGAAGAATAAATATGTTTCATTATGTCTGCCATTAGAATTTGCGGGGCCTAATAAAAACCTCAGGTCAACCTCAATGTCAGGGTTCTCCCAGTCCATCATATTATTCAAACATGGATTTCCATAGATAAGGAGCTGCTGTGGGTGCAGTCAAGACAGCTCATGTCTGCCACAACACTGATGTCAATCAGAAAGTTGTCTGAGAAAATGACTTAAGCAGGCCTGGGATTTTTATGGGCATTAAAAAAGTTTTACACAGTCTTACAAGCAGGTATATCCCAAGAGCATAACAGAGGTTGATTGGCAGTAGCCTGCAAAAGGTAGGTAGGGCCTGGATTCCCTGAAAGCAAAGGAGCAGGTAAGAGATCACCGGGTTGCCGTTAGGGCAATCATATGTTTCCTAGATCTGCCCCTATAAACTCCATATATAATTGTTATGGGAAATTGGTAGAATTACCTCCACGTGGCACACTTGGAGCAAGCCATTGGCAAAGCTGCCTAGGTAGGTAGCTTCTAGCACAGGAAGAGCTCCCCCATCCCATTTAACCTCAACCTGCGTGTGTAAATACCCATACTCTTCCTTTTTCATGTTAGAAACCACACCAAATGGTGCCCCTAAAATGGCTGATTGGGTAGGTGGCTCTTGGCACAGGTAGATCTCCCCAAACTCTCTCAAACCTAACCTACCCGTACTAACCCTACTAATCCTCCACTATATATAGAAAGTAAATGACTGCCTAGGCAAGTGGCTCCTTGTACTTGAAGATGTGATATTCCTTCCTACTTTACCTTTACCTCTAATAATACTAGTACCTGATGTATATAGCTTTCATGCTACAAGGAATTTCCTGCATCATGTAAATGTAGCAGTTATGTTATCTCAAATTTTCAATATTTTTCAGTGGCCTCTGTTCCGAGTTAAAGTAGAAGAAAACCTAGCAGCATCTAAAAGATTCCAGGGCCAGCCACTGGATTTTCCCCCCTGCATAAAAAATTGGGATGCCCCGCTGTGTGAAACACCCCAGGGTGCCCATAAAAACTCACCTTTTCTCGCTATAATAGTGCATGTGCGTGCTCCTGTCTAATGAGAGAGTCAGCTATGACTATGTCATTGAGTAGATGGCTCTCGTTTACAATGCAGAGCGTGCACTGCCGCATCTCTTGCATCCCCGGCACCATGCACTAGCCCCAACCATTCAAATATTGAATTCTAGTAAATGAAAGCTGCCTGCAATGATGTAGTCACAGCAAGTGGCTCTCATTGGACAACAGCCCATGCATGCGCCATTGATGCCTGGACAGGTCCTGGGGGGGGGGTTCACACAGCGGAGCAACCTGCTTTGGGGGCACGGAACAAAACCCGGCAAACAAAAAATCTTTAAAAAACAATAACATTTTCATCTGATCAGATTTGTCTCTGTAAGCAGCAAATTCACAGATGGAGCATACCAACTGAGCAACTCGTTTTTGAGAATAAGTTTGGATGTTCTTTATTACACGGACCTGCATCAATACTTGTGATAAATGTTGCACTTGCACATCCCCCCTAGCATTCTGCCCCATCCTTGTTCATAGTGCACAATGCTGGGCTACGGTGCTTTGGGGCAAGTATATGCCTTACCATGTGCCCCTACTAACAGCTCTCTTTGCAGAGCTCCCCGAGCTTAGCAAACTGAAATTAACTCGTGCCTCGCATAAGAATTCCAGAGGGTGAGAGGGACCTGCCGAGATTACAGGGAGGGCCTCAATAGAACCTTTTATTCCTAACAACAAGGGCAGGGAGGGCTTTGTGAGCTCATGTGGGAAGCAGAGCCACATTCACAAGAACTCATTGACTCACAGGTGGGGGAGCTGAGTCTAAAGTGTCCGGATTTAGGATTTTCTCATGCGCGGACATACATTTATAAGTAGCAGGTATATAAAACATCATTAGGCTATGGATTTGTTATGAAATTACATAAATGTTTCTATTACACACAAGGCATTGTTTTTTAAAGTGTAAAACAGATAAGTCGCAGTCTAGACCTAATCTGCTTTATGGGAAAAAAATCCTAATTGCAACCCAAGCACTAAAGAGGTTCTACCTACAGGATTACCTGGACATGCCTGGTTATTCTCCTGCCGCCTCCCTCCATCCATCCATCCCTCCCTCCCTCCCGCATTGTCCTTCCTCTCTCCCCCACACACTGTTCCTGTGTATCACTATGTGTTGTTCTTGGTTGCCTCTGTTGCAAGCCGTTTCCATCCATTTCACGGTGACCTATATACTCTGTTTGTTGAGATGCTGCATCGATTTAAGGTCAGTCCCCTCCTCCCCAGTTGATGTAATCAGCTAAAGAAGGAGGCTGGAAATTGGATTGAAAAGCCCAGCGTTAGTGCAGGATGAAGAGGATCTGCAGGGATTGTTATGCTAATCAGCTGAGCTCAGCACTTCCAGTGTCCTTCAAGCTCCGGGAACAGGCAAGAGCCCCCTAGAAATCCTCCCAACAAAAAACCCAATCTAAACTCATCACCTGACATCTCATTAAAAACCCAACTACAAGTATTAACAAATCAGGGTGATTGGCAAGGTCACTGTCTTATATCAACTGTCCATTTTTCTTTCTGAATAATTAGATGACCCCTCTGTTTATGTGCGATGAGTACCTGCCTATTACACTGATCTAGTCTAATTATAGTTGGCCCCATCCTTCATAAGTTGATGGTCGGTAAATGGTACAGGTTGGTGCCCAAGAGGTGGGGGATGTAGTGAAGTTATTGTGGGCAGCTGCAGCTTGGCAACATGAGCCTGACAATGGGAGTACAGGAGGCGGAATGTTTCCACATGCCTGATCAATGGGAGCAGAGAGCAAACAGGAGCTGGGAAAGAAACCCACAGGCATAGCCCAGCGCCTCCCATCTATCATTCACTTGGTGCAAACTGCAGGGGCCACTTGTAGGGAACTCACATCGGCCATTGCCCCTCTCGAGCTTTTTCTCCATCCAGCTTTCCAAGCAAAGGGCAGCTCAGAGACTGGACCTAAATATGACCTTTTCATGGTGCACAACAAATGCCTAGTAGACATGTAATGTATTATATACCTGGCCAAATAAATACCTCAAGGCTACTGGACTGGCGGTTATACTTTCTGAAAAACGTTTCACTAGCCACCTGGCTGGCAGTCAGATGACTAGCGAAAAGTCTCTAGGAAAATGTAACTGTCTGGTGCCTTTATTCTGACAGATATATCATGGCCTGACGGAATGAGAACCTTTACAGACATTCTCATTCTGAATCTAATATTAATACTAATGAACATTCTTCTTTCTGTCTGCTTTAATATTTTTTTCATGATGTACAATAGGTTCCTAGTATGTATGTAATATATATATACCTGGCAAAATAATTATGATTCTAATCATGGATTGCCATCAGGAATTGCCGTACAACCACATGTCCTGACCCTGACGCAACCAGACTTGAACCAGTATTCAGACTATATAGGCAATAGAAGTAACCATCATCATATTATATTTTATGAACAATGTAGGCTGTTAAGAGTCTGCACCCAAACATAATATATTTCTGATGGCTGAACCCTGAGTTTGAGCCAGCCACAAGTTACGGGGGGTAGCAGACTCTATTCAGCTTATATTGTGGCAGAGCAAACAGCAATAGAGTAACAGCCAACAAGGCTCATGAGCAGGGCAGCCATCAGGGCCACCCACCTGGGACCTGGGTCCCTCTTTATGACTGAGCTCCTTTGACCCATACTGGAGTCTGATTCTAATGAACCGTCATCTTTTTTTTCCTAATATTCCTGTTTTAAGATTTTTTTATGGTACACAATATGATTCTAGTATATATGAATGTATATACCCAACAAGATAACCCTGATTCTGATGAAGCCTCACCACGTTCTTTTCTAATCTGTAAAGTTTTTTCTGCATTAAAGAGGAGTCACTTATACACCTGAACTGAATAAAACTCCCACCAAGCTTGTGATTTATTCTCTCATGGTAGGAATAAAATCCAAGGGTGATAGGTTTGGTCTATCCAGTGTCACCCCTGGTGTCCTTTTCCTTCTATTAAAAGAAAGAAAAAGGAGCCTGGCTGGATATTTCTTGATGCCAGGTGTATAAAAAACCCTTCCTCCCGCCATCGAGCATATTTATATGGATTTTTATCATTGGGCCATTTTTCACAATAGTGCTCCTTTAACAACTTATTGCTAGTATGTATGTAATATATCTGGTGAAATAAATCTGATTCTAATGATGCTTCATCCTGGCTTTTGGTAATCTATCACTTTTCAGATTTTTCATGGCACACAGTTTTATTCTAGTACACATTTAATGAACCATATATACCTGGCAAGATAAACCTAATTCTGATGAAGCTTCATCTCATCTGTCACTTTTTCAGTGTATTGCTGTTTTGCGGTGGCAGACTGGGGTCAAAAATCAGTCCTGGATTTTACCCGTCCCTGGCCAGTCCCAGACATCCCTGCTGTGCCCCCTCCCCCCAACCATGATGCATTATAGCATTGAGGTCTGGGGTTTCTTGTGGGTAGAGTGGGGCTGGGTTCAGGGGGCTGAGAGGGAGACTAAGGGGGCAGGAATTGAATGTGGGTGTTAAAAGCAGCAACCCAACTGGCCCCAAAGCAGTGCAGCCCACCGAGCATTGTCCCAGGTCTCCCTATTGCCAGTCTGCCCCTGCTATTACGTATGTAGAATATATACCTGGCAAGATAAACTTGATTGTGACGAGGCTTCATCCTGTCTTTTTCCAATCTGTAATCTTCACAATGAATTTCTAGTATGTATGTAAAATATATATATCCGGTGAAACAAATCTGATTCTTGACGCTTCATCTCGTCTTTTTCTAACCCTATAGATGTGACAATGCTTGAAAATCTTTATTGGGTTAATAGCCAGTAAAATCTATATTGTTCACTTGTTTATGTTCAATCCATACAACGTCCAAGCATGGCGACGTGCGGAACAGATTTACAGAATCAATTGCCTGTGAAGTACAGTAGAGTTCAAAGCTTGTGAACATCCATCCCCCTCAGTCCTGTCCTTTTTCCCTGCCGTTTGCTCCTCCCCATAGGTCTGGCTCGCTCTGCATCTAAACTGGGTCAGGAGCTTGGAGTGAATACAGCTTTTTCTAAAAGGTGAAATAAATCTGCTTCTTCCAAAAGAAGCGACGTCACTTTAATTCAGGTGTATAAATAGCTCAGTGTGACGGGGAGGAGGGCTTGTCCTGTCTGACCTGTAATTAGAAACTCTGCCACTCAATGGCACTTTATAGAGACAAAGACTAGAGGAAGGAGGGACCTGTTCACAGACCCAACTATTTTGTCCCTAATAAATTATTCAGGATTTGGAAAGCTGATCCAAGCGCCCATCTGTTAGCAGCTAGCTCCATGTGAGCCGGGGGATCCCCATGGGCACTGCACCCAGATGTGGAGAGAGCAAGGCGAAGGCCTGGCTCCATAATAGCAGCCATACCTGTTCAGTCATTAGGCTTCACACTTAGGTTACTAGAAAGGGAGTGAAATGTCAGCATGGAATTAGATTTGCTTTGTGTATTTTTAATGATGTTACAGTGTTAGATTTTAAGGCTAGGTAACATCTGAAAGACAAAATCTGAGCTCTAAATGTCAATATTACTTTGAAGAAAGGCTGGTGGCAATCGTAGACACATTAGGATCATTGAGTGATATTTGGCAAAATAAAACTGAGCCACTGAGAAATAAAACTGGTCACATTCATGTCTTAATAGGGGAATATTACAACTAAAGTGGACCAAATCCTTTTAAAACTGGGTGGAAGTGCTCCCCAGGGGTATCCTGATTAGGTAAACCAGTGATCCCATGACGCATGCACAAACCTCCATCTCATTTGGGTGCCTTGTACCTGTGCCAGGCATTATATAGTGGTGGGTGCACTAAGCCAGAGGGGGCAGCCATTTAGATGCCCATAAAAATGATCATTTATTGCCGTGCTCACTGCCCTAAAGACTCTCCTTACATTTTGTCATCATCACCTGGATGACCAGTTCATTGGCTTTTTTAACTCTTTTTAGATGGAACTATGTCAGCATTAGTATAATTGAATAAAGGGGGGTGGGAGCAGCTCAATCACTATTATTTATACAAAATTATTATTATTATTCAGGGCCTGGGAACTAATTTACCACCCAGTTTAACCCTCTCATCATCTAAGTATTAAGCACCAAACATGTCTAGCTATGTGGAAAGATAGAGATTTGGTTGCACATATCTGCAGATACATGTGGAAGCCACACTGCCCCGAGAAGGCACTCTGTGTTTAGTGTGGTCCCTACTCTTAATTTTGAGTCCCCAACATTGGGAAATGCAATGCAACCAGAGCTTCTCACCTGGGAAGCTGCCAGCCTCCCTTTAGAATACTTCACAGGGAGAGATCCATATTGACTGAATTCCCTGCTTGTGCTCATGGCAATTCAGATGAATAAAGGGGGGTGGGAGCATCTCTCTCCTTGTGGAGTGTTCTAAAGGGAGGCTGGCAGCTTCCCATGTGAGTAGCTCTCAAATATTTGTCTGCATATGCAACCAAATCTCTGTCTTTCCACATAGCTAGACATGTTTGTTGCTTGATATTTAGATGATGAGAGGGTTAAACTGGGCGGTAAGAGTAGGGAGTAGGGAGTTAAGAGTAGGGACCACACTAAACACAGAGTGCCTTGTCGGGGCAGTGTGGCTTCCACATGTATCTGCAGATATGTGCAACCAAATCTCTGTCTTTCCACATAGCTAGACATGTTTGGTGCTTAATACTTAGATGATGAGAGGGTTAAACTGGGCGGTAAGAGTAGGGAGTAGGGAGTTAAGAGTAGGGACCACACTAAACACAGAGTGCCTTGTCGGGGCAGTGTGGCTTCCACATGTATCTGCAGATATGTGCAACCAAATCTCTGTCTTTCCACATAGCTAGACATGTTTGGTGCTTAATACTTAGATGATGAGAGGGTTAAACTGGGCGGTAAGAGTAGGGAGTAGGGAGTTAAGAGTAGGGACCACACTAAACACAGAGTGCCTTGCCGGGGCAGTGTGGCTTCCACATGTATCTGCAGATATATGCAACCAAATCTCTGTCTTTCTACACAACTAGACATGTTTGTTGCTTGATATTTAGTTTATGAGAGGGTTAAACTGGACGGTAAATTAGTTCCCAGGCCCTGAATAATAATAATAATTTTGTATAAATAGTGATTGAGCTGCTCCCACTCCCCTTTATTCATTAATATAATTGAGGCACCCTGTTCACATTTTCAGCTGGCTTTAAACATAACCTTTGTAAACGTTGCTTCCTTGCCAGTGCCACCTCCTCATTCCTTCCTATACTTGCTAAGAGATTTACTGTGGGCACCCTTACTTAAAGAGGACCAAAACCCACATTTTTAACTAGAATCCCCTGAATTGCTCCCCCCTGTGAAGAGGAGCTTTTGACAATTTTAACTGCTTTTAATTGACTCTAATCCCAGACAATGGCTCCTGTTTCAGCTGTAAAGCTCTGCCTCCTCCTGCCTCCTCCATTCATTGCCACTGATGTGTGTGGCGATGATGTCATTACCACACCTATGCAATGACTGATCGCCTGCCATATTACAGAGAGGGACAGCAAAAATAAATGTGTTCCAGGACAATCCAAAAAGCGAAAATATCCATTTCTTGTTCTCCACCCTAAGAAGGGAGCATCCGCACGGGCTTTGGCCAAATGTATTTCACAAGTTCAGTGGGTTTTGATCCGCTTTAACTTTGGGGGTGCAAATATCCTGAAGTAGGGAGAACCAGTTTATTTAGGCCAGCATTTATGTGATAAAAAAAATTTTTTATGTGATATTAAAAATTACCACTGTCTTCCAGTCTCTCCAGTAGGCTTATCCACTACATTCTGGAGTTCAGACATTCTGTACTGCTAATGTATGGATGGCCTGTTGGAAACTATGGTTGATGCTCATGGTGGATGGAGAGGGCTCCTTAAATTGTATTTACAGAATGCTAGGTGAGGCCCTTGAATATTCCTTAGGGAGGTAGTAGAGGGTCATAGGAGGGGATGGTACACAGGGTTGTATCAAGAGCCTTTGTATGTGTGGTCAGGCAAAATAGTACTATGAAAGGGTCCTTATGAATTATGGCTGCCCCCCTTGGAAATAAAACAGGTTCTTGGAAGTTAGCTGCAGGGTGGTATGTTAGTGTGTGCTAAATGGAATGGTATATTGTTGAAGGGTAAGGTATCATTATCTTAAGCTGGCATAATGTCTGGAAATGGGGGCAAGTGTCAATGTGGGCCCACCTATAAAAGGAGCGGACATTATATATATTTTAGCATTCCTGGGGGAATATAACCCTCAATCAAACAGAGAGATCAAAGTGGTGCAACATTTGTAATTTGTACAGCTATAAGTTCAACTTGCTTCTGTTGGAGAGATTGTGCTTCATTTGCTGTCCCGGGTGTTTAGGACCTAATAAATGCTACATTCAGTTAGGAATTAGTGAGGTGCAGCATTTTTCTACTTTTATTTATGTTGTGCAGCCAGCGCCAGAATGTACATGTAACATTTACACGCAAATGTTATTGGTTCATGTGACATTTTTTGCTAATACTCCAGTTCCAATGAGAGTGGATATGATGTACTTTCCCGATAAAGAACAACATCCAGCACCTTTTGCTTCTATCATAGAAAAGTAGACGGTGGATCAGTAGAGCTGGACCTGTCCTCTGGAGCTGTATAAAGGGTAAAAATTATGACACCCCTGATCATGTTGGCCCGACACTCAATAGAAAGCGTGGTAGAGTTTTTAGCACCGTGTAAACCAGGATGTCCAGGGCAGCAACCCCTTTGAGATTGGAAGAGTCCCAAGGGGCCCCCTGAGTTCAGGAGCCCCATGGAGGATTGTGCTGTTCCCCTGTGGGTCGGTATGAGCTTGTGGGAACCTTTTTTCAAGAGGTAAGAGTTACCTGTATGTCATGTAATACAATTAGGTTGGGAAGGGGTGAAGCCAACCTAAGATTCTTTTTTGCTGTCTGCCCCCATTATAGAAATACAGTATACTCTTGCTTTTTGTTTGAGGTTGATGATCAGGAAGTAACACAGGGCAAGGGTGTGTGTCAGTAATTCAATATTTTGTGCGGGTTCCACCTCTCAAAATTGTTTATCATGTGACATGCCAGTGACCAATGGGGTTTGGTGGAAAGACATGCAAGATGCCATAATGGCTGATGAACCCCATAGGTTGACAGTGGGTCACATGGTCATTTACTGTAGGGATATCAGAGTGGCACACGTCCAGTGACCAGGAAATGCTGAGGCCAGGAAGATAGATATCTGCCTTCCCAGGTCATCTGATTCAGAGCAGCACCTGAATAATTTGTCATCCATAAGCTCCTGTCTTCAGCCGCTTGCATTCTATATATAGGCCATCTCCATTGCACACTTTCCTCAGTGCCTCAGGGAGCAGGCTGCTTTATTGGCTGAACTAGGTATTATTTTAAATATGTGCTTAACATTATTTTTGTTGATATTATGTTCAGAAACTTTATAACAAAGTTTTATTTGTAGCAAGACAATACAACAACACTGAAATCAAGAGTAAAAACTAAAAAGGTTTAAAGGTACTGCCCAGGCTAACAAAAAAACATCTACTTTGTGAGATCCTGCGGTGTGCATGTGCCCCAGGATTCCTTGGGCAGACAATATTGCTCCTACTTGGCCCAACCTAGTATCACATGCATAGAAAATCTTTGGTTTTGACATGTGAAAACGGTAATATATTTGCCCACTGTTTAGCCAAAAGACTGATTTTTGTAAAATAAATTATTCAGATCCTATATGAATAGCTAGTTTTAGACTTTCCATAGTCACCCGACAAGCCATCTGCATCTCCACAGCTTGGCGCCTTCTTTTTCCCTAGCAGCCAGAGAGACTCATTAGTATAAAAGTTTAGGTCCTGGATGACCCACACTGCACACGACCATGTTATCGGTGATCAAAAACCCAGACTGTTCTATACCTGTGTAAGAGACTACACTATTTATCCCCAGCCTATCTATTAATGAATGCTACTTTAAAGCAAATCAAAATTCTTTACACCCGGCCTAGGACAGGATGAAAGCCCTCCCCAGAGGCATCCCAAAATACCCGTGATCCCTTGATGCAAGTCCAGGCCTTATCCGGAGTGGCTTTTGCACGGCAATGACGCTTATTGCCCAAGCATGTGTGGCAAGGTTGCCGGTTTGAGTAACCATGATTTCCTGGTGAAGCAGACCATAACTGAGGGGGGGGGGGGTAAAAACCCAGGGGTTTGGGCCTGATTAATATATTGTGCTACCTAAATATAAATATAAACAATAATACTAATACATTTCCCTCTGCTCCTTATTGTCCTTATTTGTTCCACTTTCAGGTTTAACTTATGTAGATGGAATAGGCAGCCGTGAATGTAGAACGATTCATCTGTTGAGGTCAGACCAGAATAAAGGCAATATTCAAATCAATAAATGTTTAATGCCTCCCTTTCCTCAAACCACTACACCCAGCAGACCAAGCATTAGGAGTTTTATAACTAGGGCCCGGAGAATAGACGGCAAACATCCAGCTGTGGTAGCATACAAGCCCCTATGCCCTTTGGCATAGGTCTGGTGTTCTTTGAGGGACTTCTTGGGTATTTAAATGGGGTGGAATCCTGGGAAAGCTATACTCGGGGGTATAACCATTCCTATAGTATATAGGATACTGAATAACACTTGATAAAGAATCTCTGCCAAAGATCGCATTCTAGCAAGCCCGGGGAGGCTGGGAGAAGATTGCATTGCTTATCTGGGTACCAAGGTGCTGAAAGGCCCAATGCCCACTGGCATGGGAACCTTTGGAGGCGTGGGGAACCCTTGCTGCTGGACCCCCCACCAGGAGGTCTGGTTTGCAAATATTCAAAGCAATACACAGGCACTGTGCATGTAAAAATCTTGGGTGCTCTATTGCCTGGAAGGACAACAGGCCTCTGCTAAAGGACCTATGTGGGTGGATGTGGGTGGATATGGGAGGAACTTTGCCAGCCCCTATGCCTTGTACCCTGTGCCTGTATCCCCCAGGAAAAATAATAATATACATTTGCAACTTGCAAACCAAATGGAGATCTGTTTGGCTCATCTCTAATCCAAAGTTACAAAGTTCAGAGGAATGTAATACAAGAAGTTTTTTTTTAGCAGTAATTGAATTGAGTAAGGTTTACAAAGACAATGATTAGCGTGGATGTTAAGAATTCAGTTGGATTTCCTTATTCTAATGTGATCTACAGTATAGTATAGTATAGTACTTAAATGTTTTTCACCAAAGGTTCCTGGTCATAGGTACACGGAATAGAAGGCTGAAGTCTCTCCCCTCCTCCATGTCACCTTCTCATATGTACACTGCACAGAGAGGCGACTCTTCAAACCCCCTGCTAGGAGCAGCTCCGGCTATGACCTTTTAATCACAAAAGATGTGACCCATTCAGTTATTGCTCCTCCCCCAACACTGCTCTATAATAAGCATTAGTGCAAAAGTCCCTGAAAGCCGATTGGATCAAATGGTTAAACCTGTCAACCTGCACCAAGTGCAATCATCTTCTGCATCTGATTTCCCACTAATTTCATCAATTACTAGTAACAAAGCTGTGCAGGATTCATCATGTGTGTAAGCGTGTAGAGGATGGCTGCTCACATGCTAAACTGTGTATGTAGCAGTATAGAGGGATGTTCTATAGGGCACAGCGTGCTACTGTACAACATTAATATTCCTCATTGCTTCTCTGTAAATTCTGCAGGTTTCATGTTTTAGTATTCATATTGATTTATATATCACCATTCTATTTCATGCTACTTTACAAAATACCAATTACAAAGTAGTAGGCATTGGTGCCTCCAGGGCTGTCATCGATGTAGGGCAGTCAAGACTCCCGTATGGGGCCTGAAGGGGTCAGCTATATAGGAATACCAATTTCCTGGCGTCATAACTTAAACCGGACCTTCAGCATGATTTAAAGAAAAGCCCAAACCCCTAAAAAACTATTCCCCAGCATCTAAAATTAATATACTTTAATATAGTTTTTAGTCACTTACTTATTATTCTTTCTGCCACTGGGCTGCAACTCTGTTCAGGACTCTAGGATACGGGCGCCGCCATCTTGCCTCAGAAGCATCACATACTGAGGAGAGGAGAGCGGAAAAAAGTGCAGGGGGCAGGTTATGCTGTGCACAGACAGAGCAGAGCTGGGGTCAGGGAAAGGACAGCAATCCCAGAATGCAGAGCGACACTTTCTGTTTGCAGGCTGCCTGATGCTCCATGAGCCACCATCTTGGATGTTTAAAGGCTCATAACATGCAGTAGATGCAGGTAGGATAATTTTTAATGTGGACAATCTGTATGTACAGGGCGGAGGAAACATATAAGATAGACTCTTATTCAGGGTGAAGGTCCGCTTTAAGGTTTAACGCAGTGTCCCAGTGTCCAAGCCCGAACAGGACAGGTGTATACATTTGTGCTCCTCCCATTACCAGTGTTCTTTTTTTGTCCTCATTCCCTACAAGGTACAGGTCGTATGCAAGCAGGATATTGTTGGAATGGCTTGTTCATTTGCTTTTCTTTCCCTGAATTGCCGCGGCTAATAGCACGGCACAACGTGCTGCAAATATAGCTATAATTATAGCTGGGGCTGGTCTGCGAGTTTACCCCCCCCCCCCCCGCACTCCAAAGTTGTCTGCTTTAGGGCCAGAAAGTTTTCCAGACAGCACGGTTGGACAGGCCACGGGATCATTACTGTCGCTTGCACAGGGAAGACCAGCTGAAGGGGAGCCGTAGCTGCACGCTGAGTTGCTGGAGTGGCCACCGCCATCTTTAAAATGGGCGAAATTCCTGATTAGGACAGCAGATGTCTTTAATTCTGATGGTGCCATCTTAATTGGGGAACACAGGCTGCGGGGCAGGAGCACACGGCTGTTTTTATCATACGTTAGCGTGAAGGGACCAATGGTAGGGCAGATCATTTGAAGGACCTCCAGGTAGGTAGGGTTTTGGCAGCCTTTTGGATTCCAGGCTGCACCCGGACAGTGAGTACGCCTATGCTGCTCTTTTGCCCTGCCTTGATGAAATGGTCCTGATATGCTTGGTGTCACCAAGAGAGACGGGACCACTCATCGCGATCCAGGAGCAGGCGGTGCTCAAGCTCCAGGAGGAGCATGAGGTAGTCCAAGTGCCACTCCAGACGCAGAAGCCGGGAAAGAAGCTACATCAGAGACCCGGGCTGCAGAAACGCTGAGAAGAAACTATGGGCCGGTGCCTTCAAGCAGCTGCTGGTGAAGAGGAGGCTGTCAGTTCATAGGAAACTATTAGGCAGTATATTGATCAGAAGTTTAAAGCCAGGCTTCAGGCCAGGAGCTTCATTGCCATCCCAGCATCAGGTGTCCTCCCAGGGGAATCCCCAGTCTAGGGGGACCCGGGTTTAGAGCAAGAGGAAGCTATCCCAGAGCTGAGGTTTAGGTTAGCCTTGATAGAGCCATTTGTGTCGTACATTAAAGATGTGCTCCACTGGCAGGAAACAGAGGAAGCCAAATACTATCCCCGGCTGGGGAGATCTGTCCTGAGCTTTACTTTCTTTAAGGAGATCAGGAAGATATTTGATCAGGAGTGAGAGAGGAAGCAGTCATACAAAAACTGGGCTGCCAAGCTTTACCCTCTTAAAGACCAGGAAGTCAGAATGCTGGAGGATCCTCTGGTCGTAGGTGCCACTGTTCTCCACCTGGCTAGACGTTTGACGCTTTCCTTGGAAGGCAATATGTCCTTTAAAGACAGCCTTGATCGTAAGCTGGACGCAGACCTCAAGATGGTCTACTCCTCTGTGGGCACTGCTTGTAGCTCTATGATAGTAACCTCTACAATTGCTAGAACACTGAGGATCTGGATTGAAAATGTGGTGCAGGCCCTTGTAGAAAGGGTGGACCCCAATGCCATTATCACGGCCCTACAAGAATTAAAACTCTTGGTGGAATTCCTAGGAGACGCATCTATTGGCGCTTTACGTTCCTCGAGGGCAATGCTGTCAGCAGTTACAGCCTGCAGGGCCCTCTGGGTAGAGTGGACAAAACCCCAGGATGTTGACTATCCTGGGTTTTGTCTTGCCCCCGGGCACCCCAATCGGGGATGCCCCACTATGTGAAACCCCCCAGGTCACCCAATCTCACTCACCCTTCCCCGGTCCTACAGCGCATGCGCAGCCCTCTCATCCAATCAGAACCATTCGTCTAATAGCTTGTCTAAGGTGAGCGGATCCAAGCGCACTGGTGGCCGCATCCCTCCCGCTACCCTCTAACAGGGTCATTCACAAATGCCTGCTCCAGGCACGCGCTCTGCTAAAGGTATTATTATTATTATTGTTTATTTATATAGCGCCATCATCTTCCGTAGCGCTTTACAAAGTAGTAATTACAGACAGGGTAGAAACATACGGTACATATACTATTTGAAATGCAGTTTTACAGAGTTGACAATGGATGTTCTGAGTACAAGATACAATAGGGGAGAGAGCCCTGCCCTTGCGAGCTTACAGTCTAAAGGAAGAGGGGTGAAGACGAGGGGGAAGGATCACAAACAGTCAGTATTGAGCTTTGTGGCATGTGCCCTTTAGAAGATTGGTTAGGCCAGATTATATGCTTGTCTGAATAAGTGAGTTTTAAGAGCGCCTTTGAAGGTTTTGAGGGTTGTGGAGTGGCGGATTGGGTGCGGGAGGGCATTCCAGAAGATTGAAGTTGCACGTGAGAAGTCCTGGAGGCGGGCGTGAGAGGAGGTGACCAGGGTGGAGGACAGGAGAAGGTCGGCAGAAGAGCGGAGGCTGCGTCTAGGTTGATACTGTTGGATTAGAGATGAGATGTAGGGAGGGGCCTGGGTGGAGAGAGCTTTGTATGCGAGAGTTAGAATTTTGAACAGGATTCGCTGTGGGACTGGCAGCCAGTGTAGGGACTAGCAGAGAGGCGCAGAACTGGAGGAGCCAGAGGAGAGATGGATGAGGCGAGCAGCAGAGTTCAGGATAGATTGGAGGGGTGCCAGTCTGTTAGTTGGTAAGCCACAAAGAAGGATATTGCAGTAATCCAGACGGGATATGACCAGGGCATGCACTAGCATTTTAGTGGTGTCAGGTGAGAGGAAAGGACAGATGCGGGAGATGTTTTTAAGTTGGAGGTGACAGGAGGTGGCCAGGGAGTGAATATGTGGTTTGAAAGAGAGGGCAGAGTCCAGAATGACTCCCAGGCACCGAGCTTGGGGAGTTGCTGGTATTGTGTAATTGTTGACAGAAATAGACGTGTTAGAGAGGGGAGGGGAGTTAGAGGGTGGGAAAATGACCAGTTCTTGTTTAGCTTGAGGTAGCAAGATGACATGAATGAAGAAATAGCTGAGAGGCAGTTGGGGAGGCGAGATAGGAGAGATTGGGGCCTGAGAGATATATCTGAGTGTCATCCGCATAGAAGTGGTATTGGAAGCCTAGTGAAGTTATAAGTTTGCCAAGGCCATGGGTGTAGACTGAGAAAAGTAGGGGGCCTAGGACAGAACCTTGTGGCACACCAACAGAAAGGGAACGTGAGGATGAGACCGTGTTAGAATAGAATACACTGAATGATCTATCAGAGAGGTAAGAGGTGAGCCAAGAGAGTGCAAGCCCTTGGACCCCAAGAGGGGATAGAATATCAAGAAGCAGAGAGTGGTCGACAGTATCAAAGGCTGAGGAGAGGTCAAGAAGGATGAGGATGGAGTAGTGACCAATGCTTTTGGCAGTAAGCAGATCATTGGTGACTTTGGTGAGGGCAGTTTCAGTGGAGTGGTTACGGCGGAATCCTGATTGTAAGGGGTCAAATAAGTTGTTAGTGGATAAGTATTGTGACAGTTCTGAGTGGACATGTTGTTCAAGAAGTTTGGAGGAGAAAGGGAGTAGTGAGATAGGGCAGTAGCTGGAGAGGGCAGAGGGGTCGAGAGAGGGTTTCTGGATTATCGGAGTAATAACTGCATGTTTGTAGGAAGAAGGAAAGGTACCAGTGGAGAGAGAAAGGTTGAATATGGAGGTTAAGGCTGGAGTGAGGGATGGAGACAGTTGAGGAATAAGGTGGGATGGAATAGGATCGAGGGAGCAGTTAGTCAGGTGGGCCCTAGATATGAGAGAGGTTAGTCCAAGCTCAGTTATTGGAGTGAAGAAAGTAAGAGAGTAAGGTGGGGGGATTATTTGAAGTGGTGAGGGATTCTGAGGGGCAAAGCCAAGTTGAATGTTGTCAATTTTTCTTTTGAAGAATGTAGAACATTCTTCTGCTGTTATTTGGGAGGTTGGAGTAGGAGGTGGTGGGCGGAGTAAGGAACTGAAAGTGTTAAAGGGTTGTTTGAGGTTCCGGGCTTGTGCAGAAATCAGTGAAGAGAAATAAGCTTGCTTAGCAGATGAAAGGGCCGTCCTGAGTTCCTGAAGGGCTTGTTTATAGAATAGAAAGTCATGATTGGCTTTGGTTTTCCTCCATCGCCGTTCAGCAGCTCGAGACAGCTGTTTCAATCTGGTTGTGCTTGCATTTAGCCAGGGTTGGGGGTTTTTGCTGCGGGGATGGCTATAGGTGAGGGGGGTGACAAAGTCCAGAGCTGAGGAGAGAGTATTATGGTAGTGTGATGATGCAGCGTCTATGTCCGTGAATGAGGTCAAGGTCTAAAGAGGTTGAAGTGAGGCAGAAAAGGACTGAAGGTCTAGGTTTCTTAAGTTCCTGCGTTGAGTTGTGGGTTTGTGTGGAGGGGGGTTTGCAGGCATTGGAGAGAGGGTCATAGTCAGCAGATTATGGTCAGAGAGGGGGAGCAAAGAGGACGAGAGGTTTGATAGAGAGCAGAGGTTAGAGAAGAGGAGGTCAATTGTGTGGCCGTCTTTGTGGGTGGGTGCAGTAGACCATTGCTTGAGGCCGAAAGATGAGGTTAGTGACAGTAGTCTGGTGGCAGCAGGGTTGCTAGTGTCAACAGATATGTTGAAGTCACCCATGATGATTGCAGGGATGTCTGTGGACAGAAACTGAAGGAGCCAGGTAGAAAAGTGGTCGAAGAAAAGAGTAGTTCCAGGAGGGCGGTAGATGACTGCGATTTTCAGGTTACAGGGGGAATATAAGCGGACACAGTGAACTTCAAAAGATGAGAAGGATAGAGATGGCAAGGCAGGGAGTGGGTTAAAGGAGCAGGGTGCCGACACCCCCACCCTGTTTGTTGGTGGATCTGGGGGTGTGGCTGAGATGTAGTCCCCCATGTGAGAGGGCAGCGGGTGAAGCAGTGTCTGATGGGGTAAGCCATGTTTCTGTGAACCCCATGAAGGTAAAAGAGTTAGAGAGAAGCAGGTTGTGAATATAGGTGAGTTTATTGCGCACTGAGCGTGCATTCCACAGTGCGCAGGTGACAGTGGCGGGAAGGGATGGAGAGTGACTAAGCTGTATCAGATTAGATAGGTTGCGTGTGTATCCCGGTTTAACACGGTTGTAGACTTTTGGCTTTGATGAAAAATGAATAGTTATGGAGGAGGGGGGTGGAGAGAGTGGGTCTGGATTAGGACTGATGTCACCAGCGGCAAGTAAGAGTAAAAGGAGAGAGAAGAGATGGTTGTGGCATTTGAGGGTGGAATGTGCTTGGATATAGAGGTGGTGTGTGATTTTGCCAAGGAAAGGAATTAGTGAGCAGAGAGGTAGGGGGAGGAGAGCAGAGAGGGGGAGATATATAGGGACTTACCAGGAGCAGGGGGATACTGTGAGCCTAGAATTCTGAGGGTAAGAGGAAGCAGTGTGATGAGACAAAAGGTGATCATTTTAGTTGATGCTGGGCTATTCAGACAAGCAGAATCCGGTGCAGGTTTCCTCCAGGTTGAATTCAGGTTAAATTTGCTTAGAAGGAGTCAGACTTCTAAAAGAGTCTGAATTGCAGCCACTGCCACTCTATATGAAGTTTCTAAGTGCAATTGATTAGCTCATGCACAACATTTGGGCCTAAAGGGTGGGGCTAGGTCAGTCCTAAAAGTTTGGGTCCTCATTTGGGTATGTCCTCTGGGAACACGGACACATCTACTATTTGTTAACCCTTTCACTGCCAGCCAGTTTGGGTCCTCATTTGGGGATGCGGCCGCAGCTCGCACATGCACTCTTGGACTGGGAAAGAAGAGAGTTTCTGGGCAAACTGGGGGGTTTCACACAGTGGTGCATCCCAATTCTGGATGCCCCAGGGGAAGGAAATTCAGTGGCCCTGGAATCTTATAGATTTCAGAGTCGTTGGGGCATGGGTTTCGAGCCACTTTAAAGCATGGTTGGCTAATCCTGTTTCTAAGCAAAACTGGACTAAGTTCCCATATGATGGGAAGACACTATCAGTAGTACCAGTAGATATTTTTGTTCATGTATTTTTGAGGTGGGATTAGTCTTGGTAAAAAATAATTATGTTCAGCAGAGTTACTGGGAGGAGGGGGACTACATTCCATTGTCTGGGTCCAGTGCATTTAACATGTGCCTAATATCACCCTTTGCCTGCCAACCTTCCTACTATTAACCCTTGTAAAAAAGCAGGCACATTTATATATCTTTTATATATCTATCTATCTATCTTATCTATCTATCTAATTTCATCTATCTATCTATCTATCTATCTATCTATCTATCTATCTATCTATCTATCTATCCCATATCTAATTAGCTCATATGTATATATTTCTTATAGATCTGCCTACTTTCTTTATTTCTTTCCATTCAGTCTGTTTCTTTCACCCTCTCTCTATTTTTATTTATGTATTTATTTATTTTTATATATATTAACATATTCAATTTTCACTTGTTTTTATCTATATTTTCCCATTCTCTCTTTCTTTTTTATTCTTTCTTTATTTTTCTTCTTTTCTTTATCATTCAGTCTTTCTTTATTGTTCTTTGTTTTCATTTTGGGGATTATTAATGCTTGGGGATTTAAAAATGCTAACGTTACATAGTGCCAGATGAACATACAGGTGTATGTCAGGCCCCAGTGCAAAAGGTGTAGTTATCAAGTCAAAAATCCATAGCATCTCTGACCGTGCCGGCGATAGTTGTTTGGGATTGTTTTTGAATGCATTTTAGGCACCTTTGTGTTACGCTGCAAACTTGTGATTTGGACCGTGAAAAAACTGTATCATGTCTTTCAAGTGTCCCCATTGCAATTCCCTTTAAAAAAAAAAAAAGAAATTGCTGCCCTGACCCTAAAAAATAAAAAAAACAGGGATTACAACATGTGCTGTACCAAGTAATCCCCTTTTCACAGCACTAGTGTGGGTGCTGTGTCCTTTAATGGTAAAATCGCTGTCTTTCTAGTGCTCCCAGATGGCGCTAGGGATCACTAGTGCATTGGCTTATACAAGGCCAGCGCTGTGCAAGTGCAAGCTGAGCTAAGATGCTCACCTAGCGCCCGCTAGAAAATATAATAAATTAGGCTCCGATTTTCTATCTCTCTGTGCCCCATCTCTCTGTCTATCTTTTCATTCTCTTTGTCTGTCTCTCTTTTCCTATTTTTATTTTATCCATCTCTCTCATTCATTTTATCTATTTACTGTCTATCTAGTTTTCTTTCTATCTACCAGTTTTATGTATATTTCTATATATATGTTTTCCTTCCTTCTTTCTTCCTTTTTTGTCATTAACTTGTTTTCTCTCTCCATCTGTTTCTTTTAATGAAGTTCTCCCTTTCTCACACATAGGTACACACACACACACACACACACACACACACACACACACTCTCTTTTAAATAATTCTTTCGTTATGCCTGTCTGAGTGTATGCTCTATCCCGTTTCGTGATTGACAGCAAGGAGTGGGCCCTGAAGGACAGCGCATTCAGTCAGCTGGTGTCAAAATGGTCATTACCGGAGGTGGACTTGTTCGCAGCTCTGGGGAACAACAAGACTGGTCTTCTTCTTGAGATTTTTTTTTCGCGGCTGGGGTGGATGTGTTTATGCAGGGTTGGCAGTTCATTCTTGGTTACGCCTTTCCACCGACACTGTTAATACTTCGGTTGCTGTTGAAGCTAAGATATGCTCTCTGGTTATGGTCATAGCCATTCTGCCTTATTGGTCGAGGAGGCCGTGGTTTCCTCTTGTTCAGCAGATCGGCGTGGAAAGACCTCTTTTCTTCCCTTGAGACAGAGACCTTCTACACCAAGATAAGTACATCCTCATCCTCCTCAGATTAAACTCATGGCCCCTAAAGGGGCACGTCTCTGCTGTCTTTGCGTTCGACAACAAGCAGTGGGCATCTAAACCATTGATCATCCAGCTCTTCAAGACGGTCATGAGGCTGAAACCCCCAGGTAGAGCATTTTCCCTCAGTGGGACCTTCAAGAAGTTATGAAAGTCCTTGCAGGGAGTCATTTCATACAATTGGAAGAGTACTCTTTGTGGGATCTGACGTTTAAGTGTCTTCTTAACGGTCGTGGCCTTGGCCTCTAGAGTTTCCGAGCTAACGACACAACAGTCAGAGGATCCGAACATCCGATACTTCCCTGATCATATGAAGCTTAGACCTATGCTTAAATTTATACCCAACAAGTCATCTGCCTTTGACTCCAACAAGGAGCTACATCTCCCAACCTTTTACGAAGAGACGGATCCTGACACAGTCCATCCTCTGGATGTTGCTTCCTGCCTTAGGGAATACTTAGACCTGACCAAGGAGTTTAGGAAGGTCAAGAACCTGTTTCTCATCCCCTTCAGGTCTAGGAGAGGCTTTGCTCCCTCGAAAAGGGCTTTGGATTGTTAAAGTGGACCAACACCCAGGGGGGATCGGCCCGGGAATCTATAAGATTCCCGCGGCCGCGTCTCTCGCTTCCCTCTAGCAGGGCGCGCTCCCGCGCCGGCCGTTTTGTGAATGGCCGGCGCAAGAGCGCTCCCTGTTAGAGGGAAGCGAGAGACGCAGCCAATGACAGCGCTCTGGTATGCGCGTCCAAGCGGCTTTGGACGCGCATACCAGAGCTGCTCTGAGCGCTGTCATTGGCCGGACGAGGTCACGTGGGAGCGGGGAGAGGTGAGTTTTTGCGGCGATCGGGGGGGTTTCAGACAGCGGGGCACCCCCGATCGGGGTGCCCCACCTAAGTGGACCAACACCCAGGATAGTCAAAATCCTGGGTGTTGGTCCACTTTAAACTGATTAGGAGGGCCTATCTAGAGAGTAATCTATAAGTACCCATACAGATCAGAGCACACTCGACCAGAACCATGGCCGCTTCTGTAGCTTTTCATTTGGGGGTTTCCTTAGACAGCATTTGTAGGGCTGGAACATCGTCAACCCCTGTGACATTCCTGAGGCATTAGCAGGTTGATTTGTTAAGTTCCTCTAATCTTGAGTTCAGTAAGAAAGCCTTGTTGTGTGGATAATTCTTGATCCACTATTAAAAGTTCAGCTCTGCACATCTGGCAGAGCAGTGAGAGGACATTTTACTTAAATACTAATCTTTCTGGCATCCTCCAATGCAACAAACGCATCCCCTTTGCCCCTTTGTTCACAAGCAACCAAGCAGGTGTGCGTGCACAGGCTAGGTAAACCCAAATCACTTCTGGTGATCACGTGGAGTGCTTGGAGGATTGGGAGCATGGACAAGGTTTTGGGGTTCCTTGGGGTTTTTTACCAAAAGGGCCATGTTTGTTCAATGTTATCTATATTTTTACCTCTGTGTGTGCAGGTGGTAGAATGTCCCTCTTGGTTACTTGAATCCCTTGCTGGGTACCAGGGTGTGCATGGCCCAGTGCTTTTGGAGGGATACCCACCCTAGCAGAGCACCAGACCAATGCTAAAAGGGCAAGGAGCTGGTATTTGCATGGCTGGAGGCTGGCTGCAAGGTTTCTGGGCTAAAAGCATACCAACAACTTAAACTGATTCAGCAGCCAAATAAAAAACAAAAGGGTACTTATCTTTTGCCCCCTGCAGCTGATTGGTGCTAGTCTGACCAACTGGGGGGGGGGGGGGATTTTGCAGCTGCATGTTATGGGGTGATTAGGGGGGTTCTGCATACTGCCTGTAATGGGGTGAATGGGGGGGGGGGTCTGCCTGTTATGGTATGATTGGAGGAGGATTCTGCACACTGCCTATTATGGGGTAATTGGGGGATATTCTGATGCCACACAATGGAAAAACAGCAGAAGGGCAGGGAGAGGGCAGGATCCCTGACTGTCTGCTCCCCGGCTGCCGCATTGCTGCTTCTCTTCAGGTGCACACACACATGCATGCACACATACACACTTGGGTCAGGGTGGGAGGTGGTTGTTTTCCGGCCCCAGACCACGTCTGCGTGCCTGTGTTTGTCCACACCTGAAGAGAAGCAGCAGCGTTGACCAAGGGAGCTTGCAGTCAGGGTCAGTTACCCTACCCTCTCCTTGCCTGTACGCTGGCTACCCTACCCTCTCCATTGTCCCCAGTGGATTGGGGGGATGATTATACACACTGCTTGTATTGGGTGGGATTCTGCACACTGCCTGGAATGGGGTGATTGGGGCAGGGATTCTACACGCTGCCTATTATGGGGTGACTGGGAGGTATTCTGAACACTGCCTGTTATGGGGTGATTGTAGGAGATTCTGCACACTGCCTGGTATGGGGTCATTGGGAGTGATTCTGCATGCTACCTGTTTTGAGGTGATGGGGGGATTCTGCACACTACCTGTTATGGGGTAATTGGGAGTAATTCAGCATGCTGCCTTTTATGGGGGGGATTCTGCACACTGCCTGTAATGGGGTGATGGAGGGGGGATTCTGCACACTGCTTGTTATTGGGTGATTGGAGGGGATTCTGTACACTATCTGTTATGGGGTGATTGGAGGAGGATTCTGCACACTGCCTGTTGTGGGGTGATGGAGGGGGGATTCTGCACACTGCCTGTAATGGGGTGGTGGAGGGGGGATTCTGTACACTGCTTGTTATTGGGTGATTGGAGGTGATTCTGTACACTATCTGTTATGGGGTGATTGGAGGAGGAATATGCACACTGCCTTTTATGGGGGGATTCTGCACACTGCCTCTTATGGGAGACTGGGGGATATTCTGCATGCTGACAGTTATGGGGTGCTTGGAGGGGATTCCACATACTTTCTGTTATGAGTTATTTGGGGAGGATTCTGCCCACTGCCTGTTATAGGGTGATTAGGAAGGGGTTCAGAATATTTGTTTTCTTATTTTCCTCCGCTTATTCTTAGGAGTGTCTTATAGTGGGAAAATGTGGTTGTTGTGAATCAATTCCGGCATAGTGTAGATACTGTATATAATGTATCATCACCGCCCCAAACCTACTTATAGTAAAAGCCTTTTTTTTTTGCAATCAGTTTGTTACATACAGTAGTTTGCTGTATGGTTGTACATCCAAGCTATAGGGCGACAGTACATGAGTGATGGAAATTCCTTATTGTTCTGCAAATCGTGTTTGCCAACAAGCAGTTAACTAGCTCATCAGCATGTAAATGCTGTCACTGGCAGTATGGGGTACTTTGCACACTCACAATGGGAGTGCTGAGCCTTTTTAACATGTGGCCGCTGAAGCTGGTCAAATCACTGACTTGTCAGTTCGGAAACAAAGTGACTCGTCAGAATCAGTAGCTGATGGTGGAACGATCGATCATTTGTTAAGACCAGGGTCTGATCCATAAGGGGTATCTGGATTGGAGATCAGGGAAACAGTGTGCGCCATGTGGGGTTGAAGTGTAATATGTGTGTGGTGTGTTGGCAATGTTTCCACTCCAGCGCTGAGTAGCAGCCACTTCTATCTGAGAAGCTGCAGCATGATTAACACATGAAAGGACCTTTCTGCTATTCACAGGCCCAGCGAGGAAAGAAAGACGAGCTGAAAGGCCACAGTTTTGTGTATTCCGAGGCAGAGTGAGGGGCCCTGTTCAAGGGCAGGAGCATGTATTCATCCTATGATCACATCAAATTTAACGGAGGATAATGAATTCAACTTTTAGAGCTTACTTTGCTTAGAGGAGTTGGCTTATAAAGCGGCTGATATATACTGTTAAGAGTTTTTAAAGGCCCAGTAATATACAGATCTGCTGAAAGCACCTGTAAAAGTTGAGTGGGCCATTCACAGATGCTAATCTGGTAAAAAGCAATGTCTGGGATTCTAACGGGTTTTGAGAACACTGATAGAAAATGCGTAATGCTGCAGTTCAGTCTTTACTACTAAGGGGTCTGACAAAGTGTCAGACAGTTGTCCAGTCTACCTATAAGCCCCGCCACTGGCCCTGGAGGCTGATAGGCTGCTCCACGGCAGCTGCAGAAGGGGCCGGGAGTATCCGGGGCTCAGGTCGCATTGTCCCGCTGCTATATAGTACAGCAGAACTATAGTTCCACTTTAAAGTCAAAGGCAATTATTAAACCATTGTGTCGGACTATGTTTGGCACTAAAGTGTTTTCCGTTTCTAAATTGAATAAGAAATGGCTGAGATATCAAGGTTTACAATTTAACCCTATGATTTCTCTTCTGAAGAACGTGGACATAGCTGGAGCTGTGGTGCTGCACAATAATCATAATGGACGGGGTCTGTAAGAGCTTGAGATCCTGCTTCAGACACCCTGGTTGTGCTCCCTCCTTCTCCCCGTTTTGCTTGGCAATATTGGACACCTAGACCCGCGCGCCCAAACACATGCACACACTCCCAAACACATGCATGCACCCCCGCACTCCCAAACACATGCACACACTCCCAAACACATGCATGCACCCCGCACTCCCAAACACATGCACACACTCCCAAGCACATGCATGCACCCCCGCACTCCCAAACACATGCACACACTCTCAAACACATGCACACACTCTCAAACACATGCACACACTCCCAAACACATGCACACACTCCCAAACACATGCACACACTCTCAAACACATGCACATACTCCTAAACACATGAACACACTCCCAAACACATGCACACACTCTCAAACACATGCACACACTCTCAAACACATGCACACACTCTCAAACACATGCACACACTCTCAAACACATGAACACACTCCCAAACACATGAACACACTCCCAAACACATGCCCACACTCCCAAACACATGCACACACTCCCAAACACATGCACACACTCCCAAACACATGCACACACTCCCAAACACATGTACACACTCTCAAACACATGCACACACTCTCAAACACATGCACACACTCTCAAACACATGCACACACTCTCAAACACATGCACACACTCTCAAACACATGAACACACTCCCAAACACATGCACACACTCTCAAACACATGCACACACTCTCAAACACATGAACACACTCCCAAACACATGCACACACTCTCAAACACATGCACACACTCCCAAACACATGCACACACTCTCAAACACATGAACACACTCCCAAACACATGCACACACTCTCAAACACATGCACACACTCTCAAACACATGCACACACTCTCAAACACATGCACACACTCCCAAACACATGCACACACTCCCAAACACATGCACACACTCCCAAACACATGCACACACTCTCAAACACATGCCCACACTCCCAAACACATGCACACCCTCTCAAACACATGCACACACTCTCAAACACATGCACACACTCCCAAATACATGCACACACTCCCAAACACATGCACACACTCTCAAACACATGCACATACTCCTAAACACATGCACACACTCCCAAACACATGCACACACTCCCAAACACATGCACACACTCCCAAACACATGCACACACTCTCAAACACATGCACACACTCCCAAACACATGCACACACTCTCAAACACATGAACACACTCCCAAACACATGCCCACACTCCCAAACACATGCACACACTCCCAAACACATGCACACACTCCCAAAAACATGCACACACTCTCAAACACATGCACACACTCTCAAACACATGCACACACTCTCAAACACATGCACACACTCCCAAACACATGCACACACTCCCAAACACATGCACACACTCCCAAACACATGCACACACTCTCAAACACATGCACACACTCTCAAACACATGCACACACTCTCAAACACATGCACACACTCCCAAACACATGCACACACTCTCAAACACATGAACACACTCCCAAACACATGCCCACACTCCCAAACACATGCACACACTCCCAAACACATGCACACACTCTCAAACACATGCACACACTCTCAAACACATGCACACACTCTCAAACACATGCACACACTCTCAAACACATGCCCACACTCCCAAACACATGCACACACTCCCAAACACATGCACACACTCTCAAACACATGCACACACTCCCAAACACATGCACACACTCCCAAACACATGCACACACTCTCAAACACATGCACACACTCTCAAACACATGCACACACTCTCAAACACATGCACACACTCCCAAACACATGCACACACTCCCAAACACATGCACACACTCCCAAACACATGCACACACTCTCAAACACATGCACACACTCCCAAACACATGCACACCCTCTCAAACACATGCACACACTCTCAAACACATGCACACACTCCCAAATACATGCACACACTCCCAAACACATGCACACACTCTCAAACACATGCACATACTCCTAAACACATGCACACACTCCCAAACACATGCACACACTCCCAAACACATGCACACACTCCCAAACACATGCACACACTCTCAAACACATGCACACACTCCCAAACACATGCACACACTCTCAAACACATGAACACACTCCCAAACACATGCCCACACTCCCAAACACATGCACACACTCCCAAACACATGCACACACTCCCAAAAACATGCACACACTCCCAAACACATGCACACACTCCCAAAAACATGCACACACTCCCAAACACATGCCCACACTCCCAAACACATGCACACACTCCCAAACACATGCACACACTCTCAAACACATGCACACACTCCCAAACACATGCACACACTCCCAAACACATGCACACACTCTCAAACACATGCACACACTCTCAAACACATGCACACACTCTCAAACACATGCACACACTCCCAAACACATGCACACACTCCCAAACACATGCACACACTCCCAAACACATGCACACACTCTCAAACACATGCACACACTCCCAAACACATGCACACCCTCTCAAACACATGCACACACTCTCAAACACATGCACACACTCCCAAATACATGCACACACTCCCAAACACATGCACACACTCTCAAACACATGCACATACTCCTAAACACATGCACACACTCCCAAACACATGCACACACTCCCAAACACATGCACACACTCCCAAACACATGCACACACTCTCAAACACATGCACACACTCCCAAACACATGCACACACTCTCAAACACATGAACACACTCCCAAACACATGCCCACACTCCCAAACACATGCACACACTCCCAAACACATGCACACACTCCCAAAAACATGCACACACTCCCAAACACATGCACACACTCCCAAACACATGCACACACTCCCAAACACATGCACACACTCTCAAACACATGCACACACTCTCAAACACATGCACACACTCTCAAACACATGCACACACTCCCAAACACATGCACACACTCCCAAACACATGCACACACTCCCAAACACATGCACACACTCTCAAACACATGCACACACTCCCAAACACATGCACACACTCTCAAACACATGCACACACTCTCAAACACATGCACACACTCCCAAACACATGCACACACTCCCAAACACATGCACACACTCCCAAACACATGCACACACTCTCAAACACATGCCCACACTCCCAAACACATGCACACACTCCCAAACACATGCACACACTCCCAAACACGTGCACACACTCCCAAACACATGCACACACTCCCAAACACATGCCCACACTCCCAAACACATGCACACACTCCCAAACACATGCACACACTCCCAAACACATGCACACACTATCAAACACATAAACACACTCCCAAACACATGCACACACTCCCCAACACATGCACACACTCTCAAACACATGCACACAGTCCCAAACACATGCACGCACTCCCAAACACATGCACACACTATCAAACACATGCACACACTCCCAAACACATGCACACACTATCAAACACATGCACACACTCCCAAACACATGCCCACACTCTCAAACACATGCACACACTCCCAAACACATGCACACACTCTCAAACACATGCACACACTCTCAAACACATGCACACACTCTCAAACACATGCACACACTCTCAAACACATGCACACACTCCCAAACACATGCACACACTCCCAAACACATGCACACACTATCAAACACATGCACACACTCCCAAACACATGCACACACTCCCAAACACATGCATGCACACTGCACTCTCAAACACAGGCACACACTCCCAAACACATGCACACACTCCCAAACACATGCATGCACCCCCACACTCCCAAATACATGCATGTACCCCCGCTGTTGGCGCTGAGAGAGAAAGTGCTGCTAGGAGGAGACTGGACAGGGGGAGGGGATAGCTGGGCTTCACGGCTGCTCAGGGCGTCGTTCAAGCTAGAGGCAAGGGGGGGTCTGTTATGGGACCTAGAAGACGATTGGTGGCTTTCATTGGCGGGGTGTGGCCAGAGTCGCAGATGAGGAACGGGATTTCCTCATTACGGCTCTGACCTGAGAGGAATGACAGCGTTGGAGGAATGTTTGGCATTGTAAGCTGATGTTACTCCTTTTTTCCTTTTGCCTTTAGAAGCACTCTAACTCATCCGGGATCCATCGCTAATCACTGGTGATTCCAGCACTGGGTGAGGGGTCCATTGATTGCCGTCCCCTCTAGATGAGGCTGGCCTCATTACAGGTGCACCCCCGCCATTCTCCAGGCTAGTGTACCTCCACCCTGAAGCAACATTTGGGCTGCCACCCCCCAAGTGTCCTGATTTGGGGAGAGTCCCACGTCCAGTCATTCAGGTAGGCTGGGGGGTGAGGTGAGAGCGTTCCCCAGTATACAGGGAGACCAGAGGTGCGGCCAGCGGGATGGGTCACATCCGCCGGCATTCTTGAGATCAATATCAGCCAAACGGTGATCTCAAAAATGCCATGTGGCCGTGGCCTCAGCAGTGAAAAAATGTTTTTATTTTAATCAGCCATCGCTGAGCTGGCTGCATTGCCTGAGGGACTCGAGTGAGGAGAGCTGATTGGATGAGAGCCCATTCATGTGACATGGGAGTGGTGGAATCACAATTTAGGATGCCTAACGGACAAGTCCCAAAACCCACAACTAATAAGCCGAGTGCTAGTGAATCCTGACACAAACATAAATATATAGCGTACCAGTGGATCCTGTCCCCTGACCCAAAATTACAGTGATTGGGACAGTAAGGTGTTACATCTGGAGAATATGGCTGATCTACTCATGTAAGTGATTGATCTGGGGAGGAAATATGTTGGTAATAATGTGTTATTTTCAGTAATGGGAGCCATGGGTAATGCTGGGTGTTCCAGTGTCACTGTGGTGGAGCACAGCTTAGCAGCACAGAAGAAAACAGCTTGTGTTGTGTGTCTTACTGGGATAGTGAGGGGGGATTGTGTACCACCGAAATGACATTGTCACTGACATCTTCAGATACATATATAGTTATATCTATGCATTGTGGTTGCAGTACAGCGCTGTGCTCCAGTGCAACCAACATGCATAAAGCTACCACGTGATCTAGTCCTGTGTGCACCATTTTTGGATGCAGTGTGCCTGCAGCGTGTGCAATACAAGTCTATAAGCAGGTAAACCCTTGTAGTGGGGTTTGGTGCGTTGTGTTGCACTGTGTTTTTTGGCAAAATACTGCAGACCCCCTAATGCGACAGAAACATTTTGCACCCAACAGTGCTGGCATATGTGTGTGAAGGATCAGAGGTGTGCCTAGGCTTTCTGGCACCTGGGGAAAAGATTTGAAATGGCGCCCCCACCTGTTTTCAGGCCTTCCTTTGGCACCCCCCTGTCCTGCTGAATGATGATACAGGCGCATACTGCAGCAGTCAGGCATGAACATGCCCTCATAGAGCTAGTTCCATATTTGTGGCATAACAGGAAACTTTATTTGATAAGTTATGGGTGCTACCAGACTGGGGGGGGAGCAATTTTCTCTGCCACCCTGTTTGTTTAGAAACTTCCCTGGCCGCTACAGTCTTCTCTTTTTGCAACCAGCGGATGAGAAGCAGAGACGTCATAAAAAGCTGTGGGCCAGCTGCTGCATTGCACCGGATGAAGGACTAAAAAGTTAAGTATTTTTTTATTGCTGGGCTAATGAACAAAGGGGGCGGGGTCACATACAGGGGCACCCAAAATCAGGAGAATCTAGATTCGTTTAGACTCAGAGGTCAGGTTTAAAGGGGTTTGGTGCGCTTAAAAGTAGACCAAAGTTTTGGTCCAAATAGCATGATCCTCAGGGGGCATCCAGATTCCTCTGTGATGTGACGCGACTCTTCACCACAAAGGGGCCCACTGAGAACATGAGGCCTTCGGGCCCACATAAACCTGGAGCCATCCCTGCATAAGGTCAAACAGGCACCATCATTGTGGTTCCTCCACAGTATTTGTTATGATGTACTGGAAAAAGAAGGCAATCAATTTAGTTGTTTCAGTCTTTAGCTGTCTAGATGTATCCAAAATTTCAGGAGAAAGATCACTCTATGAGTCATGAATAGGGCCCATTTTATGTTCACACCAGGACCTGGCTACATTTAGTTACATTCTTCTCCCCATGTTTGGTACTCACCATCCTACTATGCATCCATTGCTGTCAATAGAGTATACATCACCAAGCTGGGAGCAGTACATCAGTATAGGCTCTCTAAAAATCAGAGGGATTGATGAGTATACTCTGCAACTCGGGCTTTCAGGGTGAAGAAGAAATATTTTTTGTATCCCGGCAAACCTCTCTATCCCCTCTGTAGAGTGCTCAAATGTTAATTACTGTATATCTCTTCAAATATGATAAACGCATAGAAATGCTGTTTACGGGTCTCTTTAAAATACTGTAATACTTTTGCGATTTCTATTTTCATTCATTTCATTATCACTAGAGATGAGCGAACTTTTGAAAAATTCGATTCAACTGATTCGCTGAATTTTCCGACAAAAATCGTTTCAACCCGAATTTATTTGCGACGAATCGCTATTAAAAATGGCTATTTCTGAGCCTCCTAGAGCCTCAATAGGGTTGTAAACCATTCTGCCTTGCTGTAACATGCATAGGACGCGTGCTGGGTTAGTGAAATAATACTGTAAATAATTATCACATGCAGATCGGAGGCATCGCTAATAGAATCGCAAAGCGGCACAATTGCAGAGAGTTGAGGTGGCATCACTATGAGGGGCCCCTATAGTGCCTGAAAAACACACCCTGGAGCTGGCAGCAGCAGGAGCCCAAAAATTAGCTGAATCACACCCTGGAGTTGCAAGCAGCAGCAGTGGCAGCTGCAGGAGCCCAAATATTGCTTTAAAGAGACACTGGAGTTGGCAGCAGGAGCCCAAAAATTGAATGAATCACACCCTGGAGTTGCAAGCAGCAGCAGCAGGAGCCCAAACATAGCTTTAAAGAGACACTGGATTTGGCTGCAGGAGCCCAAAAATTGGATGAATCACACCCTGGAGTTGCAAGCAGCAGCAGCAGCAGCCCAAACATAGCTTGAAAGAGACACTGGAGTTGGCAGCAGGAGCCCAAAAATTGGCTGAATGACACCCTGGAGTTGCAAGCAGCAGCAGGAGCCCAAACATTGCTTTAAAGAGACACTGGAGTTGGCAGCAGGAGCCCAAAAATTGGATGAATCACACCCTGGAGTCGCAAACAGCAGCAGCAGGAGCCCAAACATAGCTTGAAAGAGACACTGGAGTTGGCAGCAGGAGCCCAAAAATTGGATGAATCACACCCTGGAGTCGCAAGCAGCAGCAGCAGGAGCCCAAAAATAGCTTGAAAGAGACACTGGAGTTGGCAGCAGGAGCCCAAAAATTGGCTGAATGACACCCTGGAGTTGCAAGCAGCAGCAGGAGCCAACACATTGATTTAAAGAGACACTAGAGTTGGCAGCAGGAGCCCAAAAATTGGATGAATCACACCCTGGAGTTGCAAGCAGCAGCAGCAGGAGCCCAAACATAGCTTGAGAGAGACACTGGAGTTGGCAGCAGGAGCCCAAAAATTGGCTGAATCACACCCTGGAGTTGCAAGCAGCCGCAGCAAGAGCTCAAACACAGCTTGAAAGAGACACTGGAGTTGGCAGCAGGAGCCTAAAATTGGATGAATCACACCCTGGAGTTGCAAGCAGCAGCAGCAGGAGCCCAAACATAGCTTGAAAGAGACACTGGAGTTGGCAGCAGGAGCCCAAAAATTGGCTGAATCACACCCTGAAGTTGCAAGCAGCAGCAGCCCCAACATAGCTTGAAAGAGACACTGGAGTTGGCAGCAGGAGCCCAAAAATTGGATGAATCACACCCTGGAGTTGCAAGCAGCAGCAGCCCCAACATAGCTTGAAAGAGACACTGGAGTTGGCAGCAGGAGCCCAAAAATTAGCTGAATTACACCCTGGAGTTGCAAGCAGCAGCAGCTGCAGGAGCCCAAACATTGCTTTAAAGAGACACTGGAGTTGGCAGCAGCTGCAGCAGGAGCCCAAACATTGACTGACACACCCAGGAGTTGGCAGCAGCAGCAGCAGGAACCCAGAAATTGGCTGTAAGGCACCCTGAAGTTGGCAGCAGCAGGAGTACAAACATTAGCTGGAAGGCACACCCTGGAGTTGGTAGCAGCATAAGCAGGAGCCCAAACATTGCTTGAAAGACAGCCTGGAGTTGGCAGCAGCAGCAGCAGGAGGCCAAAAATTGGCTGAAAGGCACACCCTGAAGTTTGCATCAGCAGGAGCCCAAAAATTGGCCTAAAGACATAAATATGTTTTGTACCATTTGGAAAGTGTAAAACATGGCACCATGCTGAATTTAGTCGCATGCATCAGCCATTGGTGGGTGGAAATGGCTGATCCATCCCTGATTCATTTTGACAAAGGTGAGTCTCTCCACATTTTTAGTTGATAGACGAGTTCTCCTCGCCGTAACTATGGCCCCCGCCGCACTAAACACCCGCTCAGATGGCACGCTACTGGCCGGGCAGGACAGCTTTTTCAGAGCAAACTCTGCTAGTTGCGGCCACAAGCCAAGTTTGGCTGCCCAGAAGTCCAGCGGATCCTCAAGGTGTTTTGGCATGGTCATGTCAAGGTATGACATGACCTGCTGGTTGAGGTCCTGCTCCAGGTCTGCTCATGAGTAGCCTCACTATGCGGATGTAGAAAGCTACTCATTAGCGACTGAAGACTGAGGCTGCTGCTGCTCCTGCCAACCCCCCCAGCAGCCATGGCAGTGGAAGGTGAGCGCAGAGCACCCCCCCGAGTCAGACCTGCGAGAGTATGGACCATGGCGCAGATAGGCTTTTGGCCAACTGACTACGCAGAATGTCTTTGTAGTAGTTCAGTTTGTCCTCCCTCTCGGCGGGTTTAAAAAATGCCCCCATTTTGTGCCGGAAGCGAGGGTCCAATAAGGTGGACAGCCAGAAGTCATCCTGCCGACAAATGGAAACAATTCTGGGGTCACTACGCAAGCACGTGAGCATGCTTCCTGCCATTTGCGCAAGTGACTCGGAGGGACTACCTGTCTCCATCTCCACTGCATACTGCCACGGTGTGTCCGGGTCCTCTGTCTCGCCTTCCTCAAAACTCTCTAGCTCCTCTGGCTGCTCCTGCTCCTCCTCTCCTGTCCGCTGACTAGATAAACCAGCCGTTCCGCCAAGCCTAAACTGTGTTTCACTGAGCAACTCCTCCTCCTCTTCCTCCTCCAGTTCAGCTCCAACGGGGTTCATGTGGCCGTAAGATGTAGACGCCATGTCTCCAGTGCCCTGACCAGCCATGGTTTCCAACATGTGCTGTAGTACATGAAGCAGTGGAATCACGTCGTTCATCCCATAATCCTGCCGACTGACAAATAAAGTGGCTTCCTCAAAGGGCCTGAGCAAACGGCAGGTGTCACGTATGAGCTGCACTGGTTGACATTGAAGTTACACAGGGGAGTCCCCCTATCCGCTTGGATCATCAGGAAATCCGTGATGGCTTTTCTCTGTTCATATAATCGGTCCAACATGTGAAGGGTGGAATTCCAACGGGTGGAAACATCGCAAATCAGACTATGTTGGGGGCTACCGTTCTGACGCTGTAGCTCAAGAAGGGTGTGCTTGGCGGTGTATGATTGGCTGAAGTGCATGCAAAGTTTCCTTGAAGTTGTTAGGATGTCTTGCAGATGGGGGGAAGACATCAGAAACCGCTTGACAACCAGATTGAAGACGTGAGCCATGCAGGGGGCATGGGTCAGGCTTCCTTGGCGCAGCGCAGACAAAATGTTCTTCCCATTGTCGGTAACCATGATTCCCATTTTAAGTTTTCTTGGAGTAAGCCATGTTTGGATTTCCTGATGAATAAATTTAAGCAGTTCCTCCCCTGTGTGACTCAGTTCGCCAAGACAAACCATGTGAACCACAGCGTGACACCTCTGTGCCCTGCACACATGGTAGACTGGAGGGGCACTGAGACTGGAGCCTACACTGGAGGGTGAGGAGATGGCGGAGGATGAGGAGGCCCAGTCGCACGGTTTCACAGGCCCAACGGGCGGGGAGCGCGGAGGCCGAAGCGGCGTGACCTGTCCAAGTTGCTGGGACCACATTCACCCAGTGAGCCGTAAACGACATGTACTGTCCCTGACCATAGTTACAGCTCCAGACGTCGGCGCTGCCATGCACTTTGCTACACACCGACAGGCTCAAGGACTGGCCCACCTTCTGTTCAACAAAAGTGTGCAGCGCTGGTACTGCCTTCTTGGCAAAGAAATGACGGCTTGGGACTCAGCAACTTGGACAGGAGCACATTCAGCTTCTGCGCCGGAGGATGAGTGGCCGCATACTGCTGTCTCTTGGACATGGCTTCGCTGATGGATTGCTGGCGGGATGCATGACTTGGAGGAGGAGGAGCAGGAGCGACAGAGGATGGGTATGATGCACAGCTGCCTTCGACTGAGGTGCTGGAGCCTTGGCTGGCAGAAATTGGGAGCGGCGTGCCACTTGGTGAGGAAGCAGGCTGGACCACCTCTTCAGAGCCTCGGTTCTCCCAGGCCGCTTTATGGTGACACATCATATGTTGACGCAGGGCCGTGGTGCCAACATTTGGGCCCTGGCCACGCTTCACCTTCTGCCTACATATCTTGCATGTGGCCATGTTACCCTCCTGCGGATGCTTCAGGAAAAACTGCCACACTGCTGAGTAGCTACTTTTCCCACCAACAGGCCGCACTGATTCACTGCTACTGTTGCCAACTCCAGGAACCCCTGCTCCACTACCTCCCGATAAGGTAGCCTGCTGCACAGCAGGTGCTCTACCCCGACCCGGCCCGTTTGGCTCCAGGCTTTACAAATGTGCCCCCATGCTGACTGCCAACCATGCTGCTAACACCTTGCTGCCTCAGCTGCTGACTCCGGGGCAACCTGCGCCCCTCTTCTCCTGATGATGACGACGATGAAGCCCCTTCATCACCCTGCTCCCAAGTGCGACCGGCTTCATCATAATCATCATCACCGAGTTGTGGCTGCACGTCACTGATGTTCTCGGTTTCCTCAACAGTGTCTGGTGCAGGAGCTGGAACGCTCGCAACACCAACGACACTGTCCACATCACTATTTGTCTGCCTAGCTAAAGAAGCCCCCTCCATTTCTTGGCTGGGCAGTAGCTGCTGACTGTCCTCTATCTGATCGTCCTCCTCACTAAAGAGTGGAGCTGAACCCAAAGCATAGGATACGTCGCTGGGGGAGGGAACGGCGTAGGACAGAGGCAATGTGAGGACATGGACTTCTCTCGGGGCATGCCAACTCAGGGTTGTGTCAGAGGAACCTACCAACCCTAGACTGGGGGTCTCAGATGTAACTTGTGATGATGTTGATGAGCGCGTAAACCAATCTACCACGGCAGATGCGTTACTGGTGGAGACACGACCGCTCGCAGATACTGGCAGTTCAGGTCTCTCACCGTGACTCCTGCTGCCACTCGCTCCTAGTCTGCTGCGACCTCTGCCTGCTGAATCTTGGCCTCTGCCACTCCTCTTTGAACATCCTTGCACTTGTCTGCCTGACATTTGAAATGAGCAATAGGTACAATAAAAAATGTGTTTACTTTAAAAAGAAGAAGCTAAATAAAGTGAGGGACTGCTTCTCTGCACCAGATACTATGAAAATTGGCAATATGAGATACCCTAATACTTTGATTCAGCTGAGGAAGGATCAACAAGCGTATTTAGTATAACAGATAGGCTGCCTAATGCAGGTTTGGGATGCCCTGCGGCCTGGTGTTTTTTTTGTTAAAGGCAGACCAAAAACCAATTCAAAATGCAATACTTTGATTCAGCTGAGGAAGAATCAACAAGCGTATTTAGTATAACAGATAGGCTGCTTAGTGCAAGTTTGGGATGCCCTGCGGCCTGGTGTTTTTTTTGTTAAAGGCAGACCAAAAACCAATTCAAAATGCAATACTTTGATTCAGCTGAGGAAGGATCAACAAGCGTATTTAGTATAACAGATAGGCTGCCTAATGCAGGTTTGGGATGCCCTGCAGCCTGGTGTGTTTTTTCCCTACCTATCTCTAACTCTCTGTCCCTGTCTCTAACTGGCTGTGCTCTGGCCGCAATGCAAGGCTGAAATGCGCACAAGCAAGATGGCCGCCGCTTTATATAGCACGGTGACGTCACCGGGCTTCCTGGCTGCTGATAGGCTGCATGTGACTTACCCATGATACCTTGCCCCAGGGGGTATGTCTGGACATGTTCATCCACCATTTTAGAATGCCTGTAATTGAAATAAATGGAGTTTAAAGGAAAACTTCGATCGATCGAATCGCGGGGAAATTCGGATTCGTTCAGAATCGAATCTTCCATGAAATTCGGAACAAATCCGGGTACGTCCGGATCGATTCGCTCATCCCTAATTATCACTAAATGAATGTGTTTAGCTGAATATTGCTCTTGGTCACCATAAAGTGGATCTATAGTAAGCCCATATGGTACATATTTCATACTATCTATATGGGCTTACTGTAGCTTCACTTTATGGTGACCAAGAACAATAGTACTGCAGTATTTTAGCAATGAAAAAAGAATAAAATGTATAAATGTAAAGTACATCTTTATGTGTACCAAGGTAGTATTATGAAGCTAATCTAAAAATAAAGGTTTATGTAACTGCTTGCAGATTGTACACACTATCCATGGGCTGCCCTGAGTAAAGAGGTTAATCTAAACCGGTAACAAGCCTACAATGGAAGCACATAATCATAAGATCCTGTTAAAGGTAAGTATATCCTTCTAAAGCCTAACCGGGGAGGACCCACATAAACAAACTTTCCTGCCCCTGTGGGTCCATGGTGAAACATTTCATAAAGTAATTTACAGATCTTTTAAAGGGACAGGCCAGGCAATCATACAATAATACTCAACTTTTCTCCTTGGTCCGCATGAATAAAACTTACCGGGTCCCGTGATCAAATCCTGCATCATGCAGTCTGCAATTAAGTTCAGTGACGACCAATATCCCCCACATTAATGGCAGCGACTGGACGGGACCACTAAATTCACTGCGATAGGCAAGTGTCAGGCCTGGACATGCCTCCTCCATTGTAATGAATGCAGTATCTATGACCAATTTGACTGACTGAGCACTGGCAGCTGCAGGACTCGATCTCTGGAATTTTAATAATCGAGGCAACACGAGAGAAAAGGTAAGTATGATTTTTTTTATTCATCTGTATTAGTTTTGAGACAGACCAATGATGTTGACCAATGCTATGGAGTGCAAATTCCAATCCAAATCCATACTGGTCGCACATTAGGGTTGATTCAGCACCGTGCGAGAATGCATTCTTTCATGGTTTCAGGAGAGAGAAACTTGTTCTTGGCCATCTCTTGATTCAGCAGACATTTCTGGTGCCATATTTGTGTGTGTGCTCCTGGCAGCAGAAGCAGACCCCTACAGGGGCAAAGGGGCTAGTATACCGTCAGGGCCAGTGGCTGGCTGGGCAGTCTCTGAGCCATGGGTTTACCAGACCCTATGACTGGTGCCTGGACTAGTTGGCTCTGGGGGAGGGGGGAATTATTTTAATTATTATTATTAGTTAAATTTTTTAGATGACTGAGTAAAGTGAGAAACTGAGTAAATTGAGAATTCTCTCACAGTTTTCTTGCATGCTTTAAGTACATGCAAGATTGTTTCTTATATGTTCCTGAAATCATGTGAGAATTTTCATGCGAGATGGATATCACACAGGGCCCAAAAAACCCCATCCAGCGCTAAATCTACAGTTTTCCAGTTTAAAGAGGAACAACCACCTAAAAGGTCCCCCTCTTTATGCATTAAACATCCCGAATTGGAATGCCCCACTGTGCTTATCACTTAGGATCAACTCGAACAGTCACTTTGGTGGTCATCCTATGCCGCATCCCCACTATACTTTTATCATAGGCGCCAATCCATATCATGCATTTCTGAATGGCTGGCATGGGCACACCCCACAGCTAGAGGTGAGTGGGGATACCACTTGTGCGGGCACTTCATTCAGCTCCAAAAAATACTAATGCACCGCATAAAACCTTCACCATGCACCTGACCTACATGAATGCTGCAGGGATGCTGGGGTCGCTGCTGTGGTCCGTGATCGTGTTGAGGGTCAGTTGGTAAGAGTTTTGGGGGGTCCACACATTGGGGCATCCCGAATCAACATGATCCAGGAGCACCTAGTCTTTAAGATTCCAGGGCAGCCGGCAGCAGTGATTGGTCCACTTTAAGGTGCTAACCTCCTTCTAGCCAATGCATGGGTTCCCAGTGCCCTACACTGCAATGAGAATGTTATGAAGCTAATTACTAAATCTGCAATTCAAATTAACATTTATTTACAGTGACACATTTTAACAAAATATATAACATGTTTCAATATCTATACATTGTAACACTTTCTGGCTTGTAATTTAATGTCACCGTCTTGAGAACACGCCCTGTGGAAGTTATGTGTGTAACATGAAACACATTGTTTGTTGTGTATTGAATACTATATATTATATATCTGTGCAAACATGCCATTCAAGGCATTGAGCCCCTGTTTTCCCCTGGGTTTGTGATGTTAGGTTAATGATGGGAGTGCACGGGGCCAATTTGTGAATATGGGTCACCTAGCAGGCACAGAGCAGCACAGCCATGCTAAACCTTCATTACTAAAGAAACCAGTATACAGCAATATCAGGGCTTACAGTTCATTGTTTGGCTTATAGCTTCCATATAAACTAATATTTGACTCCATGTTGGAATTACTGAGCAAATAACATTTTAGAAAATATCTGATATGTACTAAGCTGAAATTATATGACGCTACATGTCATCAATCGCATGTGAAGATACGAATAGCATTGACCTTATTATCAAGCGTTCCTCACTTTACCTGCAAGGTTAGCTGGACAAGTCGCTGGCTGTCTGGGCTGCTTGAGTAAATCAGGCCCAACATGTATCCTAAAACCCTAGAACTTGATATGCACTGGAAAATGGAAACAGGAGTGCGCTAGTGTGCGGCACTGTTTGCATTTGGTGAAGGGTGACACCTAGTGGAGAGACTAGGATCAGCAGTAAACGCTCTGACCTTTGGTCTATGCATTAAAGCATGTGGCACATGATGTATTTAAAGTGGAACAAAACCCAGACACTGGGGCTGGTCGTTGACATCTGTGGGCTATGGTGCACTCCTGTGGCCAGCCATAGGCTGGGTACTGGAGCACATCTCAATCTAAAGGTTAATTGGGAATGCAGCTGTTATCACTCCCGATTGCCAAGCTCTGTGTCTAATGCTTTATTATCTCTTTATGTGTCCCTGTTTGTGACATTTAAAGCACACAATGGTTTCCTTCCTGTATAACCTTGTGTCTGTAGCTTTAAGAGCTGTTTGGGTGTCGGTATCTCTGGAGTTATGCGCAAGCTCTATCAAGTATCAAGCTTTCTTCGCTGATACTCATCTATGAGCTTGGTCTTCACAAATGCTAGTGTCAGGTCTGTTTCAGGCATTGTCTGTAAGTGCAGTGTAAGCTGCACAACATGGCTGCAACGAGCATGGCATTTATATGCTCCTGCATGTCCTGCTCTCTGCTAAGCCTAATACTAATGCACGGCATAGAGCCGCTGATTTGAACTTTGCACCAGCATAGCAACCCCAGCTCCCCTGTGAAATGTGTGTTCCTGCATCCAGCCTATCTAAATGGCTGGGTGCGGGAAGCATACACAACTGCAGAGAAGCCAGGGATGTGGTCGCAGTATAAAGTGGATTAATCACCTGTTGTGACTTGCAATCTAAACTGTACTGACCACTAGCCTGCCCCCGGGGCATCCAATACCAGATGCCCTTCTGTGTGAGACTCCCCAGGGCGCCAATAATTTTACCTGATCCCAATGCTACAGCAACTTTGTCTCTGGCGGCGGCCACATTCCTGCCTTCTTTGCAGCTATGTGTGCTCCACGCACCCAGCCATTCAGTTAGGCTGGGTGCACATGAGCGCGCACTCCACAGGGGAGCTGGGGATTCAGCCACCGGTGCACACCTAAGCCGGCATGCAGTTCAAATCAGCGAGCATTAGTATGCACCTCATAAAGCGCTGATTGGACGAGCGTCTGCGCATGCGCCATAGGAACAGGGAAAGGTGGGTGAAAGAGGGCAATCTGGGGATTTCACAAAGGGAGACATGCTATATCAGGATGCCCCCGGGGCAGGGAACAATTACCCGAATAGTTAAATACCGAGTGATTGGTCCACTCCAATCTGAGACTTCATAAAATTCCAATAGCAAAACATGGATAGAAGCATTTGCCTCCCATGACCACACCAGTGATTTATGAGATCTAGACTTAGGTAGTCTTGCTCACCCTATGCAGTGTAGCCTTGGGTTGCTGTGGGACATACAGTTTGACAGCATCACTTTCCAGCATGGAGGAGAAACCCTTTACTCGCAGAGGTGTCCTGTCTGCCATAAACGTCCATTATGATCCCTTAGGGTTGCCACTCCTGTCACTATCCAGGGTAAAACAATTGTAGAGACCTCAGATTTCAAGTTTCAAGTGTGATTCCTGGACAGTAAAGAGCTAAGAAGGATCTGTTTTATTGGGCTTCCTGTGAGAGGGGAGGACAGTCTAGGTCAGAACTCTGTAGAGGGAAGGTCTGCTGCAGGAGCCATATACCCAAGCCAGGGAGAGTCAGTGTAGGCCACTTCTAGAGACATGGGTACTGCTGTATGAGAAGGGTGGAGGGTTCTCAGGGGAAGGGGAACTGCCCTGCCAGGAGTAAATGAAGTGAAGGCTTCTGGATAAGTCAAGAACTTGTTTAAAGTGTCAGCCATGAGGTACTGCTCTGCTTCCCTAAGCCCCTGTGCGTGGTTTACAGAACTGTGCTGCAGTTTAAGAATGTGCAGAATCTATCGTTGGCCAGGAGACCTGTCTGCCATGTCAGGGGAGAGGAGCTCTGTTTAAAAATAACATATGGTTTCAAAAGCAACTGGCACCCAAAGATTTTCTTTTACACACACACACACACACACACACACACACACACGCGATCGAGGTCTCATTAGAGTGGCCCCAGAGACTTTCACTGTAAGATGTGACCTTCTGTGCCAGCCGGGGCCACAGGGGAGTTACATTTAGAGAAGTAATTTGTATGCGGCAAAGACAGCAAAGAAAAGCCTGCAAAAACAGGGAACGAAGTTGGTGAAATGGCAGGAAATTCTGAGACAGACCAGAAAAGGAGGAGGGGTTGCACCTCAATTGCTCGTGATCATTATAAGGAGTGCTGGGAGAAAGAGTGTGTTTCCCTGGATGCGTGAAGGTCCCATTGATGACTGGCAGGACTACAGCTAAATGGAGGACACTGACCCATGCTCTAGTCCTGTCAAGGAGCTGGCCATGGCTAACTACAGCGGACAGCAACGGATGGAGGTGATATGTGCCAGCTGCCGGATCTCCCAATCTACACCCTTCCACCAAGGTTACGGAATGAATGACCAACTGCTTCAAAAACAGGGAACAAAGTTGGTGAAATGGCAGGAAATTCTGAGGCAGACAGTCGCTCGTGATCATTAAAAGGAGTGCTGGGAGAAAGACTGTGTTTGCCTGGATGGGTAAAGGTCCCAATGACAACTGGCGGGTCTGCGGCTAAATGGAGGACACTGGGCTGTGGCTCCGCCCTTCTCCTTCTTCTTACTAACAGCACAAGGCAGCACCATCTTGTGCGAAGCCCGGAGGTCCCTCCTGCATCCCTGGATCGTCGCTTAGCAGCTCCTGCACTGCCTCCCTGTTCCTGGGCTGATGATCGGATCCAGCGAGGCTGCCGCCCCACGGTTTTCCCTGGTTAGGTAGGGCTTTCTCTGGGGCAAAGCCTTTTAACTTGTACTGATTCCTTTCGGAATCTGATATTTGTTCATGTTGTTGCAGGGTGGGGTCTGGAAGCTGCTGCATTTTTGGGCGGTGGGTTGATCTCAGCTGTAGGGAGGTAGCTTTTCCGGTAGTGCAGGAAGGTCTGACCAGTAGTCGACAGGCAGGAGGGTGTGGGGACCAGCGTTCCAGCTGTATTGTTTAACAGAGCAGCCATTTTACCATGTCGGAGGCACTGGGGTTTCATATTTTAACGGAGAGTTTCCCCTGCAGCTTCAGGCTCAGACTTATCAGAGCGGGATACCCCCCTCGGGGGCCTGCCAGGTCCATTTTTGTCCCACAGATGGAGTTCCCCCTTCGGACGTGGTGGACAGGGCGGCTCAGTTGGAGAGTGTGGTCAGTGGCCTTCGTCAGCTGGTGCATCCCGAGTCGACCCATCCAGATGGGAAGGCCACGGCCAAGCGTAGGCATATACAGACGGAGGCCTCGGAAGATTCTAGATCCTCTTTCGAGGACCTATTTAAGGGTTCAGGATCTAATACTGGCCGGTCGAAGGGGAAGGTGTCATCCGGCAGCAGAGAGGAACCAGAGGTTGTGCATGCACCAGGGAACCCTCTGGATCAGAGACCAGAGATAGACCAGATTGAGGAGCATATTGAGACAATATTGGAGGTTCTGCACCTCTCCACTCCTCGGCCAAAGCGGCAGCTAAAAAGGGGTGAAACCTACAAGCGCCAGAAGGTCAGGCAGATTTTTCTGAGGCTTGCCCATTTTGACAGGTTGGTGGGAAAGGAATGGGAAAAAACGGATAAGCTTCCCGGATGCCAAGTACCCATTTCTGGATGAGACGTTCAAGGTTTGGTCTTCGCCACCTAAGGTAGACAAACTGGTGGCAAAGACCAGAGGGTCCGGAGGGCCAGGTCTCAAAGTTGTCCATTTTTTTCCAACAGGCGATTGTGGAGCATAAGTTGATCCACACTTTCATGCAGGGCACTGAACATGTTTGGCCTCCGCAGTGGTCACTAGTCTGGGATCTTAATTTGATGCTATCAGCACCTCATGGGCCCCCCTTTGAACCCATGGCAGAGGCTTCCCTGACGACGATCGCGTTAAAGGTGTCTTTCTTCTGGCGATCACCACCATCAAGCGGTTTTCGGAGCTGGCAGGGCTTTTGATCAGATCACCTTTTTTGGTGCTACATGAAGACAAAGTGGTGTTTCAAGTGAAGCAGGATTTTTTTTTTCCCAAGGTGGTCTCTCCCTTCCATCTTAATCAGGAAGTGCTACCTTCCTTGTGTGCACGTCCCGCTTGCCAGAAGGAGCGACTTCTGCATTCACTCAATGTGGGCATTAAAGTATTATTTGGCCACTACTCAAGAGGTACGTAAGATGGATGTTTTGTTCGTGGTCCCAGAAGGACCAAGGAGGGGCCTGGGGCTACCAGGTCCACTCTTAGCAGGTGAATCAGGCAGGAGGTCATACAAGCCTACACTTGCAAAGGGAAGGAGGTGCCCTTCTGGGTCACCGCTCACTCCACCAGGGCAATTGCCGTGTTTTGGACTTTTCAACACCAGGCATCGGAGGAACAGCTCTGCAAGGCAGCGACCTGGTCATTTCTCCACACCTTCACCAAGTTTTACAGACTTGATGTCAGGGCATCTGCCGATACTCCTCTGGGGCATAAGGTGTCAGTGCCTTTGTTCTCAGTTATGTTGGCGCAGTTGGTTGTTGGCTATTTTTGCACGGTCCCACTCTTATTAAGGGTACTGCTTTGGGACGTCCTACGCGTTGCTAATGGTGGTGCCCCGGAATGTAAGAGATGAGAAAAGGGAAATTTGTGTACTTACCTGTAAATTTCCTTTGTCATGCTCTTCTATTCTGGAGCACCACATCCGCCCCTACTGTTGTGTTACAACTGCGTCAGTGGCGGTTGACGCCTTCTTTTTTTTTTTTTTTTTGCACTGTTTCTAGTTGCGTGCATTATGCTCAGGTTAGCGTTTCTCCTCTCCTGGGGTTGTGGCTGAACTGCTTTAAAATTAACTGAGCATATCCTGCCATAGCCTGCCCTATATAGGCCGGGAGGAGTTCGTTTTTTTCTACCTTGCATTCCCCGCTTATGGCTGAGATTAACCCACTGCCCCAGGATGGAAGGGGATGAGAAAGAAAATTTACCGGTGAGTACACAAATTTACCTTTTCTACATTCTACAAGGATTATCTTTTTTGTCCAGTTTTTTTTAATCAAAATGTTATTGTCATCTTTTGTATCAGTCTGCCCCACTTTTATAGGGCAAGGGCACCACCCTGCACCACTCTTGTCATGCTAACAAGGGTGAACCCCTGACTGCGGAGACTTTTGGACCGACTCACCACTCAGCCGAGAAACCTGGAGTCTCTCCTTGTTTTCATCAGGGTCCCTAATGGTGTGGAGAGACTGTGCTGCAGGAAGGCCCCAGGTCAGGCAAACAAAGAATGGATCTTGTCAAACCTGTGGGCGGAGACAGACCAGAGCTGGGTGGAAATTGAAGAGAAGAGTCAGCTGAGGTTGTGGACAGGCAGAACTGGATAAAACGGAGGACAAGCCAAGGTTGTGGGCAGGCGGATCTTGATCAAAACAGAAGACAAGCCTAGGTTGTGGGCAGGCAGATCAGAATCAAGGTCGAAGAACAAGCTGAGTTCATAATGGTTGTAGCAGCAAAGTCAGAGTCAACCCAGGTCTATACACAGGAACAACAATACAGGAACAACGCAGGAGAGAAGACCAACTGGTACTGCCGGCCAAGGCTCGCTGGGCCCTATGATGAGATGGACACATGTCCACACTGTTACAAGTTGTACTGCTAAGGGTGCGAGCGCATGAGCGCACGCTGACAGACGGTGTCTTAGTACGCAGATGCATGGACATTGCCAACCATGGCGCCCTCTGCTTGGGAAAGGGAGGAACAGTCCTGGTTCTATGACATTGCACTCCCCCCTTAAGTGAGGCCTCTATCCGACTTGATTCCTCGCAGGCTCCCAAGAGTTCTCTTCGACCCCAAAATTCTTTCATTTGATTAAATACTGTAAACCCACTCCTTTGCTACGAACCTCCAAAATTTGCTCAACCTCGTACTCCTCAGAAACGTCTTTAATCAACGAATTTGGACTGGCATTAGTGACCTCCTCGGAAAGCACAGGCTTGAGCATAGGGGCACTGGATAGATGTGGGAGGGGGGGAGTTCAACAACTACAGGGTTGATAAGTCTCTTAAACAGAAAAGGACCAACACATTTAGGATGAAGTGTTTTAGATGAACAACGTAACTTGAGGTTTTAAGTAGAGACCCCAACTTTGTCCCCAAATGCGAAGAGGGATGATGGTGAAGGTCTCTTCCAAAGCTCATAATTGACCAGTTGGTATAGTCATGCTACAGAGGGTGAAACCTTGATTGCGGAGTCTAAGGACACTTCTTGTTTTTACTAGAGCCACTTAATAGTTGGGTTGGACTGGGCTGCAGGAAGGCCCCAGGTCAGGCAACCAAAAATCGTATGAGGCAGACCAGAATTGGGTGAAAATTCAAGAGAAGAACGAGAACTGGATCAAAAAGCAAGACAAGCTGAGGTCGTGGGCAGGCAGTTCTGGATCAAAATGGAAGACAAGTCAAAGTCATGACAGGGGGATCTGGATCAAGGTAGATCCATACATGTCACTTGTGGCCCCCTCTCATCATATACCTCCACACATGTCAATAATTACACACCCCTCTTCCCGTACCCATCCCAAAAGGGGGGGACAACAGACTCAGAAAAGCTATGGGACTCACTGCGAGCAGAAGAGTAAATGCTCCCAAGGAGACCCATTGCCTATATGGCCTTTCTCCCCCTAGAGCACTGCTATTTTGAGGTATGATGGGAATGTTGATGAAAGTGGATTTTTAACATCTTCTTCCAATGTTTCAAGAGACTGTAAACCCGCTAAAAAAAGCCTGGTTTTTGAGAACAACTCTCCCGGTGCCTTGCCCTTGGTGCGCACGGTGCAGCGGGCCACGACTGATAGTGATCGTTAGTTAGGTCAGAGGAATTCTGGGGTGCATGCTTGCAGCGTCCCTCATTCTCACAGATCATGGGGGGAGTTCAGATTGACAGGTTGGCCGGGAGCTGCCTACCCAGCCTACCACACTCTATACACCTCCCTTGGTTTTTCTGCGCACAATAACCTTCTGGCACAGAAAAGCCATGAATGTCACTCTGGGAACGAAGATGTAGGTTGATTTCTCCCAGTGAGACCCATGGCCGTGCCATTCACTACTTCACCCCTGCCAGAGCCCCTGGTGACATTCATGGCTTTTTATGCATTAATTATCCCCCTCTGCGGCAGTGGCAGGCACAAGATAGCCATGGTGTATGTTTGGGGGAAGGCCCTAAACTATAATTAGAAATGGGCTTGCACACCCTTGGCAAAACCCACCTGGGCCACCCCTGAAATCTAAAAGATTCCATGGCTGGCTGATGGACTTCCCTAGGCCTGTGTGAAACCCCCCAGAGAATCACTCCAACAGCACATGTCCAATGAGAGCTGTTTGTCATTATCATTAAGCAAATGGATCTCATTGTTTTCAATAGGGAGCAAGATCGTTCCCATCCCCTGCATCATTGGGCTGTGCACACGCTCCTGCTCCAGCCATTCAGATAGGCTGCAGCGTGAGCTCGCTGTGCTGGGGATATGGCTGCTCTCACTCCCCCTTGAAACCTATGAGAGCTCTCATTGGGCAAGAGCCTGCACACGCACTGCTGGACCCAGGAAAAGTGGGTGAATACTGGTGTCCCAATTTGGGATGCCCCCGGGGAATGAAACAAAACCTGGGAAAGTCAAATTTCAGGGTTTTGTTCCACTGTAAATGGATGCTAAATTCCAAAGGAAGCTTTCCCTTTGGTTCCTAAACACATCAATGAGAACAAAAATGGGGAAGAATAGTATACCAATTCAAAGCCTATAATGCAAGTGAAAGTGTATTGGTGAAAAAGAATTCTTTGTAACAAGTAATATACAGCAATTATTTACTCTGTATACAAACAGTCAAACAATGCAACAACCATGCAATGTGGCGACCACAATGCATGTATAGTATTATGAGAACGAATAGTAGCAAAAAAAATATAGGCAGTCACAAATAGTAGGTATCTCATAAGCAACAATTGTCTTCTAGCAAATACCACAAGGTGGCGCCAGAGTATTGTGCGTGTGTGTGACATTGATAAGATTTTATATAAAACATACATTACAGCTTAAAGTGGACCAACACCCAGGATTTTGACTATCCTGGGTTTTGGTCCACTTCGGTGGGGCACCCCGATCGGGGGTGCCCCGCTGTGTGAAACCCCCCAGAAACCCCAAAAAACTCACCTCTCCCCGCTCCCACGTGAACGCCGCAGCCAATCCCCGCCAACGTCTAGGCGGGGGACAGGAACGTACAAGCCTCTTCCGCCGCCGCCGCCTCCCGCGCGTCACTCTCGGCGCACGGGAGGCGGCGGAAGCGGCGGCGGATCAGGTAAGATCTTTTTGGGGTTTCTGGGAGGTTTCACCCCGCGGAACATCCCGATCTCGGATGTCCCGCGGGGTGGGAGGTGATCGGCCCGGGAATCTTATTTCCGGGCCGATCACCCCTGGGTGTTGGTCCACTTTAAAGGCAGATAATGGAATGGCCCAACGTTTCTGACCCAGAAATAGGGTCTTTTCTCACGGGCGAAAAATGGACTGTGGTGACACTTGATGACACTCCTGGCATTTCAGTGTCACTTAGTACCTCTTCTCATTTACAGCATTACATCTGCTCCTGTGACACCAATGGCTGCCACAACTCCTTCTGGTGCCATCCATAGCTTTTCTCAATCCATAGATTTTTTGTCAATGGCCCCCTTTCTTCTCCCCCGCTGACGCTTTTGGCTTTTCTGTGTCTTCTAAACCCCTTTTACTCATGATGAAGCCCATGGTAGTTCTGTATCAGTGAAACCCACCTAGCCATAGAGTATTATAAATTATTCTCTAACGACTTAAATATAGGAATCTGTATTGTAGAAGGAATATATATGCAACTTGCTCTACTTTGATAATAATATACTTGTGTGCTGGAGAACACAAGACTTTGAGCAATAGCTTTCTAGTAACCCATGTCAGATTCCAAATGGTTGGTAATTTTTATTTTACAAGTGACAAGACTTCCCCTGTTTCCAATATAAAAGTCTATTTCTATTATGTCTTTTTCCTAGTGAAAGGTCTTCCTCCAAGGGGTAAGTCTTTTTTTTCTTTTAAGGTAATGAGGTTGCCAAAACCTGGAATTGAACCATGCACCTTTAGATCTTTAATCTAACACTCTTCCAACTGAGCTATTTTGGCCTGACTTTAATAGTCCACCCTGGATGCCTTCCCTTACCCTCAGACTACAGATCAGAATGTGCCATATGGTACGAGAATCCCCTTTTAGCTTCCACCCGCTAATGCACCACTGTCCGTGCACCCACTTATGTGGCTGTAATTTTCCTTTCCATGGCAGCATACCAACTTACCCAGTGCAAGGACTATATTATGGGAATGGCGAGCCGAGGGGTGGACCCAACGCCTTAGAGGAAGGGTCCTATCAGGGTTAAGGGGGGAGAACTTAACCCATAGTATGACGCTATGGGAGGTGCCAGGAAAGGAAAAATAATGTCAGGTATTGAATTTGGGATGCCCTGGGGGAAAGCAGCTTTAAATCAGAACAAAACCCACCAGCAGCCACCCTGGAATATAAAAGATTTGTGCTGCCCCGCTGTGGGAAACCCCTCATGGCGCTTGTAATCGCTTACCTTTCCCTAGTCCAATGGCACATGAATGGGCTCTCGTCCAATGACAGCCGTCTGCTGTAACTGTAATTTCGCAAACGTCTCTCATCGTCTTCAATGGGGAGCGTGCACTGCCGCATTCCCACTGGCATTTGCGAGCTCCCGTCCCAGCCATTCAGGCAGGAGTCATATAAGTCAATGAGAGCTGTTTACTGAAGGATATAAACACAGCAAACAGCTCTGATTGGCTCCATGTCCTATGCATGCGCCGCACGAATGAGGAAAAGGTAAGTTGTACTGGGCATTCTGGGGGGTGTCACATAGCAGGGCATCCCAATTCGGGGAACAAAACAAAACCCGGGAAAGTTTTGTTCTGTTTTATGACTCTAGGGCCAGTGCTCTACCTATCCCTGGTTCGATTTGCCCCACTATGTAAAAGCACCAGGATCGCACACAAAACTCATTTTCTGGCGGTCCCGCATATACAGCACCCCGCAATTCAGAAAGGCTGGGCAGGAGTTTGCTGCAGATCACATGGAGACCGCGAATGTGGTGGCTTGCCTCGGGCTATGTCGTTTATTAAACCGGACCTTCACCATGATTTATTGAAAAGCCCAAACCCTTAAAAAACAATTCCCCAGCATCTAAAATTAATATATTTTAAGTTTTTAATCACTTATTATTCTGTCCCCCACTGGGCTGCAACTCTGTTCAGGACTTTAGGATACAGGCGCCGCCATCTTGACTCAGAAGCATCACACTTACTGAGGAGAGTGGGATAAAATACAGGGGGGTGGATTATAGCTGTGCTTTGCTCAGACAGAGCAGAGCTGGGGTCAGGAAAAGGTCAGCAATCCCAGAATGCAAAGCAGCACAGTCAGAAGGCACTTCCTGTTTGCAGGCTGCCTGATGTTACATAATCCGCCATCTTGGATGTTTAAACCGGACCTTCAGCGTGATTTAATGAAAAGCCCAAACTCTTAAAAAACGGTTCCCCAGCATCTAAAATTAATATATTTTATGTTTTTAGTCACTAACTTATTATACTTTCCCCCAGTGGGCTGCAACTCTGTTCAGGAATTTAGGATACGGGCGCCGCCATCTTGACTCAGAAGCATCACACTTACTGAGGAGAGAAGAGTGGGATAAGGTACAGGGGGGCGGGTTATAGCTGTGCTTTGCTCAGACAGAGCAGAGCTGGGGTCAGGTAAAGGACAGCAGTCCCAGAATGCAGAGCAGCACAGTCAGGAGGCACTTCCTGTTTGCAGGCTGCCTGATAAGATGGCGGCTTCCATAAGCCGCCATCTTGGATGTTTAAAGGCTCATAACATGCAGTAGATGCAGGTAAGATGATTTTTAATGTGGACAATCTGTATGTACAGGGTGTGGGAAACATATAAGATAGGCTCTTATTCAGAGTGAAGGTCCGCTTTAAAGGCTCATAACATGCAGTAGATGCAGGTAGGATGATATTTAATGTGAGCAATCTGTATGTACAGGGTGTGGGAAACATATAAGGTAGACTCTTATTCAGAGTGAAGGTCCGCTTTAAAGGCTCATAACATGCATTAGATGCAGGTAGGATGATATTTAATGTGAGCAATCTGTATGTACAGGGTGTGGGAAACATATAAGGTAGACTCTTATTCAGAGTGGATATACACAGTACATAGTTGATCAAATGGCTGTAAGCACATGTGCAATGGGGCACCTGCAAAGGTAAGTCTTTACGGAAATCGGGGGTGTAACACAGAGCACTGTAAGCCAAATCAGGATGCCAATACCAAAGCCCTTTAATAAGAAAAAAGCTGTTCCTTTCTACGTGAGACAAGCCCTAACCTCCGGTCACTCAAATGTCACCCTGCCAAGCAGACACCCAAACTCACTCTGTGCAACTACTCCTTCACGCATGCGCACTGAGTCCGCAGATGTCCTACACCCCAGCCTGATTAAAGTGTAGCGCATGCGCAGGAAGCGAAGTCAAGCATTGAAATAGTTCTGCGGAACTATTCTATAGCGCATGCGCACTCTATTTGCAGCGAGCCCGCCTCTCACGCCTCCTCTTCCGGGCAGCAGTAGCTGACTTTCCTCACGTCTGCTTGCAGTCAGGTCAGGATGGCGGCGCTCGGCAGACTCTCCGGCATTCTGGGCCGCTCAGTGTTGGGACGCGGGCGGCTCTACTCTGCAGCGGCCTCACACGCCGAGCACGGGGACGCAGGTAGGGGCGGGGTGTGGTGGCGCGGGTCACCTTCCCGGGTGTGGGGCGCGTTAGCATTGAAGGTCACCCCAGGTGTGACCCGCTCTTGTGCTTTGTCTCCCCGCAGCTCGCACCTGGAAGATCCTCACCTTTGTGATCGCGCTGCCCGGGGTGGCCGTGTGCATGCTCAACGTCTACCTCAAAGCCCATCACCACCACGAGGAGCGGCCCGAGTTCGTGGCCTACGAGCACCTGCGCATCCGCAGCCGGGTAAGCCTGACAACTCCTATCTAACCCGTGCTCACTGTTCTCACCAAACTGTCACTTTAAAGTGGACATATGGTCAACAATTACTTTAGGTGCCCTTTAAAGTGGACCAACACCCAGCCGGATTGGCCAGGGAATCTATAAGATTCCCATGCTGATCCAATCCCTCCAAAATTGGGATGCCCCGCTGTGTGAACCCCCCCCCTGGACGCCCACTAACCTTACCTGAATCCCGGTCCAATGGTGCTTGTGCGGGCCACAGGCGCATTTCTCGCTTCTATCTAGCAGGGCACTGCTAGAGGGAAGCGCGAGATGTGGCCGCCAGCGTGCTTGGAGCCGCTGACCTTTGACGTGCATACCACAGTGGCTCCGGGCAAGCTGATTGGATGAGTGGCCGTGCATGCACCGTAGGAGTGGAGTGAGGTGAGTTTTATCGTGGTGTTTCACATAGCGGGGGTGCCCTGGGGAAGTGGACCAAAACCCATGATAGTCAAAATCTAAAAGACTATCCTGGGTGTTGGTCCACTTTAACACTCGCCCCTGAACATGGAGTTTTTTATATTACGATGGGGGGACACAAAATAGCCGCACACACTCCAGTAACGCATGTGTCATTTTAGAGGTGTTAGCTGCTGCAGCTGTGTGAAGTGATTTCCTGTCCCCTGTCAGACGGAGCTCTGCTAGGAAAAGGTAAGTATCACTGTTGATGTGAATGGGTAGTTTGGTTAGTTTTTTTTTTTTTTTCTTTGGCACAGAGTTGCAGAAGTAGGTATGCTTTAAAGTGGTACAAACCCCAGGGCAGGCGGCCCTGGTGTCTAAAAGGTTGCTGGCCTTTCCCGGGATTGGGATGCTTATATTCACTCACCTTTCCCCTCTCCAATGGCACATGTGCAGGCTTTTGTCCAATCAGAGCCTATTAATTTGGCAAACTGTTATGATTAACAATGGATAGCGAGAGCTGTCGCATTTTGAACTGTGTGCGCACCCCATGTGATGTTGTACCTGGCAATCTAGGGGGTTTCAAATGGTGCACCCCAAAAGTGGTGCCTCTGGGCCACAGAACAAAACCTGGGATAGTCATAATCACTGGTGGCCTGCTTTAAAGTGGACCAATAAATGGCAGGGCCGGCTGATTGGGTGCTCTTGTGTGAGCCCATTCCCCAGATCACCAGCAAAACCCTTATCTTGCTGTTCGTTCCTTGCTGCAGCTGCACTCCCGCCATTCAGATAGGTGGGTGGCGCGATTACACACCCTGCATTGGCCTCCCTATGCCGTATCTCAGTCACAAACTGCTTTATGCCATTAGTATGCATGACATAATGCATTGTGGTTTTGCACAGCAGGGCATCCCAAATCAAGATGCCCCAGGGATGGAACCAATCATTGAAAATCTTGGTGATTGGTTCACTTTAAGCCTACTGCCAGTCAAAAAGGACTAAAAGTGTTTCTAAGTCCAAATTCATGCACGAAAAGAAAAATTAGCTGCAGATGTCAACTTGCTCCTGTGGTAGAAGTGGGCTGCCACCACGGTTGATGGTTATGATTGAGATCTTCAGCACTCCTGGAAGACAACTGGGAGTGCAGTGTGGAGCTCCCAACATGAGTGGCAAGGACCAGGTGAGTGCTTTTCCTAATTTGCTTGCTCTGGGTGTATCTCCAGCCTTTACAACTTAATGGTGTTTTTGCGTCGCTTCTCCTCATGTGCGCCCCCGCCTCAAGGTTTCATAGGCCTGAAATGCAAAAAAGTAAGTTATTGGATTGTGATCACAGACCTCTCGTGCTCCCTAATCCCGTGACCTTTAGAAGGCAGGCATTCTTGTCTGTCAAGTGCGACCACCAATTTATTTGAAAACGGTAAGTATCTTTTAACTGCCTGAGATTCCTCAAATTTGCTGTATAGGCATCACTGTCCTTTTCACTGGCGGTCTGTTTTAGTCCCCCTATTGCCCCCTTTTCATGTCATAGCATGATGCAAAAACATCCAATCCCTTGCTTGAATGCACAATGTTCTATGATCTGGGTTGGGTGCCGCGTCAGGTCAGGTTAGGGATCACACGGGGAAGGGAAATTGTTATGGATTGCAGGCTGATAATTCTGGGTGCACCTTCGACAATGATCGCTTGGTTTGGTTGCAGGTCTGGCTTTTTTTCCCACACATGACTCTAAAGCTCCAGCAAGGTATTTTGGGCAGTTAGTGTGAAAGTTAATGGAGTTAATTTCTGTTTAGTCACTTGGCAGTAGAGAGAGAAAATATCGCTGTCTAGCTGCTTCACTAGTAGCCATATTTGCTGATTTTATTACCTGAATCTAGTATGTGAGCTGGAAGTCTGACTTCTAACTCGCCGGCAGCATGCTTCAAGGTCAGCGTCTCGCTGTATTTCGTGGCTATGAAATGCATGCTGGCTAGTGTACTAGGCTAGGCTGAAGGGGAAGGTTGGGATGTAAATTTTATTCAGAGGAACATCCCTGAAGTCTAAAGGACTCCTTTGGGCATCCTGAATTGGGAGACCCCGCTATATGCAATAGGAATGCCTACCTGAGAGGAACAACGCCCAGGAGAGTGATATTCCCAGGTGGTGTTGCTCTTTAAAGTGGACCAACACCCAGGATTTTGACTATCCTGGGTTTTGGTCCACTTCGGTGGGGCACCCCGATCGGGCGTGCCCCGCTGTGTGAAACCCCCCAGAAACCCCAAAAAACTCACCTCTCCCCGCTCCCATGTGAACGCCGCAGCCAATCCCCGCCAACGTCCAGGCGGGGGACAGGAACGTACAAGCCGCCGCCGGGTTTCTGGGGGGTTTCACCCCGCGGGACATCCCGATCTCGGATGTCCCGCGGGGTGGGAGGTGATCGGCCCGGGAATCTTATAGATTTCCGGGCCGATCACCCCTGGGTGTTGGTCCACTTTAAACCTCCACTGCCAAACTTTATTATGCAAAGGGCTCTGTTATTACATTTGAGCATGGATTAAAAAATATTTAGACATAGGTTGACACCAGCACACCATTGTCTATACAGTCTGTCCTTATTTGTATATGGACCTTAGGATAGATGTATGCTCCTCCCAGGCATGTTTAAATTCACTTACCGTTGATTTTCCAACCACCTTTGCTGGATGTCTGTTTGAAACCTCTGCTACTTCTTCAGTCAGTAATGATGTTTGTCATCACTGCAACTAGCTTCAGTTTGGTCTGCTACTAAGTTTCTTCTTAAAGCAACCTCAAACCTTGGGATCATTTAAATAATTGAATCAAGTTTTGCATTGTCGGGAGGGGGCTGATTTGTTGTAGTCCCAAACCCTGGAATGCTCCTTGGAATAGACTTGCGTGACCGCAAGCTGCATATTGCGTTTCCCAGTAGGGCCATAGTAGTTGGCCACTAGCAGTCATGCGGATCCAGGCCCGGCTGCTGCTGGTTCATCCAGTTCTGCAGAGGTGAGGTTTTGGGGGATTCGTGGCAGGGGGGATCGCAATTAGACTCGAGCAGCAGTCCCACAACCCCTTGCAGATTGTGGGACTGCTTGAAAATACTTCTACCAGAATCTAATTTGCCTTTCCCATATTTAAAGGTTTTAAAGGGACTGTCTGTGGAAAGTCTCTGGGGAGTTTGAATCTTAACTCTGACAGATATCCAGATTGCGCCATTCCCACTCATGACCACGACCGGTGGTGGCCCTGCTGTCTTCTCGCATAAATCACGGTGACTGGCTGCTTCCCGTTGCCTTCATTTCAATAGAGGGGGCGTGCCTACTGCTGGTGTGCTCCCCTCTGTAGTGAATGAGCGATGTGGCCAGTCACTGAGATAGACGCAAAGGGGCAGCTGCTTGGCTCTGGGGTGGCAAGTCGACGGACGTTTTATACTATGTATTTCAGCCTAATTTTATTTGGAGGCTTTGCCCCATAAAAATATTGGCTATATCCTTTTTATATAGGTAAAGTTTTGCAACTGCTCCTTTTTGGAGTTTATGGACTTGGGTACTTAACTTTAATACAAACCGCCACAACCATCAGGATACCTGAATAAGCCCAGGGAGTCCTCCTTGGCAGCATCTTCTGAAAAGGACTAGTGGATTTAGGGCCAAGCATACTGCTGTGATCTAGCTTCATGTCCTTTAGTAAAGGGACATTACAGGCATAGGGTTAATTCAGGCAGCTTTCCGTTTTCCCCATGCTGAAGGGTGCATCTTTTAAAAATGTGCCGGCAGGGGACAGTAGATTGAGAGATACATAAATGTCATGCTTTGCTGCTGAGGAGGCCCAGGAGCAGGGAAAGAGTTCACTCTGATTTATCAAGAAATCTAAAGTGGCAACTCACAGCCAGCATGGTGAAAGCATAAAGCAGGCCAATTTACTCTTAAAAACAAGTAACAAAACTGGAACACATGGTTTTCCACTTTGCTAGATTTGTTTATTAAAGATTTGTGTAGAAATATGAAAAACATACAGATGGTTCTGTTACTAATGCGTTCCCTATCTTCTGCAGAAATTCCCCTGGGGAGATGGAGTGAAAAGCCTTTTCCACAATCCTCACGTCAATCCTCTTCCTGATGGCTATGAAGAGTCTGAACATTAATCAATCCTGGATGTGATCTTTCTGGACCACTGTGTTGTATGGGCCCATATAATATGGAGGGATCAGCCTGCTCTATTTAATGTCCTAAATGTCACCTTGACCTTCTTCGGTAACAGTAGAGGGTCACATAAAATAAAGCTTTCGCCTTGTTTAATCAGAGTGGTCATGTGGTTTAAAACCAGTAGCCTTAGTTTGATCATTGAAATGCATCTGGTTAGTGTGTTGGTAAAAATCGTTACAAAGCTACTGTAACTGTGGGCTCTGGGATCGCTGGAAAGGTCAGTTTTGTGGGTGGCATCTCAAATCAGGATGCCTCGGGGGGGCAAAAATTAGACAGTCACAAAGAGTTTAAGTACCATTGGGTTATCCAATTGAGGAATGCTTCGCTTACACACTCCTCCTTCCCTGATACTTGCTTACTTTCACATTCCATGCTAGATTTTAGCACCATGTGATGTCAGCAGTCAGACTCGCAGGGCTGGCTTGCACAGTGCTGTGCAGTCGCCTGCATGACAAACTGCATTGACTTTGGTGCCTGAAACAAGGGTAGGTAAGTACTGGTGCCAGTATATGCATACCTTTCAACTTTTCAGGGTGGGAAAGAGGGATCATTTTTAAATTGGGCCACATTCCCCTATTGAGGACTCGATAGGAGATGGTTTAAATAGGCCGATGACTCATTTATTGATACAGATACATGTTACACCGGGGGGGGGGAGGTTTCGGGGGGGCATGGAATAAAAAGAGGGAAGGTCCCTCCAAATGAGGGACTTTTGGGAGGTATGAGGATATAGAGTGTGACATTCTCTAATCAGATGTGGATTTGTGCAGGATGGGGCATAGAAGTTTGACTTTAGTCATAAATCTTTTAGCTGAGCTTCTTGCTGCATAGCGGGTTCAGGTCATGTGACAGGCTTCTGGTATATCCATGATCTCTCCAATAAAATTCTTACTAGAATTTCTCTCACTCCCATCTGATTAGAGAAGATGCCAGTAACCACAGGCCAGTTAGCTTATCATCTGTAGTGGTAAAATTAATCTATTCTGAAAAATAATTGCCAGTCATAAGTTAAACCTGTTGGGCTCGAAACAGCGCAGCTTTACTAAGGGCAAATCATGTCAGAATATAATTTTCCTTGATTTGGTCAGTAAAGTGTTGGAAGAAGTTGGTACAATATGTCTTATCTGGATTTCAGCAAAGCCTTTGACGCTGTTCCACAAAAAGCCCCTATAGATATTGAAAATTAATCCCTGGATTGTTCAGTGGGTTGCTGGATGACGGATGGATGACGGAAGGATATGTATCAGAGTTAATGGTGTGCACTCTGAAGAAAGGGAAGTTACTAATGGTGTACTACAAGACCCCATTATATTTAATGTTTGTAAGTGATTTAGGAGACGGGTTGGTAGACAAAGTTTGCCTGTTTTGTCAACATAGAGGTGAGTAATGGGGTAGATATTCCTGGAAAATGATTTTGCTTTACTGGACAATTGGTCAATAAAGGTGGATTCTCCAGAACATTGTTTTAGATAGATCTGCCTTGAGTGAGATCAGTGAGTGATTGCCCCTGATACTCTTCTGCAGTGTTCCCTGCCTTCTGGAGTCTTATAGACTCCAGGGTGGGTTTTGATCCACTTTAAGTACTTAGTGCTGAGACAGGGCTAGAGTACTGCCTGGGTGGAGACCCACAAAACATGAACTGTTGGTTGCTCTCTAGGAGGTGGTTGGGAAAACACTGCTCTATAGCATTATGCAGGGGTACTCAAACAAGGCCCATTTAAAGGCATCTGGTGAGAGGTGAAGGTCCAGGTGGGGGGTATGTAAGACATCACTGGGGAAAAAACGGCTTATTCCAAGTATACAGCACGTCCTGTTCCAGAATATTCCTTACACATGGGTAATACATCCACAAGATGGCACTGGACTGTAGAAAAAGACTTGTGGCCACTCCCGGCCCCTTAAATAGCCAGGAACCTCCTACTAATTCCCAGAGTCTTTCTGCAGTCTGGACTGCGAAGATGAAGATGGCTCTCTTCTGCGCAGGGAGTGGGCTTTGCCTAGGGCCCTGCAGGCTTATTTCCACCCATTCTGGACCCATTGCCTCCCAGCCACAGCTGACTGTTCGGGTGAAGGTAGGACAGTACTAGGGTCAGGTGCTGAAGGAGCGTTGCTCCGGGCCACAAGACCCTGTACGAAAGGGTGGCCAGCGACAGGCTTTTTATGGTGAGCCTCATTGGGATGCCTCCCAGCCCTTTATCTCTGGATATTTATCCCTCCTTCCTCCCTCCCTTTTCACGCTGTTGGTTGTGCAGGACCCCCTCATTGCATTCCACGTGATCGACAGGGGACGCCCAGGGAGTACACTTTTGTGTTTTTACTACTGTGTTTTTTGTCGCTTCGTGTTTGGTGTGTGTGGAGGCCGTTGTACGGCGCTCCGCGGTGGTTGGCGCTTTTATTTTTATTTTTTGTTTAACTGTCATGACGCCGGCGCGTCACGTGATGTTTTCGCGCTCTTCGGGGGGTGGGTACCACAGTTTGACGCGTTCTGCGTCATGCGCCCGCGGACCCCCCCCCCCCCAGGTACTGCTGTCGGCGCCATTTTGTGGCCCTTCCATTGCGGTGCTGCGACGCGGTTGGTGATCAGCTTATCTGTGTGCTTGCTGGCTTGGTCCGTGAGTCCCTTACGGGTTTTTTTTATCTTTGGTTTATTATTGTATGGCTAGGGATGCTTATGGTGTACATTATTGTGTCTTGCAGGCGGGTCCCTTGACTGGTTCTCTCGGCCCTGCCTATTGCCAATCTCCCACTTCCCCTAGCGGGTTTCGGGGGGCATGCCAAATAGGGTGGCTGTTTAGCTGTGTCCCTGTTCTGACTATTGTGCATACTTTTTGTAAAAATCACCATATGGAGGCTTCTGGAGATAATGTGCTTGGGGTTCCTTCGTGACAAGATCGGCTGTGTGTTGCGTGTGGGGTTTCCCCTATAAGTGAAGATGTTGGGGTATGTGTAACCTGCGCCCAGCAGGTACTTGCCCCCTCTGGCTTCACCTATCCCCCCAACCCCCCCCCCCCCCCACGCTTGCATTTGACCCCCAGCGAGGGGCATACTAGCGGTGAGTCTCAATCAGATTTGGCTGCACGGGTGGCCAGCATTGAAAAGCATATTGCTGGGTCGGGCCCGCGTAAGGCTTCTGCCAAGAAGCGACATCTATCCCCCGCTGTTTCCCTCTTCCCTGTTGAGGCTGAGAGATTTTTGGACATCTCGGGTTATGGTCCCCTTGAGGAGGGGGAACTATTCTCTGATTCAGAATCATCTGAGGAACAACCTAGGGTTTATGGTGATACCGGGTCTCCTTTTGGAGAAGACCAATGGTCCTCAGATGACACTGATGGGTTGTTGTCTCACATTTTTGAAGTGCTTTGTATTTCCCTTCCTGCAGTGGCTCTGCAGCAGCAGGGTGAGCTTTTTCATACAGTGAAGCCACGCTTGGAGTTCCCTGAGCAGACTCACTTTAATAATCTGGTGCTCAAAGAATGGGAACGGCCTAGCAAGCTACCTGGGGTGCCCAAGAGTTGGGACAAGAGGTATCCCTTTCCTGCTGATGTGATTAAGCGTTGGTCATGTCCTCCCAAGGTGGACGCGCTCGTCCTAGGGTTGTCTAACACATCAGTCATGCATTTTCCTGACACTACTACCTTGTGGGATGGTGAGGACCGGCGCATGGACCAGCTGTCCTGTCATGCCTTTGCATGTGTGGGGACCGCACTGCGCCCGGTTTGTGCCTCTGCCATTACAGCTATTGCTATTAAAGGGCTGCTTAAGTGTCTCTTAGACGGGGCCTCTGATGTTGCGGGAGGAGAGGAGTATAGATTCCTCCTGCTTTGCTATGAATTTGTTGCATATGTTCTATCTGCTATGGATGATGCCATTAGAATGTGTGGGAGGACTTCTGCTCTGTTGGTGTCTATACGTCGCTCTGTCTGGCTGAGTCAGTGGGTAGCTGATAATGCTGCTAAGAAGGGTCTCACTGGGTTCCCCTTTTAGGGGATTGCGCCTCTTTGGTGAATGCTTGGACATGTTTGCCAGGGGTGGTAGGTCACCTCAACGTGGAAGGCCGTCTCGGCCCTTTTGGGGGACTGGTGCCCCTCTCCCCTCCTCCGCGCTTCCAGGGCTGGTCGAGGAGCTTCCTTTGCTGGAGACTATTGGGGCAGGGGCAGAGGATGTGGCCGCCCCGGCCTCTCCTGGGGTCCCAAGCCCAAATCCTCCCCTAAGCCCCCCTCAGGCATGAAGAGGCGCCATCACCCATCCGGGTGGGGGGGGACTGCTTCTGCTCTTTGCTCACGTCTGGAGGCGACGTGTAGCAGACAGATGGATCCAGGAGGTGGTTTCCTCCTGTTACAAGATAGTTTGCAGCCTGGCCACCCCCAAAATTCCTCAGATCCCGGATGGCTCAAAACCCCCAGTCAGCTCAGGGCCTGCGCCTTGCGGTCCAAAACCTTCTGGCGTTGGGGGTCATCTGCCCTGTACCTTTCAGGGAAAGGGGCAGAGGCTTCTATTCCAATCTCTTCACGGTCCCAAAAAGGACGGGTCCCTCAGGCCCATCTTGTATTTAAAGTGTCTCAACAAGTTTGTCAGATTCAAGCTGCGCTCATCAGTCAATTTACTGTGCCCAGGCGACTTCATGGCCTCCGTAGACATCAAGGACGCTTACCTTCATGTACCAATCTTTCCAGGTCATCAGAAATTCCTCAGGTTTGCTCTGGGAGATCAGCATTATCAATTTGTGGCACTGCCTTTCGGTGTCGCCTCGGCTCCCAGGTTATTCACCAAGGTGCTGGTGGGCGTGATGGTTCTGCTGAGAGCTCAGGGCATTCGCATTCTCCCTTATTTGGACAACATTCTGATCTCGTCCCAGTCTTTCCATCAAGCCGGGCTGGATACCCAGGTGGTGGTGACCACACTAAAGTCATTCGGCTGGGTGATCAACCATCCCAAGTCTTCTCTGTTCCCGTCTCTGGTGAGGTCCTTTCTGGGCATGACTGGATACATCTCAGGTCAAGGTGTTTCTCCCTCAGCAGAAGGTGGAGAATCTTCAAGCTCAGGCCCAATTACTACTGTCTTGTCCGCCTTCCTCCATTCGGCAGAGGATGCAGCTGGTAGGCCTGATGGTGTCCAGTTTCGAAGCATTCCCTATGCTCAGTTTCACATGAGACCTCTTCAACTTCACCTACTATCGGTATGGGATTGGGACCCTGTGTCCCTGGATCAGGAGTTTGTTCTGTCCCCCCTGACCAGGCGGTCCCTCTTGTGGTGGCTGGACTCAAGGAATCTTTTGGTGGGCAGGACCTTTCTGTCACCTTGCTGGGAGACTGTCACTACAGATGCCAGTCTGACAGGTTTGGGGGGCTTCTGGAAGTCATTGAAATTCCAGGGTCAGTGGGGCCCTCAGGAGGCCCATACCCCTCTCAACATTCTGGAACTGAGGGTGGTGAGGTTGGTTCTCACACAATTGACCCCACACCTTTGGGGTCGGGCTGTTCAGATCCGCTCGGACAACCAGACGGCCGTGGCCTACATCAATCATCCGGGAGGGACCCGGTGCAAAAGGCCCTCAAGGAAGTGTCTGATTCTGTCCTGGGCGGAGGAGAATGTTCCCTGCATCTCGGCAGTGTACATCCCGGGGGTGAAAAATCTGGAGGCGGACTCCCTGAGCAGGGGGACTTCTCGTCTGGGAGAATGGTCCCTCAGCAGCAGGGTGTTTCGCTCTGTGTCACCGCTGGGGTCAGCCGGATGTGGATCTGTTTGCGTCCTGTCACAATCGCAAGCTTCCAGTCTTTGTCTCTCTGTCCCAGGATCCTCTGGCCTTGGCCATGGATGCACTGGCATCGTCTTGGAAGAGCTTTCAGCTCCTCTGTGATCACTCAGTTTCCTCTGCTGGGCAGGGTGCTGCGCAAGATAGCGCAGGAGGGGGTGCCAACCGTCCTGGTGGTCCCCTGTTGGCCAAGAAGGGTGTGGTTCGCAGACATAGTGCAGTTGGCAGTAGATCAGTATGTCCTGCCCAAGGACCCAGATCTGCTCACTCAGGGCAGCTGTGCCATCCTAAATTACAAACGCTGGCTTTGATGGCTTAGCTGCTGAAGCCTCCCATCTTGATGGAAAAGGGGTTGCCTGCCTCTGTTGTTGATACCATGATTAGGGCTAGGAAGAAGTCCTCGTCCTTTATCTATTACAGGGTCTGGCATGCTTACATTGCCAGGTGTGTAAGTCTTTTCCCTGTAGGGTGTTTTCTATTTCCAGGATTCTGGAATTCTTGCAGCATGGTTTGGATTTGGGCCTTCAACTTAGTACCCTCAAAGGTCATGTTTCAGCCTTGGCTATTTTCTTCCAAAGGTCTCTTGCCAACCACCGCTTGGTTAAGATTTTTTCCAGGGGGTTACTCACGTGCGCCCGCCACGTAAGCCTTTGTTACCAGTCTGCGATTTGAATTTGGTTTTGTCTGCCATGTAGGGTTCTCCTTTTGAGCCTATTCGTGAGGCTGCCTTGCCTATTTTGACTCTTAAGGTAGCCTTTTTGGTGGCTATCACTTCTGTTAGGCGTGTTTCTAAGTTGGTGGCGCTTTCCATTAAACATCCTTACTTTTGAGAGACACCAGGACAAGGTAGTGTTTCGGTTCAAGACAGATTTCTTGCATAAGGTTGTGTCTGCTTTTCATCTCAGTCAAGACATTGTTTTGCCTTCTCTGTCCTAATCCTAGTAACTCTAAGGAGCAGGTCTTACACTCTTTGGATGTTGTCAGGACCCTGAAGTTCTATTTGGTAGCTGCTAAGTCTTTTAGGAAGCCTGATCCTCTTTTTGTTATCCCTTCTGGACCTAGGAAGGGTCTGCCTCTGGCTAAGTCCACTATCAGTAAGTGTATGTCAGGCTGTGGTACGAGCCTACTCTGCTAAGGGGAAGGCGCCTCCCTTCCGCCTTACTGCTCATTCCATTCGTACTATTGGTGCTTCTTGGGCTTTTCAGCACCAAGCTTCTGTTGAACAAGTTTGCAAGGGCGCTACTTGGTCTTCTGTTCATACTTTTTCCAAGTTTTACAAAGTTGATGTTAGGGCCTCAGCTGATGCTGCTTTTGGCCGCAAAGTTCTACAGGCGGCAGTGGCTTGAACTGCTCGCCGTTGCTCTTTGGGGATCCCACCCTACCTTACGGACACTGCTATTGGATGTCCCACGTGTAAGGAATATCTTCTGGAACAGGACGTGCTGTATACTTGGAATAATACAATTCTGTGAGTACTCACCTGTAGAATTGGTATTATAAATATACAGCATGTCCTGGTCCATCCCACCCTTGTTATCATTATTCTTGGTTACCTCTGTATGGTGATTGTTCCTTTTGTGTTTGATTCTCCCAGCTTCTTGTATAACTGCTTGTCAACACTGGGAATTAGTGGGAAGTTCCTGGCTATTTAAGGGGCCAGGAGTGATACAGTCCAGCGCCAGTGCCATCTTGTGGATGTTTTACTCATGTGTAAGGAATATTCTGGAACAGGACATGCTGTATACTTATAACAATTCTACAGGTGAGTACTCATTTTTGGGGGGGGCTTACAGGCGAGGGATTGGATGGGCAAAACTGGGATGACTAGAATGGATGGGGATGAGATGGTGGGACAGGGATAGATGAGGCTGATCTGGGACTGGTAGAAAGGATTGGATGGGACCAAGAAACAAAGATTGTGTGTACCTTGCAGTGCGACTTCCTGCCTGTGCGGTACTTCATATTGCAATGCTAGGGGTCAGGGAGCCATGACACTGGCAGGGAGACTAAGCACTACATTGCCAATCAAGGGGGCAGCTCTGAGCATGGCAACCTAGAAGCAACTGAGTGCAGGGCTGTAGGGGTAGGGGTCCGGAAATCTGGTGCTGGAGTCCACATTCAAACCCTGGTCCGCCAGTTGAGTATCGCTGGCATATTGTATAAAATGTATGCAGTACTGGACTACTTGTTCCACTGTCCAGGGGATTTGTATTGGCCACAAGCCAAACTTCTATAGCCGCAGTGACTAGGGTATTAGTAAAGACCTAGCGGAGGGCTGAGCTGTGTGGTCTGTTACATGTTCTGGACCCAACCCTCTCCTGGAGAGCTACCAACAGGCCATGGTTTTCAGCTCTCCACACAGCACAGGTCTGTAGAGCTGTAGAGCTGCTTCTGTGGAGATCCATATAACCCAACCTGTTGAACACTGCTCAGGGCCCTCTGCCATTCTTATATCCATTGAATCCTTGGGTCACTTGGAGTGTTGGTACTTTGGGGCATATCTTCATTTTATTGGAAGGGTTGGATCATTTTTGCAGTATATATATATATATATATAGTTATAGTAAAGGGGATTCTCACTACCCTGGTATGTGTAATGGTTTTTACTACTGTGGCCTATCATGCTGTCTATTGAACAGTTATTAGTAAACATCTCTAGTGAGTTCCTGGCTTTTTTCCAGAGCATCTTTCCTCAACAGGGTTGTAGACTAGTTTTTTCTGCACTATGTGCTGCTCTTCCCTATCAGAGGAAGACCTGTGTCTCTTTGCTGGAGGATGGCAAAAGAAAGGTGGACTAGGTGAGGAAGCAAATCCTTGGCTCATGAGAAATTCTTTTAAGCACCACGTGGACGTTGCCATATGTTGAACCAGACACTATTTACACTGATTACAAGTCATGCATAGAGCCACTGTGATGGATAGTGATGGCACATGGTTGTCCACCAGCAGAGGGCAGCATGCTACCAGCTGTAAGAAACCTGCAGCTTCCAGCGGGAAAAGAACTAGAGTTGATCATGGACATTTTAATATGGAGCAGCCTAGACTTACTGAACACATTCCTTAGCATGGAGGAAATTACCCAGCAGTTGGAGATGCTCCCCTTCCATTTGCTCTTGGAAAAATATCTACGTGCTCCAATATTAAAGTCATCCTTTAGTCAAAAGCAAAAAGACACTACCCTGCTTTCATCCCGCACAGCACGGGACTAGAAGTGATAACCTGTACGTGATCAAAGCGGAGTAGTGTCTTTTTGTTTTTGACTGAAGTATGACTTTAATATTGCAGCTGAAATATTGTTCAGCATGTAGATATTTTTTTCAAGAGCAAAGGGAAGGGGAGCATCTCCAAATGCTGGGTGTCTTAACACCAGACTAACAGTGATAGCCTGTGCTGTATGATAGGTAGGTTTTAAAGTATGAACTTAAAGTGGACCAAAATCCACTCCGATCGGCCTGGAATATTATAGATTTGAACAGAATCTTATAGAATTGATTCCCCCGGGGCATCCAAAATTGGGATCCCCCACTGTGTGACACTCCCCAGGTCTTTGTGCTAGCCGTATCCTCGCTATCCCTCTAGCAGGACGCATGCCCGAACCAGGCATTTGTAAATGGCCAGCATGGGCACGCTCCCAGTTAGAGGGAAGCAGAGGATGCAGCTGTCGGCGCACTCAGAGCCGCTGCTCTTAGACAACGTGACATCACCGCCTCCGATTGCACTGATTGGACGAGCAGCCGCACATGTGCCATAGGACTGGGAAGAGGTAAGTTGCCTTAGGCGATTTGGGGGGTTTCATGCAGCGGGGCACCCCCGAACGGACCAAAACCCAGGATAGTAAAAATCCTGGGTTTTGGTCCACTTTAAAGTTTATGTGCTCTATATGGATTTTAGGCCCTGCATAATGTGACCTTTGGGTTCCTTTTTGGGGGGTGGCATGTAGTTTTTACAGCAAATGTGTCAGTGCATATTTGCCATTGTTTAAATAAATGTGAGTACAATACTTTTTTTACCTCTGCTAAAGCTGTAGTTAACCAGTAGTTGTCTCATGGAACAATAGAGCAAGCCCAGTGTTTTTTTTTTTTACTACAGATGTATTGTACATTTTTTTTTTTTTTTTATTCTTTATTTATTTATTTATATAACTTGTTATCCATACAGGAAGAACAGACATCATGACATAACAAATACAACAGTGGCTCCAGCTGGTGATTATATAGAAAGCACTAGGTTATGAACAATATGGATCAGGTTTCAATGCGAGAAAGGTTCATCGTAATGTTGACCAAAAAAGAGAAATAAAGAAAATACAATCTGTGAACCAATCAATTGCATTCTCATTTCACCAGAGGAGGGGAACAACCTGAGGAAGGGGGGGGAGGGAGAAGGGAAGGGAGAGCTCGGGGAGGGGGACTGGAGGAGACCTATGTGTTTCCGAGCAGCATCTTGCATTCATTAGATTCGGAGAACTCATTCCAGCTACACCATGTACGCATAAAGCTCTCCTGCCTGCTGTCCTTAGAGAGAATCAGGCTCTCGAACCGCATAATTTCGTTGACCTTTCATACCCACATGGCTATAGAAGGGGGGTCAGCTTTTTTCCACATTTGGGGAATGCATGCTTTCGCCGCATTCAGCAGGTGGCACAACACGGATTTCTTGTACCGCTTAGTTGGGATTTTCGTTGAGTGGAGCAGGCATAGGGCTGGATCCTCAGGGATATCCATGTCAGCTATTCTCCCCGCTATTTCCCTAACCGCATCCCAGAATGGTTTAAGTTTGGGACAGGACCAAAAAATATGCAATAAATCGCCCGGTGCCGCTCCACACCTCCAACACGCAGCTGGGGTATCTGGGAACCATTTATTAAGAAGAGACGGCACCCTATACCATCTGGTGGGGATTTTGTAGCTGCACTCCTGAAGTCTGGTACAGATAGCCGTTCTATGTGGCATCGCCAGGATCTTTTTACTCTGCTTGGGTGAGAACACGACTCCCAGGTCCTCCTCCCATTTCCTGAGGAAGGGCGGCTCACTCCCCTCCGGGGGGGCAATCTAGGTTTTATATACGAACGAGAGCGTATGTCTCTCCGCATTGCTGCTCGAGCACAACTCCTCGAATGGAGTGAGCTTTCTTTGCCCCTCAACAAGATCCTGGAGCGAGGAGAGGAAGTGTAGAAGCTGCATACGCTGCCAATCCGGCCAAGCTGGGAGGCCCCTAGAGCCCGCCAGGCTGTCTAAATCTGTCGTCCATCCTTCAGCCGCCCAGAAGTGTCCTGCCCTATAAATACCACCTCCCATCCATGACTTGGCGATGCGCCCCTCACACCCGGGTGGGAAGCAAGGGTTACCGAGGATTGGGAACATCGGGGAGGGCGAGGGAGAGAGGTCAGGGCGACCCAGATATTGCCTACCAACCCTTAATGTGGTACCCAGAGTGGGGTGTTTCATCTCCAGTGGGGTATCTTTGCATGGCAGCCACAGGACTCCGGCCAGTGGGGAGTCTGAGAACTCCTGTTCCAGGCCCACCCACTGTTTGTGGTTGACATGAATACACCAGTCAATGGCCCTGCTCAAATGGACTGCTGCATGATACAGCACCGGGTCTGGAAATCCAAGGCCCCCATGCTCCTTATCTCTGGTCAAGATATTTCTACTGATCCTCGGTTTTTTCCCCTTCCAGACGAACTGAACGAAAAGGGCTCTGACCTTTTGCAGAAAGGTCAGCGGGACTGCCACTGGGAGGGCCTACAAGAGATAAAGTAAACGAGGGAGGAGGTTCATCTTGAGGGCGTTGCAGCGACCAAACCAAGACAACCAACCTTTGGACCATCGGGACGTCTCCCCCTCAAACTCTTTCAGGAGAGGGGGGAAATTAAGAGTGAAGACGTTCTTTAGGTTACTTCCAATTTTGGTCCCAAGATACGTTACATACTCTTTCGCCCATTTAAAAGGGAAAGAGTTCTGGATATTAAGGAACCTCTTGGGGGGTATGTTTATGTTGAGCGCCTCAGACTTTTGGTAATTGATCTTGTAGTTTGAAAGCTCCCCATAGCTCCTCAGTTCCTCCAAAAGGTTAGGCAGTGACGTTTCTGGCCCCGTCAAGCTGAAAATTAAATCATCCGCGTATGCGGCTACTTTGTAGTGATTGTGGGGTCCCACCAGCCCTTTAATATCAGGGTTCCGCCGGATCTTGCATAAGAGAGGTTCTAGGGTGATGATAAAGATCAGCGGGGAGAGAGGGCACCCCTGCCTGGTCCCATTAGAAATCTTAAAGGAGTCTGAAAGAGTCCCGTTCACCGACGCCGAGGGCGAGCAATAAAGGCTGGAAATCCAACTCATTGCATTTGGCCCGAGGCCGATATGCCGCAATGTGGCATGCATGAACTGCCAGTTCACTCGGTCAAACGCCTTCTCGGCGTCGGTGGCGAGAAGCAGGGAGGGCAGGTTCTTCCGCTGGGCCATATGGATCAGGTTTAGTACCTTTATCGTATTATCCCTAGCCTCCCTAAGCGGCATGAACCCTACCTGGTCGAGACCTATTATATGGTGCAGATGAGGTGCGATCCTGGAGGCCAAAACCCTCGCGAATAATTTCACATCAGAGTTTAGGAGCGAGATTGGTCTGTAACTAGTGCAACAATTTGGGTCTTTACCCTCTTTTGGGAGCACTGAAATGTGAGCCCTAAGGGAGTCCTGCGGGAGCGTCCCCCCATCCCTGAGGGAGTCAAACACCCTCAACATTCTCGGGGCAAGGATAGGAAAGAATGCCTTGTAGTATGGTAGACTCAGGCCATCTGGGCCTGGGGCTTTTCCTCCCGCGGTCCCAGCCACTGCTTTTTGCAGTTCCAACAGGGAGATGGGCTCTTCTAATTCTCTCAGAACCTCTCTGGGGAGCTTAGGCATTCCTGACTCCTGTAAATACTGCTCTATGCGAATTTCTTGTCTCTCCCCCCTTATGCTGGGTAGATTATACAGTGAGTCGTAAAAGTTGCGGAAAGCCTTAGCTATATCTCTAGTGAGGTGAACTATTTGGCCCTCCGCGTTAGCGATCTTGGGGATGTATGTTCTAACCCGCTCTGCTCTTAAGGCTCTCGCCAGCATTTTCCCGCATTTCTCTCCAGATTCATAAAAAGCTTTTTTACATTTGATTAGCTGCGCTTTTATTCTATCACAGCAGTGAATTTTCAATTTCTCCCTGAGGGAGGTCAACTCGGCAAGATGGGAAGCCGCCAGGGACTTCTTATGAATCTTCTCCAACCTTCCGATCTCGCCGAGGAGCCCCAGAGTAATTTCCGCCCTCTCCTTCTTAATTCTGGATCCCAGCTTAATGAAGGTCCCTCTTATGAAACATTTATGGGCCTCCCACAGGACCTCCGGACCAATCTCGCTTGAGGTGTTTAACTCAAAGAACTCCTTAAGATCCTTCTGAACTTCCGTCAGCACGTTTTGGTCTTCCAGCAATGAAGTATTTAACCTCCAGGACCAGCACCTCGGGGCAGGAAGGGGCAAGGAGACAGTAAGCGCGACATGGGCGTGATCCGAGACCGTGATGTTCCCTATGGTCGAGTCTACAACTCGAGACAAGGAAGCATGTGGGATCAGAAAAAAGTCCAGTCTCGAACACGACCCATGCGGCGCAGAGAAAAAGGTGTAGTCCCGTTCGCTCGGGTGGAGTATTCTCCAGGGGTCCACCAGTTGATGGAGGGCCAAAATCTTTTTAAGTCGTTTCAGCCTAGCATAGGATTCATGGGGGCTCCCCTTAGACGTGTCCAGGAGAGGGTCCAGTGCTACGTTGAAATCTCCACCAATTATCAACTCCCCCTCTCTAAAGGGGGCCAGCTCCTCCAAGACTCGTTCCAGGAAGGTGATCTGGCCCGAGTTGGGCGCATAAATGTTGACAAATGTATATACAGAGGTAGCAATCTTCCCCTTAAGGAAGATCCACCTCCCATCCCCGTCTGTCTTGAGATCCATTAACTCCCAAGGGAGGGCAGCCTCCAGCAAAATGCTAACCCCCCTGGACCTGGAGTCCGAGGAGTGGCTATGGTAAACCCTGGGATACGCCTTATTACAGAGGGAGGGAGGGTTACCAACCCTAAAATGGGTCTCCTGTAAGAAAGCGACCCCGGCCCTCAACCCCTTGATATTTCTCAATACCAGGGACCTCTTTTCTGGACTGTTCAGGCCCTTGACATTAAGAGAGACGACTTTTAGGTCGGACATGGCGCCAGCTGCGAGTATAGCTTGGTCAAAGGTTCAGAGACTCCTATGGCAAGGCCTCGGGGCTACCAAATGGACTAGCTAGTTCAACCAGAAGGGTCTCAGGGCCCCTCCAGGTAGGATAAGGGTAGGGAGTGGGATGGAAAAAAAGGGGGGCAATCGAGGGGAGGAAAAAAGGAACACAAATACACTAAGATATCCAACACGGATAGAAAGGAGGACCAGGTCAGCCGGGCAACTAGTCCCGACTTGGTCAGCCTATTGGGGGTAACGCGTCCCTACTCTAGCTAGGGCCCTTCACAAGCCAGAACTCAACACCCTCCACCCCCATTTAAGCTGAAATCGCAGTGGGCAGCAAACAGATAAGAAAGAACCTGAAAGGTTAACTATACACAGGGCCCGGAGGCACCACAAACATCAACCCTTGGCAGAACTGAAAAGGAAAAGGGTAAAATTCACCATAAAGAACACTCAACACTAAACGTCAAAAGTAACATAGTGCTCCGGGAAGCACATACAAGAATGGCACGCCGAACAGGCGTCCTTCGCCTCCACCCCAGAGGGTTAAGCCAGGGGAAGGCCAAGGAGGGACCGCCAAGGGAGCGCCAGTAATCAGGGCTGTCCATAGCTAAAGTACTCTGAACCGAAGCGGGACTCAGCGTTCCGTCTGGCGCGGACGTCTGGGTCTCCCAACACGTTTCAGGTCTCGGAAGCTCCTCGGGCCCCCGCGTCCCGCCCTCTCATCACGCTGGGCCAACAGGTGCAAATCCGGCGCCAGCCAGTCCGGGACCTGTATTGGGTCGCACCGAAGGAAGGCGAACAGGTTTTGAAGGTCACGCCGAGATTTCAGAAAAAAGGTGTTTCCGTCTTTCCTGACAATCAGGTGGAAAGGAAACCCCCACCGATAAGCTGCTCCCGCCGCGACTATTACGTCCAGCAGGGGTTTCAACGATCTCCTCATCTGTAAAGTACGTCTCAAGAGGTCCGGCAGGATTTTGACTGACGAGCCACCGAAGTCGATCGAGCCAATCTCCCAGCTTTTCCTCGCGATTTCCTCCTTCAGAGTGTAGAAGTGAACCCTGCAAATTACGTCCCTTGGGTTCGACGGGTCTTGGCTTCTTGGGCCCAGCGACCTGTGCACTCTATCCAGCTCGATCGGAGTGGAGGGGTCTCTGCCGAGAACCTTGTTGAAAAGAGATATGACGATCTGCCTCAGGTCTTCGCCGGGGGAACCCTCCGGGATGCCCCTGAGTCTCAAGTTATTTCTCCGGTTCCGGTTTTCAATATCATCCAGTTGAAGCTGATATGATTGCAGCAGGGCTTCCTGTCTTTCACATCTCTCCTCCAAGGCCTGGATGCGGCAGCCCGTTTCAACTGACCCCGATTCCAATGAGGCGACTCTGTCGTCCACATCTGCAACCTGCATCTTGACCGCTGCCATTTCTTTTTTGTGAGCCTCTTCATACCTGGCGATCAGATTTTCAATGTCCGCCTTGGTCGGCAGGCCTTTCAGCAAAGAGATAGTCTCTAGATGGATGTTGCTTGAAGCGGTCACTTGTGATGAGGATGAAGCACACAATATAGGGCTCCGAGGGGGTACGGGGGTGATATTCGGGACCGGCTCCCACTCCCCCGTCCAGGCCGGGGAGGCCACAGGAATCAGGTGCGGCTCTGGAGAAGACATGGGGGAGGGACTGTCACGCCACGTGTCTCTCTGCCCGGCTGGGGAAGCAAGCAGCGGCGAAGGCGGAGAGCCCGGGTCTGGAAACGGGCGCCCTGTGCATTCAGGGGCCCCTGTAAGACTCCTCTTCTCCCTTGGGGGCCTCTGCGGCAGCGTGGACCCCACCGCCGGGGGAGCGCCGGGGTCCGCGGCAGCACTGTGGGGACTGCTATGACCTGCTCTGGGCACAAATGCGAACCTGCCCAGCCCAGAACCATCGGAGGGCACTTTTATTGAGGGTTTATTTTTGGAGGGCTGGGTATCCCGGGTCGGGATGCCCACACACATGGGCGAAGATTTTCTCACTGGGGCTATTCCATCATGGCTCTCCACTGCCACCTTGCGTGTTGGGGCATTGCAGGGGATCATTTTCTCCCTTCTGTCAATACCCAGCGTGTGTGCACTTTCCTGCAGCGCAGTGTCCACTGCAGTATTAGCTAGGGCTTCCCCAGTCCCCAGCCCCTCCCTATTCCTCTCAGGGGCTGTGAGCTCGGTCTGCGTGACGTCACTTCCTGTGGGCGGCGGCTCCACTACACCCTCGGCGACGGCCGCCATCTTGGTGCACCCACCTCCTCCCGGCGGCTGCTGCTGCTCCTTTTCTTCACTCTGGCGGCGTCCCCCGCCACCGCAGACACCTCGGCGCTGCTCCCCGTCATCCCGCTCGCCAGTACTGGAGCGCCCTGAAAAGGACGAGTGCTCGTCTTCACTCCGCCAGGTAACGGCCTCTGCGTCCGCCATCTTGCCCATAATCCCTGCTTCCCTCTCCATGCTCCTGGAAAACTTCTTTGCCTTAGGGGATCTCTTCTTGCGTTCCCCTCCAGCTCCTCTGCCAGTCTTCCTCCTCCCCATTTACTCTGGGGACGCTGATGCTGCCAGGTATCCCTTATTCTGGGGTGTCAGTGTCGAGAGCCCAGCTACCCACGTCCGTCCATCACCAGTGCAAGGACACGCCCCGTATTGTACATTTTTGATAAGTAAGCAGAACCAACCTAGACTTGGTTTAAGCCAGGATCACCTAACACGAAGGAAAGAAAAGAGTAAATGCTTTTAGTTTGCCATGAGGTAGCAGGCATCAAACTGGTTTTGCTTCTTCTCAGATTACAGGTGCAAAGTATGGGAAGTAGAGCAAATATCAGTGTAGGGAGTACAATCAGTGTTTTTACCCCAGAGCCCATTACCATAATGTGGTTATTGCGCTTCTGTTGCCACGCATCCCCATGGCCACCTTCAGCAGTAGCCATTCTGACCATGTGGATCTAAAAATATTTATCTGGGGTGGGACAACATACCCTTGCCTCTGATTCCAGGTGCATTTTAAAGAACGAGACAACGAGACGAGGCAGGTGCTATGTGGGAAAAGTGAGACCATGCTCCCTCGGTGAAATAAGGCCACCACGATTCACCACCAGTGGGCTTTTTTCAGCAGAAAGGGACTCTGGACCACGTACCATAGAGGCAACTGGAAGAAACTTGATCCATCGTATCTCATGAACCCCGCAGTGGAGAGTTTACCTTTTCCTTGTGTTGTTCTGTCTAATGGGGGATCCAGAAATGGCTGCACTTTGCAGTGCTACATGCCTTTTATTGGAGGAGGTGCTGCAGCCATTTATAAGGGGTGGCAAGCAGTTTCCAGGTTTAGGTTCACTTTAACGTACATTTCAAGCTTTGGAATTGTGTGACCTACTTTGTCCCACCATTTAGTACATGTCTTGCAACTCCCTCTTCTTCTGCCATAGATGCACATTTTTTCTGATTTACCTAAGGTGCACCCATATCCAGCCCCCCCCGGCTCAGTTCACATTATTTAGCATACACACAAACTATTTGAGGAGTTTGAACTGCTTTAAAGCAGAACTATATTTGAAGAGACGAGTGCTGGGTGAAAGCACTCGCCAGGGGGCCCATGTGCACCACTATAAATGTTCAATGGAGGAAGGCTGTGCATGTGCCATAGGTTCAAGACAAGTACACTGCAATCTAGGGGGACTCATACATCCCAGATGCCTCTGTAACGCAGACCAAAATGACCAAGAGGGGTTGAGAAAAAAGGTTTTGGTACACTTTAAAAGAAATCGAAATTCTGCATCCCATCTGTTATAGACATAGAAGGTTGACGGCAGAAGGAGACCATACGCTCTGCCCTTATGTAACTGTATGTACTCTTTATCTTAGGATGGATGTGTGCTTATCCCAGGCATGTTTAAATTTGGGGACTGGCGATTTTTCAACTACCTCTGCTGGAAGTTTGTTCCAAGCATCTGCTACTCTTTCTGTAAAATAATGTATTCTAAGTATACAGCACGTCCTGTTCCAGAAGATATTCCTTACACTTGGGATATACTCCAGTAGATGGCGCTGGACTGCAGAGACAGAAAAGTGGCTCCTCCCGGCCCCACATATACCAGGGACCTCCCACAAAATCCCCAGTTCTTCTCTGCAGTCCTGGCTGCGATGACTAGAAGATGTCTCTTTCTACTCGCAGGTGAGCGGGGCTATTAGCCTACAGCCCTGTAGGACTATTCCCACCCGTTTCCTTTCACTGCCTCCCAGCTTTGGCTGCACTGGCCGGGTGAAGGTAGGCAGCACCGCTGTCAGGTGCTAAGGAGCACTGCTCCAACCACAGTCCCCCACCAAAGGGTAGGCGGTATAGGCCCATGGTGAGCCTTATGGGATACCCCTCCCCCACTTTATGCCCTTCGCCCCCTGTCCCCACAGTTGGCTCCCTTTAGGCTGGCCGTTGCTTCCCCCTCGCTCTCCCTTGTAGTCCTTGGGGGGGTGCATGTCTTTGCATATATATTGTGTGTTGTGTTTGATCCCTGTTGAGTTGATTGCACTGGTTTCTTTTGCCGCCGCGCGTTTGTACTGCGCTCCGCGGTTTGCGGCGACATCGCCTCAGGCGCTGCTGCGCCATCATTGGCTGGTCTTGTCAGGTGGGCGCGTTTTTGCGCTCTTCGGGGGGGGGGGCCTTGCGGATGACGCGTTTTGCATCACTGTCTCCGCGGCCCGCCCCTCGAGGTATATGCGGGTGCCATTTTAATTCCCTGCTGCATGTGCCTGGCGTCTCACTATCGCGGTCCGTAAGTGCCCCTGCTGGCTGATTTATTTATGTATATATCTGTATTGCATATCGCTTATGGGATCTTTTGCTTATGTCTTGCAGGCGGATCAAACTTTAGTGGTTTCTCCCGGTCCTATCCCCTCTGTTTAGTGTTAACTCTTATTGGAGGGCTATTACATACCATTACTCCCACTTCCCTAGCGGGTTATTGGGGCATCCCGGGTTGCTTTTATTAGCGTCAATCCCTATTGGCCTGTTGTGCCGTGATAATCACCATATGGAGGCTTCTCAGGATAATGTGCTCGGGGTTCCTTTGGGACAAGCCCGGCTGTGTGTGATGTGTGGGGTATCCCCTATAAGTGATGATGTCAGGGTGTGTGTACCCTGCACCCAGCAGGTACTTGCCCTGCAGTCTGTTTTACCTGCGGCTGGGCCTAGTGCTGCGCGCCCTCTGGCTTCGCTACCCCCCCCCCGCTTACACCTGACTCCCAGTGAGGTGCATACCAGTGGGGAGTCTCAACCTGATTTGGCTGCCCGGGTAGCCAGCATTGAAAGGTATATTGCTGGTTCTGGTCCGCGTAAGGCTCCTGCTACACGGCAGCATCTGGCACACGGTGTTACTCTTTCCTATGGAAGCTGAGGGGTTTTTGATGTTACTGGTTATACCCCCCTGGAAGAAGGGGAATTATTCTCTGATTCAGAATCATCTGAGGATCAGCCTAGGGGTTATGCTGAGTCTGGGTCTGACCCATGGGCTTCAGATGATACTGACAGACTTTTGGCTCACATTTTTGAAGTGCTCTGTATCTCTCCTCCTGCCGTGGCCCCGCAGCAGCAGGGGGAGCTGTTTCATACTGTTAAGCCACGTTTGGAGTTTCCTGAACAAACTCACTTTAATAATCTGATTCTCAAGGAGTGGGAACGGCCTAGCCGGCTTCCCGGGGTACCAAAGAGTTGAGATAAGAGGTATCCCTTTCCTGCTGAGATGGTTAAACGTTGGTCATGTCCTCCAGAGGTGGATGCTCCAGTTCTGGGGCTGTCTAACACATCTGTCATGCATTCCCCTGACACTACTACATTGAGGGATGAGGAAGACAGGCTCATGGATCAGCTGGCTTGACATGCCTTTGCCTGTGTTCGGACCGCGCTCCGTCCGGTCTGTGAATCTGCTATCACGGCTGCTGCTATTAAAAGCCTGCTCAGGGGTCTCTTAGATGGGGCCCCTGATGATACTGGTAGTGAAGAGTATAGAGCTCTTCTGCGTTGTGAGGAATTTGTTGCATATGTTCTCTCTGCCTTGGATGATACCATTAGAATGTGTGGCAGGGCTTCTGCCTTGTTGGTGGCAATACGCCGCTTGGTCTGGCTGCGCCAGTGGGCAGCTGACAATGCTGCCAAAAAGGCCCTCACTGGTTCTCCCTTCAAGGGGCTGCGCCTATTTGGGGAACGTTTGGACTTTTTTGCTAAAGGTGGCAAATTACCTCAGCGTAGAAGGCAGCCCCGGCCCTTTCGGGTTCAGGTGCCTTTTCTCCGTCCTTCAGGGGCTCCAGAATTGGACGGGGAGCTTCCTTTGCTGGAGCCCGTGGAGATTTTTGGGGCAGGGGCCGAGGACGTGGCCGCCCTGGCCCTCCCTGGGGTCCCAAGATTAAGTCCTCCCCCAAGCCCCCTCAGGCATGAATGGGGGCCCTCACCCATCCGGGTGGGGGGACGGCTTCGGCTCTTGGCTCACGTCATGTCTCAGACCGGTGGTTTCAGGAGGTGGTATCCTCCGGTTACAAGATAGAGTTTGCAGCCTGGCCGCCCCCAAGATTAATCAAATATCGTGTAGCTCAAAGCCCTTTGTCAGCTCAGTGTCTCTCCCTGGCTGTCCAAGGCCTTCTAGACCTAGGTGTCATCTGCCGGTTGCCCTTGAAGGAAAGGGGCAAAGGCTATTATTCCAGTCATTGTTCCCAAAAAGGATGGGTCCATCAGACCTATCCTGGATTTAAAACTTCTCAACAAGTTTGTCAGATTCAGACACTTTCACATGGAGACTCTGCGCTCAGCTGTGACTTTCCTACGCCCAGGGGACTTCATGACCACTGTAGACATCAAGGATGCTTACCTTCACATCCCTATCTTTCCAGGACATCAGAGGTTCCTCAGGTTCGCTCTGGAGGATCAGTACTACCAATTTGTGGCCTTGCCCTTCGGCCTCACCTCGGCCCCCAGGGTATTCACCAAGGTGCTGGCCCTGCTGAGATCTCAGGGCATTTGCATTCTTCACTACCTGGACGACATGCTTATTGCTTCTCAGTCCTTCCATCAGGCAGAGCTGGACACTCAGCGGGTGGTGTCCACACTGGAATCATTCGGCTGGGTGATCAATCACCCCAAATCTTCCCTGTCTCCTTCCATGGTGAAGTCTTTTCTGGGCATGATTCTGGATTCAGCTCAGGTCAGGTTTCTTCCTCAGCAGAAGGTTCACCTCTTGTCAGTATGGGATCGGGACCCTGTGTCCCTGGATCAGGTGTTTGTCTTGTCCCCTCAGGTCAGGCGGTCTCTAGTGTGGTGGTTGGTCTCAGGGAACCTGCTGGGGGGCAGGTCCTTTCTGGTCCCCTGCTGGGAGACTGTCACCAAGGATGCCAGTCTGACAGGTTGGGGGGGATTCTGGAAGTCCCTGAAATTCCAAGGTCAGTGGGGCCCTCAGGAGGCCCATGCCCCTATCAACATTCTGGAATTGAGGGCAATCAGGTTGGTTCTCGCCCACTTAACCCTTCACCTGAGGGGTCGGGCTGTTCAGGTCCACTCAGACAACCAGACGGCGGTTGCCTACATCAATCATCAGGGAGGGACCCGGAGCAAGAGAGCCCTCGAGGAAGTGTCCCTGATACTGTCTTGGGCGGAGGAAAATGTTCCCTGCATCTCAGCTGTGTACATCCCAGGGGTGGAGAATCTGGAGGCAGACTCTCTTAACAGGGGGACCTCTCGTCTGGGAGAGTGGTCCCTCAGCAGCAGGGTGTTTCGTTCCCTGTGCCACCGCTGGGGTCAGCCGGACGTGGATCTATTTGCGTCCCGTCACAATCACAAGCTTCCAGTCTTTGTCTCTCTGTCCCAGGATCCTCTGGCCTTGGCCACGGATGTCCTGACAATGTCCTGGACGAGGTTCCAGCTCCTGTATTTGTTTCCCCCGTTTCCACTGCTGGGCAGGGTGCTGCGCAAGATAGTTCAGGAAGGGGTGGCAACCATCCTGGTGGCCCCCTGTTGGCCAAGAAGAGTGTGGTTCGCGAACATCGTGCAGTTGGCAGTAGATCAGTACACCCTGCCCCGGGTTCCAGATCTGCTCACTCAGGGACACCTACGCCACCCCAATTTACAAACGCTGGCTTTGACAGCCTGGCTGTTGAAACCTGCCTCGGTGGTGAATACCATGATCAGGGCTAGGAAGAGGTCCTCTTTTTCCATCTATTACAGGGTCTGGCGTACTTACATCGACTGGTGTCCCACTCGCTTCTCTGTCATGTGTTTTCTATTCCTAGGATTCTGGAATTTCTCCAACATGGTTTGGATCTGGGTCTTCAGCTTAGTACTCTGAAAGGCCATGTGTCTGCTTTGGCTATTTTCTTCCAAAGGTCTTTTGCTCAGCATCCCCTGGTCAAGACCTTTTTCCAGGGGGTTACTCACGTGCGTCCCCCACGTAAGCCTATGTTACCAGTCTGGGACTTGAACTTGGTCTTGTCTGCCCTGCAGGGGTCTCCCTTTGAGCCCTTGCAAGGGGCCCCTTTGTCCATTCTTACGCTTAAGGTGGTCTTTTTGGTGGCTATCACTTCTGTTAGGCGTGTTTCTGAGTTGGCGGCGCTTTCCATCAAGCCTCCTTATTTTGAGAGACACCAGGACAAGGTGGTGTTTCGTTTTAAGCCAGATTTTCTACCTAAGGTTGTTTCTGCCTTTCATCTCAATTAGGACATTGTTTTGCCTTCTCTGTGTCCTAATCCTAGTAACCCTAAGGAAAGGGTTTTGCATTCTTTGGACGTAGTCAGAACTCTGAAGTTCTATTTGGTGGCTACTGAATCCTTCAGGAAGACTGATGCTCTTTTTGTGCTTCTGTCTGGACCTAAGAAAGCCTGGCTCCGGCTAACTCCACTATCAGCAAGTGGATACGTCAAGCTGTGATTCAGGCCTACTCTGCTAAGGGGAAGGAACCTCCCTTCCGCCTTACTGCTCATTCTACTCGTGCTATTGGTGCCTCTTGGGCTTTTCAGCACCAAGCTTCTGTTGAACAAGTTTGCAAGGCCGCTACTTGGTCTTCTGTTCATACTTTTTCAAAGTTTTACAAGGTTGATGTTAGGGCCTCAGCTGATGCTGCTTTTGGCCGCAAGGTTCTGCAGGCAGCAGTGGTTTAAACTGTCTGCTGTTACTTTTGGGGATCCCACCCTACCTTACGGACACTGCTATTGGATGTCCCAAGAGTAAGGACTATCTTCTGGAACAGGACGTTCTGTATACTTAGAATAATACAATTCTGTGATTACTCACCTGTAGAATTGGTATTATATGTATACAGCACGTCCTGTTCCACCCCACCCTTATCATTATCTTTAGTTACCTCTTTATGGTGATTGTTCTTATGTTCAAATTTTCATATAATGGTTATAGTTCTCCCGGTCTCTTGCTAACTGCTTTTCAATACTGGGGATTTTGTGGGAGTTCCCGGGTATTTATGGAGCCGGGAGGAGCCACTTTTCTGTCTCTGCAGTCCAGCACCATCTACTGGAGTATATCCCAAGTGTAAGGAATATCTTCTGGAACAGGACGAGCTGTATACATATAATACCAATTCTACAGGTGAGTAATCACAGAATTGTATTTTTCTAACATTGCTCCTGATCTTCCCTCCAACTATCTTTAGGTTGTGCCCCCCTTGTTCCATCATTAAGTTTCTTCTTAAAAACACTTCCCTCCTCAACCTTATTCAATCCTTTTATATATTTAAAGGTCTCAATCATGTCCCCCCTTTCCCTTCTTTCCTCCAAAGTGTACAAGTCTTTAAGTATTTCCTGATAAGTTTTAAGTTCAAGTCCTTCTACCTTTTTTGTTGTTGCCTTTGAACACATTCTATTTGAATAATGTCTTTTTGCAGGTAAGGTCTCCAGAACTGCACACAGTATTCTAGCTGTGGCCTCACCAGGGCTCCATACAGCGGCATCACAACCTCCCTCTTCCTATTGGTGATGCCTCGAGCTATGCAGCCGAGCATCCTGCTTGCTTTTCCCACTGCCTGGCTACACTGTCCACTCATCTTGCAGCTTTCAGAAATCAGTACCCCTAAATCTCTGGCCTCCACCAGCTAAGCTGGACCTAGGCTTAAAAAAGTGAACTTCTTGGTATAACCCTCCCAGTGCCATGCTGAGAGAGGAGACATTAGACCTCCAGTGCAGTGACCTAAGGGTCACCCAGGTGCTGCTGTAGTGGTGGCACCGTTCTCACTCAAGTAGTTTTTTTTACGACCCAAATTAGGTTTTGCTTGGGGGGGGGGGGGGGGGCAGGTGAATGAGGGTCATATCATGTTACACTTAGAAATGCAATGAAAAATAAAATCAGCCTTACCTGCAGAAAAGCAAAAGGTTTATTCTTATATAATAGTAACAATAAAATAATCAGCAATTGAGGGTGTGGTTATCTCCTATTACCACGTGATTGTAGGATGGCCAGATGTGCCGTTCTGAATTTAGCTGGCAGTTCTTTGCTAGATCTTGTGAGGGCCTCATTGTGTATTTGCAGAAAGGCCAACATCATTTTCCTATAAAGGTGAATCAGTTATGGATCAGTCACGGGGCCTGCAATTGGTGGCTTCCAGGCTGGCACACAGTTTAATGGCATTAACTCCCCTCATCCCCACAGACAGCATTCTGGTTCCCAGTTGTAATACCGAGGAACATCTCATAGTGGTGACAAGTACCTTTGGTGAGAGTTGTTAGTGTGCAGAAAAGATCAAAATAATTCCATGCATCATCTCATGTAAAAAAGGTAAATTAGGAGAAATGTAGAAACCAGAGCGATTCTGAAAAATCTCTTGCTTGCAGGCCGTCAGCCCGACACACCCTCTGCATGGCTGACAAAGCAGTATGTCTGGCCCAGTCTGTCTGCACAGAATCTTTCCTATAAAAAATAATGCAGAAAAAGGGATATCAGGGGGCCCTGGAGTGCAGGGCCCATGCTGCGTCAAGAGGTTTCATTTGATTCTGCTTTGTCCTTGCTGGGTCCCATGAACTCAATCCCATCCACAGGGATGTCCTTGTCCTTGATGGCTTTCTGAAAAACAAAATATCTGTATTCACTAATGAGCAATAGGTAATATACATTTACCTCCTTTCCCTGAAAATAAGACCAGGCTGTCAGCAGGGACAGGTCACCATTGTGGACTGGGAGAAGCTATTCTAGAGAGAGGGATCAGCACCACCTCTACAATAATTAATAGGGAGTGCACCAAACAGTTCCAAATCATAATCTTATTCTGAGATTATGGACCGTTTTTGCTATTTGTTACTTTCCCTCCCCCTCCTTAGGTTCATCCCTTATCTTACTGTTTATAAAATGATTGGTGTGATTTTCACAAGGCAGCTATAGTACTATGCATATGTATTGTTAGTAGCACTAATAGCACAGGGTTGTAGATGCCGGCTTAGTGCTGGAGGCAGGGTAGATGCCGGCTCAGTGGTGGCGGCAGCAGCAGACTCGAAATTACTAATCTTTCCCCCCAAAACATTAAAAAGGCGAGTACCAGCTGCTTTTATAGGCACTGCACCTGGGACTGACTACTCCTACCAGTGCATCACTGAGCAGCACCTCGCACAGGTATGAGGGTGTGCTGTCCATGTGAGATTCCTGGTAGGCCAGCTAGAAGGGGCAATGCCCAGTCACCACTGTCCGGTACCTGTGAGACAGCCACATAAAAAGCTTGGAGGCCAGCCCTGGAAATCATTTAGATTTCAGGACCAGAGGTGGGGTTTTGCTTCACCTAAATGCAGAACAAAACCCCACCTCTAGTTTAGACCTTTACCCATTTCAGGATACCCAGGTAGTGCTATAGGATCCCATAGCTTGAGCATACGGGGGGGAGGGGGTCCTGTGGCAAGGCAGTGCTGCTCATTGCTACAGTGCGCTGCTGTACGAGGAGAGTATATAAAAGAGGGACAATCTGTTGTCTCATTGAGGAATGGATAGGAGACAGCTTCTTCTATCCCAGATAGGCAATTTAATCATTTATTGATTCAGATCTGCACGTTACACCTCAAAAACAAATGAGAACCACGAGGGACACGGGGGCATGGACTCAAAAGAGGGACAGTCCCTCCAAATGATGGACCTGGGTGAGGAGGGGGGGGGGAATTCACTCAGGGGCATCCCAAATCAGGGTACCCCTAAATGAGGTGCAAGTAGGGCCGTGTTTTGGTCCTCCTTACTCCACCCCTTCCCAATGAGTGCAGCAACTCCAGCCCTAACATGAAGGCCTCCCATGTTACCCGTCTGCCTGGTAGAAGGGTGAGGTAAGATTATTCTACACCGGGTTTCCGTACACTTTAGGATAACACTCCTGCTACTAATAACGTATGTGGGCTGAGAGGCTTCCCGCTTATGGCCGCCTCACCTGTACGCAGGCCCGGTAGCGGCGGAAGAGCTCGGTACACGGGTCCCCGCTCGCCTCCCCCTTCAGGAACTTCTCGGCAAACCAGCGGTTGAAGCACTGGTCATACTCCCGCTTCATGTCGGTGCATTCTTCGCCCACGCTGTTCATGTCTCCCGGTACCGGAGCTTAATGTGGAACTGTAAGGAGAACTCCTGACAACCTCTATTGCGCTAAAGAAGCGGCTGCCGCCATCTTACTCTAGGGCAAGTCCTTTATACCTTCCCGCTCTGCGCCCTTACTAAAGATGGATGATCGTCACATATGAAGGTCACGTTGTCACGGCGATAGTCGCGGCTTTTCGTTGTCATCCTGAGCGACGCAGCTGAAGATGGCGCTGCGCATGGCAGCCTATCGGTGCTGGAGAATTGCTGGCATTAGGCGACTACTGTCCACACAGAGTAAGGTGAGTATACTGAAGCCCACATATAGTGGCCATTTACTAAACACGCCTAGAGAGCTGCAGGCAACCTGAGCCATGCTAACGGGGAATTTTCTCTGGTCCTGTACTGGCTCTTGGGTAAAATCATTCCTGTCATACCCTACATTCGAGTGAAAATAGAAACCTTATCACTTAGTGCAGGAACAGAGAAAAATCTCACTGCTGTCCCACACTGGATCCCAGAACACTAGCTCACATTTTATTTACTGTCTTCCTTCCAGGTCTAAAGTATAGAGCACATCAAAGAGAACCAAAACCCATAATTAGGTGACACCCAGACAAACCTCTTGTAACATGGCTCTGGGGTCTGAGACTCCAGGGAGGGGGTACCCGCTGGGACTTTGGAAGCATCCCCAGGACGTCTCCATCTGATACGCGCACTCCTAGCAGCAGGCGCCCAGCGACTCTTTCATTCCAAACTCATTGCGGGTCATAAATAAAGTGGACCAAAACCCAGGCTTTTGACTATCCTGGGTTTTGGTCCTTTCCCCTGGGGCAACCCGATCGGGTCTGAAACCCCACAGATCATGAGTGCAACTCTCCTCTTCCCGGTCCTACAGCACATTCACGGCCAATGCTCGGAGCCACTGAAGTCACAGGGTCTAAGGCCAGCGGCTCTGGCGGCTGCATCCCCCGCTTCCCTCTAACAGGAAGTGTGCCCACTCTGGCCATTCACAAATGTCTGGTGTCGGCATGCACCCTGCTAAAGGGATAACGGGGATGCGGCTTGCGCATGTGCTATTGGACCAGGAAGCAAGGTAAGTGAATGGAGAGACCTGGGGGGGTTCACACAGCGAGGCATCCCAATTTTGGATGCCCCGAGGGGAGGGAATTGATCTTATAGATTCCCGGGCCACTCGCACTGGGTTTTGTCCACTTAAGCACAGCAGTGATTTCCGATAATAGGAGAGCCCATGCATGTGCCATGGGAGCATAGCTCGTTTAAGTGAATGGGTGAACCAAGGGGATTCACAGCCCATATCAGGAGGCCCCTGTAAAGTAGACCAAAACCCAAGTGAGTGAAATTCCTTGGTTTTGATCTGCTTTAAAAACCCTCCCGTCTAAACCCCTGGCATGCAGAATTGTAATGCCCACCAGCTAGAGATCTGCTGGAAATCCAAAAACCTATGCTGCTCACATGTCCCACATGACTGATGATGGCCAATGGGGATTGCGGGTCAGCTGTTAGTGGCTTTTTTTTTTTTTGCTGCCCCTTAGTGTGTAAAGGCAGACGATCAGTCATTACATAGGCATCATTGACCCACACAACAGCTGCAGTGAATGGAGGAGGCAGAGCTTTATGGCATTATCTAGGATTAGAGTGAAGCAGGAGCAGTGGACATTAGCAAAAATTAGGGAAATTTCCTTTCTCGTCCTCTTCCATTCCGGGAAGGCATCAACCGCCACGATGCAGTCGTAACACAACAGAAATGCAGTTGAGGTGCCCCAGAATGGAAGAGGGTGAGAAAGGAAAGTAAGTACACAAATTTCCCTCTTCTCATCTCTTTCATTCCGGGGCACCACAAGTAGCAATGCGTGGGATGTCCCAAAGCAGTACCCTCAATAAGGGTGGGGCCATGCAAGACCAGATGACTGCGTCAACCTTACCAAGAACAACGGCACTGACACCTCAAGCTTAGACCACCGTCGGCAACACCTTATTACCCAGAGCGGCATTGGCAGATGCCCTGACATCAAGTCTGTAAAACTTGGTGAAAGCATGGAGAGATGACCAGGTCGCCGCCTTTCAGTCCTGTTCCTCCAACGCCTGGTATTGGAAAGCCCAAGACGCGGCAATCGCCCTGGTGGACTTGTGACCCGAAAGGGCGCCTTCTTCTCCTTGTAGATGTAAGCTTGTATGACTGCCCGCCTGACCCATCTGCTAAGAGGAAACCTGGCAGCCGCCAGGCACCTCTATGGCCCTTCCAGGATCACCAACAAAACATCCGTCTTATGTACCTTTCGAGTAGTGGGCAAGTAATACTTTAATACCCTGACCACATCGAGGACAATCCGGTGGAGGCACAGAACCTGCCAGCTGCGCAGGACAGTAGTGTGCACAGGGGTCCCTTGCCCTAGGTCAGGTGCTCTTAGCACATGGGACACACGGCACCACTCTCCATTAAAATACAAAACCCAGGGGCCTCTGATGCCTGAGATGTGATAAAACGTCTGCTCTAACTGCTTAAAGTGGACCAACACCCAGGATTTTCACTATCCTGGGTGTTGGTCTACTTCCGCGGGGCACCCCGATCGGGTGAAACCCCCCAGAAAGCCCCAAAAACTCACCTGACCCCGCTCCCACGTGACTTGCTCCACCAATCACCGCCGACGGACAAGGTGAGAGCGCCCGCCGCCTCTCGCGTGTCCCCCTTACAGGGAGCGTGCCCTGCTAGATGGATGCACGAGAGGCGGCGGCGGCCGGCGCATGCGCCGTTGGAATGAGGAACAGGTAGGATTTGCGGGCGTCCTGGGGGGTTTCACACAGTGGGGCACCCCCTATCGGGTTGCCCCGCAGGCAGGGAGCTGATCGGCCTGGGAATCTTAGATTCCCAGGCCGATCAGCGGTGGGTGTTGGTCCACTTTAACAATACAGCTGGGGCGCTGGTCCCCACACCCTCCTGCCTGTTGCCTACTGGTCAGACCTTCCTGCACAACCAGAAAAGCAACCTCCCTGCAGCTGAGATCAACCCACTGCCAAAGGATGCAGCAGTTTCCGGCCCCCATCCTGCAACCACATGAACAAATGTCAGATTCTGAAAGTAATCAGTACAAGGCAAGAGGCTTTTACCCCAGAGGAAGCCCTACCTGACTTTGGGGCAGCAGCCACGCTGATCTGATCCCCAGCCCAGGAACTGGGAGGCAGTGCAGGAGCTGCCAAGCGACAATCCGGGGATGCAGCAGGGACCTCGCAAATGTCTTCCACTGTAAAGCTCGAGTAGGCTGAAACCACACCCCCTGCCAGTAGGCACGGCCATCCTGCCCCCCCAAATGCTGGCAGCTGAGCTCTGAATGAGCTCAGACCAGCATGGCTGCCAGCAGTAGTAATCACAAACACACTGACACCTGGTAGCCCAGCCACCTAGGTCAGGCCCCACCCAGCAGCCATGAGGAAGGCAGACGCAGGGTGTCATGGGGGTAGAGGGACCGGGGGTTTGTGGGAAGCACACAGCAGGGCCACCACCTAGGGTCCAGAGATAAGTACCCTGCTGTATAGCAGGGTCCTAATCCTTAGGGCTCAGACCCAGTCAGACAAACCCCCGTGCACTTTCCTGGACCCATGTGTGCTCCCCTCACTCTGCTCGATCCCATGCTGTCAGTTTAGGAACAGACTTCAGGCATCTAACAGGGGTCCCCAGAAAGCTGCAGCTGGTGAGGGGCTGGGAAGCCGAAGTCCCTGCTCAGTCCTGTAACTAAAAAAAAAAAATCTTCACAGTCCCTTGCGACTGCAAGAAAAGAACTGAGAGATTGGTATGTCCCACTGTGTGAAACTCTTCCCTATCCAATGGTGCATGCACAGGTTCTCGTCCAGTAAGAGCAGTGCCTGCAGGGCTTCGCGAGCACAGTGTATGCATACCCGGCAGCACTGAACTGGCTGAGAGTGGGAGTGTACACAGCCAGACGATGAGGGTGCCAGGAAGCAGGAGCATCTCTATTCAGGAAGGCCAGCAGCCACATTCTTTTTTAATGACTGCCTGTGAGGTAACCAGAGGTGCCCCTATTTGCCTGCACAGAGGGTGGAGTAGTGGTACCCTTTAGTGCTGCAGCAGGTTGGCACAATAGGAGCTAAAATGGGTGGCGTGGAGCACCGAGCAACAATTTGATCTTTTTTCTTCTTCCTGAAGGTACCCCAGAGTCCAACATGGAGTGTTGAGCTTGAAGTGGAAGCGCAGGTTGGTAGTTGTTCATTAATACATCCCTAAATGCAATCAGAGACCTCTTCAGTTTTATTTTACACTTCCTTTATAGCAGGGTGTCTTAGCTCATTTGGCTGGCATGATTTAAAGGGACATTTCAGACAAAGGGTTAAATTAGCCCCCTTTCTGCTCACTCTATGCTAGCTGTCAGGGGGTGCATGTTCTATTCACCATTTTTTCTCTTATAAACTCAATCACATCTGCTGACTAACTGTACACAGTCCCTTCAGTGAATTACACTATCAGCATGCGCTTACACTTGCCTAGCTGCCCACAGGCTCAATCTATCAGCGTCCTGTGGGTTGAGTCCATCTGGTTCTGTGCCAATAGCCTGCCCTGCTGCCAGTCATGAGGGAGTCATGGGGCCCAGCTACCATTTCATCACTTTATGCACCTTTATAACGGACCAAAACCCACATTTTTAAATAAAACATTCCCTGAATTGATCCCCATATGAAGATTACCTTTTGCCATTGTTTAAGCAGTAAAGCTCTGCCCCCCCCCCCCCCCCCCCCATTAACTGACACACACACCAGTGGCAATGTCATTGCTGCGCCTGTGCAATGACTGATCTGCTATTTCACACAGAGGGACAAAAAATGGTGTTCAAGGATAATTCAAAAATATTCATTTCTAGTTCTAAACCTTGAGGGAGTATCAGTAGGGGCTTTGGCCAAATATTTCACAGGATGTGTTTTGTTCCACACAAATGGTTCTTTTCTCATGTGTATATTGGGTTCAGCTTTCTCATAATGCATTTTTCTTGAAATAGTTTGTTGATGAAAAGATCTAGTCTGAGAAAAGCACTCCACAGCTTTGCTGTATTTCAATTGAAATCAAAACATTTGACACCATAAAGAATTAGATGCAGAAACACTCAGCACTAAATAGTATCATTAAAACGATGGGTGCCTGAAGTCCAACACTCCGGAATTTTCTCTATCCTGTTTTAATCACAGGAATGCAACGTAGACCCAGAACTCATTGATCATCTAGAGCGCCTGGCACTTGTGGATTTTCGTAATCAGGAGGGAGTACAGCGCCTTCAGAGTGCAATCAGTTTTGCGAATCAGCTCCACAATGTAAATACAGATGGCATCGAGCCACTGGCATCAGTTTTGGAGGACAGGTAATGACTGTGAGAAGCTAGATTTACTGGGTTCTGCTTGTGATTGTAGGGGTTAGATGCCTCTTTTCTTCGATCCTGCTATTGTTGGTAATAGATGAGGGATTAAAGGGCATTTTGTTATTACTTATGAACAAGAAATTTACATCGACTCCCAATGTTTGTTCAAAAACTGTAGAACACATTTGCTTAATTTGCAGGGCACTCTATATAAGGAGCGACACGGTTACATCAGGCAATTGTACAGATGTTCTTCTCCTGAATGCCCACTCAGTGGTGGAGGAATATTTTGTTGCACCTCCAGGTAGGTTTGCATTCTACCAAACATTAAAAGCTTTGACCCATTTAGAAACTAAAGTGTACTAACAAGACTCAATATTTTGACAGGAAACATCCCCTTGCCACAGAAGGACAATGGTTATCCCTCACCGAGTGATATCAGCGTATAGTTAGCAGACCTGGACTGACAAAAGCAAAAGACTCAATACTTGGAAATCTCACTGTTTTATTAGGACAGCTACAGATGTTTATTTTAACTGAAACACTTTCATAATAAAAAGGAAAAAAAAAAAAACACATACAAACTTGATTGAGAAAAAGATTAAAAGTTATTTCAAATGATATTCTAACAAATTGATGGGGAACAGGCCTATATATAGGACAAATATTAACCTTCCCTTACGTTTGCCCTAATGTCATAACATTCCACTTTATACCCCCAGAGCTCATTCACTGCACACCTATGCAAGAACATCAGATCAGGCACTACTGTGTTGCCTTTAAGATGACAGAACATAAAACAAGTACATCTGATGCAAAGAGCACGCATCGGAGAAAAAAAAATAAAGTAGGGGCAGAAATGATAAAATGATGAAATCCATCAGTTGTGGAATGTAGGAGCAGGTGGTCTTTTAGAATTCAATTCAAAGAAAGTGTCCCTGCTTGGCAGCTTAGTACTGTCGGAAGGGGGAGGCGTAACGAGGAGAGCGACGACTTTGATAGGGAGAAGCATCACGGCCTCTAGAACGGGACCTGGATCGCGAGTAGCTGGTGTTTCTTTCTGCCATGACACGAATGTAAGAGGTCTCACCCTATAGAAGAAGAAAAAAGGGGTTAGCCGAACTGTGCTACAGCAAGTACGAATTCACAGGAGCACACCAACCGCCTTACTTCATGTGACCGAAATTTAGTGTCGTCCAGTTTCCTCAAAGCATATTCCATGTCTTCTTTGCGAATGAACTCCACTATCCCCATGCCATCTTTGTGAACATCAGCATAACAGACATCACCAGCTTCTCTCATATGATCTTTCAGATCTTGCCAGCTCCCCGACGGAGGAAGGCCTGAAACAAGGCAAATTTGTAAAACACTGAAAACAAAATGGCACAGGAGCACATGCCATGCAAATTTAAAAATAGGATTTTCAGCTACCTTAAAGTTCCTCGCCAGGTAATAAAACTACACTTGCCTACCGGTCCCACAGAAGCCTCCCAATATGGTAGAGGTCTGGGGTTTAGTGCCGTCGGGCTCCAGCACCAACTGCACATTCTCTAGCCAGTCTGAGCATATCCCTACTACTGCTAATCACATGGAAGCAAGCCCCCTGACTGAATGGCAGCAGGGGTGTACCCCACCCTGAGTGTCTAGTGCTTATTTGTGCCATATGTGGTGGACGCTCATAAGCACACTCGGCTCTATGAGGGACCAAGCTGGCAGGTAAATATAAAAGGGGACCTCCAGTGACATGTTTATTAAGAGCAATGAGCAATTGCCACCATGCAGAACCTGCATGGCAGCAGGCATCTTGTTACACACATGAAGAAGCCGATTCTGAAACAGTCCCAGTCATAATAGCCTCATAGCTCTGTGTAATCACAGTGGGACACCAAAACCCAACAGTCAAAATCCTGGGTGTTGGTCCACTTTACTACTGAACGTTGAAAATACTATTTGGACAACCTAGCTTGTTTACCATCTATGGACACATCCTACTGTTGCAAAAATCTAATCAGGGCAGTGTGAAAATACTTCTGTATTCAAACACGTGGGACAAGCTTTCTATTCCCAATCAAAATATCAGCCTCTCACTGCCCACCAGTAAGGAATACCTACCTGTTTCTATGCCAAGACCTCTGTGGTCGACAACACCAAGAGAACAACATCTAACAGGAGGCAGCAGTCATGAGTGAGCCCCACCAGTGAGTGGTGCCCCATGGGAAAGCTACTGTCCATGCCCAAAGTTTCAACTTTGGAGTTGGGGGGAGTTAGTCTCTCCCCCAGGTTGAAAGTTTACTTTAGGTCCTATGTCTGGCATATGGTCGGGGCACATGAAACCTAATTGGTTGCTCTGGTCAGCTGAACTCCGCTTTAGACTAAGCTCGTAAGGGCAGGGCCCTCTTCTATTGTATCTTGTATTCAGAATATTCATGGCAAACTCAGTAACCCTGCATTTGTAGTAGTGTATGTACTGTATGTTTCTACCCTGTCTGTAATTACTACTTTGTACAGCACTACGGAAGATGGCGTTATATAAACAATACCAGATTAATAAGATTTAGCAGAGGAATGAGCACACTGATAAAAAGGTGGCTGCCTAAAGTGACTGATCTGTTTCCATTTCTATGCCTAAGGTCAGTGTGAAAATTTAAGTCGATCACTTCTGTGGATTTGTGCTAATAATCCAGCATTAGGCAAGGCAAGAGGTAACTAAAAGATACATTTACCTTATCACTGCTGATAAGCCTTGATTTGTGAAGTTGGCACAGTATCTGTACGGCTAGCTACAAACTTCTGTGCACAGAGGCACCTATTGTTTTCAATGGTAGCTGGAGGTAGACGCCACGCCCACCCACAGCACAGATTCCAGCACCACAAACAGGGTCCGCAGGAGACAGGTCGCCATGATATGGGATCTTCTAGTTGCCCCAACAATGGAGTAGCCCTTCAAATTCTCTGAGAGAATGCCTGCTATCTATTAGCTCCATGGCACCAAGTGGCTTACTTCTGGGTGCTGCCCCCACATCAACCAATGAATAGACAGGAATACTGGTAACCAGTAGATGTGGGTATGGATTACTGATGGAGATGCACAACAGCTGGACAATTTCACAACATACTATAGCAGGGGTACTCAATTACGGTCAGTGGAGGTCCACTTACCAGGGTCTGCCGTGGGATGAAGTTCGGGGGGGGGGTGTGTAAGAGTGCATGACTTCATGTGTAGAGTGCAAGCTCCTCAGCCAACCTGAGCAATGAGCTTTCCTGTCCCCCCACCCACCTGTCATTTACTTCCTGCTTCTCGCCCTTCTGTGTAGAGTGCAAGCTCTTCAGCTAACAACAGCTGACATGGGGTGGGGGGTGTAAGTAAGAGTGCATGTCAGCTGTTAGCTGAAGAGCTTGCACTCTACACAGAAGGGCGAGAAGCAGGAAGTAAATGACAGGTGGGTGGGGGGACAGGAAAGCTCATTGCTCAGGTTGGCTGAGGAGCTTGCACTCTACACATGAAGTAAATGGGGGACAGGAATCTCACCTCCTTGCACTTTCTCAGCAGCTCGATGAACTGGTCCCGGGTAATGGCCTCCTCGCCCCGGGCCAGCCGCTCCTCCAGCCAGCGCAGCAGTGTGCTCGGATGCCGGGCCTCCAGGTGTGTGCAGCGGGCTCTGCTTGCCGCCCGAAGCCTCCGCCAGCTCCGCGCTCTCGGCTTCTTCCTCCTCCCGCGCCTCTTCGTCTCCACTCCTCCCCCCGCCCGTCTACGAGGCCCGAGACGCTTCCACCTCCCCCCGGCCTGGCCACGCCCATGTGCCCACCCCCAGCACTGACAGCCCCGGCCGGCAATTGTCACCGGCACCGCCGGATCCCGGGCTGATGTGACAGCCCTGGGCAGCGGTCCGGATTCGGACCGCGGTCCGCCATTTGAGTACCCCTGTACTATAGTAATGGCATTACATTGGATGGCTGTGAATTCAGCATTGCTTCCTAACACACAATGGGTGTAGTAAACAGAAAAGAGGGCCAATTCAGCACCATCACTTTGTGAGAAAGTCCAATTCAGCATTACTTTTAGCTGTGCAAATTTATAAATGTGTAAGGCTAAAAATAGTGAAGAATTGCTGAAAAAGGAAAATATAAAACAAAATTCTCAAGAAACGTCAGAAAACATTCTTATGGTGCTGAATCAGCCCTAAGGTGTTTTGCAGTTTACCCAAGTTGACCAGACTGAATGTTCTGCTTTTGCAGTGGCAAACAATTTGTCCATTGAAGCCACAGGCTTTTGGACAACTAGGCCAGAAGGTGTAGCAATGTGCTGGTCTGGGTAGTGGCATCATAATATGTAGGCTGCTAAACAAGGCATTTGTATTGGATGGGGGAGCCTCCTTTCCTTACCACCTGAGCTTTAAAACATACCTATCCTGAAGACTGCAGTATGTTTCAAAACACACAAAAAAAAAAAAACTTGCTTTTCACTCATCAAGAGTTTAATCCATTAAACAGCATCCCAAACCAGGATGTCCTGCTGTGAGCATACTCATGGATGGCTGGGGGAGGGGGCATGGCAGGGACAGAGCCAATCAGTGAACCCAGCTCCATTCAGCTTCTCATTAGCAACTGAATGTCAGTGCGCCATCGGGCTGGACCTAGTGTCTTGCTTCTAGCTGGGGGTGTGCCTGTGCCTTGCACAGCTGGCCATGGGGAATCTAGGCAGCTAGGTGGGTTGAAGCGGCAATCGCCAAGTTTCACACAGTAGGGCATCCCAAATGCCCCATAGAGGGAATCGTCTTGCCCTGGATTCCTTTAGCAATGGGTTTTGGTCCAGATTAAGAACTGTAAGGTCTACAGAGTGGCGGGCCACTCACCCTCTAAGCCCAGTAGAGTCTTGATTCGGGATGCTTTGCGGCACTGCCCCATACTTACCATTTTAAAAATGACTAAAACCTCTTAGGTTTACAGCTCCTGCAGCCTTACAGGTAGGCATGGTCTGTGTAAGGCCAGGTCTCATTCTAAATACATGCCTCCATTATCAGAAGTTCCATGTGTACAGAGTCGCTGTTTGCATCAGAAGCCAGCGATACACAGGCCAGAACCAAAAAACACACCAGAAGTCTGGGTTGTGGCAACTTCCAACTCCCTTTTGGCCAAAAATGCCAGGGCAACAAAATGGGTGCAGATATTGTTTAAAGAAGCACTATCGCGAAAGAAAAGCCAATGATAAAATCCATATAAATATGCTGGATGGCGGGATAAGGGGCCAATAATACACTAAGCATCAAGAAAAACTCAGCCAGGCTTATTTATATTTTAATGGAATGAAGAGAAAATCAGGGGTGACAGGTTCTGTTATCCCTTATACAATAAATCTGTCACCCCCTGGATTTTATTCCTACCTTAAGAGAATAAACCACAAGCTTGGCGGGAGCTTTTAGTTTGATTGTAAAAGTGACCCTCATTAGCAGACATGTTTATATGGATTTCTCCCCAGACAGCCCATACAAATACACCTTTTCCCGGTTCTACAGCTCATGTGCAGGCTTGTGTCCATTCAGAGCAGTTTGCCAAGCATTAAATACGTAGAGCAAACGTCTTTACTGCAAACCGTAGCAAAAAGCATCTCAAGCAGCGGCCATGCGCCCTATCCTATCAGAATGGCTAGGGCTGCGACAGCCGGCGTTTACTTTGTGAGGGAGCCAGGAAGGTGACTTGTGGGAACCTAGGGTTATTGGACAGCGGTGCATCCCCGTTTACTATGCCACAAGGGAAGGCCAACAGCTGGCCTTGGAATCTTCTAGGACCCAGGGCCAGCACTGCTGGGTTTGGTTCCACTTTAAGTCAGGAAAAAAACCACCAATGGCCAGCCTGGAATCCAAAAAATTCAAGGGACAGCGGCTGGCATTCCTCTAGGGCATCCCAAATCAGAAGGCCCAATGACAATCATTCGGCAAGTAGCTCATTATTTTGAATGGGGAGCAAACTGTCACATCGCCCACAAAGTGTGGCCGCCCTGGTAATTCAGATAGGTTGGGACAGGCGCACGCACATACGGGCCCTCCACATAAAAGTCAATGAGAGTCGTTTGCCGGAGGAGGTAAACCCAGCAAAATGGCTCTCATTGACCGAGCGCCTGCACCATTGGAATGCAGCAGAGGAGAGTTGTTTGGGGAGGGGTGTTCACACAGCGAGGCTTCCCAATCGAGATGCCCCAAAGGGAACAGAACAAAGTACAGGAAAGTCCGAGTTTTGTTCTGCTTAAAATGTATAGAATGAAACTGCATGCGCCCCTGCTCCACTAAAGTATTTGCTTGTGCCTGAGCTTTAGCTGGTATCAAATCCCTAAAATGAAATCCCATGTGTAAGAAATGTGGGGTTGGGTGTTTTGTTTGCCCTTACCTAAGGTCCAGAGGATGAATTAGGAAAACTGCAGGGAGTACAGCTAAGCTCATCCTGCCACCATACATAGAAGGGATGCAACATGTGTATTGTGTATGTAGCTGGACAAAGGTGAACTAATGCAAACAACCCCAGACATCTTGGATGTTTGTTTAAAGGCTTTAACATGCAAAGGTTTAACATGCAGTAGATGCAGGTAGGATGATTTTTAATGTGAGCAATCTGTATGTACAGGGTGTGGGAAACATACAAGATAGACTTTTATTCAGAGTGAAGGACCGCTTTAAAAGTGGTCCAAGAGCCAGAATTTTTACAGGTTATGGTATGTCCTCCTAGGGCACCCTGGCTTAAGCCATGGACAGCCAGTTGCGGCTGCCGTAAGACTTCTGGCCAAACCAAGGGCATTCCAGTTTGTGATGCCAGGGAGAGAGAATCTGTCTACGAGACTCCATTTTAAGCAGACCAACACCCTGCCGGGTCGATATTCCCAGGCCGATCCGATCCTTCCCCGCGGGGCATCCAAAATCAGGACGGCCAGAAACCTTACCTTGATCCCGATCCAACGGTGCATGTGCGGGCCGCATCTCACGCCTCTCTCTAGCAGGGCGCGTGCCCGCGCCGTCCATTTGTGAACGGCCGACGAGTTCCCTGATAGAGGGAAGCGTGAGATGCCGCCACCAGTGTGGTCGGACGCTGCTTGGATGCGCATATCACAGCGGCTCCCAAGCGCGCTGATTGGACGAGTGGTCGCGCGTGCGCCCTAGGAGCGGGGTGAATTTTTACAAACGATCAGGGTTATACATAGCGGGGCACCCCCGATCGGGGTGCCCTGGGGAAGTAGACCAAGACCCAGGATAGTCAACATCCTGGGTGTTGGTCCACTTTAAAGTGGGTCAGAAGCACGTGGCACCATATGACCAGGGAAAGATATGTTTTACTTTCCCTGCAGGGTTTCATGAAGCGGGGGTACCCTAGGTTTTGTTTCACTTTGAATTACAGGCCAGGGAACTGTAAACCCAACATAAAGACCCTTAGCCAACTCATGGGCTTGATGCATTCACCTCCATATGGCCATTTGAAGTGGCTCTCCCATACACAGCACTAATACACTGCATAAGGCCATTTTGAACCGTGCTGGCATCCACAGCTCCCATTAAGACGGCATGTTCCCGCACACAGCTGCATGGATGCGGCTAAGTCCCGCAATAAGTGAGGGACTGTGGAAAAAGGTGCGGGCGAGGCACACAGTTGGGGTATGCCAGCCCTGGAGTTTTAGACTCCAAAGCATCAGTGGCAGTTGGTACACTTTGATATAAGGCAACCAGATGGCTAGCAAAATATTTTTAGAAAGACAAGATCACCAGAAAAACACAAGTGTGTCCAGTTGCCTTGATTTCCACAGATAAATGCAACCAGCAGTGGCTTGCAGCAGATGAGCAATGTTCCGACATTAGGGGGGTGAGCAAGGCAAACACTGAAAATGATGATTGAGGGGTGGTTCCTGTCGTGTGGAAGCAGCTAACGGCCACTATACTGATGGGGAGATACACACAATGGCCACCATTACCTGATACGAGGACCCGGAACTCCGAGCGCCGGGACGGGGGCCCGTTTCTCCCGCGAGGTCCGCCGCCTCCACCACCGCCGCCGCCATAGTTGCCCCCAGGGCCCCTGCTGGATCGGGGGAACTCCACACGTAACCGAGAGGAGCCAAACTCGTAACCATTGCGGCCGAACACGGCGTCCTCGGCATCCCTGAGGGGAGACAAGAGAAAGGTAAGAGGCCGCTCCCCTCCCCCACCGCGCTCCCTCGTGCCCGCTCCTGACAAAGACAGGCCCTCATCCCCCACCTCCGGGCCTCCGCCCGCCCGCCATCACCCGCCAGCCTGCCTCACCTCGGGTCCTGGAAGCTGATGAAGGCGAAAGGGGCCGCGTTACTGCCGCCGCGGTTTTTCAATTCGATGGCGCGGATGCGTCCGTAGCGATGAAAGAGCTCCTCCAGCTCCTTCTCTCGGATGTCGGAGGGCAGGTTCCCCACATAGATGCGCCCGTCCCCGGAGCCCCGACCGCCGTCCCGATCCCATCCAGCCATCTTCACGCTTCCTCTGACCGGCCGCGCACAGCACGGCGGGAGAGCACCGGAAGTATCTAAGAGCGGAAGTGGCGGTGAGAACGTAAGTGAGGGGGGTGGCCGCGAGAGAGAGAGCGCGCTGAGAGCGGATGAGCTCCTTGCTCGGCGCCAATCGGCTTATGACGTCACCGGATCTGTAAGTGGCTTCTGCGGGCACCTATATGCTACGCGAGGAGCTGAGCGACGGAAGTATGTCACAGTGGTGTAGCCGCCAGGGGGCGTGCTGACGAGATTGGCGCCAAAACTCTCTGGTCACGTACAGGATTTCAATGCTCCATTCAGGCGTCTTTATTGTGTCTCGGCGGCCACGAGGACGTTGGCAACCATCATTATCTAGTGAACATGGTACCTCATTGGTCTCTGAGGAACGGAAACAATTGAACTAAAAATCTTTTAAAATGCAAAGGCTTGCACGTCACAAGGCTTAATTATTATTTCATACCTATCAACTTTTCAGGACGTGGGTCATTTGTTAAATTATGCCACGCCCCTTATTGGTCGATGGATGTGAGATAGGGTTTTACAATTAAAACAATAGAAATACTATAATATAAATAGGCAAATTAATCATTTATTGCTGTAGCTCTGAATGTTTCACCTCAAAGAGGGACAAATGAGAACAAGGGGGCAGGGGGACAATGGTTCAAAAGAGGGACAGTCCCTCCAAATCAGGGACACTTGGGAGGTATGCTATTTGTGATAAAGAAAACCTGATTGGCAAGTTCACCAGGTGGCTCACACAAAGACAGAACTAAAAAAAGATCCCCAACCCCCACCACAGCAGTTATGTCAGGGCCTGGCATGGCCATGTAACATTCACTGAAGACAGGGCCCTATGGCACACCTGCATATATGTGTCCTGTCTCCTTGCTGCCCTGAAGTGTCCTTACTTTTCTGGTCCCCAGTCATTGGTGGATGAGGTGGTGGTGGCAAAGAGGCAGCCAGTATCAGGAGGTGGTGACAAATAGGTACCCACCATCAGGAGGTGGTGGCAAAAAAGCAATCATCATCAGGAGGCGGTGACAAAGAGGTACCCAGTATCAGGAAGTGGTGGCAAAGAAGCACCCAGCATCAGCAGGTAGTGGCAACAAGGCACCCAGCATCAGGAGGTGGTGACAAATAGGTGCCCAGCATCAGCAAGTGGTGGCATTGAGGCACCCGGCATCAGGAGGTGGTAATTGAGAGGCTCCCATCATCTTTAGGTGGTGGCAAAGAGTCACCCAGCATCAGGAGGTGGTGGCATTGAGGCACCCGGCATCAGGAGGTGGTAATGGAGAGGCTCCTGTCCTCTTATTTGGTAGCAGAGAGGCACACAGCATCAGTAGGTGATAATGGAGAGGCTCCTGTCGTGGTAGCAGAGAGGCACCCGGCATCAGTAGGTGATAATGGAGAGGCTCCTGTCATCTTTAGGTGGTGGCAGAGAGGCACACAGCATCAGTAGGTGGTAATGGAGAGGCTCCTGTCATGTTATGTGGTAGCAGAGAGGCACCCGGCATCAGTAGGTGGTAATGGAGAGACTCCTGTCATGTGGTAGCAGAGAGGCACCCGGCATCAGTAGGTGGTAATGGAGAGGCTCCTGTCATGTTATGTGGTAGCAGAGAGGCACCTGGCATCAGTAGGTATAATGGAGAGACTCCTGTCATCTTATGTGGTAGCAGAGAGGCACCCGGCATCAGTAGGTGGTAATGGAGAGGCTCCTGTCATGTGGTAGCAGAGAGGCACCCGGCATCAGTAGGTGGTAATGGAGAGGCTCCTGTCATGTGGTAGCAGAGAGGCACCCGGCATCAGTAGGTGGTAATGGAGAGGCTCCTGTCATGTGGTAGCAGAGAGGCACCCGGCATCAGTAGGTGGTAATGGAGAGGCTCCTGTCATGTTATGTGGTAGCAGAGAGGCACCCGGCATCAGTAGGTATAATGGAGAGACTCCTGTCATGTGGTAGCAGAGAGGCACCCGGCATCAGTAGGTGGTAATGGAGAGGCTCCTGTCATGTGGTAGCAGAGAGGCACCCGGCATCAGTAGGTGGTAATGGAGAGGCTCCTGTCATGTTATGTGGTAGCAGAGAGGCACCCGGCATCAGTAGGTATAATGGAGAGACTCCTGTCATGTGGTAGCAGAGAGGCACCCGGCATCAGTAGGTGATAATGGAGAGGCTCCTGTCATGTGGTAGCAGAGAGGCACCTGGCATCAGGTATAATGGAGAGGCTCCTGTCATCTTATGTGGTAGCAGAGAGGCACCCGGCATCAGTAGGTGATAATGGAGAGGCTCCTGTCATCTTTAGGTGGTGGCAGGGAGGCACCCAGTATCAATAGGTGCTGATAGAGAGGCAAAAACACAAATCACTGATTTAGAGCATTATATATGAAATGCGGTCATTTAACACCACTTTGCTGGCATAGTGCCATTTTTTGAGCGCCAGCGCCACTATTTTGACCAGAGTGGCGCTGGAAGTCACAATGTCTGATGATAATTTGCTTTGTTGCAATCTTAACCCATCTTAACCTACAGTGGCAATATAAACGGGCGCAGCTTAAACAAGAGCGCCTGGCGCTGTGACCTTTATGCTCTAGTGATAAATTAGACACAAGCTGGTGGTCATATCGTCGCTGCCTGATTTTTGTTTGTTAAATCAGGTGCCGCTGGGGCTAAACATTGGTGCCAAGTGGTGCACATGTGCTTGATAAATCAGGTTCTCCACATAAGCATTAGGGTCATAAAGAAATTCACTCTTCTAATTGGATGCAAATGTGAAAAAGAGAACACAGGTAAACCATTTAAATGATATTTCCAAGTACTACTGAGGTTAACGTGGTGGTTAAAGCAGTGTCTACTGTGTGGATTTCCTGTTATCTTATCCACAAATCTTACAACAAACCAGTTCATTATATGCTGAAGCAACAGCACATTTATTTTCATACAAATAGTTATTATTTTTACACTGTACACAAAGGAACATTACACATATATATGTTCATAGATTATGTAACAATAACAAGTTTATCTTTCATAGTTACATCATACAATGTGTGTCTGCACTACACACATGTATCCCAGTTTAGCAGTTTAGCTTCAGGGGGTAAAATCTGCACATAATAATACAATGTTTAGTAAACAGGCTTCACAAAAGACCAAACTGAACAAACACAATTTACATACTTTGCTTAGTAGTCTGTTTAAACTGGACCTTCACCCTGAATAAGAGCCTATCTTATATGTTACCCCCCCCCCCCCCCACCCTGTACATACAGATTGCCCACATTAAAAATGATCCTTGCTGATCCGAGAGCTGCATGCCCCTCATGTTCTGTGCCCCCTGCCCAATCCCTCCTCCCCTTCTTCCTTGCCCTTCCCCTCTCACCCATCCCCCTCCTCCCCTCTCACCCCTCTTCCCCTCTTACTCTTCTCCTTCCTTTCACAAAGTCCTTCGTTCATCTCGTCTACCCCCTTTGCTTTACTTCCCTCTACCCATCTATACTCACCCTCGTTCTTTATCTCTATCTGTTCAGTTTTGGAAAAACGGGGAGCGGGGAGCGGAGGGCGGTGGGACACGATCTCAAGCCTGTCTACAGGTGGTGGACGGGCATTGGACTAACATATTGGTGTCAAATGTCATGGTGAAAGCTTCAAACAGTATGTCTGTATTACGCAAGAGACTTGGCTACCATGTTTAATTGTTAAATGAGATCTGTCTTGCCGTTTCTGCTCTTCTCAATAAAGATTTATTGTTTAAAAAAAAAAAAATGATCCTTGCTGCATCCACTGCATTTTCTGAGCTTTTAAACAACCAAGTTGGCGGCCCATGGAGTTTCAGGCTGCCTGCAAACAGGAAGTGTCTTCTGACTGTGCCACTCTGCATTCTGGGATTGCTGACCTGTTCCTGACCCCAGCTCTGCTCTGTCTGTGCAAAGTACAGCTATAACCCGCCCGGCCTGTACTTTTGACCCCTCACCACATGACCCCTCTCCTCAGTATGTGATGCTTCTGACGCCCGTATCCTAGAGTGCTGAACAGAGTTGCAGGCCAGTGGGAAAAAGAATAAAAAGTAAGTGATTAAAAACCTTAAATATATTAATTTTAGATGCTGGGGAATCATTTTTTAAGGGTTTGGGATTTTCATTAAATGACTCCGAAGGTCCGCTTTAACAATTCTATCACTCAACTCCATCCCCACATTGATCACATAAGTAATTGCATATATTTTCTGATGAATATTCTTAATATCTAGAGTACACCCAATAAAAAACTTTTTTTATTATTTATTTATAATTCATTTAATTATGGCTAATAATATTAGTTTACAAACCAAATAAGATTACTTTTTGTTCAATTTACTCTTTTTATTTTTGTTATAATAAGTTGCACTTCAACATCAGTCAAACACTTTCCATCTTAGTGGTTTGGTCTTCACTAATCTACAGCAATTGTTAGCGACATGATTTGGGGCCAGATGTATGGAGGCAGCGGCCCAACGTAACACAGCGCTGCCACTGCACGCATCTAACATGGCGGCGGCCATGGTTGTTGGACGAATGCGGTGGCAGCGTTGTGTTTCGTCAGGCTGCTGCTTTCATACTTCTGGCCCTAGATTATCTCCCCAACAAGGGGAACCAGGAGAGCCCTGCCAATGCCCTGGGAGGCTCAGAACAGGAACTAGCTCCATGTGATCCGCAGGTAAGATTAAACCTCAAGCTAAATGATTCTGAATATGCTTAGAATGGGTGTTAAAAGTACTGTTTTTTTAAGTGTTTTTTTTAGGTAACCCCTTCAGTGCTAAGGAAGGGTGGCAGGGCAGGGATGACTTTCAAAACGACAGTCTTGCTGGACTGGTGAAGAGGATTGTGAATATCAGCTACAGGATCATTTCAGCAAAGTCTAAATGCACCTAGGTAAGGTAGGAAATCCTGCAGGAGCACGTTCTACTCTGCAGCTTTGTTTACCACGATTTTCGCTATGGCCATGGTGGATACTGTACCATATCCAGATGATTTGCTAGTAAGAGCCTCTTTTCAGAGTTGAATTCAGAGTTCATCAATCATATATCCTTTCATCAGTGCACTCAAATTTTCAATTGGGATCCACTTTAAGTGTAAGACACCTTATTACACGACCAGTGATTTATGCTCTGGTTTTGGTAATAGTGCCTAGAAACTATTCTAACCTGCAGGAGCCTCCAGTGTATTAAAGGTAAAACTTCTTACCATACATAATACGGGGCTTGACCAGGCTTCTGTTATACCACCCTCCTTGTGCTTTGTAACATGGAGGTCTCCTGAGGCCACTGCTCTGATTCAGTGCTCTGCATAATCCTCCTCCGGGTTAGGCAGCTTTTCCCTCCTACATTTTTTATGGTATGTAGAGATAGTCAACCTAGCCATGGATCAAATCTAATGACTGCCATACCATCTGAATTAAAGCGGTCCTTCACTCTGAATAAGAGTCTATCTTATATGTTTCCCACACCCTGTACATACAGATTGTCCACATTAAAAATCATCCTACCTGCATCTACTGCATGTTATGAGCCTTTAAACATCCAAGATGGCAGCTTATGGAAGCCGCCATCTTATCAGGCAGCCTGCAAACAGGAAGTGCCTCCTGACTGTGCTGCTCTGCATTATGGGACTGCTGACCTTTACCTGACCCCAGCTCTGTTCTGTCTGAGCAAAGCACAGCTATAACCCTCCCCCCTGTACCTTATCCCACTCTCCTCTCCTCAGTAAGTGTGATGCTTCTGAGTCAAGATGGCGGCGCCCGTATCCTAAAGTCCTGAACAGAGTTGCAGCCCAGTGGGGGAAAGAATAATAAGTTAGTGACTAAAAACGTAAAATATATTAATTTTAGATGCTGGGGAACCGTTTTCTTAGAGTTTGGGCTTTTCATTAAATCACGCTGAAGGTCCGGTTTAACTTCCATAAGGGCTTATCTAAAACCGCAGTTTACAGTACCTAGCTTTGGGGGACTTGCTGGTGAGGTCTCAGAATTAAGGTGCCTTTTGGCTGTGGCCATCTGCACCATGCTCATTAATAGAAAGACGTCCTTAGCAAAGGTTTACCATAGGGCCTACGTGGTGGTGGTGTGAGCAGGTCAGGGTTTCCAATAACAGGGTCCAATAGCAAAAGTTAGAGCGGGCCCGCCCAAAAAAAGACCTAAACTAGGGACTGCAGCCTTGATTTGTGAGTAGACCAGACTTGCACTGGCTCTCCAGGTTACCCGGGAATCCCCTGGTGGGCCCCTGAACTTTGGGGCCCCCTTCCCCAAAAGGGATGGTTTAGTATGTGATAGCAAATACTGTGCTCTATATTTTTCTAGGATAGAATCAGTAGGTAATGCCGAATATCACTGTTCATGGCAAGAGAACATGCAAAGTACAGTTAGGTTTAATGTCTGTGTAGGTGAGCCCTAAAAATAAGAAAGTAATATTTGCATGCAACTGTGAGATGGGCACCCAGAGTCCATTTCCCTGATGGGCCCCAGTTACCCAAGTCTGACAATGTCAGAGATTGTGGTCTGGAGTTCCCGATAGTGCTGGTATGCTGGTGGGGTCTGGGTTGATGGGGCCTGGTGAGGTCTGTTTCTTCCTGGGGTGCTTGTTTCCCCAATGTGTTCTGGGGGGAACCAATGCGCTTGCGCTCCTTGGACATTGCGCCAACGCTGCATGCTCTTGTGTTCCCAGTCTGATGCTGTTGCGAGAGGTGATGTAAGGCAGGGGAGGCAGCTTGCATTAGAGACCTCTCCTGCCACAGGGCCGGTAGCAGTTGCCTTCCCTGCCTCTATGGTATGCACCCCATGGTATGCACCCCACAGGTCCAGCAAGACGGGGGGATTCCACCATCTGCAGAGGGCCCTGCCTCTCCCTTCAAATGACAGGATGAGACGTGGAGCAGCTAAGGACTCTCCGGACATGGCAGGGAAAGGTAAGCCCCCCCGCATTTAGAACAGTGGCAAATTTAGAGGGGTGGGCAGGGGAGGAAAGGATGGCCAAACTTAGGGGTACCCATCAGGGGCTTAACTATAGGGGGGTTGGACTGCTCCGGGGCTCAGTAGGTTAAGGGGGTCCCATCATTGTCACTCCTTCACCTTACTTATCATATTGGTGCTCACTTGGCATTGTTTAGAGAAAGGATGCATTATTTGTTTCTGCTGTTTCAGTCATAAAACTGACCAAAACCTAGACGCTAGACCCAGACCTAGATGCTCGCTGCCGACATGTGCTGCTGGGATTCCATTCAGCTTCTCCAGCACATTAATATGGGCGGTCAGAAAAGCTGAGGGGACGATAATCGCATGGGCTGCGGACTTGAGGAAAGGTAAAAACAGTGGGTGATCTGGGGGGTTTCACACAGCGGGGAATCCCAAACTGGGATCAAAACCTGGGATAGTGAAAATCACGGGTTTGGGTCCAATTAAAGTTGTCTAGCTGCATCCAATAAGTTACAAGAAGCAAAAAAGTAGTGGGGTGTCTTGTCACTGAACCCCACCACTTTCCCCACCTATTGAGGTCCCCCACTGTCGGGAGGAGGGGAAGAAAGGATAGACACACATCACTTTGGGGCCCATGTCGCTCCCTAGCTCCACCATTTTCTCAACCCTCGGGGGGCCCCAATCCATGCAGGCTATAGCACCTGGCTGGGTCCCACATAACCTAGAATCTGGTGGGGAAAGTGGTGCGGCCCGGCGGGATGATATGGGCCCCAAAGTAAAGGCTAGCCCCCCCATAACCTAGAATCTATTGGGGAGTCCAGGGCCATGACATGGACCTCAAAAGAGGAAGGAATGTGTACACTGGCAAACTTCACCTTGGGGCCCATGTCATGCCCTCAGGCCCGACCACTTTCCCCTCCAGATTTTCGTTAATGGAGGGCACAGACTTTACTTCAGGCACCGTCACTTTCCCCACCAGAATCTAGGTTATGGGGGCCCAGCCTTTACTTTGGGGCCCATGTTATGACCTCGGGCCCCACCACTTTTACCACCAAATTCTTGGTTATGGGGGGCCCAGCCAGGTGCTATAGCCTGTATGGTTTTGGCACCTCTCATTACCTTTTTGTGATGTCTGGGCCCTATGTAAGGCATGACCAAACATCCCACAAACATTGGGCCCAGCCATCAAATGAAGGTTTTGTGGCTTTCATTCTGTTATCCCATGTAAATTGCGTTATCTTGATGGGCATCATAGTGTTGCACAGCATGAGGGCAGACAGTGCGACAGCCATAGGAATAAGAAACAGGTAAGGAATACTGAAAAAATTGAGGGGGCTCCCCTTGCGGCTTGCAATCTAAAGGGTAAGGTGGAGGCCTATCTGAATGGCTGGGCATGGGAGAACGCACATCCCAAAATGCAGGGACGCAGCGTCATTGTTTACATTGGCAAGGAAGCCCTGGAAGCAGGTGGGTGTTACGACTCCCTGGGGGGTTCACACAGCGGGGCATCCCAATCTGGGATGTCCCAGGGGAAGGCTAGCGGTTGGCACTGGAATCTTTTAAATTCCCGGACTGTGACTCTTGGGTTTTGGTTTGCTGTAATAAACATTGCAGAAACATATTTACAGCTTGCACTAAAGTTCATTACATTTGCTACCCTAACAGGTTAGGTTAGAACCCTGCTGAAAGAGCCTTGACATGGGGCAGGCTTAAAAATCTTTTGATCTAAGTTTTTTTTTTTAACATGACAAAAAAATAATGTATTTATACATTTGTGTAGGATCAAAATTGAGGGTGGGGGGTTCAGACATTGTGGCTGTATGTGGCAGCCTTGCACCTGTGGTTGACAGGTTCACTAAAACAGCCTTCATTAGTGCTAATTGGCAGAGGAAGGGGCAGGGGCTTACATAGGTTTCATAGGGTCCCAGAGCAAAAGACATAGTGGGCCCATCCCAGTTAAATTACCTGCAATGAAATGCAGGAACTGCGGCCTTGGTTTGTGAGTAGACCAGGCTTGGACTGGCCCACCAGGTTACCAGGGAATCCCCCGGTGGGCCACTGGACTAATGTCCAAAGGGGTGGTGCAAATACTGTGCTGTCCATTTTTCTGTGATAGAAGCAATATGTCTTGCTGGATGTCCCTGTACTATGGCAGGAGAGCACTGACACACAATACAAATAGGTTTAATATCTGTGTGCATGAGCCCTAAAAAAGGCCAGTAATATTTACATGTAACTGTATCCTACTGAGTCCGTGCTGTTGGCCCCCAGACACCCCATTGCCCCATTCAGAGACTGTGGTTTGATTGAAGTTCTAGGTATTGTTGGTGTGCTGTGGGGCCTGGATTTGAGGGCCCCATGAAGTCAGTTTCTTCCTGGGAATCCAATTTCTTTGAGTGGGAGGAAACAATGCACTGGCATCTTCATTCCGCCCTGCAGAACTTACAGCGCTTCTTGTAGACTCCGCGCCATCACTGCATACTGCTGTGACCCCAGTCTGATGGTGTTGCCACAGGTGCTGTAAGGCAGGGGAAGGTCGCTTGCATTAGGGCCCCTTCTGCCACGGGCTCTGTAGCAGCTGCCTCCCTTGCCTCTATGGTATGTATGCCCATGGCTGGTAGTAAGTTCACTAAACCAGCCTTCTTTAGAGCTACTTGGCAGAGGAAGTGGCAAGGGCGTACATAGTTTTCATAGGGCCCCAGAGCAAAAGTCAGAGTGGCCCCCCAAAAGAAAATCTAGCTCCCAGAATTAAATCACCTGCAATGAGGTGCAGGAACTGCAGCCTTGGTTTGTGAGTAGATCAATCAGTCAGAGACCTGACTTGGACTGGCTTCTATAGTATGTACGCCCATGTGAAGGGGTGAGCCTATACTTACAATCTCTGCTTGTTGGAAGGAAATGTGATTGGACAAAGGTTCCCAACCTTTTGCTTAGCAGGATGTTTCTACTGATGCCCATAGATAGGATCATCCGCTTATTATACCTGCTATAAAAACCTTACCAGCAGCCCCTGCAAAATCCTTGTGCATTTCCAATGTCAGCTTGTAATGCTGTGTTGGCGTTTGTGTGTCTATTTTTAAGAGTCTCAGCATGTCTTTAATGTACCACGCTTTGCAAGTGCTGAGGATTAAAATGCAACTATTTTTTTTATTCTTAGCTGCAACCTCCTCACCAGTAAGGTAACATGAAAAAGTTGTCCATGCCACAGTCCCTTCTCCCTCAGTAGATTATTCTGATACCACCTCTATAGTAAGGAGACAATGCTGTGACTCATTAAAGGTTGTGCATGTTTCTGCCGCCCCCCTTCATCATTCTCCCAAAATGCGGGGGAAGCACTGCTGCCCACAGGCTGGCTGTGACAAAAGTCCCCATGAAAGGCTGCTTTCTCTAAACGCATGAGGGTTTGTGTTTAATAATGCAGAAGGCAGGGGAGAAATATCACACCAGTGTATCGCACAGAGAACTAGGAGAAGAAATGAGAAATCAGTGCTTAGTCTTATAGTCGGCCTATGCCTTATACACATAGCATGTATGCCCATGCACCTCATACTCACCTGTCACCCCCCCCCAAGCCAAGTGGCCGAGACTATGTAAAATAATCTTTAAAGTGGACTAAAACCCATAAATGAAGGAGCCACTGTTAGCCCTCCTCCTCAGAGCTCACAGCAGGGATATCGAGTGAGGGCCATGCTTGTGCTGTGGGCTCTTAGATCAAGGTAAATATCTGATGAACCATAGGGTGGTTTCACACTGGGGGGATGGGGACAAAGAGGGGAGGTAGGGCTGTATTTATAGGGTTTGGTTCATTATAAAGGACCAGAAAAGACAAAACCTCATAGTTTTGCTGGGTGCATCAGTGTTATTTTGGAGCTGTTGGCTCCAGTCTGGCCCCCAGCACACATACGAGAGTCCATCATAAAATGCATATTGATGGGCATGTGGACAATCAATAAACAAGCCTCTCTCTCTCTAAACTTGCAGCATAGACACACATCATGGCCACTTAAAGCACTTTGTGGGATTGACCCTGTGGATGGGAACAATGGCATTCCATGTGTTTTCTCTTTGTTACTGGTGGATATGTGTTCAGAATCAGACTTTAATCACACCGCGTCTGGCGCTCTATGCTATAGCGACCAGATTTAAAGCGCCGACGCTGTGTGTGTAGTTTTTTTCTTAAATATGGTGTTGAGTGCCGGGGGCCGGTGGCACTGAGCTGGCGCTACCTCTCATTCGCTGTGGTGTGGCGTGGCGTGGTAGAGCGCCCAATACACATCACATTCATCAATGCCGGCCAGGTTACTACAATGCTAGGTTACAGCGCCTGATACCCGCTCTAAGTGCCGCTATACAGGCGCTCATCTGGCAATACGGCAGGCGGCTCTCGTTGTTTACACTGTTTTCTATTCAGAAAGGCTGGGGTGTGAGCGCACACTGCCACATCTCCCTCATCCCCTGGCCATGCGCACTCTCCCGCCCAGCCTATCTGAATGGAAAACAATGAGAGCCGCCTGCTGAATGACAGTCACATGCGGGCGGCTCTCATTGGACAAAAGCCTGTGCATGTACCGTACAGGTGAGCTTTAGGGGGATTTAACACAGTGGGATGCCCTGGGGGGCACAAAACTAAACCCGGGAAAGTCAAATTGACAGGTTTTGTTTCACTTTAAGACAGGTAAAAAATCCCCCCTACACACATTGCAGTACAGAACAGTACAGTATTGCTTTAGCCAAGTAAAGCAAAATTGAAAAAAATATACTTATTCCAAGTATGCATCACACCCTGCTCCAGAATGATTCATTACGTCTGGGTTATAGTCCACAAGGGGGCGCTTTACTGCAGAGATGGCATAAAAGAGGCCCCTCCCGGCCCCAGTTTAGTCTCTGCAGTCGGCATCGACAGTCAAGATGATGGCTCTGTCTCTCCTTACAGGTAAGCCGGGTAGCACCCGGCCCCCCTTTTGTCCTATTTCCACCCGGGCCATTTTAAAATGCCTCCCAGCTACGGCTGCATGGTCCGGGTGAGGGTAGGTAGCACCTATTAGAGGTGGTTTTCACAGTGTAGCTAGACTTCACCGCAAATCCCCCACCAAAGGGTAGGCGGTTTTCAGGTTGGTGATCCTGATATGGGATGCCCTGTCCGTTTTTACTGCCCTCATTACATAGACCCGAATGTAACCATGGGCTTTCCCTCTGCCTCCCTGTTCCCGGTTAGTGGAGGGGGGTATTCAGTCTGCTATTGTATTTATATGTATGTTTTTACTTGTGTATGTGTGTGAGTGTTTTGTGACTGATACGCGCGCTGGCAGCTACCAGCACGCTCTCCTCCTGTCTTCCATCGGTTCCCTCTGTTTGATCGGCCCGTGCATACGCTCTACGGCGGGCCGGTGACGTCATGGCCGGCTCCCAGCCTAATGGCTGGGGAGCGCGGCCTGTTAGCTTGTTCCCGTGCTTTGGAGGGGGCGGGGCCTAGCGCTCGGCGCGCTCAGCAGTGGCCCGCCCCCGTCCTCCTCTCTTCCTGCCCTCCGTCCGGACGCCATTTTGCGATCCCTGTCGGTTCCGTGAGTGCCTATGCGGGCTTCCCTTTAGTATTTCATGTTTGTCTGCTAGCTGATTGGGACTCTGCGGGCAGTGTATGTGTATATATATATATATTATATATATATAATTACTATTATGGGTATGCACGCTGGGGTTTTTTACTCATGTGAGTTTTCCCATTATGTCTTCCAGGGGGACAACCCAAATTTGAGGTTTCTCCCGGTCCTGTGGCCCATCCTAAAAACATTAAGGGGGATCTTTAATTTTATTCTATAAAATCCTCCCACTAACGGACATTTAAGGGGGCATCCCGGGTAGCTGATTAGCGTAATTCCCGTTGGTCATTGCGACTACCTAAAATCACCATATGGAGGCTCCCCAGGATACTGTGCTCGGGGTACCCTCGGGGCAATCCCGGCTGTGTGTGGTGTTTGGGGCATCCCTTGCGAGCGATAATGTGCAGATTTGTGTACCATGTGCGCAGCAGGCGATTGCGCGGCAATCTGGGCCCCGTGCGGCTGGGTCAGCTCCGCTGGTCTCATCCCCCACACCTCGAGCCTGGTTATGACCCCTAGTGACGCTAGACTGGCCAACATTGAGAGAATGATTGCTAGTTCTGCAGCCAGGAAGGCTCCAGCTAAAAGATGGCACATTGCGCCCGCTGCGCCGGCCTTTGCCTCTGATTATGTTGATTTTCTTGATTTGTCTGACTATACCCCGCTTGAGGAGGGGGAATTATTCTCAGACTCCGATTTCTCTGATGATCAGCAGTACCTTGGCGCAGATGCCGGTACAGAGCGTGGGGACGCGGACGACACCCATAGGCTGCTTACCGAAATATTTGAGGTAGTTGCCATTTCCCCCCCTGCGGCGGCGCCTAAGCAGCAGGGGGAATTGTTTGGTACCGTTAAGCCACGGTTGGAATTCCCAGATCAGACACATTTTAACAAGCTGATTCTTAAGGAATGGAAGAAGCCTAGCAGGCTTCCCGGTATCCCTAAGGGGTGGGATAGGAGGTATCCCTTTTCCGCTGACACGGTCAAACGTTGGTCAACTCCCCCCGAGGTGGATGCCCCCGTCCTGGGGTTGTCCAATACGTCCGTCGTGCATTCTCCTGATTCCACTACCTTGAAGGATGGTGAGGACCGACGTATTGACCAACTGGCCTCCCATGCTTTTGCTTGTACGGGTTCGGCCTTGCGCCCGGTGTGTGCTTCTGCTATCACAGCCGTGGCTATTATGACCTTGATCAGGGGCATTCTGGATGGCTCCCATGAGGATCTTTCTAGTGCTTTGGGAGCCCTGTCGCAATGTGAGTTCTTCATCACTTACGTCTTATCTGCCTTAGATGACATCATTCGAATGTGTAGCAGGACCTCGGCATTGGTAGTCTCTATCCGCCGTTCGGTCTGGTTGCGCCAGTGGGCAGCTGACAATGCTGCTAAAAAGGCACTCACGGGGCTTCCCTTTCAGGGTTTGCGCCTGTTTGGGGATCGTTTGGACCTTTTTGCTAAGGGAGGTAAGTTGCCCCAACACAAAAAGCAGGACAGGCAAGGGGGTATTCTTTGCTGGACAAAGGGGAGATTTCTGGGGCAAGGGCAGAGGCCGTGCCCGACCCGAGTCCTCCTGGGGTGCCAAACCCAAATCCACTGCCAAGCCTGCTCAGCAATGAGGGGGCGCCCTCACCCTTGCGGGTGGGGGGACGACTGCGGCTCTTCGCTCGGGTCTGGGCCAAACAGACAAATGGATCCTGGAGGTTGTCTCCTCCGGGAACAAGCTGTAGTTCGCGGACTGGCCTCCTCACAGATTCCTCAGATCTCGGGTTCCTACGGACCCTCGGGCGGCGCAGGGACTGTTGTTGGCGGTGCAAAACCTTCGGGCCATGGGGGTCGTTCGTCAGGTTCCCCCCAGAGAGAGAGGTCAGTGTAACTATTTCAATTGGTTCATCAGACCCAGACGGTTTCGCATGGAGACACTGCGCTCCGCTGTCTGCTCCCTGCGCCCGGGGGACTTTATGACCTCCATAGACATCAAAGACGCTTACCTTCATGTGCCGGTCTTTCCAGGACACCAGCGGTTCCTCAGGTTTGCGGTAGGGGAACATCACTACCAATTTGTGGCTCTACCCTTTGGGCTCACCTCTGCACCCAGGGTGTTCACCAAGGTACTGACGGGTGAGATGGCACTTCTCAGAGCCCAGGGCATTCGCATTCTTCCTTATCTGGACGACCTTCTCATTACGTCTCCTTCACTCCATCAGGCGGAGTTGGACACCCAGACGGTTTTGGCGACACTGGAGAGGTTCGGGTGGGCAATCAATTACCCCAAGTCCTCACTCTCTCCGTCACAGGTGACTTCTTTCCTGGGCATGACGCTGGCTACCATTCAGGCCAGGATTTTCTTACCTCAGCAGAAGGTGGACACTCTTCAAGCGCTGATTCATCTCTTGCTGTCCAATCCTCATCCATCCATCCGGCAAGGGATGAGACTGGTGGGACAGATGGTGGCCTGCTTCGAGGCAGTTCCTTATGCTCAATTTCACATGAGACCCCTTCAGCTCCATCTCCTATCGGCCTGGGACAAGTGTCCTCTGTCTCTGGATCAAGCCTTTGTTCTGTCTCCTCTGGTACGGCGGTCCCTTCTGTGGTGGCTGGACCCGAAGAATCTTTTGGGGTGCAGATCATTTCTGACGCCCCGCTGGGAGACGGTCTGTCAGGCTGGGGGGGGGCTACTGGAGAGCCCATCAATTTCAGGGGCTGTGGGGCCCTCAGGAGGCACACGCCCCCATCAATGTTCTGGAGCTGAGGGCGGTTCGGTTGGTGCTGGCGCATCTGACGCCTCACCTTCAGGGCCTGCCGGTTCAGGTTGGCTCCGACAACAGGACTGCGGTCGCTTACATCAATCATCAGGGAGGGACTCGGAGGAAGAGTGCCCTCTGAGAGGTATCTTTGCTTCTGTCTTGGGCCGAGAGCAATGTTCCGTGCATTTCGGCGGTTTACATTCCGGGGGTGGAGAACATGGAAGCGGACTCTCTGAGCAGGGGGGGCCTCTCGCTGGGGGGGAATGGTCCCTCAGCAACAAGGTCTTCCTATCCCTCTGTCGCAGGTGGGGGCTGCCGGAAGTGGATCTTTTTGCCTCTCGCCACAATCACAAGCTCCCAGCATTTGTGTCACTGTCCCAGGATCCTCTGGCTCTGGCAGTGGATGCCATGTCTCTGTCCTGGCGGGGGTTCGGTCTCCTGTACCTCTTCCCTCCGTTTCCCCTTCTGGGCAAGGTCTTGCACAAGCTGATTCACAAAGGAGTGCCAGCTGTTTTGGTGGCCCCCAGGTGGCCAAGACAGGTGTGGTTCGCAGACGTCGTGCAGTTGGCGGTCAATCAGTACCCTCTGCCTCTGGTTCCGGATCTTCTCACTCAAGGACGTCTCTGTTAACCCAATTCACAAATGCTGGCTTTGACAGCGTGGCTGCTGAAACCTCCATCCTAAAGGAAAAGGGTCTGTCTGAGGCGGTTGTTCAGACTTTGGTTAAGGCTAGGAAGAAATCTTCCTCTAATATCTACTACAGGACCTGGCAGACCTACATTGACTGGTGTGAGGCTAGGGCCTTCCCTTGTCGGGTGTTTTCTATCCCTCGGATTCTGGAGTTCCTCCAACATGGTCTGGATATGGGTTTTCAGCTCAGCACTCTGAAAGGGCATGTTTCCGCCTTGGCGGTTTTCTTTCAGAGGTCTTTCGCTCTTCATCCTTTGGTCAAGACGCTCATGTGCGACCTCCACGCAAACCCATGTTACAGGTTTGGGATTTGAATTTGGTGTTGTCGGCCCTTCAGGGTCCTCCGTTTGAGCCTGTGCATGAGGCTGCACTGTCTATTCTCACCTGGAAAGTTGCCTTTCTGGTGGCTATCACTTCTGTCCGGCGTGTTTCTGAGTTGGCGGCTCTGTCCATTCAGGCCCCCTACTTTGAGAGACACCAGGACAAGGTGGTTTTTCGCTTTAAGCCAGACTTCTTGACTAAGGTTGTCTCTGCCTTTCATCTCAATCAGGACATTGTGCTTCCTTCCTTATGTCCTAATCCTAGTAACGACATGGAGAGGGCCCTGCACTCTCTGGATGTCGTCAGAAACTTGAAATACTTCCTGGTGGCTACAGCGCCTTTCAGGAAGACGGACGCCTTGTTTGTGGTGCCCTCTGGTCCTAAGAAGGGTTTGGCGCCCGTCAAGTCTACCATTAGCAAATGGATTCGTCAGGCTATTGTTAGGGCCTATTCTGCTAAAGGGAGGGATCCCCCTTTCCGGATCACTGCTCATTCTACTTGTGCTGTTGGGGCCTCTTGGGCTTTTCAGCACCAGGCCTCTGTTGAACAAGTTTGTAAGGCTGCCACTTGGTCTTCTGTTCATGCTTTTTCCAAGTTTTACAAGGTTGATGTTCGGGCCTCAGCGGATGCTGTTTTTGGCCGCAAAGTTCTGCAAGCTGCAGTGGTTTGAACTGCGCATTGTTGCCTTTTTTTTGGATCCCCACCTGTTGTTGGACACTGCTACTGGATGTCCCAGACGTAATGAATCATTCTGGAGCAGGGTGTGATGCATACTTGGAATAATACCATTCTGTGAATACTCACCTGTAGAATGGATATTATAAGTATGCATCACACCCTGCTCCATGCCGCCCTGAGTTTTATTCTTGGATTCTCTATATGGCGATTTTTTCCTTGTTAATGTTGTTATTTTGGTTTTGGCTTCTCCTGGTTCCTTACTGCTTACTTATCCTGGGAAATGACTGGGAGGGGCCTCTTTTTTGCCATCTCTGCAGTAAAGCGCCCTCTTGTGGACTATAACCCAGACGTAATGAATCATTCTGGAGCAGGGTGTGATGCATACTTATAATATCCATTCTACAGGTGAGTATTCACAGAATGGTATTTTAACACTGTGACATTAACACTTTAGTGCCAGACCTGTAATGACAATTTTGCATAAAAATATAATAAGTCAAAAAAGTTTCTAAAAGTGTTTGTTTGCAGCCAGGAGAGGTCACACAATGATTTGAGCAAAAAAAAAAAAAAAATTGTCAAACACGCTGTTTAAACACAAGCAAATGAACGTCTATTGAAATGTATGGGAGAGCGACACTGAGCGAAAGGTAATACCTGGTGCTCTGGAAGCTAGAGCACCGGCGTTATACGCTGAGCCCCGGGGAAAAGCCAGCAGCTGGCCCTGGAATCTTTCAGATATCTGGTTAATCCGCTTGTATTCACTGCAACAGCTCAGTGGTGCCGCTATAAATTTTTGGGCCCCATAAAACATCAATGCCGGGGCCCACCCTAGGCTCCCCTCTTATTCTATCCATACATTTTCATAGATGTGACAATGAGGAGCTGCTGCAGAGACAGCCATGGCAGAGTAGGTCAGCCACAGCATTGATGCCAGCGGCATCAGAACAAAGGCAGAAACAGGGTGGGGTAGAGACACAGGGCTGGCTCCAGGTTTATGTGGGCCCTTGGGTGACAGTCTCAAATGGCCCCTTGTGGTGTTACATAAAGAAAAAATAATAATAAAAATAAATAAAAGGGAATGACAAAGTCAGAAAGAATAGAATGCATGAAAGATAAAAGAAAAGAACAGACAAAATGACAAATAAGAGAAGGAATGAAGGCTAAAAGTAAGAACCGAAGCAATAACAGTAAGAAAAGAATAGACTGAAAGAATGAAACAAAGAAATGCAGACATGAAGGGTAAAAGAAAGAATAGAAGGAGTGCTAGATAGAAAGAGAAGAAGGCAAGTACGAATCAAATGAATGTCAGGAAGAACATAATAGACAGAATGACAGCAAGAAGGAATAGAAAGCATGTCAGAAAGAAAAGAAGGCAAGAAAATATAAGGGAATGTCAGGAAGAAAGGAATAAACAATGACAGAAGGATTAGAATGAATTAAGGAGAAGAAAAGAAGTCATGATAACAGAAAAAATAGAAGAAATTACAGTAAAAAAAAGAATAGATGGAATGTCAGAGACAATAGAAGGCATGAAATAAAAAAAAAAATAGAAGGAAAGAAAAAAGGAATGACTAAAAAACAAAAGTCATAATAGAAGGAATAAAAGAATATTTATTTTCTTTCTATCTCCTACTGGTGACTGGGCTCCACATCTGAGTATCACATGACCACCATGTGAGGTGGGCCCTCCCAAGGTGCAGGGGCCCTGGCATCTGCCCAAGTGAGTCCAACGCCGACACTGGCCCTGTAGAGACAGATTCCCCAAAAGCATGGAGGCTGGTGAGAAGTTTTAGGACTGTCATCAGGGTTGGCGGCCGCCCCACCCCCACCTGTCACAAAGATTAGCCCAAGCCCTGCTATCAACCTACGCTGACACACAGCAGAGAATATCAGCTGGGACCCACCTCTTACAAGGGGGTCGATTCAGAGCCAGGTGAGAATTCTCACTTCTTTTTAGGAGAGAAAACTGCCATTCACATTCATTGTCTAGCTTGGGGCTGATTCAACACCAGGTGAAAATTTACACCCGGTAGACAATGAAAGTCAATGGCAGATTTCTCTCCTAAAGGAGTGAGAATTCTCACCTGGCTCTGAATCTGGCCCCAAGGTGTACAGGCCAGTTTAGGCCAAAATCTACGGGTCCTGCTCCCTTGTGTGAAAATAAAGCTTGGAGAAACTCAACGTTTCTGTTTCCATAGAAGCATATATCTCCCCACAAGGATTAAAACGCAGTTTTAACAGACCAGTGAGCCAGGGAGGTTTATTTTTGTAGCTCAACATTTCTTTTTAGCTTGCTACAGCTGGAGGAGCACATGCCGCCTTGCTTGATGGTCAGACATTACATAATCTGTGTTACTCACCAGATTGAGTAAGAATTAGACTAACAATGAAATCGTTATTTCTGCATTTTTGTAACCAATTGATTACAAGTATTTATGTATGTATGCTACGTATTTGTATTTTGTATATAACTGTGTTTCTATTTTAAGAGTAACATTTTTAAATTGGGTCTGGACTGAAACTAGACCTAGAGCAGGGGTCAGCTTTTTGACGAGTGTGGGCCACTTAAATGATTTAAGACTAGCGCCACGTATAGCCATGGGGGCGTTTGTGTAGCGGCGCTTAGAACGACCGCTAGTAGACGGTGCAAGCGGGTGTCGGGCGCTGTGACCTATCCTGTCCAGCATTGATAAATGTGATGTGTGCAGGGCGCTGTAGAAGCGCTCTCCCTGATTCACTGCAGAGCCAATCGCGAATGCTAGGTGGTGTCCTGAGGTCATAGCGTCCAAGACTACGCTAACAATAGGACAATGCTGCAGCAAGAGATCGGTAGCACCAGTTAAGTGTGTCCAGCACTTGGCGCTGAAGCCCGTATTCAAGAAAAAACTACACACAACCAGCGCGGGCACTCTAGCTATGTGACATAAGCCTGTCTCTCAACACATATACACCAGCACCAGAGCGAAAACATTGTTTTGACACTGCAATGTTAGACCTGCACATACAATTCTGCATAAAAAAACAATAAAGGTGTTTGTTTGCTGGGCAGGAGAGAACACACAATGATTTGAGCCAAAAATGTTGCAGTTTACTTGCCCAAACTGCTAATTATACACAACCAAATGAAATGTATGGCAGAGCAATACGGAGCGACAGGTTCTACATGGCGCTGCTAAACCTAGAGCGCTGGCGCTATACACTGAGCTACCGCTAGTGATACATGTGACGCTACATGGCGCTTTTACAGGCGCTCACCAGATTGACTATCTTAAATGTGGTTTTCACATACAGCACCCAGCGTTCACCCGACACTACGCGCCACTACCTGCCATTATCCTTTTTAAATAACCCCCTTAGAATCTGGTTGCGGGCTACAATCAGTAGGTTTTGATTTTTTTCGATCAGAATAGCATGATGAAGATTCTCTACAAAAATCAGGATACCCATCGTTTCCACAAACCCCACTCCTGTGTCCTTCCAACACACCCCTTGATTCATATGTAACAATCCCCACATGCCAATTGGCTTACCTCTCTGAATATATGGCTACCTTCCACCTCCCCTTTCCCTAGCCCTCCCCCATCAGTTGCACATCTTCACCATGTTCCCAATACTCAACCCATCTAAGCCCCCAACAATGCTAAGTATACAATTATTATAGAAAAAGGATTTTACCAAATTATTCTGCCAAAGATTTCACCCAAGGGTGGGGTTGTTCCTCAAATTCACCACCACCTCTGCTTGCAATTGCCCATCCTTACTTTAACTACCTTTTACATGTCAGTTCTTTTTATTTCTCCTACTTTCCACAGCAGGTGAGGGGCACCATCACATGGCTCAGAGGGCCGCAGGTTGAGAATGTGTGACCTAGAGTTTAAAAGACACTAACAGGCTGATTCATTACTCTAGCGCCAGGTACCGACAGATGAGCGTCTGTGGCGAGGCATTGAGAGCGACCGCTAGTAATCGCTGTGTTAAGCCATGGTTCGCTATTTCAGAGCGTCTCAGCCGCTGGCCGGCATTGATGAATATATTGTGTGAGTCGCTCTAACACTTGTACAGTTAGAGCGGTAGCGCCATCTCAGTGCGACCAACTCACACCATATTCATCAAAAAAATAGCCCCACACAGCGCCAGTGCTCAAAATCGGGTCGCTGTAGCCCAGGGCGCCAGACGCGGTGTGATTAAAGTCTGTTTTTGAACATGTATCCACTAGTAACAAAGCGAAAACATATGGAATGACATTGTTATTACATTGTAACATGAACACTTTAATACCAGGCATGTAAGGACAATTCTGCATAAAAATATTAAAAATCAAAAAAGTTTTCAAAAATGACTTTAGATAGGCCAGGAGAGGTGACACAATGATTTGATATTTATAAAAAAAAACCCCTGTTTAAAGAGAATAAAAGGATCGTCCATTGAAATGTATGGGACAGTGACAGGTAATACCAGGCGCTCTGGAAGCCACAGCGCCGGCGGTATACGGTGAGCCGTCTGTGATGATGAATCAGTCGCTACGTGTCGCTGTAAGAGGCGCTCACCAGATTCGCTTTGATAAATGTGGCATTGCGTACAGCGCCTGGCGCCGTTCGCTACCTGACGTTACCTGGCGCTGCCAGTCGTTACCTGGCACTATGGCTTGATGAATAAAGCCCTAAGTCTGGTTGAATACCTGTCCCTGGGGCATCTGGATTTGAGTAGTAGTAGTGTGAAACCCCATTGGTCACCTTTTATTCATACCTATCTGACGCCGCATGTGCGCCGGACAGTGCCATCTCCTGCATCCGTCACTTATCTAGCTGTCTTCTGTACTCATCTGTGAGGTTGACAGTATACTCCTCCACCTGGGTCACACTGAGATGTTGTGATTGGATAATGATTCCCAAGGAAAGGACAGTGATTGCCTTTGAATGGACTGGACTTGCAATTGAACCCAGCCTAGGTAACTGTAGATTCATTGCTGCCTGTTAACAATTGTGGTGGAGGCCCATGATGGGAACCCTGGTTTCCCCTTTATCTGGCCTTGGGTGACTGACATGGCACTCGAGCTCCACAGCTCTACACAGAAGAATGCTCAGCTCCTGGCCCAATCTTCAGTATGCATCAAGCAAGTGTTGTCTTTATAGTGACAATAAACCCAACAACAAAGAGGCTAAAAGACATGTAATCTTATCATTTGTTTCTTAGGTTATATACATGCACATGGATTTTGATAGAGGCCCATCTGCTTTTTTTGGAACAGTCAGAATTTTGATAGCAACAGGCCTCTCATGCTGCTTTCCTGATCAGATTGAGTATGAGAGAATAATAGGCCATTAGAGGGGGGCTAATTTACATACCAAAGGCAACTATGGCAACATAACAAAGGCTTGGCGACATGTTGAACATTTTTCTATTTAAGGTATGATCCTGTTAAACAGATACATAGGTAATAAAATTAAAAATGCACAATTTCAACCACACCATATATTTTAAATTAGTTAGTTGTCTATTTGAAAACAGAAAAAATGTCAAGGTCAGGTGCAGGATCATAAAATAACCACACTGATGTGATGAGTCAGTTTGATCATGCATCATATATAATTGGACGTAAATCACTTGGCCCGGCATAGGACCTCTTGTTACCATATCTTGGACTGGAGGTCATATGACCCCCCTAGGCCTCCCAGACAGTTGATTTCTGCCATTCTCCCTTATAAGAGTATCATCCGTGATCTATCTCCCATTCTACAGCCATGACTTACAGTTTTCTTTCTAGTCTGTAGTTGATATGTTACATTAAGCCTGTAAAGGGAAGATGGCTATTTTTTTTCCAGTCCTTGTATATTACTGCTCAACAGATCTATACTTTTTTTCTGTTGTCAGTGATATTTGCAGTAAACTAAGAAACACTGAGGGACAAATACACAGAGAATAAAATAAACTGTCCCCAACATATGACAAAGTATATGGTGTGTTCTACAGTGTCCTCTCAGACTAGCAGGTGGTTCTGCTTAAAAAAAGATGGGGGTAGCTAAAGACTAGGGTCTAGAAATCATCAATCTCTTTACTCATCAGCACAGCAGGATGAATTAGATGTATGGGTGGCAAGGAAAGATTACTCTGCTGTTACACTTCTTTGCAAACCCTTTAAAGTAACCCAAACCCCTTTTAGTTGGCCCCCTGATTTGGGATGCCCTGCTATATGACACCCTGAGGAATCACCTCTGTTGTCTGTTTGCATGCTGCCAGCTTCCTTGCTGTGCACTTTCTGTGCCCCAGAAGACTTGAATATCTGCGGGTGCCGGCACATATGGACAGAGTATCAGGGCAGAACCTTGTGGTATTGCCTGTTACACTTATTATTCATGGCCACAGACATTCAAGGAAGGCAGGGCAGTGCTGCGTATGTGCCAAGGTGAGGACAAGGGTGAATTTAGGAGGTTTCAAACAACAGAGCATCCTGAATCAGGATGCCCAGGCCCTAGAGTATTTTAAACTCTGGTGGATGGGTTTAGGTCCACTTGTAAGCCTAATATTTAACGGCCACATAATCAAATGAAACTCATTATGTGGAAAACTGTACCATCCCTACAACGCCATCCAAAGGAGAATAGGCGATGGACACAGGAGTAGAGATGCAGCGCAAGCACAGACATGCCCAAAGTTTGGAGTCTGCAAGCAGGTTTGAGCTTCATTAGAAAAGTCCCTGAAGGTGGGGTTGGACTTACAGAGCCTGTGCAACCCGAAAATCTGGCTAAGCAAATAAGTGAAAGCATAGTTAGGGTACAGGCCAAAATAGTGGGTAGGTAATTATAGCTTGTGGTTCCGGCTCGAGGTTGTGGACAGGCGGTGATCATCTTTTATACATTTCAATAACTTCCCATTGCCCCCAATGAGCACAGAAGTGACACTTTGTACCCCACTTAGTTATGCTCCAGTCTCATATCATCGATGTGTTGAAATACAGTAAAGCACAATATGAAGTGACTATAATCATGTCCATTGATTATTGGTGTCTGTTTATTTAGCACTGGTGAAATAACAGGCTGGCAAGGGTCTGTCTGTGTGAAGGAGACATTCTGCCAGCCACCCAAGGGCAGGGCCTCAGTAAACAGAACTGGGTGTGCATTATGTATTGCTGGGTTAGGCGTGATAGGTGAGCTTGCAATGAATGGGGGGGTGTGGGCAAGTTCAATCATCTCGGGATATGGCATCATTAGCTCTACTTATACATGCAGTTCCCAGGATCTCACCTGCCTGCCACTGACGGGTTGGCAGTCTGTACATTATGAATATTCATTATCATTCTTGAGTGTCAGATTAATCATTGTAAATCGGAATAGGTGATACCTTGTCACTACCTGTTTGTATTACTATTTTTACTTGTTGTATTGTTACTTATTTGTACTACTATGTTGTTCCACTTGATGATGATCATAAAGGAAAGTTCTGGTCTAAAAGCAGACCTCCGCCCAGTGTCTGCCCCCCCACCGAAGTGAAGTGTTTGAACTTTTTTTGCAAACTTGTGTCATGTACACCCCTGGCACATTGTTTTGATAACATTTCTGCATAAAGGAAACCCTCAGTACATATATACATTAAAAAGGGATCACAGATGCACCATATACATAAAAACATGTATAATATGAACTGTATTTAGGCAGCAGTGTCTGGCATGTGTAACCAAAAAGATGCATTATATTTACATCTACTTTGAAAGCTGCCAGCAGATTCGTTTGAGTGACACTGATACAATGTATAGCTCCAAGTTCAAACTATGGATATTACAATCCACAGCCGACTACAATCTTCCTGCTGCTGTCCTCTACCACTCACCTAACCCCTCCACCCCTGCTTCTGTCCTCTACCACTTACCTAACCCCTCCACCCCTGCTTCTGTCCTCTACCACTCACCTAACCCCTCCACCCCTGCTTCTGTCATCTACCACTCACCTAACCCCTCCACCCCTGCTGCTGTCCTCTACCACTCACCTAACCCCTCCACCCCTGCTTCTGTCCTCTACCACTCACCTAACCCCTCCACCCCTGCTTCTGTCCTCTACCACTCACCTAACCCCTCCACCCCGCTGCTGTCCTCTACCACTCACCTAACCCCTCCACCCCTGCTTCTGTCCTCTACCACTCACCTAACCCCTCCACCCCTGCTGCTGTCCTCTACCACTCACCTAACCCCTCCACCCCTGCTTCTGTCCTCTACCACTCACCTAACCCCTCCACCCCTGCTTCTGTCCTCTACCACTCACCTAACCCCTCCACCCCGCTGCTGTCCTCTACCACTCACCTAACCCCTCCACCCTCTGCTGCTGTCCTTTACCACTCACCTAACCCCTCCACCCCTGCTTCTGTCCTCTACCACTTACCTAACCCCTCCACCCCGCTGCTGTCCTCTACCACTCACCTAACCCCTCCACCCCTGCTTCTGTCCTCTACCACTCACCTAACCCCTCCACCCCGTCGCTGTCCTCTACCACTCACCTAACCCCTCCACCCCTGCTTCTGTCCTTTACCACTTACCTAACCCCTCCACCCCGTCACTGTCCTCTACCACTTACCTAACCCCTCCACCCCGTCGCTGTCCTCTACCACTCACCTAACCCCTCCACCCCTGCTTCTGTCCTCTACCACTCACCTAACCCCTCCACCCTCTGCTGCTGTCCTCTACCACTCACCTAACCCCTCCACCCTCTGCTGCTGTCCTCTACCACTCACCTAACCCCTCCACCCCTGCTTCTGTCCTCTACCACTCACCTAACCCCTCCACCCCTGCTTCTGTCCTCTACCACTCACCTAACCCCTCCACCCCTGCTTCTGTCCTCTACCACTCACCTAACCCCTCCACCCCGCTGATGTCCTCTACCACTCACCTAACCCCTCCACCCTCTGCTGCTGTCCTCTACCACTCACCTAACCCCTCCACCCTCTGCTGCTGTCCTCTACTGCTCACCTAACCCCTCCACCCTCTGCTGCTGTCCTCTACCACTTACCTAACCCCTCCACCCCTGCTGCTGTCCTCTACCACTCACCTAACCCCTCCACCCTCTGCAGCTGTCCTCTACCGCTCACCTAACCTCTCCCTCCCTGCCACTGTGCTCTATCGCTCACCTTTTTCCCATGGTGGCTATGCCGACAATCCCAGGGGGGTTCCAAATTGGAATTCTCTGAGGCTAGGGAACCAGCCAGGTTGGTCCACCTTAAAGGGCAGAACATATATAAGCATGGCACCCCTTTCTTCTTCTGAACCATGCACCCCAGCAGCTCCAATTGATGCCCCTCCAAAACAAGAGAACAGGTGGGAATGGAGGGGACGGGTAACTCATGTGACTGATGGTGGGGGCGTCGCCACGTCCTCTACCACTCCCCTAACCCCTCCACCTCCTGCTGTCCTCCATCGCTCACCTAGCCCCTCCACCCCTGCCTCTGTCCTCTACTACTCATATAACCCCTCCACCACCTGCTGCTGTACTCCACCACTTGCCTAACCCCTCTCCATGCCTGTGACCTAACATAGCAGAATGAAGAGCAGCAGCAAAGGCTCAGCAGTAGTCAGGGAGGGCGAAAACTGGAGAACCAAATGGGGGCAGCAAGTACCCCAACAACTCTTGGCATACTTGCTCTTAAAGCGGTCCTTCACTCTGAATAAGAGCCTATCTTATATGTTTCCCACACCCTGTACATACAGATTGTCCACATTAAAAATCATCCTACCTGCATCTACTGCATGTTATGAGCCTTTAAACATCCAAGATGGTGGCTCATGAAGCATTAGGCTACCTGCAAACAGGAAGTGTCTTCTGAATAAGCCGCTCTGCATTCTGGGATTGCTGACCTTTTCCTGACCCCAGCTCTGCTCTGTCTGAGCAAAGCACAGCTATAACCCGCCCCCCTGTACTTTATCCCGCTATGCTCTCCTCAGTAAGTGTGATGCTTCTGAGTCAAGATGGCGGCGCCTAAGAAATCCAGAGAAAGGGCCATGTAGCGATATAATGTAAATATAATAAATATGCATTAAGGTGGGAGGGGGGGAGAGAAAACCCAAAACCCCGATGTATGGGTATAATAAATAGTATATAGTATTGCTTACTACTGGAAAAAGTGCCTATGTGCTATGAGAATTTCATACTGTCCAACATGCCCGCCAGGTGGCTGGGTGCACGGCACTGTGTAAGCCCACCACAAACCTCACTGACCAACAGGGAAGGTCTTAGGATGGAAAGTGTCCTGTGTGAGAATACAAGATGCCCCCCTCCCCCCGAACCACTTCTTTGCTTCCTCACTACCAGCCTACTGTAGACTGGTGAAATGCCAGCCTGGGGAGGCAATGCAGAAGTTCCTCTGGTAGCAGACATGATGCCAGGAGTGAGGGGTGGATGACTTTAAAGTGGACCAAAACCTGTATTTATCTAAACGACTCCAGGGCTGGCTGATTCCCTACCACCAATGTGGGATGCCCCACTGTGTAAGACTACCCTGAATCGCTGGTATACTTAGCTCTCAAGCAATCCCATGGTGCATGCATGGGCCACATCCCCGACCCGATGCAAGATGCTCCCCACTCTCTATGCTGGGCTCTGTGAACATAAAGAAATAGTGCTGATTGGATGAAAGCCTGTACATGTGCCATGAGTTCGCTTGCATGGTGGGTATGCCGACAATCCCAGGGGGGTTCCAGCCACTTCAAAGGGCAGAACATATATAAGCATGGCACCCCTTTCTTCTTCTGAACCATGCACCCCAGCAGCTCTAATTGATGCTCCTCTAAAGCAAGAGAACAAGTGTGGGGGGGGGGGGTAATAAGCGGCTAACCTGTAAGCTAAGAGAGCGGAAGTAGGGGGGCAAGCGGTGAAACAGTAAACTGACGGGTGGATGATGGGCAGGTTGGGGTGTCAAGCACTTGGTACACAGATATAAGCATGGCACCCCTTTCTTCTTCTGAACCATGCACCCCAGCAGCTCTAATTAATGCTCCTCCAAGGCAAGAGAACAAGTGGGGGGGTAGTAAGCGGCTAACCTGTAAGCTAAGGAGTGGAAGTAGGGGGCAAAGAGTGGGTGTGAGAGGTGAGCAAGCGGTGAACCAGTAAACTGAGCGGGTGGATGATGGGCAGGTTGGGGTGTCAAGCACTTGGTACACAGATATAAGCATGGCACCCTTTCTTCTTCTGAACCATGCACCCCAGAAGCTCTAATTAATGCTCCTCCAAGGCAAGAGAACAAGTGGGGGGGTAGTAAGCGGCTAACCTGTAAGCTAAGGAGTGGAAGTAGGGGGCAAAGAGTGGGTGTGAGAGGTGAGCAAGCGGCGAACCAGTAAACTGAGCGGGTGGATGATGGGCAGGTTGGGTTGTCAAGCACTTGGGTGCTGTGTGTCTCCCCCCTGACCATGGTAAAAATAAACAATTCTCTTTAAAGTGCACCTCAATCCTTAAAGCACATTTTCAACCCAAAAGAAAAAAAACCTATACTCACCTTTCTCCCAAGCAGAGTCTGGGGCAGCAGCACTCACCTGAAAGGCTGGATGCAGACCCCTCGCGCTGCACTGCTCTCTCTTCCTGTCTCGCTCTGATGTGGCGACGCCCCCGCCACCAGTCACATTGAGATGTGCCACGCCCCCTCCATTAGGGGGAATCGAGGGGGCGGGTAGCTCACGTGACTGATGGTGGGGGCGTCGCCACGTCGGAGCGAGACAGGAAGAGAGGATCAGCTTTTTTTTCTTTTTGGCTGAAAATGTACATTTTAAGGAAAACTCCCTGTTTGTCAGGGTTTTTGTTTTCCTTTTCTGGAATATAAAATACTCATGTGTTAGGATTGTGCCTCCATACCTGTGATTTACTTACCAGCTGCTGTTTCAATGACTTCTATTACTGGGACTCTGGTTTTCTACAGTGAGAGTAAAAACAATGGACTACAAGTCCCACAATTCTTCCAATGTAACAGGTGAAGTGTTTAGCTAAGCAGCCTAATGACATATCCAGCTGAGAACCCGGCCATTAACTCTTGCTACTGGAACACAAGACAGTTATCCTTCCAAACTGAAGACGTTGAATTTCAGCAGAATGGGTTAAACCAATCACCCATGCCTTAGCCAGTCAGATGATTAGCAAGCTAAAGTGCTAGCGCCCTGCCCCTTCCAAATAGTGATGTCACGTAATAAAATAAAAAACATCTTCACCCTGATGGGTGGGGGGTTAATACTTTAAAGGAAGGGGCTGGAGTGGCCCCATAAAGGGTTTTGATCCATGTGGACCAAAACCCAGCGTGATCAGGTTCCCGGGCCAATCGATTCCCTCCCCCTGGGCATCCAAAATCGGGACGCCCCGCCGTGTGAAACCCCCCCAGGTAGTCCCATACACTTACCTTGCTTCCCAGTGCAATGGCACATGCGTGAGCCGCATCCCTACTATCCCTCTAGCAGGGTGCATACCCGTACCAGGCATTTGTGAATGGCGGGCGCCGTAAGACTGGGAAGAGGTGAGTCGCACTTGGCGATCTGGGGGGTTTCTGACAGCAGGGCACCTTCTATCGGGTGCCCGTGGAAAAGGACCAAAATCCTGGGCTTTGTTCCACTTTAAATTATGAGTTCGTTCAAAATCTCAGTTTTAGGTAAAACCTTGCCCCTCTAGGTGAACTACCGGAAGGTTCTCCCACCAGAACATGTGCTCATCTCCTCCGCCTGGCTCCTTCCTATGATGAGGGTAGCGATGACTTACTGTTGGGGGGAGGTAGGAAAGACACCCCCCAATCTACACTGAACTACTAATGAGATAAAAAAAAAGTAAAACAATAAAGAAAAAAACGTTGCAGGAAATGCTGTCCCGGCAGCTGCCTCACAAGGCCTCATTACAGGTGCACCCCTAGAACCCCCCTCCCCTTTTTTGGGCCAGAGCAGCCCCATAAACACCCTCTATAAATCGCTACCAGTGACGTGACAGCGGGGCACAGGGAAGGCAATGGCATGAGCATCATTAGGCCATTGTTAGCGTCGTGCTGAGCTCCCGGCAACACCTGCGCCCCAACACAGCCCCATCATATCCCTGGAGACGCCGCCTGAGGCCAGAAGGTGCAGAACACAACATCTCCCCGAACGGGTCTCCATAGAGACAGACGCCTAAGCCGCAATGCACTATGGGATGAAACAAAGTGCTGAGGCAAGACGCCGAGGATGCCAGGCAAGGCTAGCCAATAGCAAAGCGCGCTGAGGAGCGTTCGGCCAATGAGATGCAGCGTGGGATTGCGCGCCTGTAAGTACTAGAGCGGCTGCGAGGCGCCCGGTGCTACTGTGTGGAGGAACGTCGTGACTTGAGCGCGGGAGAAGCAGCGCCGCACACTGTGAGTAGCTGCAGCCTCTCTCCGCTGCTTGTAGAGGCTTCTAGAAGGATAAGCCTCATGTGACATGGGGAACTGTATAGCTTAGCTGCACCCAGGCTGCTGGGAGGGCTGGGGCAGCTTGTATTAGAACGTGCCTTGCTATTATAATGTAACTTTTACATTGTAGCTGTCCTAAATACAATGTCGCTTGTTTTTAAAGCTGACCTAAAGTTAAATGTGACTTCTGTCAATCACCCATGGGGCATTACTATTTTGGTTTCACCTCACAGGAGGTTCTCTTGCCCTTTAGACCAAACCCCGCGACTCTAGGTTCAGTTAAATAACCACCTATGTAGCCTCAGAAGGCCAGACACAGCCATAGAGGGATGTCCTCTTGGAGGAGAGCTGTGCATTTGCTGTGAGGTATGTACTGTACAAAAGGCTATTGGTGCAGTTTCACACTGTGGGGCATCCCAAGTTAGAATGCCACAGGGGTACAGGCCAAAATCCAGGATGGTGAAAATTTCAGGTTTTGGTCAAGTTTAGGCACTTTACTGTACAGCATTGACCTTCCCACTTCTATGGTTCCTAGTGTGGAAATTGAAAGCTTAAAGCAGGGAAAAAAAACCAGGAATTTCCCCATCATGGGTTTTGATTCTTGCACTGTATCCTGATTTGGAGTGCCCCACTGAGTGAAGGGCCAGGGATTCTCAGAAATATGGACCTTCTGAATGGTCACATGCCATATACATGTGCTCCTGTCCAGGCAGCGCTATATGGCTGCATCCCCAGCTCCCTTTAGAGTGGGGAGCACTTCTGCCCCCCACCTTCTATCTGAATTGCTGGGAGTGTGCCTGAGACCAGAGATGCTGGTGGTGTTTACATTGCCACGAGAGCTGGGGCAAAGCTGTGTTTTGTGGTGTCTGGGGGGGGGGGGGGTTCACACAGTTGGGTATCTGAGTTTGGGATGCCCCAGGCAACATCAAGCCATGGAGTTTAATACTCTCGACCTGGCCGTCCTGGGTTTTGTTTAGCTTATATGTAGATGCCCCCATGCTTTTGGGTGGCAGACCTATTGCCTGTTTTGACAGGAAATCCTCTTCAAACAAGGCTCCAGTATAGGGCATGGATTGCTGTGTGATATGGGACAGGAAATAACTGCACATTATAGAGCTTTGTATTGGTAGGTGTGGCTGCTGCATGTACAGCGGTTGCCTGACCGTGTGATGGAGGGTGAGTATCTGTAATGCAAGGCTTGCTGATTGTGTAAGGGGTTAGTTTTGTGTTATAAGGGAGGATTTAGGTCTACTTTATGGCAATCGTGTAACCCAGGGCTTCTGAACTGTCAAGTGAAATACCACCTGCCCTTTGCAGGAGTATAATGACAATGTGGGCCACCATCATGATTTGTTTTTTCTTTAATGGGAGGCCGGTGTCTGTATTGGACTTAGATGGGTTGTCTTCCATGAAGCATGCCATAATTGTGCTCTTTTGCGTGTAGGTCACAATGACCGAGAGGAAAGCTGTCATCAAAAATGCGGACATGTCCGAGGAGATGCAGCAGGATGCTGTAGAGTGTGCCACACAAGCATTGGAGAAGTACAATATTGAGAAAGACATTGCTGCTCACATCAAAAAGGTGATTTCCCCCCCCCCCCCCCTCCTTTTCCAATCACTTTAGTGACTAGATGAGAATGCTGGTGTGAAATGGTCATGGAAATTCCTTTTCCTTCACTATAGATCAGGTTTCCCTTTCCGGTTGCCTGCACCTGATATCACAGGCTGTGTCCTGTATCCACTGAAGATCACTTGCACTAGATGCAATGTACATGAGTTGGTGGTTCTGGGAATAGTACTAGTATCTGTGTTTTCCAGAGACCTTTCCCTGATAATAGATTTTTATTTTTTTTTACTAACCTTCACAGCCTTTGTATGTGGCAGGATGTTGCCCATAACTCACCCATCTTTGCACTCCCACCTCGTTTCCTGGTCTTTAGGGGGGTGGCTGAGGCACCCTTTGCCAGAAGCATCTTCCTATTGAACATTTGTGGCTAGTAGTTCCCCAGGGGAAAGCAGAACATTCCTATTGTCACACAGATGTTGTATTGCCCAATATTCTGCCCTGTGCTTTTGAGGTTACCTGCCCATCTTTTAGCTGCATTTTATTTGTGTGTTAGACTGTTATTTTTCTCTCACCTTAAACAGGGCCGTGTGACTGTTCAGTAGGGAACAATATGTTGTACAACACTGTAAGATTCTCTATATGAGGTGGGGGGGGGGGGGGTTCCCAACAAGTGGTACTAATGGTATTTGAGAGCCTCCGTCTATTTTCTGGGTTTTGTAGACACACGTACCGCACAAGATGACGGTGATAAAAACTGTATACCTATTTACCCTGTAGCCTTAATGCAGGTATGACATTCCTTGACCTTCTTAAAAATAACATGCCAGTCGGGCGGTTGGCATGGTGCAGCCTCTCCCTTGTCCTGGTTTTAGTCCTTAAGTAGAGCGTTTGTTCAGCACACTGGTTGCATGAGATTGTACTGTAATGAGTATGTGCTTGGCTGGTAACATGCAGTGACTTTGTTTTTGTCTTCCAGGAGTTTGACAAAAAATACAACCCTACATGGCACTGCATCGTGGGTAGGAACTTTGGAAGTTATGTCACACACGAGACCAAGCATTTCATCTACTTCTACCTTGGCCAAGTTGCAATTCTTCTGTTTAAATCTGGTTGAATCACTGAAATAAATGGACTATACAATTTCTTGAAGGGAACACCTCCTTTCTTTTCTTTCCCCTTCTGTACTGTATTGTCACTGGGATGTAAGTTTGTGTTGTCACCATACTGGTTATAGAAAACCCCAGAGGAAAGAGAAACTATTTATTTTCTATGGTTTTCTAAACATGATTAAACGTTTCTTTTTTTTACAAACCTGTATTTTTTTTTTTCTCTTGTTCTAAATAAGCCTTATAAAAATGTAGCTGCTTTAGAGTCTAGGTGTTGGCTTAGTAAAGAATCTTTTTTATGCCCTTGAACATCTGCTCTGCAGTCCTGGCTGAAGAGTCCTTTTCTATAACTCTGTAACATACACTACCCTGGCTGGTTCAGTGCATGCTCCTCTACCCCTTGCTGACATGCAGAGCATCTGTTCACATGTCTAGGGGGTTCAGGTGTAATTTTTTTTTCTTGTCCTAAATATATACATATATCCCCACTGGGGGGGGGGGGGGCACCTATTTACTGGTGGCTGAGGAATGTACGAACATTTGTTTTTGTTTGCAAATGGAACACTCGCCCTTCTTAATCATAATCTGTCCAAAATGTATATACTAAACGCCTTGGGCTGGTGGTGAAGGTAGCTGCTTATTTGAAATTGCAGTACTGGGAAAAAGTCGGGAACCTCAAAATATATTACATCTTTGTATTGCCCACATAATATAGGTCCTCCGATTCTTCTGCAGTTAGAACATGACCAATATAGAACAGTCTTTAGAGTATACAAAGGAGAACTCTTGCTCATACTGGAGATAATTGATGGTTTCAATTTTGCTCAGAACCCTATTTGGTGTGATAAAATTGGACTCAGGGGATCACATCTCTATCTCTTGAAAAAGAGAAAAGGATGGAATAGCTTTTTTAAAGGACTATTATAAATTCTTTGTCAGCTCTTTAAAGAAGAACGCACAAAAAAATGCATCCGATCCCCTCCCATCAGGCCCTGCTTACCTTTTGGATGTTGTCTTCAGGGCCAATGCTTCTATACCCACTGGCTTAGCCGCTGCTACATGAAAGCAGCAGCCTTAGCCATCCTTGTCCAGAATCCAGTGTTGGCCCAGCTGCTCTCAAGTCTCACGACTTTTCGTCCATGCGAACTGTACAGGTTTGAGATCTGAGGATGCACGCAATACCTGATGGGATACCTGGAATCCAAGGGACCCAGAAGATTGATGCCCTGGCAAGGGGAGTATAAATGGCCAAAAGTAAAACTGGAGTGGGGAAAGATTTACCTCTGTTCCTCTTTAAACCAAACCTTCACTCTGAATAATCTAGTATAATATATAATTATTCCAAGTATGCATCATGCCCTGCTCCAGTAATAATCATTACATCTGGGATATAGTCCACAAGAGGGCGCTTTACTGCAGAGATGGCAAAAAGAGGCCCCTCCCAGTCCATATATACCCAGGACCTCCCACTCATTCCCCAGTTTAGTCTCTGCAGTGGGCAGCGAAGGTCAAGATGATGGCTCTCTCTCTCTCCTTACAGGTAAGTCGGGCTGCACAGCCCCTGGACCTATGTCCTATTCCCACCCGTGCCACTTTTACCTGCCTCCCAGCATTGGCTGCAAGGTCCGGGTGATGGTAGGCAGCACCTATTAGAGGTGCTTTTGACCGGAGCATTGCTCCACCGCAAATCCCCCACCAAAGGGTAGGTGGCACAGCTTGGTGAGCCTGACATGGAATGCCCCGTCCGCTTTAGCCCCTACTACATGCAACCTGTATTGCTGGGCTTATCCCCCTTGTCTGGTTGGGGGGGGGGGGGGGGGTGTCGTGTGCTTGTTAGTGTTTTGCCACTGTGATTCACCGTGTGTGTTATTTGTGTGATCACTTCACAGCGCTGGCTCCTGCTAAGCGTTCCTTTCTCCTCCATTCATCCAGCATGTCATTTATTCTAAGCATACAGCACGTCCTGCTCCATCTATAACTTACACATGGGTAATCCTCCGCCAGAGGGCGCTGTTCACTGCAGACATGCAAAAACGGGCTCCTCCCGGCCCTTCATATACCCAGGGACCTCCCACAAATCCCCAGATTTCTCTGCAGTGCTGAACTGCGTAGACATGAAGTATCACGCTCTCACAGGCGAGTGGGGCCTTACAGCCCGAGGCCCTGCGGGACTATTCCCACCCGTCCTCTTTGAGAAACTATGCCTCCCAGCCTGGGCTGCGTTGGTCGGGGTGAAGGTAGGCAGCACCGTGTGTGCTTAACGGAGCCATGCTCCACCGCAATCCCCCACCATAGGGTAGGCGGTCAAGGCTAATGGTGAGCCTCTAGTGGATGCCCCTCCCGCACTATTGCCCCGTGCCCTGAGTAGTGGTGGACCCTGTTTCAGGGTCGCCATCCTCCTTCTTTCCCCAACTAGTTAAGGGGAAAAGAAAGGGGGGGATGGCGGTCCCAGTGTACTGTTAGTCACGCTTAATGCCTTTATTTCTGCCTATTGACATCTGGGTGTCAGAGCCGTGCTGAGTGCTCCTTATTCTGTTTTGGCTGCCGCTGTTTTTTCTCTCTACTACATAGTTTGCTGCGTCGTTAGATGCCGCGGCGCCTTTTCGTTAACAACAGCTGTTGTGTTTTTATCCTTGCTTTTTATTTTTTACCTCAGAGCTTTGCGCTCTTCAGGATGGGCGGGGACTTGTCTTGGTGCACTCCGCATCACGGGCGAGCATTGAGCCCGCCCTTTGAGGTTCGCTGGGCGCCATTTTGACGATCTTTGCGCTCGCGCGTGGCGGCTGTTCCCCTCCTCCCTTGGTCTGTAAGTGCCCTCGCGGGTGATTTCTTATTATTTGTTCTTCCAGCTGCGCATGGCCCCGACACCCTCTTTCACCTTATGTTTTTCAGACGCCGAGTCTCCGGCAGCTTCTCCCGGCCTTATATATATATATATATATATATATATATATATATATATATATAGTTATTAGCGGGCCTTCCTGCAAATCTCCCACATTAATCAGCGGGTCGTTGGGGCATCCAGGGTTGCCTAGTGCATAAATCCCTACGGGCATACTGTGCCTAGATAATCACCATATGGAGGCATCTCAGAATTATGTGACCGGGGTCCCTCTGGGACAAGACCGGCTGTGTATAGCGTGTGGTCTCCCCCATACTGATGCTGACAGGGCACGGGTGTGCACGCCCTGTGCCGAGCAGCACCTGTGGCTGCACCTCGCTCCCATTCTCCCTCTTCCCCTGGCCTAAACCTCACTCTTGTTGAGTCATGTTCCAGCGGGGAGTTACAACCTGACCTGTCTTCTAGACGGCCTACGCTTGACCAGATTGTTACGGGGTTGTCTGAACGTTTGGGTCCTGGCAGGAAGCGGCCCTTGACGCCCCCGGCTTCGGCCTTTGCTATGGGTTCGGAGGAGCTCTCTTCTCCTTGTGATAGTGCTCCGTCTGACGATGAAGATCTGTTCTCTGATCCAGGTTCCTCTGATGAGAGGCCGAGGAGTCACGATGATTCTGGCCAGGATGACTGGGGCCAGCTTGACATTGATGGTATGTTGCTTAGGATATTTAAGGCCCTGGCTATTTCGCTCCCTGGCACGGTCCCCAAGCTGAGAGGGGAAAGCTTCCACACGGTGATTGCGCGTTTGGAATTTCTCGAGCAGGCTCACTTCCACGCTCTGGTTCTTAAGGAATGGGAATGCCCCACTAAACTTCCAGGGATCCCAGAGGACTGGGATTGGAAATACCCTTTTCCCCCTGAGATGGTTGATTGTTGGTCATCGTCTCCCGTGGTGGACGCACCGATCATTGGGGTTCCTAACCCCCCCTTCTTCACAGCCCCGGCTTACAGCACCCTTCGGGATGTCGAGGACCAGCGCATCGATAGGCTGGCTTCGCACGCCTTTGCTTGTGCAGGAACGGCGCTGCGTCCTGTCTGTGCCGCGGCCATCACTGCAGTGGCCGCTAGAACCCTCATAAGACAGATGCTTGAGCATCACCCTGAGGATTTACCCTGGGAGGTGTTTAATGCACTCTCCAGTTGTGATATTTTTGTTAAATTTATCCTTTTAGCTCTGGATGACGCCATCAGAATGTGTTCAAGGACCTCTGTCCCGGTGGTGGCTATACGTCGACTGCTCTGGCTGCGACAGTGGGGGGGGCTGATGATGCTGCTAAAAGGACTCTGACTGGGCTTCCCTTTAGAGGGCAACGACTGTTTGGGGCCCGTTTGGATATATTTAAAAAAGAGGACAATTCGCCCCATCAAGGGCGGCTGTCTCGGTCCCCTTGGAGCAGGGATACCCCTCCCCCTCCATATCATAGTGTTAGGCAAGAACCAGGGGTGCCCCTTCCGGGGCCTGGTACAGACTCCTGCCCCAGGAGCGGCAGACAACGTCAGGGGCCTTCTGGTCGGGCTAAGCCCGACTTCTTCACCAAAACACCCCAAGCATGATGGGACGCCCTCACCCGCCTGGGTGAGGGGATAGCCGCAGCACCTTGCTCCTATCAGGAGGCACCATGCCTCGTTCTGGTGGATTCAGGAGGTAGTCCCTCTGGTTGCGGGACGGTGTTTGCTGGATGGTTCTTCCCCGAGTGGGTCAGGGTACTTCTGGTCCCGGTCTTTCTTCAGGTGTTGGCGCAGGCCTTCCTTGGCCTGCTAGGTCTGGGCTCCTTGACAGGATGCCCTTAACAGATAGAGGCAGCGGCTTCTACACCAATTTGTTCCACTTTCTCCTGGAGGATGAGGCGGTTGCCCATCCTAACCCTCCATGGGTTTGGCGATTGTATCCACAGGCGTTTCTGCTTGGTGTCTCGGAGTTGGGCCGTCGGCGTTCTGTAAATCAGTGGGCCTCTGGCCATCCGTGGAATGCTAAGATGCTTATTTTGGCTCACATGTGTCTTCAGGACACTGAGGCTTTTACAGGTGGGTGTTGGTGATCAACACCGCTGATTGTGGCCGTGTTATTAGGCCTCTCCCCCGCTCCCTGTGTTCGCTACGGCTTGGATGGGAGTGCTGTCTCGAATGAGACCAAGGGGCAGCCGCATAAGGACCTACTAGGTTGTCCTTACTTACAATGGGGAGCTATTTGGGATGGGTGTTCAGTCAACTTAGTTCCTATTTTGTCCCATTCTCCAGTATCTCCTCTCCTAGAATTGCATTTGGATTCGGCTCTGGCTAGTTCCTTCTTCTTTGACGGTAGGGGATCTTCTGGGACAAGTTCTCTGTCCCTCTTTGCTGATATATTACCTTCACCATGCAGGATTGCAGCTGGTGGGCTCGTTGGTGGCGTATCAGATGCTGTCCCTTATATACCGAGCCCTTGGGCTCTTCTGCACACTAGGTTAGTGATCCTACATGGGGTTCCAGCACCCCTGGAGCTAGGTCTGTGCTCATTCCCCTAGGCACGGTGGTTCCTCTTGAGCCGATTATACTCAAGGACCCTGTCAGGGGGCACCCCCTTCTTTGCTTGCATCTTCCTGTGAATGGTCACCTTGGGTACCAAGTCTCGCAGGTTGGCGGGGGGGGGGGAATTTCTTCCAAAACCCCCTGTGGTTCCTAGGTAGGGTCCATCTTACCTACTGGTTTGTTGAAACAGTGAGCCTTCCGTTGACTCTATACGGCTGGACTTCTCCTCTTTTAGGGCCTGTCTATTTGGGGACTCTTGGTCTGTTGGAAGACAATGGCCTGTATTCTAAGTATGTCACACACCCCGCTTCAAGATATTCATAACCTGTGGGTATACTGACCTGAAGAGGGCGATCTGCAGAGATGACTGGAGGAAAGTAAGCCCCTCCCGGTCCATAAATACCTGGGACATCCCACTCACTCCCCAGTCTTCATCTCTGCAGGACGGCGAGCAAGCAGAAGATGATCTCTCCTCCTTGCAAGGGGGTTTTCCAAGGTAGCCGGGTCTACCCCCGGCCTATATTATTTTATTCCCGCTCGGACTTATTATCCCTATTTAATATATTTAATATTCACATGCCTCCTCAGTTTTGACTGCGGTCCGGGTGATGGTATTTTAGCACACACGTGCTTAGGAGCTAGGCTCCGCCGCAAGAGCCTATTTAGAGGGTAGGCGGTTATGCCGGGTTGGTGACCCCGGTTTGGGATGCCCTGTCCTTAAAAATTTTACCTCAAAAATTTCCCTCATTTACCTCCTCCCTCATAGTTAGGCTGGGGGCCCTCCTTTCTTAAGATTCTGAGGAACGTATAGGAGTAATCCCTCATTGATTTGGTTACACTCCTATTTGTTGTATGTGTGTCTGTTTTAAATGTAACTTTTACTTGCAACATTGTTCATAAGACACCGCGGCGGCTAGTGCCTCCGCGGTGCTATGTTTTACCTCAGAAGGCGGAGGGGAGGGGCTCTCCCCTCATGGTCTTCTGTCAGGGGCGGGACCGGGCCTCTTGCAGAGGCCGCGACCCGCGCCCTGTCTCTATCTAGCCGGGCAGCGGCTCGCAGGCCGCTGCCGGTCTCAGGTGATCTGTGAGGAGATGCGGGTCTCCGGCGGATTATAGGTTAGCGGAGGGGAGCTTTCTCCCCTCACGCGCTGTGTCATTGGGGCGGAGCCGGACTTGCGCCGCGGCCCGCCCCCTATCTTGCCCGGGCACCGCTGAGGAGCTTTGGCTCCTATCTGCCTATCTCTAGGGGGGCGGGGCCGGTAAAAGCGTGCGATCCGCGCAGGCCACGCCCCTCTGCTCTGGCTCTCACTGCTGCGCTGAATTACAGTTACCTCACGCATCCTGGCTGCATGCTGCTGGGTCCTGGTCTGGTCCGGAGAGAGGTTCTGTGAGTGGCCCTGTGGGCCTTTTGTCTTTTTATTAGTACCCAATAAAGCTTTTGGTTTCTAATTATTTTTTTATCTGTGTTTTAAGTGAATTCTTCAGGGAATAGTTATAAGGGGGTTTCTCCTGGTCCTAAGTCCCTGGGTACTTTCACTGGGTTTCTTTCCTACAAAATTCCTCCCATTTAAAAAGGACACTATAAGGGCATCCCGGGTTGCTTCATAGCGTAATTCCCTCTGTCATAGCGACTCATTAAGTTCACCTTATGGAGGCATCCCAGGAATCCGGGCTCCCCTCGGGACAGTCCCGGAAGTGTTTGGGGTGTGGGGTATCCCTAACTGGGGATGATTTCTTTTTATGTATATCCTGTGCACAACACACTATTACGCGGCAGTCAGGACCCCAGGCCTCTGGGTCAGCACCGCCGGCGTCATCCTCTCCCCCTCCCATTTTAACCCGTGCTCCATGCGATGTTACCATGGGGGGGCAGTCGCAATCTGATGTATGTGCCAGATTGGCCAGTATTGAAAAATGTATTTCCTCTACGGTAGCTAAGAAGGCGCCGGCTAAGAGAAAACATTTGTCCACGGTTTCTCATTATGAATATGATGATACGGATGGTCTGGATTGGTCAGATTATTCTCTTCCAGAGGAAGGGGAGGTGTTTGAGGATTCGGATAATTCCGAGGATCAACAAATTGTTGGCGCTGATTCTGATAGGGGGTCAGGAGGTTCCTTGGACACCCCTAACGTTTTGACTCAGATGTTTGAGGTTTTGGCAATCTCGCCTCCGGCGGAGGCCCCCCAACAACAAGGGGAGCTTTATGAGGAATCCAGACCGCGCTTAGAATTTCCTAATCAAAAGCATTTTGATAATATTATTTCCAAGGAATGGGAGAGACCAGCTCGGCTCCCAGGCATTCCTCAGAGTTGGGATAGAAGGTATCCCTTCCCCGCGGACACGGTTAAGCGCTGGGCTTCCCCCCCCCGAAGTGGACGCCCCAATTTTGGGGTTATCCAACTCTGCCGTTTTGAATAACCCTGATTGTTCCTCCCTCAAGGATGGTGAGGATAAACGCATTGACCAGATGGCTTGTCATGGTTTTGCCAGTATTGGGGCAGCTCTACGGCCAGTTTGTGCCTCATCACTGTTGGTGGTGGCTGCTAGAAAGGTGATCAGGGATTTACTGTCCTCGTCCGGCTTGGAACCGGACAGCGATGAATTTCTTGGACTGAAACGTTGTGAGTCTTTTCTTTCCTTCATTTTAACTGCTCTGGATGATTCATTGATGATGAACAGCAGGGCCTCTGCTCTTATGGTTACCATTAGGCGTTCAATTTGGTTGCGCCAGTGGGCGGCCGATTTTGGGTCTAAAAAGTCTCTGACGTCTCTTCCCTTTGTTGGTCTAAGGCTTTTTGGAGAAAAATTGGACTCAGTAGCTAAAGGTGGAAAATTACCTCAACGTAGGAAGCAACGTCGCCCCTTTCGAGGGGCGGCTTCCTTCACCCCTTCCTTTCGGGGAGCCAGAGCGGGAAGAGGTTTTGCCTTCCCCTCTACAAGAGGAGACTCCTGGAATAGGGGCAGAGGTCGTGCCAGTTCAGGATACAGTTGGGGTTCTAAACCCAAACCCGCGGCCAAGCCCGCTCAACAATGAGGGGGCGCCCTCACCCGTGCGGGTGGGGGGACGGCTATGACACTTCTCCCAAGTCTGGATTCGGGAGGTCTCGGACAAGTGGATCCGGGAAGTGGTTTCTTCCGGTTACATGCTGGAGTTCGAGTCCCGCCCCCCCCCCCCCGCGTTTCCTCAGGTCTCGGGTGTCCCCGGACGCACAGGCTGCACTGCAGCTCTGGGCGGCGGTATCGAGTCTTCTAGAAATGGCGGTCATTTGCCCAGTGCCCCCATTAGAACGGGGTCAGGGTTTTTACTCAAATCTGTTCACGGTCCCCAAGAAGGATGGCTCCGTTCGGCCCATCCTGGACCTAAAGATTCTCAACAAATTCGTCAGGCTGCGAAAATTTCGCATGGAAACGTTGCGTTCTGCTATCCACTCTCTTCGTCAGGGGGACTTCATGACGTCCATAGACATCCAGGACGCTTACCTCCATGTTCCCATTTTTCCCGCGCACCAGAGGTTCCTAAGGTTCGCACTGGAGGATCGGCACTTTCAATTTGTAGCTCTTCCCTTCGGTCTCACCACAGCTCCAAGGGTTTTCACCAAGGTGCTTGCTGGGGTGATGGCTCTTCTCAGAGCTCAAGGAATTCGCATAGTGCCATATCTGGACGATCTCCTCGTCTTGGCATCGTCATTCAGCCAAGCGGAATTGGACACCAGGACGGTTCTATCCACTCTGGAGAGATTCGGCTGGGTGATCAACTACCCCAAGTCCTCCCTCTACCCGTCCAGGTTAATATCCTTTCTGGGAATGTCTCTGGATACAGATCAGGCCAGAGTGTTCCTTCCTCAGGTTATTCTGATTCAGGAGTTGGTTTGGTCGCTTATGTCCATTCCTCGACCGTCCATCCGGCTAGGGATGAGACTGGTGGGTCTGATGGTGGCCTCCTTCGAGGCAGTTCCCTTTGCTCAGTTTCACACAAGGACACTACAGCTCCATCTGTTGTCGGTCTGGAACAGGTCTCCTCAGTCGCTGGATCAATTCTTTCAGATGTCCCCCCGGGTTCGCCGCTCGCTTCAGTGGTGGCTGAACTCAACCAACCTGCTGAAGGGCAGATCCTTTCGGACTCCCCAGTGGGAGATAGTCACCACGGATGCCAGCCTCTCGGGTTGGGGGGGCTTCTGGAAGGATCTGCAATTTCAGGGTTTGTGGGGTCCCCTGGAAGCCCACGAGCCTATCAATGTTCTGGAATTAAGGGCCATCAGGATGGTTCTTTGTCACTTAACTCATCAACTGCGAGGTTTGCCGGTCCAGGTCCGGTCGGACAATCGGACGGCGGTGGCCTACATCAATCACCAGGGAGGCACCCGCAGCAGGAATGCCCTCAAGGAAGTGTCCCTGATTCTGGACTGGGCGGAGAGCCATGTCCTGTGCATCTCGGCAGTTTACATCCCGGGAGTGGAGAATGCGGAGGCGGACTCTCTGAGCAGGCTGTCAGCCCGCAAAGGGGAGTGGTCTCTCAATCCCAAGGTCTTTCACTCAATTTGTCGCAGGTGGGGGTCACCGGCGGTGGACCTCTTTGCCTCCCGTCACAATCACAAACTTCCGTCATTTGTGTCTCTGGCGAAGGATCCTCTGGCCCTTGTCTCTGAACTGGAGGGATCTGGGGTTTCTGTATCTGTTCCCTCCGTTTCCCATGGTGGCCAGAGTAGTGCGCAAGCTTGCTCTGGAGAGAGCACCAGCAATCCTGGTGGCTCCAAGGTGGCCAAGACAGGTTTGGTTCGCAGACGTGGTAAGGTTGGCAGAAGGTCAGTTCGTTCTGCCCCTGCTGCCAGATCTACTCACACAGGGTCATCTTCGTTACCCGAATTTACCAACGCTGGCTTTGACGGCGTAGCTGCTGAAACCTCCATCTTGAAGGAGGAAGGTCTTTCGGATGCTGTGATTCGGACTCTTATTAGTGCTAGGAAAAGGTCCTCATCGTCTGTGTACTATAGGACTTGGAGGTCGTATATTGATTGGTGTGAAACCAGGGCCTTCCCTTGTAGGGAATTCTCTATTTCTAGAATTTTGGAGTTTTTGCAACATGGTCTGGACCTAGGGCTCCAACTCAGTACTCTGAAGGGGCAGGTGTCTGCCCTGGCGGTGTTTTTCCAAAAGCCTTTTGCTCTTCATCCGTTGGTTAAAACCTTTTTCCAGGGGGTTACACATGTGCGGCCTCCTAGGAAGCCTCTGATTCCAGTTTGGGATTTGAACTTGGTTCTTTCTGCACTTCAGGGTCCCCCCTTTGAGCCTTTGCATGATATTCCTTTATCTTCCCTTACGCAGAAGGTAGCCTTTTTGGTAGCTATCACTTCCGTTAGGCGTGTCTCTGAGTTGGCGGCTCTGTCTATTCAAGCCCCATATTTTGAAAGACATCAAGACAAAGTGGTTTTCCGTTTTAAGACGGACTTCCTTCCTAAGGTGGTCTCGTCCTTTCATTTGAATCAGGATATTGTTTTGCCCTCTCTGTGTCCCAATCCCAGCAATGACAAGGAGAGGGCCCTGCATTCTTTGGATGTGGTTCGGGTTGTGAAGTATTATTTGGTGGTAACGTCTGCCTCTCGCAAGACTGATGCATTTTTCGTGGTGCCATTTGGGCCCAAGAAGGGTCTAGCACCCACAAAGTCTACCATCAGCAGGTGGATTCGTCAGGCCATTGTCGGGGCCTATTCTGCTAAGGGGAGAGATCCTCCCTTTCGTGTTACAGCTCATTCTACTCGTGCGGTTGGGGCTTCCTGGGCTTTTCAGCACCAGGCCTCTGTTGAGCAAGTTTGCAAGGCCGCTACCTGGTCTTCTGTTCACACTTTTTCAAAGTTTTTCAAGGTTGATGTTCGGGCCTCATTTTGTGAACTTTGCGTTGTTATGACTTATATTTGGCTCTTCCTGGTCCCTTACCTTACTGCTTTCTTTATACTGGGGAGTGAGTGGGAGGTCCCAGGTATTTATGGACCGGGAGGGGCTTACTTTCCTCCAATCATCTCTGCAGATCGCCCTCTTCAGGTCAGTATACCCACAGGTTATGAATATCTTGAAGCGGGGTGTGTGACATACTTATAATACCCATTTTACAAGGTGAGTATTCACAAAATGGTATTTTTATTATTGGTCTGGAGCTTGAAGCAGGATGATCCCTCTGGAGGGTTCCTGATCCTGTTCTGGGTGGGGGTCTACGTCCCCTGTTCCTCAGTGGTATTCGCTCCAATGGATGTCTTTCAGTTGCAGGTTGTGCTATCCTGGTGTCCCTCTGAGAGCCAACTAGGGTGGCTCTGTTGGGTCTCGCCTATATCACAGGGGCTCTGCCCTTGTTTTTACTGTCCCAGAATATTCTGACTCTGGTCATGGGGGCTTAGTAACTTTGTGTATAGACTTCTATTTTATATGTCTTCTCTTTATTCACCCTGCTGTGGGTTTTCTGCGCACGGTCGTGCTGATAATGAGACCCGTGAGCTTGATGGCCCCTGGGTGGCCTAGTGAACTGTGGTTCGCAGATGCTTCTGCTGAGGTCAGCTGAACTGTTCGCTCTCTCAGGAGTGCGGTTCTGCCCTTGTCGGGCTCCATTCCTATGTCGTCCCAATCTACAGACTCTAGTCTGGGACTTGACAGCTGATTCATTCACCCCTTGAAGACGGGCTTATCTTCTGGGCAGGGTGGATTTGATTTAAATCTAACTGTTTTAAATCACGATTTAAATCACTAGTCAGTAAGGCTTGATTTAAATCAGTGATTTAAATCAAAGTTTCTACCTAAACTAGTTCTTGCTATTTTAACATGCAAGTAGATGAAGATTTTTAGAATCACTTTTTATATTACTTTTTTCTCCCCAGTTTAATGGGTTAATCATTCATATTTGGACACCACTGTTCTGTTGTACTTAGGAAGGAGAAAAATAATCCTGACCTTAATAACAATTTAAATAGATTTATTCAACTGAAACAATAACAACATTACAGCATAAGTTATTTGCTTAAACAAACATCCATGTTTTGTTAACTAATTTGGCTAAACAAAATATATATATATTTTAAGAAACTTAGACTGTCAGCCCAGCAGATACATGAAAAACTTCTACTGTCCCTGCTGTCCTCTGTAGCTCACTAGTCATAGGTTTGTAGAACAATAGGATTAAGGTCTTTTTCTCAACTCTGTTCATGTTGTAACATTTTTGCTGTGAAGAAGAGGCTGGGACCTCTGCGGAGTCAAATTCAGTTTTGAGAACTGCGTAAGTAAAGCGAGCGTCTGTGATAATATAGGAGAGAAACTGCCCACTAATCCTACAGAAACCTCTGGAAGAGCATGGCATTGTGAATGTTACACATATACAGCCTTTATTCTACTGAGTTAAACAACTCGGCTTTATCTCATGATGGAAGAACCTTTGGATGGTAAAATATTTTCCTCAAAAAGCAGTTTATTGAAAAAAAATCCGATTTAAATCAAAAAAATCCGATTTTTTTGATTTTTAAAAAAAAAACATTGATTTTTATCCACCCTGCTTCTGGGTGACTTGGTATATGGGGGGCTACGAGCAAGCTTCCTTGGCTTCCTCTTCCTCCGTCCGTTATGGGTTAGGGTGTACCCATATTGATTGGCATGAGTCTTGGTCTCTCCCCTGTTGGACGTTCTCGGTTCCCGGGGTTCTGGAGTGGTTCCAGCATAGGTTGGGGTTGGCTCCCCATCTAGGTTCCTGTAGAAGTCTGGTTCAGTCTTCCTTGTTAGGAGTTCTCTTGGGGATGCTCAAGGACATCTCTCTCAAGGAGTTCTATGGTCCCTGTTGGGATCAATTTTCATTCTGTCTGCCCTGCGGATTTTTTCCCTTGGGTCTTATTCTGGTTGCCTTCTGAGCTGTTTTTGTGGCTCAGTCGCCCCTCTGGGGGCGGTTGCTTCAGTCGTCAGACGTGTGCCTGAGCAGGTGGCTCTGATTGCTTAGCCCTCGTTCATTATATATATATATATATATATATATATATTTATATATATATACACACACCATTATGTGGTGGTATTCCGCCTTACGCCGGACCATTTTGTCCAAGGTGGTGTTTTATGATCCTTATTTAAATCCTTTTAGTCTGCTTATGGGCCTTATTCTTAGTAATGTTGAAGTAAGGGGTCTACATTCCCTCAACAGGTGTGGCACTTTTCCTGGTCGTTTCTTGTCCCTTAGGGGGACTGATGCCCTTTGGGGTCTGCGGGCGCCTCCTTATGTATGCGCCTGATCTCGTTTGCTTCCAGGGCCAATGCGCCCTTTGGACTGATCTTACTTGGATGGTTGCCTTCCTGGTCCTGAGTAAATGTTTCGGCTTCTTGCTGATCCTTGTTAATGAAGGGGTCAGTATCCCTGCCTGTCTGACGGGAGACCAGTTTTCATTTCCCCGTTGGGGAGAGTTCTAAGTTTTACACAAGGCTTCTGTTGCCTGTGGGCTGGTTGGGCTGTTACACTGGCCTATTCCTTTTAAGGGGGATGAATCTCCCTTTCTCATTTTATCCCGTTATATTGGTGTTTGGGTACCTTTGGTCCTTCAGCACCAGGTTTTCTGTTGAATAAGTTACTAGACTGTTGCTTGTCTCTGTTCATACCTTTTCAAAGGTTTTGTTATGAGATTGACGTTAGAGCCTCTGCTCATGTCGTACCTGGTTGCATAGTTTTGCAGGTGACAGCGCCTTTACTGTCTGCTGTGCCTTTGTTTTTGGGGATCCCACCCTACTTTATGGACACTGCTATTGGATGTCCCATGTGTAAGTATTATAGATGGAGCAGGACATGCTGTATGCTTAGAATAATACAATTCTGTGAGATTCTCACCTGTAGAATTGGTATTATACGCATACAGCACGTCCTGCTCCACCCCACCCTGGTTTTTCTGGATCCCCTGTATGGTGATTATCATTACTTTTGTTACCAGTTGGTGGTTGGTTTCTCCCGGCTTCTTTTCTCACTGCTTTTCAATTCTGGGGATTTGTGGGAGGTCCCTGGGTATATGAAGGGCCGGGAGGAGCCTGTTTTTGCATGTATGCAGTGAACAGCGCCCTCTGGCGGAGGATTACCCATGTGTAAGTATTATATTGGAGCAGGATGTGCTGTATGCGTATAATACCAATTCTACAGGTGAGAATCTCACAGAATTGTATTATTTGAATGAGTCGGCCCACGCGCGCTCAGCTGCAGCGGCGGGCCGGTGACGTCATCAGTTGCTAGGGGCTGAGTGTTTGTCAGCCTGGCCTCCCTGTTCAGTCTCTGTGTTTCTGGAGGGGCGGGGCCTGGCGCTCTCCGCATCTGGCCCGCCCCCTCAGGAGATGATCGGCGCCATCTTCCCTGCATGGATCGTGTGTCCCTGTGGTGCTGTGAGTGCCCCCAGCAGGCTTTTCTTATTCCATAGCTTTAGAATGTTCAATTGCATTTTTATGGATATTCTTGCATTCTGATGGGGAATTTGTTTGTGCTTGTGTCTTTCAGGCTGGGACAACCTACTTAGAGTTTTCTCCCGGTCCTGGTCCCTAGGTTAAAATTCCTATATTGGGGGCTTAAGTGTAAATCCTCCCACTAGCGGACATTTAAGGGGCATCCCGGGTAGCTGCACAGCGTAATTCCCACTGGTCATTGCGACTACTAATTCACCACATGGAGGCTTCCCAGGATACTGTGCTCGGGGTCCCTTTGGGGCAAGCCCGGCTATGTGTGGTGTGCGGTGCATCCCTTGTGGGTGATGATGTGCGGGTTTGTGTACCCTGTGCCCAGCAAGTGATTGCGCGGCAATCTGGATCCCGTGCGGCCGGATCAGTACCTTTGGCTTCATCCCCCACACGCCTGGTTACGACCCCTAGTGACATTAACACTAGCGGGGAGTCGCAATCTGATGTTTCCGCCAGACTGGCCAACATTGAGAGATTGATTGCTAGCTCTGCAGCCCGTAAGGCTCCAGCTAAAAGACGGCCTGTGGCGCCCGCTGCGCCGGCCTAGTGCTGAATTTAGAGCCTTGTCACAATGTGAGATGTTCATCACCTATGTTCTCTCTGCCTTAGATGACACCATTCGGATGTGTAGCAGAAACTCGGCCCTGGTGGTCTCTATCCGCCGCTCGCTCTGGTTGTGCCAGTGGGCAGCTGACAATGCTGCCAAGATGGCTCTCACGGGGCTTCCCTTTCAAGGACTGCGCCTGTTTGGTGATCGTTTGGACCTTTTTGCTAAGGGAGGTAAGTTACCCCAACGCAAGAAGCAGACGAGACCCTTTCAGGGCTCGGGCTCCTTCACTCCTTCCTTTCGTGGGCCTAGGTCAGTCCTTTGCGGGACAAAGGGGAGATTTCTGGGGCAAGGGCAGAGGCCGTGCCCGACCCAGATCCTCCTGGGGTGCCAAACCCAAATCCACTGCCAAGCCCGCACAGCAATGAGGGGGCGCCCTTATTCACTCCGGCTCTTCGCTCCGGTCTGGGCTCAACAAGTCTCAGAGAAATGGATTCTGGAGGTTGTCTCCTCCGGATACAAGCTGGAGTTCGCGGATTGGCCTCCTCCCAGATTCCTCATGGTCACGGGTTCCTATGGACCCTCGGGCAGCTCAGGGCCTGTTGTTGGCGGTTCAAAACCTTCGGGCCATGGGGGTCAATTGTCAGGTCCCCCCGGGAGAGAGAGGTCAGTGTTACTATTCCAATCTCTTTACAGTGCCCAAAAAGGATGGTTCCATCAGACCCATTCTGGACCTAAAGCTTCTCAACAAATTCATCAGAACCAAACGTTTTCACATGGAGATGCTGCACTCCGCTATCGGCTCCCTGTGCCCGGGGGACTTTATGACTTCAATAGACATCAAGGATGCTTGCCTTCATGTGCCGGTCTTCCCAGGGCACCAGCGGTTCCTCAGGTTTTCGGTAGGGGAACAACACTATGAATTTGTGGCACTCATCTTCGGGCTCACCTCTGCCCCCAGGGTGTTCACCAAGGTGTTGGCAGGGCGTGATGGCCCTTCTCAGAGCCCGGGGCATTCGCATTCTTCCTTATCTGGATGACCTTCTCATTACGTCTCCTTCACTCCAACAGTCGGAGCTGGACACCAGGATGGTGGTGTCGACACTGGAGAGGTTCGGGTGGGTGGTCAATTACCCCAAGTCCTCACTCTCTCTGTCACGGGTGACCGTTTTCCTGGGTATGACTCTGGATACCATTCAGGCCAGGATTTTCCTCCCTCAGCAGAAGGTGGACTCTCTTCAAGCGCTGATTCATGTATTGCTGTCCAACCCTCATCCATCCATCCATCCGGCAAGGGATGCAACTGGTGGGACAGATGGTGGCCTGCTTTGAGGCAGTTCCCTATGCTTAATTTCACATGAGGCCTCTTTAGCTCCATCTTCTTTCAGCCTGGGACAAGTGTCCTCTGTCTCTGGATCAGGCTTTTTGCTCTGTCCCCTCTGGTCCGGCGGTCCCTCCTTTGGTGGCTGGACTCGAAGAATCTTTTGGGGGGCAGATCTTTCCTGACACCGTTCTGGGAGATGGTCACTACGGATGCCAGTCTGTCAGGTTGGGGGGGCTACTGGAGAGCCCTCCAATTCCAGGGGCTGTGGGGCCCTCAGGAGGCACACGCCCCCATCAATGTTCTGGAGCTGAGGGCAGTTCGGTTGGTGCTGGCGCAGCTGACGTATCGCCTCCAGGGCCCTTTCGGTTCAGGTTCGCTCCGACAACAGGACTGCGGTCACTTACATCAATCATCAGGGAGGGACTCGGAGCAAGAGTGCCCTCCGGGAGGTGTCGTTCGTTCTCTCTTGGGCCGAGGACAATGTCCCGTGCATCTCGGCGGTTTACATTCCGGGAGCGGAAAACCTGGAAGCGGATTCCCTGAGCAGGGGGGCCCCTCGCTGGGGAGAATGGTCCCTCAACAGCAGGGTCTTCCTATCCCTCTGTCACAGGTGGGGGAGGCTGGATGTGGATCTGTTTGCCTCTCGTCACAATCACAAGCTTCCAGCTTTTGTCTCACTGTCCCAGGATCCTCTGGCTCTGGCAGTGGATGCAATGTCTCTGTCTTGGCAGGGCTTCGGTCTCCTGTACCTCTTCCCTCTGTTTCCCCTTCTGGGCAGGGTTCTGCGCAAGCTGATTCAGGAAAGAGTGCCAGCTGTTCTGGTGACGCCCAGGTGGCCAAGATAGGTGTGGTTCGCAGACGTCGTGCAGATGGCGGTCGATCAGTACCCTCTGCCCCTGGTTCCGGATCTGCTCACTCAAGGACGGCTCTGTTACTCCAATTTACGCTGGCTTTGACGGCATGGCTGCTGAAACCTCCATCCTAAAGGAAAAGGGTCTGTCTGATGCGGTTGTTCAGACTCTAGGTCAGAGCTAGGAAGAAATCCTCTTCTACCATCTACTACAGGACCTGGCGGACCTACATTGACTGGTGTGAGGCTAGGGCCTTCCCTTGTCGGGTGTTCTCCATCCCACGGATTCTGGAGTTCCTTCAACATGGTCTGGATATGGGTTTTCAGCTCAGCACTCTGAAGGGGCATGTTTCCGCCTTGGCGGTTTTCTTTCAAAGGTCTTTCGCTCTTCATCCTTTGGTCAAGACACTCATGTGCGCCCTCCCCGCAAACCCATGTTACCGGTTTGGGATTTGAATTTGGTATTGTCTGCCCTTCAGGGTCCTCCATTTGAGCCTGTGCATGAGGCTGCACTGTCTATTCTCACTTGGAAAGTTGCCTTTTTGATGGCTATCACCTTTGTCCGGCATGTTTCTGAGTTGGCGGCTCTGTCCATTCAGGCCCCCTACTTTGAGAGACATTGGGACAAGGTGGTTTTCCGCTTTAAACCAGACTTCTTGCCTAAGGTTGTCTCTGCCTTTCACCTCAATCAGGACATTGTGCTTCCTTCCTTATGCCCTAATCCTGGTAATGACAAGGAGAGGGCCTTGCATTCTCTGGACGTTGTCAGAAACTTGAAATACTTCTTGGTGGCTACAGCGCCTTTCAGGAAGACAGACACCTTGTTTGTGGTACCCTCAGGTCCAAAGAAGGGTTTGGCTCCGGTTAAGTCTACCATTAGTAAATGGATTCGTCAGGCCATTGTTAGGGCCTATTCTGCTAAAGGGAGGGATCCCCCTTTCCGGATCACTGCTCATTCTACTCGTGCTGTTGGGGCCTCTTGGGCTTTTCAGCACCAGGCTTCTGTTGAACAAGTTTGTAAGGCCGCTAATTGGTCTTCTGTTAATACTTTTTCCAAGTTTTACAAGGTTGATGTTCAGGCCTCAGCGGATGCTGTTTTTGGCCACAAAGTTCTGCAAGCTGCAGTGGTTTGAACTGCGCATTGTTGCTCTTTTTGGGATCCCCACCCGTTGTTGGACACTGCTACTGGATGTCCCAGACGTAATGATTATTACTGGAGCAGGGCGTGATGCATACTTGGAATAATACCATTCTCTGAATACTCACCTGTAGAATGGATATTATAAGTATGCATTACGCCCTGCTCCATCCCGCCCTGAGTTTTTATTCTTGGATCCTCTATATGGTAAAGTTTTCCTTGTTAAATATTGTTAATCTTGTTATTGGCTTCTCCTGGTTCCCTTGGGAGGTCCCGGGTATATATGGACCAGGAGGGGCCTCTTTTTTGCCATCTCTGCAGTAAAGCGCCCTCTTGTGGACTATATCCCAGACGTAATGAATGAAACATTCTGGAGCAGGACATGCAGCATACTTATAATATCCATTCTACAGGTGAGTATTCACAGAATGGTATTATTACATAATATATATTATATAAGAATCTAATATAGTCTATCTTGCATGACTCGTACCCTGTACATACAGATTGCCCACATTAAAAATCATCCTACCTACACCTAGTGTGTATTCTAAGCCTTTAAACATCCAAGATGGCAGCTCATGGAGCATCAGGCTGCCTGCAGACAGTGTCTTCTGACTGCCAATCTGCATTCTGGGATTGCTGTCCTTTTCCTGACCCCAGCTTTGCTCTGCCTGTGCAAAGCACAGCTATAACACCACCCCCTGCACTTTACCCCACTCTCCTCAGTGTGTGTGATGCTTCTGAAGCAAGATGGCGGCGCCCACATCCTAGAGTCCTGAACAGAGTTGCAGTCCACTGGAGGAAAGAATACGTAGTAAATATATTCTACAGCACGTCCTGTTCCAGAATATTCCTTACCCATGGGTAATACATCCACAAGATGGTGCTGGACTGCAGAAAACAGCTTGTGGCTCCTCCTGGCCCCATATAAGCCAGGGACCTCCCACAAATTCCCCAGTTCTTTCTGGAGTCTGCGCTGAGAAGATAGAAGATAGCTCTATATGTGGCACAGGTGAGCGGGGGTTATTGCCTGCAGCCCTGCAGGACTATTCCCACCTGTTCCCTCCCATTGACTGCCTCCCAGCCTCGGCTGATAAGGTTCGGGTGAAGGTAGGCTATTGAAGCACTATGGTGCTGAGGTGCTGGGCTCCTACCACAGTCCCTGCTCTAACAGGGTAGGCAGTTTAGGCTAATGGTGAGCTTTTTTGGGATGCCCCCACTGCCTTATGGTTTTGGCAGGTTATCCTGTGCAGTTAAACCCTATTCCCATTTCCCCCTCCACCCTCACTCCTCATATTAGTCCCCTGGGCGCCGTTTCTCCCTGGGAATTCTGTCGTTATCTTCCCTCACTCTCCCCTTGGGAGATCTCCGGGGGGGGGGGGGGGGGGGGGGGGATTGGGGGGGTTGTCTAGTGGTTTAAGACTGTAGATGTATGTTGTGCCTTGTCACTTTTATTAAAACGCGCCGCTGTGTATTTGTACTGCGCTCCGCAGCTGCCAGCCCCATTCACCTCAGAGCTGCTGGGCCGCTATTGGCCGGCCTGATCACGTGGGCACGCTTCGCGTTCTTCGGGGGGGGGGCAGGCTCTGTGGATGATGCATTTTACCTCATATCTCCACGGCCCGCCCCTCGAGGTTTGCGGACGCCATTTTGTCTTCTTGCTGTGTGCTGCTGGCTCCTTGCGGTCTGTGAGTATCTCCGGTGGGGTGATTTTTTCTGGATTTTTCTTATGCCTTATTCTCATGGGAATGTTTGATTATGTCTTTCAGGCGGGTTAAAACTTCGGTCCTGTGGTTTCTCCCGGCCTTCTCACCTCATTATCTCCCACTTCCCTAGCGGAGGCATCCCGGGTAACTCTTTAGCGTTAACCCTTACTGGCCTACTGTGCCATTGAAATCACCATATGGAGGCTTCTGGGGATAATAGGCCTGGGGTTCCTTCGGGACAAGCCCGGCTATGTGTTGCGTGTGGGGTATCCCCAATTGGTGATGATGTCAGGGTATGTGTATCCTGCGCCCAGCAGGTACTTGCGCTGCAGTCTGGGTTACTTGTTGCTGGGCCTGCGCCCCCTATGGCTTCTCCTACCCCCCCCCACGCTTACACCTGACCCCCAGTGAGGTGCATACCAGTGGGGAGTCTCAACCTGATTTGGCTGCACGGGTGGCCAGCATTGAAAAGCATATTGCTGGGTCTGCCCCGCGTAAGGCTTCTGTTCAGAAGCGGCATTTATCACCCGCTGTTTCCCTCTTTCCTATGGAAGCTGAGGAATTTTTTGACATCACTGGTTATATTCCCCTGGAGGAAGGGGAATTATTTTCTGATTCAGAATCATCTGAGGAACAGCCTAGGGCTTATGGTGGTACCGGGTCTCCTCTTGGGGCAGAACCATGGTCCTCAGATGACACTGACAGGCTTTTGGCTCATATTTTTGAGGTGCTCTGTATGTTGTGGCTCCGCAGCAGCAGGGTGAGCTCTTTCATACGGTTAAACCACGCTTGGAGTTTCCTGAGCAGACTCACTTTAATAATCTGGTGCTCAAAGAATGGGAACGGCCTAGCAAGCTACCTGGGGTGCCAAAGAGTTGGGACAAGAGGTATCCCTTTCCTGCTGATGTTATTAAGCGTTGGTCATGTCCTCCCGAGGTGGACGCGCCGTTCTGGGGCTGTCCAATACATCCGTCATGCATTCCCCTGACACTACTACCCTGAGGGATGGTGAGGACCGGCGCATGGACCAGCTGGCTTGCCATGTCTTTGCCTGTGTGGGGACTGTGCTGCGCCTGGTTTGTGCCTCTGCCATTACAGCTATTGCTATTAAAGGGCTGCTTAAGAATCTCTTAGATGGGGCCTCTGATGACGCCGGAGGAGAAGAGTACAGATCTCTCCTGCTTTTCTATGAATTTGTTGCATATGTTTTATCTGCCATGGATGATGTCATTAGAATGTGTGTGAGGACATCTGCCCTTTTGGTGGCTATACGCCGCTCTGTCTGGCTGTGTCAGTGGGTATCCGATAATGCTGCTAAGAAAGCTCTCACTGGCTTTCCCTTTAAGGGGCTGCGCCTCTTTGGTGAACACTTGGACTTGTTTGCTAAGGGTGGCAGGTTACCTCAACGTAGGAGGCCGTCCTTTTGGGGCACAGGTGCCTTTCTCCCTTCCTTCTGTGGTTCCAGAATTGGTTGAGGAACCTCCTTTGCTGGGGCTCACGGAGATTTTTGGGGCAGGGGCAGAGGACGAGGCCATCCCGGCCCTTCCTGGGGTCCCAAGCCTAAGTCCTCCCCCACCCCCCTCAGGCATGAAGGGGCGCCCTCACCCATCCGGGTGGGGGGGCGGCTTTGGCTCTTTGCTCACGTCTGGAGGCTTCATGTCTCAGACCGGTGGATTCGGGAGGTAGAGTCCTCCGGTTACAAGACAGAGTTTGCAGCCTGGCCGCCCCCAAGATTCATCAAATCCCTGATAGCTCAAAACCCTCTGTTAGCCCAGGGTCTGTGCCTTGCTGTCCAACACCTTTTGGAGTTGGGGGTCATCTGCCAGGTGCTTTCCAGGGAAAGGGGCAGAGGCTACTATTCCAATATTTTCACTGTTCCCAAAAAAGACGGGTCCTTCAGACCCATCCTGGATTTAAAGCGCCTCAACAAATTTGTCAGGTTCAAACACTTTTGCATGGAGACTCTGGGCTCAGCTGTCAATTCACTACGCCCGGGCGACTTCATGACCTCTGTAGACATCAAGGACGCTTACCTTCATGTACCAATCTTTCCAGGTCATCAGAGATTCATCAGGTTCGCTCTGGAGGATCAGCCCTACCAATTTGTGGCCTTGCCTTTCGGTCTCACCTCGGCTCCCAGGATATTCACCAAGGTGCTGGCGGGCGTGATAGCTCTGCTGAGATCTCAGGGCATTCGCATCCTTCCTTATCTGGACGACATTCTCATCACGTCTCAGTCCTTCCAGCAGGCCGAGCTGGAAACCCAGCTGGTGGTGTCCACACTGGAGTCCTTCGGCTGGTTGATCAACCACCCCAAGTCTTCACTGTCACCGTCAATGGTGAGGTCCTTTCTGGGCATGACTCTGTATACATCTCAGGTCAAGATTTTTCTCCCTCAGCAGAAGGTGGAGAGTCTTCAAGCTCAAGCCAGGCTTCTTCTGTCTTGCCCTCATCCCTCCATCCGGCAGGGGATGCAGCTGGTGGGCCTGATGGTGTCTTGCTTCAAGGCGGTTCCATACGCTCAGTTTCACATGAGACCTCTTCAGCTCCACCTCTTGTCAGTATGGGATCGGGACCCTGTGTCCCTGGATCAGGTGTTTGTTCTGTCCCCTCGCGGCCGGGCGGTCTCTCTCGTGGTGGCTGGACTCAAGGAACCTGTTGGTGGGCAGATCCTTTCTGGCCCCTTGCTGGGAGATAGTCACAACAGATGCCAGTCTGACAGGTTGGGGGGGCTTCTGGAAATCTCTGAAATTCCAGGGTCAGTGGGGCCCTCAGGAGGCCCACACCCCTATCAACATTTTGGAACTGAGGGCGATAAGGTTGGTTCTTGCCCAATTGACTCCACACCTTCGGGGTCGGGCCGTTCAGGTCCGCTCGGACAACCAGACGGCGGTTGCCTACATCAATCATCAGGGAGGGACCCGGAGCAAGAAGGCCCTCAAGGAAGTGTCCCTGATACTGTCTTGGGCGGACATCCCGGGGGTGGAGAATCTGGAGGCAGACTCCCTGAGCAGGGGGACTTCTCGTCTGGGGGAATGGTCCCTCAGCGGCAGGGAGTTTCGCTCCCTGTGTTACCGATAGTGTCTGCCGGATGTGGATCTGTTTGCGTCCCGTCACAATCACAAGCTTCCAGCCTTTGTCTCTCTGTCCCAGGACCCTCTGGCATTGGCCATGGATGCACTAGCCATGTCTTGGAAGAGATTTCAGCTCCTTTATGTGTTCCCTCCGTTTCCTCTGCTGGGCAGGGTGCTGCGCAAGATAGCCCAGGAAGGGGTGCCAACCATTCTGGTGGCCCCATGTTGGCCAAGAAGAGTGTGTTTCGCAGACATCGTGCAGTTGGCAGTAGACCAGTACGTCCTGCCCAAGGTTCCAGACCTGCTCACTCAGGGGCAGCTACGCCATCCCAATTTACAAACGCTGGCTTTAACGGCCTGGCTGATGAAACCTCCATCTTAATGGAAAAGGGGCTGCCTGCCTCTGTTGTTAGTACCATGATTCAGGCTAGGAAGAAGTCCTCTTCATCCATCTACTATAGGGTATGGCATGCTTACATTGACTGGTGTGAGTCTAAGTCGCTTCCCTGTCGGGTGTTTTCTATTTCTAGGATTTTGGAATTTCTGCAATGTGGTTTGGATTTGGGTCTTCAACTTAGTACCCTCAAAGGGCATGTTTCTGCTTTGGCCATTTTCTTCCAAAGATCCTTTGCTCACCATCATCTGGTCAAGACCTTCTTCCAGGGGGTTACTCACGTGCGTCCTCCACGTAAGCCTATGTTACCAGTCTGGGATTTGAACCTGGTCTAATCTGCCTTGCAGGGGTCTCCCTTTGAGCCTGTGAGTGAGGCCCCTCTGTCCATTTTGACGCTTAAGGTAGTCTTTTTGGTGGCTATCACTTCTGTTAGGCATGTTTCTGCGTTGGCGGCACTTTCCATCAAACCCCCTTACTTTGAGAGACACCAGGACAAGGTGGTGTTTCGTTTTAAGCCAGACTTTCTGCCTAAGGTTGTGTCTGCTTTTCATCTCAAACAGGACATTGTTTTGCCTTCTCTGTGCCCTAATCCTAGTAACCATAAGGAGCGGGTTTTACACTCTCTGGATGTGGTCAGGTCCCTGAAGTTCTATTTGGTGGCTACTGAATCCTTCAGGAAGACTGATGCTCTTTTTGTGCTTCCGTTTGGACCTAAGAAGGGTCTGGCTCCAGCTAAGTCCACTATCAGCAAGTGGATCTGTCAGGCTGTGGTACAGGCCTATTCTGCTAAGGGGAAGGAGCCTCCCTTCCGCCTTACTGCTCATTCTACTCGTGCTATTGGTGCCTCTTGTGGTTTTCAGCACCAGGCTTCTGTTGAACAAGTTTCTAAATTTTACAAGGTTGATGTTAGGGTCTCAGCTGATGCTGCTTTTGGTCGCAAAGTTCTGCAGACGGCAGTGGTTTAAACTGCACGCTATTGCTTTTTGGGATCCCACCCTACCTTACGGACACTGCTATTGGATGTCCCAGGAGTAAGGAATATTCTGGAACAGGACGTGTTGTATACTTAAAATAATACAATTCTGTGATTACTCACCTGTAGAATTGGTATTATATGTATACAGCACGTCCTGTTCCATCCCACCCTTGTTATCATTATTCTTAGTTACCTCTGTATGGTTATTGTTCATATGTTCATTTTTGAATTATGGTTATTATAGTTCTCCCGGCTTCTTGTTAACTGCTTGTCAATACTGGGGAATTTGTGGGAGGTCCCTGGCTTATATGGGGCCAGGAGGAGCCACAAGCTGTTTTCTGCAGTCGAGCGCCATCTTGTGGATGTGTTACCCAGGAGTAAGGAATATTCTGGAACAGGACGTGCTGTATACGTATAATACCAATTCTACAGGTGAGTAATTACAGAATTGTATTTTTAAGTAAAAGCTCAAAATATAATTTTAGGTGCTGCGGAATCATTTTTTAAGGTTTTGGGCTTTTCATTAAATGATGCTGAAGGTTTAATTGTAACCGGTTTAAGTGTAACCGAACCCCTGGTAATACAGCTGGCTTGGCGGTGGCCTGTTTTTAACCCTTTCAGTGCCAAGCACGTAGATTCTACGTGCTCGCTTCTACTCCACTTAAGTGCCAAGCACGTAGAATCTACGTGCCTGACTTTCCCCCTGCTAGTAAAAAAAAAAAAAAAATACTCACCTGACCCCTCGTTGGATCAGGCCAGGTCTCCTCTTTAATTTGGTGCCATCCGATCCCCCGTGGGGGCTTGGATGGCTCCAGGAGAGCCCCTGGAATAGGCCCCCCTCGCTGCTAACAGTAAAAAAAAAAAAATTAAAACCGACAGGTCTCCTCTTCACTGGGGGGGCCTCCGATCGCCCCCCCAGGCTCTTTCGTGGTGAGGAGAGGGCAGAAATCGCCCTCCCCCCACTTCCTGCATCGCCACTGCCCTTGGGGCGGGGCCAGGTGACATCATTGTGATGTCACCAGCAGCCGGCTTCTTAAGTCCAGCACCCGAGACTAAGAATCAGTCTGCTCCGGGGCTTGGAGGAGAGAGCTGGGGAGGGGGAGAGGGCTGTGATCTAGCCCGGGGGGCAGAAGAGCTTGTGGGCTTGTAGGCTGCAGGGTGGGGGGCCACAAAAGCTGGCCCCTCCACTCTGTTCCTACAAGCCCCCATAGCTGGTGCCGGGCTGGTAATGCCGGGTAAGGGGGACCCCATTTCATTTTTTTTTGGATTTTTAAGGATTTTTAACCCTTAAAATTCCAAAAAAATGGGGTCCCCCCTGGGAGGAGAGACCCTATGTAATTTTAAAGAGCTATTTTCAGTTTGGGGGGTCTCCTGGGCAAGAATGGGGGGGAGGGGGCTACCAATACATATGTGGTACCGTTGTAATCGGGAGAAATTGGGCTTTCACATGCAATATGGTTTTCTCTAATAAAGTAAATGGTTTATTTAAAGTAAAGGAGACAATTGTCTAAAAAATATTTATTTATTTTTTACACAAAAATATTTAAAAAAAACAGTAGAAAAGTTACAAGACATTTCTTGTTAAAGCCTAAACTCTGCTGCAAAATATATATCTATAATTTTCCTGGAAATTCCGGCAAAAATCACGGTTAAACATGGCGCAGAATGGGGAAAAATGACCTGTCAACAGAGGGTGACAAAACTTCAAGTAGGCTAGCACTTAAAAGGGTTAATAGTACCTATGCATGTTGGGTATTGTCCTGCTCGGGGGACCTTGCTCTTCCAGATTTAGCTTGTTTTTTTCTTGTTTGCATACTTATATTTTAGGAAAACATATTATTTATTCAGTTTTTTTATTCATTTTTTTAGGGAAACCCTGTGCAACCTAAGAATTCTTCGAGGGATTACTTCCAGAAAGGTGAGCCCACTACAACAAGCTGGGTACTCTTAGAAAGCTTAACATGTGTACTTTCAGGGAATATATGGTTTATCGGGGATATTCCAAATGTAAAGAGTTGTTTTGGTTGAAAAATTGCAAGGTGCGCATTTTGTCTGCAGAGCTGAAATTTTCAAGTAAAATTACTGTTATGCGCACGCTTTACTTTGTGGTGTTTGCCAACTCTTCCCTTGACAGTACCTATGCATGTTGGGTATCGTTCTGGGGCATGTTGCTTTTTGAGATTTTACTTGTTGTTTGGGCATAGTTGTTTTTAGAAAAATGTGGCTTGATTTTCCTTTTTATTCTTTTTTAGGGAAACTTTGTACAACCAAGAATACATTGAGGGATTACTTCCAGAAAACTAAGCCGACATAAACAAGCTTGGTACGCCTAGAAAGCTTGAGGTGTGTACTTCCAGAGAATATATAGTTTGTTGGGGGTATTTCAAATGTAAAGGGTTGTTTTTCTGGAAAAACTGCAAGGTGCGTATAGCGCATAGCGCAGTTGTATTTCCTAAAGCTCTGTTTCAGTTTGGGGGAGTCTCCTGGGCAGGAAAGGGTGTCTGCCAATACATATGTGGCACTGCTGTAACCAGGAGAAATTGGGATTTCGCACGCAATAACATTTTATTGACAAACTTAAATTTTTTTGCACATATTTCATGTTGAAGCCCAGACTCTGTTGAAAAAAACAATATATAATTTTCCTGGGAAATCCCTGGAAATCTTTCAAAAATCACAGTTGAACATGTGTAGTGCAAAATAGTGAAACATGGTCTGGCAACAGAGGGTGACAAAAGCTGCAGGTAGGCTGGCACTTAAAGGGTTAAAGTTAATAAAAAATCCACCCACCTGGAATTTTTGAGGTCAGTGATCTGAGGAATGCTGGCTGATGTGACCCAGACAGCTGGTTGCATTCCAAGTTTCCCTGTGGTCTGAGGAGTGCTCCCAGCCCCATCTGACTGGCTGGGTTTGGTTGCTGCTGGTAAAAGGGGCTTTAGTAGAGAAGACAGTGTAGGCCCAATTCTGCGCTGCCTCCACTCCTGCATTTATTGTACCACGTTGATCGCACCTGGTAGAGCATGAAGTCTAACATGGTGTCTTGTTCTGCGTTGCTTGAGCAGGGAAATGTATTTAGTTGAAATTAGTAACTGTAATAAAATATGCATATCCCAGTTCAGATCTGGGTATAGAACGCCCCCACATGCTACGAGGAACAAAACCTGGGATTTTCACTATATCCAATCCAGGTCCTCCCAGAAGTGATGACAGTTGGGTAATCCACCACCAGGTGGCGCTTGACTGCAGGATCAAAAGCTGTAGCTCCTCCCGGCCCCCTATAAAATCAGGTGTTTCTCTAATTCCCCAGTGTTCTTCCTGCAGTCTTGCTGCATGAGGATCATCTGGAATACTCTCTCCTGGATACTGCAGCTGAGCGGGGCCTCCTAGCCCGTCGGCCGCTGCATCCTTATTGCCACCGTTCCCATTGACCCACTACTGCCTCCCAGCTTCGGCTGACCGGGTCGGTGAAGGTAGGATGAACGCCGGGGTCAGGCGTCGACAGAGCTAGGCTCTGGGCCGCAGACCCTGCCTAAAGGGTAAGCCGGCCATAGGCTGATGGTGAGCCTATAAAGGGGGCTCCCTGCCCCACAAGCTTTATTGGTGTTTGTGCTTATTTTTTCTGACTGGACTCTGAGTTCCTTTAGTGTGTGCTTCTGTGTTTTTACTTCACCTCACGTACTTACCCTCGCCGCTCCTGCTCTCTCCCCTCTCCTTCATGCTGCCGCGCTGTGAGGGGGGGGCGGCGATGCACAGACGGAGATCGCTGGAGCTGCGTTCTCCACTGCTGGGTGCGCGGCGTGCTGCTGGCAGGGGCGGGCCGCCGTGCTGGCTCTTCTGCTGGGCTCCCCTGTGGGCCTCCTGCTTCCAGGGCCCTCCGCCATCTTGGGAGGTGGGCGCGATTTTTGAGACATGGGGGGGGGGCGCACGATGACACTTTTCGCATCACTACTGTGCGGCCTGCCCCTCGAGGAACGTGTGCTGGCTGCCTGATCCGCGCCATCTTCTCCTCCTGCACGCTGCTGTCGTCCTCTGCCGGGCCTGTGAGCGGTGTCGCAAGTCCCTCTTATTGTTGTACTTATTATGCGCTGGGCATGTACTGTGGGATGCTTATGTATTGTTCCCATTTTGTCTTCCAGGTGGGCCCATTGATTTTAAGGGTTGTGGTTCCTCTCGGCCTCCGCCCCCCCCGCTCCCCCCTCTCTCTACAAGCCCTCTCCCTGTAAAGAGGGATCTCATAAGAGGGACTCTTTTTGCGGGCTGGCCAGGTTAGGTCGTCAGTGCCTTGTACCTGTTAAAATACTCAAATCACCATAATGGAGGCTTCTGGAGATAGTGAGCTTGGGGCCCCATCAGGGCGGGTGAAGCTCTGTCCCATGTGCGGTGCTAGTCCTCTGGGCGGACTCAGCGCGGTTTGTGTCACTTGCGCCAGAAGTGTTATTCTGGAGCATGATCGGGCGGGCGTATATGCCTCTAGCCCGTTATTGCCTGTGGCCTCTCCAGAACCCCCGCGCTTGCTCTCAGCCCCCAGTGAGGGGGATTATTCTGCTGGTCTGGACAGCGGGCCCGCTTTTTCCTCGGATGAGGATACATGGCTCCCTGATGATACGGAGTGGTTGCTGACTGCGGTTTTTGAGACGCTGCATATTGTCCCTCCTAGAGCAGCTAAAAAGGAAGCAGGGTGATTTGTTTCGATCTGAGAGGCAAGTCTTTCCTGAGCAGGCCCATTTTTCTGACATGATATTCAAGGAATGGGAAAGGCCTAATAGGTTACCGTCGGTGCCCCAGGGCCTAGACAGACGGTACCCCTTTCCTGAGGAGCTGGTCCATCTGTGGTCCCGTGCTCCCGAGGTGGATGCCCCCGTGTCGGGCCTGTCCTACACTACGGTCATGCCTTCACCCCGATACTGCTTCCCTACGCGATCCAGCCGATAAACGCATGGATCAGCTGGTCTGCCTTGCCTTCACCTTTGCCAGTGCTTGGTTCCGCCCTGTGTGGGCCGCGGCTATTGTCTCCCTGGCGGTGGTTGCGGCAGTGGTCGGCTGATGCCGTGGCTAAAAAGTCACTCACTAGTATCCCTTTTGTGGGTCGCACGCTGTTTGGGGAGCGTCTGGACCTCCTGGTCAAGGACGGAAGACTCCCTCAGCGACGAAGGCCTGCGCTGCCCTTTCGGGGCTCATCTGCCCATCGCTCCTTTGGAGGAGGAAGAGGCTCTTCATTTTCAGGGTTCCGCAGAGACTCCTGGGGACGAGGTAGGTCCCGCGGCCGACCCAATCCCTCCTGGGGATCCAAGTCCAAGCCCTCTGCCAAACCCCCTCAGGCATGAGAAGGCGCCCTTACCCATCCGGGTGGGGGGACGGCTTCTGCTATTTGCTCATGTCTGGAGACAGCATGTCGCTGATCGGTGGATTCAGGAGGTGGCGTCCTCCGGTTACAAAATAGAGCTGGCAGTCCGGCCGCCCTCAAGATTTCTTCAGTCTCGGGGTATCCTAGAACCCGGTGACGGCTCAAGGCCTGCGGTTGGCTGTCCAACAACTTCTGCTGTCAGGTGTGATTTGTCCCGTGCCTTGCCTGGAATGGGGTCAGGGCTTTTACTCCAATCTGTTCACGGTGCCCAAGAAGGACGGAACGCTGAGACCCATCCTGGACCTGAAGGGTCTCAACAGGTTTGTCAGGGTCAGGCATTTCCGCATGAAGACCTTGCGGTCCGCAGTGGGCTCGCTTCGACCCGGCGACTTCTTGACCACGGTGGACATCAAAGATGCTTATCTGCACATTCCAGGAGCATCAGAAGTTCCTGAGGTTTGCGCTGGAGGATCAGCATTACCAGTTTATGGCCTTGCCATTCAGGATATCCTCAGCCCCCTGTGTGTTCACCAAGGTGCTGGCTGGCATCATGGCTCTCCTGAGAATCCAGGACATCCGCGTGCTGCCTTATCTGGACGATTTGCCGATCGCGGCTCAGTCTCTTCATCAGGCCGAGAGTGACACCCGGACGGTGTTGTCCACTCTCGAGGATTTCGGTTGGGTAGTCAATTACCCCAAGTCTTCAATAACTCCCTCCATGGTGAGGTCTTTTCTGGGCATGACGCTGGACACCTCTCAGGCCAAGGTATTCCTGCCACAACAGAAGGTGGTGGGTCTTCAGACGCAGGTGCAGGCCTTGCTGTCTTGCCAACTTCCGTCCGTCCGTCTGGGGATGAAACTGGTTGGCCTTATGGTGTCATGCTTCGAGGCAGTGCCCTTTGCTCAGTTCCACATGAGAACTCTTCAATTGAATCTCTTGACCGGTTGGGACCGGATGCAGGAGTCACTGGAACAGGATTTTTCACTGTCTCCCCCAGCCAGGCAATCCCTCTTGTGGTGGCTGGACTCCAGAAATCTGCTGGTAGGCAAGTCATTTTTGACTCCACGGTGGGAGATTGTCACCACGGATGCCAGCCTGACCGGCTGGGGATGCTTTTGGCTGGCGCAGAAGATCCAGGGTCAGTGGGGGCCGCAGGAGGCTCACTTGCCCATAAATATCTTGGAATTGAGAGTGAACCGGTTGGTGCTTCTTAACTTGACTCCCCATTTAAGGGGTTGAACGATCCAGGTCCGCTCGGACAATCAGACGGCGGTTGCCTACATAAATCACCAAGGCGGGACTTCAAGGAGGTGACCCTGATTCTGACATGGGCAGAGGAGAATGTTCCCTGCATCTCGGCGGTTTAAATTCCTGGGATAGAGAACCAGGAGGCCGACTCCCTGAGCAGGAGTGCCTCACGCCTGGGGGAATTGTCTTTCACGCTCCGTGTCTCCGCTGGGGTCAGCCGGACATGGACCTATTTGCGTCCAGACACAATCACAAGCTCCTGAGATTCGTATCCCTGTCGAGAGATCCTCTGGCCTCTGTCACAGACGCTCTGGCAATTCCTTGGACTTGGAGTTCAGGCTCTTCCGTTTCCGCTCCTGGGCCGAGTGCTGCGCAAGATAGCCCAGGAGGGTGTACCAACCATCCTGGTGGCTCCTCGCTGGCCGAGGCAAAGTTGGTTCGCAGACATAATTCAGATGTCAGTCGATCGCTACATCATGCCCGATGACCCAGGGCTTCTCACGCAGGGGTTGCTGCGGCACCCCAATTTACAGACGCTGGCTTTGACGGCCTGGCTATTGAAACCTCAATCCTGGCAGAGAAGGGGCTGTCTGCCACGGTTGTTCAGACCATGATTCAGGCGCGGAAGAAGTTTTCTTCCATGATATACTACCGAGTTTGGCATGCCTACATTGCCTGGTGCCTTTCTCTAGGATTTTGGAGTTTTTACAACATGGCTTAGAATTGGGTCTCCGGGGATCACACCAGCGCCGATATTGGTGCCCACCACGTGGCCGGCCACCCCGCAATGGAGCCAGAGGGGGGGCAAGCACCCGGGCCCCTCCCCTGCTTCCTCGGGTCGAGGTTGTCGCTTGCATGGTTGCTCACCCTTGTCGCTCTCTAATGAGGGCTTTTTGTTTTCTGGGGAACCACTTTCGCCGAGGGACAGTGACTCTTCCCAACTACTGATTGACGACGCGGCTGGGGGTGGATCACAGTCTGATCGTGAGTGCCATGATGCGGAGCCCCTGGATCCCATAGTACGTGATGCCAACCTACTTGCTAAATTCAAGATTTTACTACAGCAGGAGCTGGCGGCCGCCGTGACCCAACTCTCGACCAGTTTCTTTAATGAAATTAAGGATCTGGGCAACAGGACTGGCTCGCTGGAGGATAGGATGGATGACGTGGTTGTGGCCCTGGAGCTCAAGGGGTCCAAATCAGCGGCCTTAAAGGAAGATATGTCCTCATTGCAACGGAAATTGGAAGACCTAGAGAACAGATCCAGGAGGGTGAATATCCACATCCAGGGCCTCCCGGAATCAATAGAGGACATTCCAGCCACCGTTACAGCCCTCCTACAAGAACTGATCCCCTCCATACCCATCGACCGCTTGGAACTGGATCGCGCCCACAGGGCGTTGGGCCCTAAAAGATCTGATGGTCTCCCCAGGGACATTATTGTCAAGCCAACCTTTTACCGCACGAAGGAAACAATCCTGACAAAAAGGGGACCTATGCTTCCAGAACCACCGCTACCAGATTTTCCCAGACGTCGCCCCAGGGGCTTCCCCTTCAAGCTCGCGTTTACCCACGCGGGCCGTCAACACGCTGTCGACTCTCCGGCAGCGTGTTGACTGCTGAACATCCTGCAAGACTTAGGCCTGATCTCCGCCGGTTCACCGATGTGCGCTGCCGGGGCGTCCGCCCAGCAGGCTCCTAGAAGACCAACACTCCAGCCCCTGTGGGAGAAGGTGTGTGCCCGTAGGAAGAGAGATCGAGTCACCGGGCGTCCCTCTGGATCTGGTCTGGCTCCGGGATGAGGACCCCGCCCGTCGGAGCGGTAACTTACCTAATTTTGAGTGACTCTCCCCTCTCTTGGGCTTAGCCCTAAAAGTTTATTATAAGTCTTTCTGATTGTTTTACCATTTTGAATTTCCGGAGCGGCCGCTGGGTCCGTATCCGGGTCCTGTCCTCTCCCTCCTGGGGGTTGGATCCCTCGGGGGTGCCTAGGTGCTCCCCCACTTGACCTCGGCCTCTCCCCCTTCCTCACCCTCGGTCGGCTGGGTTCTCCGTTATGAACCCTTTGTGATGCCGGGCCGGGGGGAGCGATGCCGTGGTAGCTCCAACGTCCTGGATGGATCGGGTGGGGTACCTCGGTGACGGCAGGCACGTGTCGCGGATGGACCGACTTCGTTGTAATGATTGGGCCTGAGTTTTGGTATTTGATGTGGCCTCGGACTCCGCGCCGGCCCGTGGGGTCGGGTGGCGTACGCCTGCTGGCTGCTGCGTGGGCCCGCGGTACCGGCATTGTTGTAAATTGAGTTGTGCTGTTTCATGCCGTTTCTTTATGCTGTTTTACGTTGCATTAATTAGTTTTGTTATGCTGGGTCATTTTCGCTACAAGATAGCAATGTTATTCCACAGTCTTGCCCTGTATCTCCGGGGTGAACCCCCCTGACAGACAAGTTGTCAAATGGTCCGAAAAAGGCCACATGTGGCCTTGGCCTATGGACCTTCTTCTGCTACTGCAGACCCTAGAAGGACCCTGTGCGGTTCCTCTACCGCACACGGGTCCACGTTTTAGTTTGATCCTATTCATGTTATGCATGTTAATCATGTCATTTATGTTATCCCTGCTAATCCTGTTGCCCCACCCCTACCTCAGTCCTCCACTTACACCTTGTTTGCCCCCCCTCCCACATGGGCCTCCCGTGCTCCGCTAGGCCGATTGTTGCTGAGCCTCACCGCCTGGGTCGTCATGGTTGGGTTAAATATTAAGGTTATATCACACAATGTCCAGGGCTTTAACGTCCCTGCTAAGCGTAATAAGGCCTTCCATTATTACAAATCCTGCAAAGCTGACATAATTTTTTTTACAGGAAACTAGGTTTTCCACCAGTTCCAAACCTAACTACCTGAATGGTTATTTCCCCTTATCTTATGTAGCCTGTGCTAGAGAAAAAAAGAGGGGAGTACTGATTGCCTTTCGCAAGGGCCTCCCTTTTATTTGTTCCAAAGAGATTTCAGACCCTACAGGCAGATATCTCATATTGCAGGGTACCCTCTATGATGTGGAGATCACTCTGGTCACATATTATGCCCCTAACACCTTCCAGACCCGGTTCTTCAGACATCTACTGTCGGTTGTTCAGAACAATACCATCGGGACCTTACTCATGGGGGGGGATTCCAACCTGACAATCCATCCTGGGCTGGACAGGCGGCACACTGGACAGTTGGGGGCGACCTTACCAGCCCTAGATGCTCAGTCCCAGACTTTTTGTGATCTACTTAACCACTACAGCTTATGTGATGTGTGGCGGGAAAAGAATCCCAAAACCCATTACTTTATGTTCTATTCCAACCCGCAAGGCACATTGTGCAGGATAGATCATATATTGGTCCCACAATCAGTGCTACCCGTCACCATTGACTCCAAGATTTACATTACAGCATGGTCTGACCACAACCCAGTAATGGCTGTATTAGACCTCCTGATCACCACAAAGCACTCCTACAACTGGCGGCTCAACGACTCCCTTTTATCAAATGGCTCCACCTGCTCTAAAATTCAGGTTGCTCTGCAGGAATACTTTACGCACAATATGAATTCGGTTTCCTCACCAATATCTCTTTGGGAAGCCCAAAAGGCCACCATGAGGGGGAACATTATCTCCATAGCCTCTGCCGAAAAACGGGAAAGGCAACAGAGGATAAGAGACCTGACCCTGGGGTTTGAACAGGCGGAGCTTCAGTGGAGGGGGAACCCGAGCGCCAGGAATAAGAGAGCTGTAGATAAGCTGCGCACAGAGCTCAACATGCTCCTCGATGACCAAGCCGAGAAACAACTCAGATGGTCGAAACAAAAATGTTATACTAGGGGTAAGAAGCCGGACACAATGCTAGCCCGGAAGCTAAAGGCGGCTGACCTCGACAGGCGGCAGCCTATAAAACTGAAGCTTGACTCGGGCGGTGTCACGGCCGACCCTAATAAGGTTGTTTCGGCCTTTGGGGATTTTCTGTGGGCCCTTTATGCAGCCCCAGCAAACGTAAATCCATCCAAATTGGAGGAATTCTTTAAGGGCATCGAGTTACCGAAGATTGGGCAGGGGTGTGTGGACAGGATGGAGGCGCCCATAACACCTTGTGAGGTCCTGTTCGCTATTAAGTTATTGAAGACTTCCAAGACCCCATGCCCAGACGGATTTAGCTGTCTGGACTATAAAAAGTTTGCCCACATTCTGGCCCCGCATCTGTCGAACCTGTTTAATGCCCTTTGTGCGGAAACCTCACTCAGCCCCAGTTCGCTCCTAGCTGACATATGTATGATCCCCAAACCGGACAAAGACAGCTTACTCATCCTCAACTATAGACCAATATCCCTGATTAATATCGACGTGAAGCTTTTGGCTAAGGTCCTAGCGGCTAGACTGAACACCTTCGTGGCTGACCTCATACACGGAGACCAGGTGGGCTTTGTCCCAGTTCGACAGGCCGGGGACAATGTTAGGAGGGTTGTACATCTGGTCCACCACGCCCATTCCAGGGGCATCCCGGCCTTTCTCCTCTCACTTGACACACAGAAAGCTTTCGATTCTCTATCTTGGGACTACCTAATGTGGGTGCTCCGTAAGTGGGGATTCGGGCAGCGGTTCCTTGAGTGGATAGGAGCACTCTACACGGCCCCTGCGGCTCAAGTGAGATACCTCGGCAGGGATGCCCCTTATCGCCGCTTCTCTTTATCCTGGTCATAGAGCCACTGGGTCTAGCAATTAGGAACTCCATTAACATAAAGGGACTGGAGGTGGCAGGTGTTCATCATAAAACCGTGTTCTTCGTGGATGATGCTCTAATTGCTATCACCCAGCCGACCACCTCACTCCCGAACTTATACAAAATTCTGGACCAGTTTGCCCGAATCTCGGGCCTAACGATTAATAACGAAAAATCAAGGGCAATGAACGTCTCCCTGCCGGTGGACGTGGTGGACCAGACCAAAGCTAGTTTCCCTTTTCGCTGGACAGCTGAGCCACTCCCGTATTTAGGGGTGCGCATCTCTGCTAAGTACCCTGACCTGTATGAGGCCAACTATCCTCAAATCCTTTATTCAAATCCCTTACCCACCTTATGGAGACCTGGAAAACGTACCCCATCTCTTGGATAGGCCATATTAATGCGATTAAAATGTCCATACTTCCGAAGATGCTCTATTTCTTCAGAGCACTGCCTGTGAAGATCCCGGTGTACATGCTTCGGGTGATGCAGAGGAGGATCTTGGCCTTCATATGGTCCAAGGGATGCCCAAGGGTGTCTAGGCGCACTGTGTTATCACACAAAACGCAAGGGGGACTGGGGGTGCCTGACATACATAAATACTATAAAGCCGCTCAGATTGCCCAACTGGTCCCTATGCATTCCCCTTCCAGGCCCCCAATGTGGACTTTCCTGGAACCCCTCAACTGTGCACCAAATACCTATTGCTGGCTTGCTCTGGATGGATCAGGGACACAGGCCCAAGGCGCTTAGTCCATTAATGAAACATTCCCTCGCTGTGTGGGACTCAGTGAGGTATTCGGCATCCTTGATGTCTCCACATACCCCCCTAGCTCATTTATGGGATAACCCAACTTCCCCCTGGGAAAACAGAATAGACTGGCTTTTAAATGGTGGCAGGATCGGGGCATCTACAAGATAACGGACCTGCTCATGGTGGGGGGCTTCGGGACTTTTCAGGATTTACAAGAGAAATATGGTGGGCCCGGCAGGGAACTCTTTCGCTACATCCAGTTAAGACACTGGATTCTGCCTCTGACCAAGCTGCACCTCCCCTTCCGGGTGTGGACCTCCTTTGAGGAGATATGCACCAGTAACCCATTTCAGAGTGGGACAATCTCCTTCCTATACTCAGCACTAAATGTAGCCGGACCAGAGACCCATGGGTACGTTGGTAGCTGGGAGAACGATCTGGGTCCGTGTCAGAGTGAGAGGGGATGGTCATAAATATGGTCAAAGTGCTCAATCAATGTCCTGATGACAGAAACGGCCTATAAGTTAATGCTCCGCTGGTACCTGGTGCCGGCTCGCCTGAGTAAGATGTTCTCAGGGCAATCTAAAATGTGTTTTAGGGGCTGCAGTGCGGAAGGGGATTTCCTGCATACATGGTGGACTTGTCCCATGCTAGCCCACTTCTGGAACCAGGTATATAGGCTGGCTAATGGCATTTTCCAAACCAATATGAAAAAAGACCCCTGGGTTGCCCTCCTGCACGGCAAGCCCCAGGAGCTCACCAGCAAACAGCACATACTTTTTGTCTACCTCCTCCTAGCGGCCAAACAGGCCATAGCCAGAGCCTGGAAAAATACCGTATTGTGAGTACTCACCTTTAAAACGGATATTATAAGTGTGACATACACTCCGCTTCAACTCTTCATGACATTTGGGATGAATGCAAAAAAAGGAGCTCCTCCCAGTCCATAAATACCTGGGACCTCCCACCAATTCCCCAGTGTAAGATAGCAGTAAGGGGACCAGGAAGAACCAAATATAACAATACTAACAACCAAGAAAACAATGGTTCACCATATAAAGAATCCGGAAAACCAAAAAGGGCGGGTGAAGCAGAGTGTATGTCACACTTATAATATCCGTTTTAAAGGGGAGTACTCACAAAACGGTATTATTCCAAGTGTGACATACACTCCGCTTCAACTCTTCATGACATTTGGGACATCCAATAGCAGTGTCCGTCATGGGTGGGAACCATAAACAGTAAAGAATGTACCAACTTAAACCACTGCAGCTTGCAGAACCTTGCGGCCAAAAACAGCATCCGCTGAAGCCTGCACATCAACCTTGTAAAACTTGGAAAAAGTATGAACGGAAGACCAAGTAGCAGCCTTACAAACTTGTTCAACAGAAGCCTGGTGCTGAAAAACCCAGGACGCACCAACAGCACGAGTAGAATGCGCAGTGACCCTAAAAGGGGGAGTCCTCCCCTTAGCAGAATAGGCCCCAACAATGGCCTGACAAACCCATTTGCTAATGGTAGACTTGGCGGGCGCCAAACCTTTCCTGGGCCCACAGGGCACCACGAAAAAGGCATCCGTCTTGCGGAAAGAAGAAGTAGTCACCAAATAGTACTTAACACAGCGAACCCCATCCAAGTTGTGCAAAACCCTCTCCTTGTCATTGCTAGGCTTAGGACACAAGGAAGGTAGAACAATATCCTGATTGAGATGGAAAGCAGAAACCACCTTAGGAAGGAAATCTGGCTTAAAGCGAAAGACCACCTTGTCCTGGTGTCTTTAAAAGTAAGGGGCCTGATTCGACAGAGCCGCCAACTCAGAGACACGCCGAACAGAGGTAATAGCCACCAAGAAGGCAACCTTTTGAGTGAAAACAGAAAGAACAATATCCTGTAACGGCTCAAAAGGAGGACCCTGGAGAGCCGAAAGAACCAAATTGAAATCCCAAACAGGAACCATAGCCTTCCGAGGGGGTCGAACATGAGTGACCCCCTGGAAAAAAGTCTTAACCAGCGAGTGTAAGGCAAAAGATCTTTAGAAGAAAAGCAGAGCAGAGACCTGCCCTTTCAAGGTACTAAGCTGGAACCCAAGATCCAAACCATGCTGAAGAAACTCCAAAATCCTAGGGATCGAAAACACCCTGCAAGGCAAGGCCCTAACCTCACACCAGTCAATATAGGACCGCCAAGCCCTATAGTAAATGCCAGAAGAGTACCGCTTCCTAGCCCTAATCAAGGTCTGAACAACAGCCTCAGACAAACCTTCCTCCTTCAGAATGAAGGTTTCAGCAGCCAAGCCATCAAAGCCAGCGTTGGTAAATTGGGATAAAGTATTTGACCCTGAGATAACAGATCGGGAACATCGGAAGCTGGTACTGATCTACCGCCAGCCTTACAACGTCTGCGTACCAAACCCTTCTTGGCCACCTTGGAGCCACCAGAATTGCTGGTGCCCCTTCCAGAGCCAGTTTGTAACCTAACTTGCCCAGCATGGAGAAGGGAGGAAACAGGTACAGAAACCCCAGATCCTTCCAAGCAAGGGACAAGGCATCCACTGCCAGAGCTAGAGGATCCTGAGATAGAGACACAAAGGCCGGGAGTTTGTGATTGTACTCCAGTTTGTACCCGGAGGAGACCACTTCCAAGATTCAATTGTCTGTGACCTCCCGGGCCCAGACCTGGAAGAAGAGCTGCAGCCGCCCCCCCACCCGTGCAGGTGAGGGCGCCCCTTCATTGCTGAGCTGGTTTACCCGCAGGCTTGGGCTTGGAACCCCAGGCAGAAGCGGGACGGGCCCGACCTCTGCCCCTGTTCCAGGAAGAGCCTCTGACACCCGGGAAGGCCAAACCTCTGCCAGCTCTGGCACCATGAAAGGAAGGATTGAAAGAGCCTGCCCCCCGAAAGGGATGGCACAGTTTCTTCCGCTGAGGTAACTTACCTCCCTACTACACATAACAATAGTGTCTTCCATAGCAGCCAAGACAAAATCCATGAACAATTCAAATCTTTTAAGTGTAGTGAACTCAGCGCTGGCCGGATCAAGGTGAGCGTCATTTAACCAGTCCCTAAGCAGAGACCTAGCACCCACCGACACTAGCGCAGATGCACAGGCAGGCCGCAAGGCCGAACCAACACTGGCAAAGGCATGGCATGCCATCTGATCAAGGCACCTATCCTCACCATCCTTTAGGGAAGTGGCGTCTGGGGTGTGAAGCACGGAGGAGTTGGTCAACCCCAAAACTGGCGCATCGACCTCGGGAGGAGAAGCCCAGCGCTTAACCGCTTCCACCAGGAAAGGATACTTCTTATCCCATCCCTGAGGAACACCCGGAAGCCAACTAGGTTTCTCCCATTCCCTAAGGATCAGTGCATCAAAATGACCCTGGGTAGGGAACTCCAAACGAGGCTTGTGGGCCCCAAAAAATTCCCCCTTCTTGAGAGGGGGCGCCTCAGGCGGCGCAATATCCAAAACCTCCAGGAGATGTGACAAAACCGTGGCCGTGTCAACAGCATCCCCCAGCGCCTGCCCAACATCAGCCTCGCCAAACCGTACATCGTCAGCCTCTGACTCCTCATAAAATTCCCCCTCCTCTAACGGGGAATAATCCGACATATCAAATGAATCATCATCAATATCCCAAGTCGCCTGGACCGACGACAAATGTCTCTTTTTAGCCTGGGCCTTCTTGCCCACCGCGCTAACCATAAATTTTTCGATGCTGGCCAACCTAGCACAAACATCGGAATGCGACTCCCCGCTGGCACCAATGTCACTTGGGGTACGGATAAGGCGGGGAGGGGAAGGCGATGAAGCGGGGGGCGCCGACCCAGAAGGCTGGGCACCCGACTGCCGCGATATGGCCTTTTGTGCACATGGTATACGAATAAGCACATTCTCACCCGTAAGGGATACCCCACAACCCACACACGGCCGGGATTGTCCCAGAGGGAGCCCGAGATCTTGCGGAGCCTCCATATGGTGATTTTTGTGGTCAGCAATGACCGTAGGGAATTAAGCTGGTAAGCAACCCGGGATGCCCCTTTAAAGTCCCTGTGGGAGGATTTGAAAATGAGTAATTTTAAGGCTAGGGACCCTGAAAAACATAATTGAAAAGGGCCCATCAGGAAAACTCACTCATATATATATATATATATATATATATATATATATATATATATATATAAAGAATTACCATGAGAAACCAATAAGTATAAATGCAAAAATACAAGTATTAAGGGCAGCCCCCCACGGAGAGGGGTACCACCCGTATAAGCTAAGGAAGGGGGCCCACAGGCACTCGCAGACCGGCGGGAAACCGCAGCAGCAGGGACAGTCAAAATGGCCACCGGAGCACAGCCTCAGAGCGAAGAGGAGAAGGGCAAGTCCAGAAGCGCGGATCCCAGACAGGGGCTGGGCTGCAGCAGGGCGGCCTGAGGGAGAGAAGCTCCCCAGGCTGAGAAAAAAAAACGTAAAAGGAACAGTCAGCACCAAACAAAACACCCTGACACAAAGTAAAACACTCATACCACACACACACACACACACTATACGCAATGAAATTACAAACTGTGGGAAAAAGCCATACCCCCCCCCCCGGAGGGTTAAGGAAGGTGACCCGGAAGGGGGAGGAATCCGAAACCAGATTCTGGTCAAAGGATAATGTAAGGGACAGGGCATCCCAAACCGGGTTCACCAACCCGAACATCCGCCTACCCCTTGTAATGAGGTCTCACGGAGGAGCAATGCTCCCTCAACACCTAATAGGTGTTGCGTACCCTCACCAGGACCTGCAGCCAAGGCTGGGAGGTTCTATAGGACTAAAAGATAAAAGTCCAGGCAGAAATAGGGACAAAAAATGGCCGGGCGCGAGCCCGGCTTACCTGCAAGTAAGAGAAGTCCTCATCTTCTGTCTTGCTCGCCTTCCTGCAGAGAAGAAACTGGGGAATTGGTGGGAGGTCCCAGGTATTTATGGACTGGGAGGAGCTCCTTTTTTTACATTCATCTCTGCAGAAGTTCGCCCTCTACTGGAGAATAACCCAAATGTCATGAAGAGTTAAAGCGGAGTGTATGTCGCACTTGGAATAAACAATCTACCCCAATCTCGGTGGTGTCGGCCAGAATGAACGGGTTCCTCACCAACGAAAGATTATCTAGTATTCTGACCGAAACCCATGACAAATTCCTCACGATATGGGAGCCCTGGATGAGATTTGCTTGGCCTGGCGTACCCCCGTGGAGGCTGTAGTGACCATACGTATTGGCTGGCGGAGTGCGGGAGCTCTTCGATCCCTCTCCCCCCCTAACCCTTCCTCCCCTCCAATCTTCTTTCCCCTTCCCCCCGGTTCTTTGTTTTTCCTCCCTTTAGATTACGATCCTAAAAGGTTCCCATTAACCCCTTCCCTTTGGCGCGCTGGACCAAGCCTGCAATCCTGCGGACTCACCTGTGGTGGTACAGACCGCGGGGGCGGAGACCCCGGGACCTGTATGGCCCTAGAATAGATATGAACATGTCTCAGGTCAAGTAGGCCATACGAAGATGTTGAATGTTCTTGATGTTGTGATTTACTTCCTTACCTTCTCGACTTGTATACATTGCAAATTATTAATACATCAACATGATTTATGTGTAATTTTATGCAATTTTGAATGATTGTTTTTCCTCTCACCTCCCCTGTGTGGGATGGCTTTATAATGCATACGTTTCAAATAAATGTAATGTTGGAAACTCAAAGCTTTAATAAAAATATTGAAACAAAAAAAGAATTGGGTCTCCAGCTGAGCACCCTCAAGGGCCAGGTCTCGGCCTTGGCCATCTTTTTCCAAAGATCCTTTGCCAATCATAGACTGATCAAGACCTTTCCAAGGAGTTAAGCCTGTACTACCGGTGTGGGACTTGAATTTGGTGCTTTCTGCTCTACAGGGTCCTCCCGTTGAGCCTTTGTGCGATGCTGCATTGCCCATTTTGACCCTAAAGTCGGTCTTTTTGGTAGCTATCACCTCGGTGCGTCGCGTGTCAGAGCTGGCCGCGCTTTGTATGAAGCCTCCTTACTTTGAGCGGCATAAGGTTAAGGTGGTGTTTCGCTTTAAACCTGATTTTTTGCCTAAGGTCGTTTCTCCCTTTCATCTTAATGAGGAAGTGGTCTTGCCCTCCTTGTGTCCTGCACCGACTAATTCTAAGGAAAGGACCCTCCATGCCTTGGATGTGGTCAGAGCCATTAAGTATTACCTGGTTGCGACTGAATCCTTCAGGAAATCGGATTTGCTATTTGTCCTAACAGAGGGCTCTAGGAAGGGTTTGCCTCCAGCCAAATCCACTCTTAGTAAGTGGATCAGACAGGCGGCAGTGCAAGCATATTCTGCCAAGGGGAAGGAACCCCCTTTTCGTATTACAGCTCATTCTACCAGAGCTATTGGTGCTTCCTGGGCTTTTCAACACCAGGCGTCTGTTGAACAAGTTTGTAAGGCCGCCACTTGGTCTTCTGTTCATACCTTTACCAAGTTTTACAAGGTTGATGTTAGGGCCTCAGCTGATGCTGTCTTTGGCAGAATGGTGCTTCAGGCAGTAGTGAAATGAACTACTTGCTGTTCCGCACTGGGGATCCCGCCCTATATGGACACTGCTTTTGGATGTCCCAACTGTCATCACTTCTGGGACGACCTGGACTGGATATAGTGAAAAAATACGATTCTGTGAAACTCTCCTGTAGAATTGTTTTTGAATATATCCAGTCCAGGTCGTCCCGCCCCGCCCTTATTCATTATCTCTGTTTGCCTGTTATGGTGATTACCATTTTTATATTGGACCGTTGTCCAGTTTTTAGTTGGAGAGAGTACATGCTGAAGCTATGTGAAATAACATGGTTTCTTGGCCTCCCGGCCTGTCTTCTTTCTTACTGCTGTTTAACCACTGGGGACTCATAGAGACACACCTGATTTTATAGGGGGCCGGGAGGAGCTATAGCTTTTGATCCTGCAGTCAAGCGCCACCCGGCGGTGAATTACCCAACTGTCATCACTTCTGGGACGACCTGGACTGGATATATTCAAAAACAATTCTACAGGTGAGTTTCATAGAATTGTATTTTTCACTATGCTTTTTGTTGCACTGTCTGGGCCATCCCATCTGTGTAAAATCCATCAAATTGCTGGAAACTCGCTTTTCTAGTAACCTCATGGCGCAGGCCATATGCTGACTTCCTTCAGCTTTTACTATACTGTTCACAGAGGCTTGGTGTTGGTATCTGCCTCTTTTAAAGATAACTACAGTGGGCAATCCCTGGGCATAAACACAGCAGGGCATCCCAAACGGTCCAAGTGACTCTAGGGTGGCTGCTGTACCTCCTTTTAGGCAGAAGAAAATACAACTCTGTGAAGTACTCACCTGTAGAGTTGGTATTATATGCAGACAGCACGTTCTGCTCCAGACATAGTCCTTACATGTGGGACATCCAATAGCAGTGTCCATAAGTAGGGTGGGATCCCCATGAAAAAAGGCACAGCCAAAACAGCGCTATCGCCTGTAACCTTGCTACCAGGAGCAACTAGAGCAAAGCTCTAACTTAACTTATGAAGCCTTACAAGGCTAATGAAACACGAGCAGAGAACTAGTCAGCCTGCTCAACAACCAAGTGCATAAGGCCAAACCCAAGCACCGGTAGAAGAAATCCAAACCAAGAGAGAAGAATGAATCTCCCTTAACAAACAGGCCAGAGTAACAGCCTAACTATGCTACTAACGATAACAGGGAAGCCATGGCAATCATAGAACCTTTCCCGTCAGGGAATACGAACCCTGGTCTCGGCGAGACCAACGTAATACTGAACACGAGCTAACAAGGCTCCTCGAGAGCCATCATGATAATCAGGAGCTCAGAAGGGCAACCAGCCAAGCAAGACCAGTCCAACGGGCTCCCATACTCATAGGAGTAACCAGATCCTGCTGCAAGAAGGATGGTGACGTCTATAAGCCCAACGGGCATAGCCCCAACCCTGGACAGGAAGCAGTCCAGAGGTTCCCAACGCCTATTGAGGGATACGGATCCCTTTTAAGCTCAGAGTAAGCAGAACACCAGTCCAAAGACCATAGGTTCTGGAATAGAGAAGAATAACAACCCTCCGCCTGGACTCAAGCTTGGTGCAAGGCGGACACATCCTCACCAAACGGTGTACAGATAAAAAGAGCTGTAAAAAATATAAAAAGGACTAGGCTAAGAAAGCCATCTCCTATGGTACGCCCCAGAATGAGGCACCCGCCCCGAAGGAGCCATCTGAGGCAGGGAACAGTTCAGACAAGCAACCTGAATAAGACCCAGGGAAACCCTTAGCAGGGCAACAGGATAAGCAACCCCCCCCCCAAGGGGGCTTAGAACTCTCTGGGGAATGCGCCTGAGCCACCCCTGAGGAAAGCTCAACGCCGAAGCTTGAAACTAGTCTCTACCGAGGACAAACAGGGCGAGCCCTGGAACCTCTCAAGGAACCGAGTTGGGGGACCAACTCCAGCCATGCTATAAGAACTCTAGTACCCAAGGGTAAGACCTCATTCCATAGGGAATAGAGAGCTAGTCCCAGCCATCCAACTAGGGCGCCAACTCCCAACATAGCTGGTAGAAAAGGGAGAAGAATAAAAAAGGAAGGGATCTAGACCCAACCCTCCAAAAAGAAGAGACACCCGGAGGGAACATTTCTGATAGGGTGAATAACGATCGTCCAAACCCTGTGAAGGGAATGACGTAGTAAGGAGCCTAACTAGGCATAGCAGCCCACATGAGAGGGCACACAGTACAACTGTCTCCAGCAGAAAATGCGAACCAAACCACACCGGGCCACTCATGGTCCCCAGTGCAACAGTTCACCCTTGCCAAAGCAAGCCTGTGCAGAACCCCACCTAGCAGTGTGTAAGAAGGGTCAGACAAAGGGTAGAATACCCGGACAAAAGGCCAGACTAGGTCACCGTGACCAAGGCCAGAGAGAGTCCTGGGACAATCACCCAGGGCAACGAATTAGAACCTTAACCAGGACAGAGTCTCTGTAACAGTCACAGAGCCACGGCCCCAACCAGTAGGCTCATTGAGACACTAGGGAAGGCCCTCCCAGCACAGTAGGACAGCTAACGTGCCAATACCAATGAAGCGCAAGGAGTGTAAACAACCTCCACTGGATCAGAACCAGACCCTACAAGAAGGGTCAACCTGTTCCGAGACCTTCTCGGATAAAAGCTGGGACAGGCCACTGACCAGACAGACCAAGAGTCCCCAAGAGGCAAGGCCTAAGGGAACAGACCAGCAAGCTAGGGCCCAACAAGGCACAATGCGATGACCTACCCATGGTATGAAAATGAGCCCCCCTAAAGGGGCCCCCCTTAGGTACCTCAGGGAATATCATAAGAAATAGAACCCCTTTAGTGGCCCTGCCAGACCTGGTCCCCCTGGCGACCATCTATAGGGATAGCAAGAAGGAAGTGATGTCCATCAACAACTTCCATGAGTAGACCAACCCGAAGGGAACCCCCATAAAAACAGGGGGAACGTACTGATCTATTTCCAGGGCTGTTGGAACCCCATCCAGGATAAGTAACCCAAGGTGCCGCAGGCCCCGGGGGCATCCGGGAAAAGGAACAGCCTCGGGCCGCCAGCAATAGGCCCACCAGCCGCAAGGTGAATGTAATGAGATTATACAGAGGGCAAGGCCCCTTCCATACCAAGGCACCCAAATCAGAAGGGAGAGTTGAACCTGGACCCATCTAAATGCCACCCCGTAGGGAGAGTATGAATCAGATTACACCAAGTAATAGATGTGCCTAAGCACCAATCCAAAAGACTCCAAGAGAGTCCCAAGTCAAAGTAGAAACTAGTGCGGACAGCACCGGTGAATGAGCATGAAAGCGCTCCCATACTCGCCTTGGCGAGCCATCTGGGAACATGGGAGGGACCCCAGACAAGACCCTAATATAAAGAATGGTCCTGTAACACCGGCTGGAAAAAAAGGACTAGGCGTCCAGATGGGACAAGTGACCGAAGGGAAAAAGGATCCTTGCAGACATCAAGAAGTTCACATAACAAGGGCGTCTGCGGCCCAACAGATGGATACCAAGTAGGCAGAGCCCGTGGAACCTAGATGCCCGGTCTAGACCGCCGGATCTGGGCAGACTGCGTCATCCCGGTGGAAGGACAAAGTGAATGCAATTATCAGCCCAGGCCAACCTAAAAGAAGGCTCAGACCCTCCAGGCCAAACTCAACCTGTGTCCAATCTCTAAAGGATACAACGGGGACTAGAGTACCCCAGGCTAATTTTGAAGGGAACTGCCCAGAACACTCCATTCTTTCAAAAACCACGTCCAGGAAGGCCATCACCTGCCATCGCCTGAACGAAGCATGGCATCCTGCCATAAGAGCCAAGTGCTGTGGCCGTTCCCTCGCCCGCAGGTTTTGGCAGACTTTGGTTTTGACCTGCCAGAGGTCCCAGGGCGATGCCTGCCTGCCCTGGAACGAGCTTCCACTCCAAAAAGTTGGAAGCACACTTCTGGTTCTCTTTTAACAGAAACATAAGGAGGGGGCGAGGGGTCCCTGCCCCTGGGCTGCCTGGCTGACCGTCTGCGCGAGGGCGCCTTACCCTTTTTGCCAAAAAGGTCCAACCTGGCCCCGAATAAGCGACGTCCTCGATAGGGAATAGCAGTAAGAACCTTTTTAGTGTCATTGTCAGCCCCCCACTGTCACAGCCAAAGCAGGCGACGAATGGCCACCACAAGGGCCGAGGTTCTAGCACACATTTTAATGGTGTCATCCATAGCTGAGAGGATAAACCTCACAAAAATGTCTGACAGTGCGTTGAAGACCTCACAAGGGAGATCCTCCGGCTGTTGGTCAATTATCTTCCTGAGCAGCGTCCTGGCGGCCACGGAGGTAACAGCCGCAGCACAGACCGGGCGCAGAGCCATCCCTACACTAGAGAAGGCATGGGAGGCCAATCTGTCCATGCGCCGGTCCTCGGCATCCCGAAGGGTGCGAGAGGGGGAGGCCGCCATGAAGGGAGGGTTAACAACCCCAATAATTGGAGCATCCACCTCTGGAGGAATTGACCATCGTTCAACCAAATCCTGGGGAAAGGGGTACTTCCAGTCCCAAACCCCCGGAACCCCTGTGAGTTTACAAGGGGATTCCCATTCCTTAGATATAAGATACTGGAAATGATCCTGATCCAAGAATTCCAGGCGCGGAGTCGCCGTGTGGAAACTCTCCCTCTTGGGCTTGGGAGACTCTCCCGGAGGAGAGATGGACAGCACTTCAAAAATCTTAATGAGTAACTCATCAGTTTCACACAGGCCCCAGGACTCCGGGCCAGAACCGTCGCGGTTCCAAGACAACTCATCTGAAGAACTGGACCCTGAGAACAGATCACCATCCTCGGACTGATCAAGATCCTGCATAGCGGCAGGTTCTTCGGGTTTCAGTGGAAAACCTATAGCTAGGTTGCGTCAGGGATCGTTTCTTCCCAGCGCCCAAGCGCTCTGCCAAGCCTGATGTATTAGGGTACAGAGCAAATGAAACAAAATATCACCTAAAGTGAAAATCAGTGTCTAAAACGAAAAAAAACCTCGTTGAATATAATTAGTCAGATGACCTTAGTGCACTTAGCATTTGTAGAAACATAAGTCCATATTTTTGTAAGTGTCCCAAAACACATGCACCAACTTTAAAGTGCTGAGAAGTGAATTTGTCATATGCAGACACAGTCCAATAGGTATCCCACGTTCGTGCACCTATAAATAGTGATCGCCCTTCACACTGTGGTCACCCTTCACACTGTGTGCGCTTACCAGAAGTTCATATCAGACAATCCTTATACTCAATATAAATCAACAAACTCCGTGATGACTCCAAAATTCGTAGAATCAATATAGTTCCAAAAATTCAATCCGTGATGCTCGGTGATCATATATAAAAAAGAACAAAGAAAATAGTGCAACCCCATCTGATGTATTCACATATTTAATAATAAATTGCACTTACAAAATCCAAAAAGCGTACACACAATGAATAGGCTCAAAGAGTTGTTCTCATTCCCTCACTCCACTATGGCCAGTAGCAGGGTATGGTATGGTGCAGAAACGAACTCAAATTCTATTGGATACACTTCCCCTTTAAAATATAAAAGAAACTTTGCCGCTGCCCCGCCTGACGCGTTTCACTGTTGATACAGCTTTATCAAAGGCTAGTGGCAGGGAGCAGAAAAGCGGCTTTAAGTATATAATTAATTTCCTAACTTGTTATTCAAGAATCAATCATACATGACAGAAAAAAGAATCCTACCTTTACCAATGGCGCGTATAGTCCGCCACGTGTGTGGAAAGGCGCATATATAACGCCACAATGGCCAGCTCTCTGCAGACGCCGGAAGATAACAGTGCGGAAGCGGGACGTCACACACACACGCCCCCTCCGCACGTGCCAGGATGACAAGAGGCGGTCTTAGTGCCCACGTCACATCTAGCCCTTCTGGACCCGCCCTTGTTTAACCACGGGCTGTCCTTCTTCTGATGACGTATACCCGGCCCTCGCCGGAGAATACCGACAGACGTCGGCTCTCGCCGGAGGAGAGGAATCCCTCTCTCTAACAGCATAAGTGACAGCAACGCCCACTCAGCACTTCAGCAGGGCCCGCAGACGCGCTGTCACTTGTCGGCAGATGCTGCAAGACAGGGAGGCCATCAATACCAGAGATGTATTTAAAGCGGACCCAAAAACCAAACAATATTGTCAATTATCTAAAAACTACAGCCTCTGTATTGATTAGGAGGGAAAACAGACCATAGAGGTCCGGGGAAGGAGAACCACTCCTTAACAGTCCATTTAATGGATATACATATAATCATAAATCCATGATAGCTATCACATTAAGTAATGAATCTATGATATAAATCCTGAAGCCATAAACAATAAATGGTACAAGACATAATGACAAAAATGATGAATTCATAGTAATTCTAATCATGCACAATAAATTAAACTATACATAATAAAATCATAAGATACCTAATACTTTTTTGCATAATACTAAAGGTACCTATTTTTTGTATATTATAAGATAAAATCAAAGGATACACTGTAAAATACCTAAGAATTATCTAAAAAACTGTTCAAGTCGAAATCCACATTGAGTCCCCTAGGGGATAAGGTGTCTAGTTCAAATATCCACCTACTCTCCCGCTGGGATATTTCCCTAGTTAAATTAGATCCTCTCCAATTATGTTCTACATGGTCAATGCCCATAAAAGACATAAATTGGGGATCACTCTGGTGAGCACGTTGAAAATGGGCAGAAAGGTTAGGGGCCAAAAAAACACGTTTTATGTTATACACGTATTCTCTAATTCGGGTTTTTAAATCTCTGGTAGTTCGGCCCACATAATAAAATCGGCAGGGGCACCAAATTAAATAGACCACATATTTTGTGTGACACGAGATAAAAGTGGAAACCTCATATGTCTTTCCTGAATCATTCAATTTAAAGGTCTTTTTTGGCTTCTCAACCGGTTTGCATGTCCTGCAACCCATGCAGGAACCACATTTATAAAAACCTTTCATAGAGTTGCCGGTTAATGAGACCCTCTTCGGCGGATCCACATAACTCCGAGTTATGAGGTCCTTTAGATTTGGTGCCCTTCTAAAAACAACCCGAGGGTTATCGGGTAGGATGGAACTTAACACAGGATCATCCTTCAAAAGGTGCCAATGTCTGGATATCAACCGCTTTACCTCCCTGTGCTGAACATTAAAGTCGGTGATAAAAAGTGGAGATGTCATAGCTCCTTCATTATCTTTTTTATCCTTATTGTTACAGTGAAACCTCTCCCTAGATCTCACTTCCTCTCGTTGGTATTCAATAGTTTGTAAATTATAACCCTTCTCCACAAAACGATCAGTCAGCACGCTAGCCTGTCTGTCGAAGTCACTTAAGTTCGTACAGTTCCTTCTAAGTCTCGAGTACTGTCCCTTGGGAATTGCCTCTAACCACTTGGGGTGGTGGCAACTGGTCGCAGGGACGTAGCTATTGCGATCAGTTGGCTTAAAGTACGTTAAAGTGGTGACACCAGACCCTATTTTTTTAATAGTTAAGTCAAGGAAGTTGACAGACTCCATACTACATTCCAGTGTGAATTCCAAGTTAAAGGAATTGTCATTTACCTTCCCAAAGAAGGACTCCAGGTCTGTTTGTGTGCCCTTCCATAATATCAACACATCATCGATATAGCGCCCCCCATAAGGCTAATTGGGGCCATTCGAGATGGTTAACAAACTGGGCCTCCCATAGTCCAACATATAGGTTAGCCATACTGGGGGCAAATTTAGCCCCCATGGCAACCCCCTTGATCTGCAGGTAGAACCTATTTGAGAACCAAAAATAGTTGTGCTTCAGGGCAAAGGTTAGACTAGGAAATGCCTAACTGCCAAAATACCCTTGTCATGGGGGATCACGGTATAAAGCGAAGTCACATCGGCAGTACCCAGCACGTTCACTTCTTCCCAAATCTGATTCTCTACCAAATTGATAACTTGTGTAGAGTCCTTTATATATGAAGGCAAACTAACCACCAGGTTTTGTAAATATGAGTCGATAAATTCCCCTAAGCAGCAAGTTAAAGACCCCACGCCACTCACTATAGGGCGTCCTGGAGGTTTTTCAAGACTCTTATGCACTTTAGGCAATTGGTAGATTGTTGGGATCCTGACTGTGTGGGGGCTCAGATATTTGTGCTCCTTTTCTGTAAGGAAACCCTTTGATCGACCTTCAGATAATAAACGATCAAGCTCGAGCCTATAATCTAAAGTAGGGTCCTTGTTCAATATCTCATAGGTGTCTCTATCATCTAGAAGCCTGTGTAGCTCCTCCAGATAATCAGACTTATCGAGTACAACCAGTCCCCCCCCCTTTGTCAGCCGGTTTGATGACCACCTCGTGTTTATTTTCTAAGGTCTTCAAACCGTTAAAGAGAGCTGGTGGCCACCTCTTTTTCTTAAGAGTCAGTTGTTTAAGGTCCCTTGTCACTGCCGTTTTAAAGGCTTCAACTTGTGGGCCTGTTACAAAAGATGGATTAAAAAGTGAGTTGTTGGAAAGTGTGGTATGTTGTATACTAGATGGGATCTCCCCTGATTGCGCACTCAAAGGAGCTTGGCTGGAAGAGGCTATCGCCTGCCCGGCAGACAAATCTTTGGTCATAAAGAATTTCTTGACCGTAAGTTTCCTAACAAACTTCTGTACATCCACGAACACCGTGAACTTATCCATATTTTTTGGTGGAGCAAATTTCAAACCCTTATCAAGCAAAGACAACTCATCTTTTGATAATATGGCCGAAATCAAATTAAAAATCCCTTTACCTAATACCGTCGTTTTCTTATGCTTAATTCCTCCCCTAATTCCTCGTCTACTTCCCCTTTCCTCTTTTGAGGGGGCCTTCTGTCCCCCATGCAATTCCCTCCCCTGTCTACTGGAGAGATTATCTCCCAATCTCTCAGGTTGGATGGTTGACCCATGTGAAAAGGGGTAGGGGGCAGAAACCTCGCCTCATATTGCCTATGGTTGGGTTTCTCAGATGAAAGATGTCTCTGTCTAGCCCCCCCGGGCCCTTGAGGATTAGGCCTGGTGATGGGTTTCCTCCAATTGCCTTCTTGCCTATCCATAGGGCGTGTACGTTCCCGTCTCCAAGATAGTCTGTTCTTATAAGGAGAGTTACCTCTAAACCGTGGGAGTTCGTCATCCCTAACTTTACCCAATCCACCCTGTCTCTATATTTTGGTGTATTATCCAGAATGGGACTATCACCATCTGGTCCCTTCTTAGTTGAAGTTAGAGTGGATTGCCAACTAAATACATTATTTATAGCATAATCCCTACAGTCGCGTTGGAATTTTTTTGACTTCCTATTTTTAATGATCTTCTCATGCTTACCCAGTTTTTCTTTCAAATTATTGGACCGTGTTTGGAATTTGGCTGAGTCACCTAATGGAGCCAATCTCTGTTTAATGATATCTTTGTGCTCTTCCATAGTTGTAAGTTGCCTCCTTTTCTTGGAAATCTCTGCCAAGCCTGACATAATATGCTCCACGGTGGGAAGCTTGCGCGGCACTACTTGCTGGTCATCCCCGCTCGAGTGCGACTCATCAGGGGTGAGATTCAAGTCCGGGGGAAACAGGTGTATTGAAGCGAGGTGCAGCTACTGGTAAGCCTGATTGCAGGGCCAGCGCTTGTTCAGCACACGGTCTGAAGACCAGTGCTCTGTCAGCGTCAGCGTGGGGTTGTCTACACATGGTACACAGCCGGTCTTGTCCCCACGAGACCCCGGACACCAAATTCTGAGATGCCTCCATATGGTGATTAATCTGGGTAATATGCCGGAAGGGATTTATGCAGTAAGCAACCCTGGATGCCCCAATACCCGCTGGGAATGTGGGAGATTCTAATATAACCCCGTGAGATATATATATATCAGGCCGGGAGAAGCCACTGGAAGCTTGGCGTCTGAAAGACATAAGGGGAAAAGAGGGTGTCAGAGCCATGCGCAGCACAAAAAGAAAATTAAGCGAACGCCCGTGAGGGCACTTACAGCAACCAAGGGAGAAGGAGGCTCGTGACCACGCGCGCGCGGGAGACCGACAAAATGGCGCCAGCGAACCTCGAAGGGCGGGCCAGAGCTATAGGTGACGCGGAACGCGCCAAACCAGACCGCGCCCACCGTGGAGAGCGCGAAGCTCCGCGGAACAAGACAGGAAAAGAACAGAACGCCATGGCGTTGCGAGACAGAGCCGCCTTACGCGCCAAGTCACATATTTTAAAGGCGCTGCGGCCAACATAAAAATAAAGTTTAAAGCGCGGCTCTGACCCCCGGGACCGATAGGGCTAAGGCAAGGCGTGTGATATGGCAAGATTAGGCCAACGTACACAAACCCCCCCCCCTCTTTTTCCCCCCACTAACGGGGGGAACTAAGGAAGAAGGTGACCCAGCACTATGGGTTCACCGCTACATGGGGCGTGGGGCAAGGTGCGGAAGGGGCATCCACTGAGGCTCACCATTAGCCTAAACCGCCTACCCCATGGATGGGGATTGTGGTGGAGCATGGCTCCGTAAGCACACTAGGTGCTGCCTACCTTCACCCGACCAACGCAGCCCAGGCTGGGAGGCATGTTACTCACAGAGAGGACGGGTGGAAATAGTCCCGCAGGGCCTCGGGCTGTCAAGCCCCGCTCGCCTGCGAGAGCGTGATACTTCATGTCTTCGCAGTTTCAGCACTGCAGAGGAATCTGGGGGTTTGTGGGAGGTCCCTCGGTATATGTAGGGCCGGGAGGAGCTTGTTTTCTTCATGATTCTGCAGTACACGGCGCTGAAGGCGGAGGTATACCCACATATAAGGACTATCCCCTCGATTCAAAGAGGAAAAGTTAATTGATTTCGTATCGAAAATCGTAAGTTTGGGTGGGTGTTAGTCATTTTTTCCTGTTTTTTTGGCCATTTCCGACTCGCACGAGCCTACGTACGAATGCGTATATGCTCTTACGATCAGCGGAAGTTCGTTCCTAAATTTTAGGATCAAAACGTAAAACTTAGGATCAAATCCTAAAACTTACGATCAAAACGTAAAACTTAGGATAATTGGATGTGTTTAGGTGTGATTCAGAGAAACCTCTAAACGCGTTTTAAAAGAAAGCCACAGCCGACACCTTTTAGCAGCCGGATTGCTGTTCGTGAACAGGTTTTTTGGCTATGTGGAGGAGTCTGCGCGTCTTGAGCTCCAATGAACTGCATGTATCAGCATGGCCGAGGCCATAAATTGTATGGCAATGCATACCTGATTCATGTATGCCTTATAAAAGCATTTTAATGTGGACCTTAATTAGTCCTTTGCATGTAAACCTTTATTTTGCAATATATTTGCGTTAATTAAAGAAACTTATGTCCTTTGTTATTTATTTTAAAATTGAGGTACTAGAATAATATTTTTAGATTGCATTTATTGGTGTAGTTGTTTACCTTTGCTTTGTTTAATTATTTAAGCACATCTTTGGTCAGATGCATCACACTTACTGAGGAGAGGAGAGCGGGATAAAGTGCAGGATGTGGGTTACTGCTGTATTTTGCACAGACACAGCAGAGCTGGGGGCATGGAAAGGTCAGAAATCAAAGAATCCAGAGCAACACAGTCACAAGGCCCTTTCTGTTTGCAGGCTGCCCGATAATACCTGAGCCGCCATCTTGGCTGTTTCTAGGCTCCTAACATGCAGAAGTTGCTGGGTGTTTTTTAATATTTGTGAGCAATCTGTATGTAGAGGGTGTGGGTAACCACACAAAAAATTTAAAGTTGTACCATTTGAAGCCAAAATATTAAAATTAAATCCACAAGTAAAAAATGCAAGTTAACTAAAAATTAAACAAAGTAAGATTTACTTATGCAAATGCATTCATTAATGGTTGGTTACTACAAAATGAATGAAATAACGAAAATTAAAAGACCAAATATTTAGAATGCACTTTAATGAGGTAAGTTTGTAGTGCGGAGCCGCAAGATCAGAAGGATTTACGTCCAGACAAAAAAGGAAAAAGGGCAAAACCAATGTTGCAACCTGAGAAATGAAACGGAAAATTCAGGATGGAAACTGACATAGGTCTGATTCCCGAACTGCCATACGAACGGACGTATATTTTAGGATAGAAACGTATTTGCTTATTGAATCACTCGCAAGTTCATACGAACGCACGAGCGGACGTGAAAAATAGGATGATCGTGAGCCAAATCCAAGCTGTTACATGTTTCTTTGAATCAACCCATATGTCTGGAGCAGGACCTACTCTTCCTTCTGTACAATAGTATGAAACTTTAGGTTGCCTGACCACTGATGACTCACCCCAGTGTAGCACTACAATAATGCAGTGTGAGCTGATCTAGCCCCCCCCCCCCCCCCCAGAAACCAGGTAGGTTCAGTGCTTACCTGTCACTGCATCTTCTGCCAGTTACATGACACAAAGCGAGTGCCCCCCCACCCCCCAAACCCGGTTTTCTGAATAGGGGGGTTGATTGGTCATGTGGGACACTGGAGCTGTCGTCTGAGAGCCCTGAAGCACAGTGTGTGTCTGATACAAATTCCTCAGCATATTCCAATACCTCAGGTTTGGACAGCATTGATGATGTGACTGATGACATCAGGTGGGAAGTTATGCTGGGGGTCTTGCATAGCCCCAAAAAGGCTGACTTTGGTTTACAATACCTCACATATGTTAGTTTTGGATTTATAATTGGGAGCGCTGGTCCTTACTTGGTTGTTTGGACCGAGCACCCATTTCCACATATGGATTGTCCTTATATAAATAAATATAACTATAAAAGCTTGGTGCTTCCAGTCTTTAGGCTGAGTCAATTCAGAGTAAAGGGGCTAAAAATACAATTCTGTGATTATTCACCTGTAGAATTGGTATTATACGTATACAGCACGTCCTGTTCCACTTGAATCCTTACTGCTGGGTAATACATCCACAAGATGGCGCTGGACTGCAGAGACAGAAAAGTGGCTCCTCCCAGCCCCATATATACCAGGGACCTCCCACAAATTCCCCAGTATTGAAAAGCAGTTAAAATGAAGCAGGGAGAACTATAACCATTATCAAAAATTGAACATAAGAATAATCACCATAAAGAGGTAACTAAAAATAATGATAAGGGCGGGGTGGAACAGGACGTGCTGTTGTTCTAAGTATACAGCACATCCTGTTCCACTTGAATCCTTACTCCTGGGACATCCAATAGCAGTGTACGTAAGGTAGGGTGGGAGCCCAAAAAGTTAGAGCAGACAGTTTAAACCACTGCCGCCTGCAGAACTTTGTGGGCAAAAGCAGCATCAGCTGAAGCCCGCACATCAACCTTGTAAAACTTAGAAAAGATATGAACAGAAGACCAAGTAGCGGCCTTGCAAACTTGTTGAACAGAGCCTGGTGCTGAAAAGCCCAAGAGTCACCAATAGCACGAGTAGAATGAGCAGTAAGGCGGAAGGGAGGATCCTTCCCCTTAGCAGAATAGGCCTGAATCACAGCCTGAAGAATCCACTTGCTGATAGTAGATTTAGCAGGAGCCAGACCCTTCTTAGGTCCAGACGGGAGCACAAAAAGAGCATCAGTCTTCCTGAAGGATTCAGTAGCCACCAAATAGAACTTCAGAGTCCTGCCCACATCCAGAGAGTGTAAAACCCTCTCCTTAGTGACTACTTAAAGACTACCTTAATCGTAAGAATGGACAAAGGGGCCCCCTGCAAGGGCTCGAAGCGAGACCCCTGCAAGGCAGATAACACCAAGTTCAAGTCCCAGACTGGTAACATAGGCTTAAAGTGGGGGACGCACGTGAGTAACCCCCTGGAAGAAGGTCTTGACCAGGGGATGCTGAGCAAAAGATCTTTGGAAGAAAATGGCCACGGCAGAAACATGACCTTTCAGAGTACTGAGCTGAAGACCCAGATCCAAACCATGTTGCAGAAACTCCAGAATCCTAGGAATAGAAAACACATAAAAGGGAAGCGACTTAGACTCGCACCAGTCAATGTAAGTGCGCCAAACCCTATAGTAGATGGAAGAAGAGGACCTTTTCCTAGCCCTGATCATGGTATTAACAACTGAGGCAGGCAGCCCCTTTTCCATCAAGATGGAGGTTTCAGCAGCCAGGCCATCAAAGCCAGCGTTTGTAAATTGGGATGCCGTAGGTGCCCCTGAGTGAGCAGATCTGGAACCCGGGGCAGGGCGTACTGATCTACTGCCAGCTGTACGATGTCTGCGAACCACACTCTTCTTGGCCAACAGGGGGGGGGGCACCAGTATGGCTGGCACCCCTTCCTGAGCTATCTTGCACAGCCCCCCAACACATACAGGAGCTGAAAACTCGTCCAAGACATTGCTAAGGCATCCATGGCTAGGGCCAGAGGATCCTGGGACAGAGAGACAAAGACTGGAAGCTTGTGATTGTGACGGGAGCAAACATATCCACATCCGGCTGACCCCAGCGGTGGCACAGGGAGCGAAACATCCTGCTGCTGAGGGACCATTCTCCCAGACGAGAGGCCCCCCTGCTCAGAGAGTCTGCCTCCAGATTCTCCACACCCGGAAGGAACACAGCCGAGATGCAGGGAACATTGTCCTCTGCCCAGGACAGAATCATAGACACTTACCTGAGGGCCCTCCTGCTCCGGGTCCCTCCCTGATTGATGTAGGCAACCGCCGTCTGGTTGTCCGAGCGGACCTGAACAGCCCGACCCCGAAGGTGTGGGGTTAAGTGGGCGAGAACCAACCTGATCGCCCTCAATTCCAGAATGTTGATAGAGGTGTGGGCCTCCTGAGGGCCCCACTGACCCTGGAATTTCAGGGATTTCCAAAAGCCCCCCCAACCTGTCAGACTGGCATCCGTGGTGACTGTCTCCCAGGAAGGGTCCAGAAAGGATCTGCCCCCCAGCAGGTTCCTTGAGTCCAGCCACCACGATAGAGACCGCCTGGCCGCGAGGGGACAGAACAAACACCTGATCCCAGGACACAGGGTCCCGATCCCATACCGACAAGAGGTGAAGCTGAAGAGGTCTCATGTGAAACTGAGCATATGGAACCGCCTCGAAGCAGGACACCATCAGGCCCACCAGCTGCATTCCCTGCCTGATGGATGGATGAGGACAAGACAGAAGGAGCAGTGCTTGCTCTTGAAGACCCTCCACCTTCTGCTGAGGAAGAAAGATCTTGACCTGAGATGAATCCAGAATCATGCCCAGAAAGGACTTCACCATGGAAGGAGACAGGGAAGATTTGGGGTGGTTGATCACCCAGCCGAATTACTCCAGTGTGGACACCACCCGCTGGGTATCCAGCTCTGCCTGTTGAAAGGACTGAGAAGCTATAAGAATGTTGTCCAAGTAGGGAAGAATGCGAATCCCCTGAGATCTCAGCAGAGCTATCACTCCTGCCAGCACCTTGGTGAATACCCTGGGAGCCGAGGTGAGACAGAAGGGCAAGGCCACAAATTGGTAGTGCTGATCCTCCAGAGCGAACCTGAGGAATCTCTGATGACCTGGAAAGATTGGTATGTGAAGGTAAGCATCCTTGATGTCTACAGAGGTCATGAAGTCCCCTGGGCGTAGGTAAGTCACAGCTGAGCGCAGAGTCTCCATGTAAAAGTGTCTGAATCTGACAAATTTGTTGAGGCGCTTTAAATCCTGGATGGGTCTGATGGACCTGTCTTTTTTGGGAACAGTGAAAAGATTGGAATAGTAGCCTCTGCCCCTTTCCCTTAAGGGCACCCGGCAGATGACTCCCAATTCCAGAAGGCTTTGGACAGCAAGGGACAGACCCTGAGCTGACGGGGGGTTTTGAGCTATCTGGGATCTGATGAATCTTGGGGTGGCCAGGCTGCCAACTCTATCTTGTAACCGGAGGACACTACCTCCTGAATCCACCGGTCTGAGACATGACGCCTCCAGACAGGAGCAAAGAGCCGAAGCCGCCCCCCCACCCGACTGGGTGAGGGCTCCCCTTCATGCCTGAGGGGGCTTGGGGGAGGACTTAGGCTTGGGACCCCAGGAGGGACCAGGGCGGCCACGTCCTCTGACCCTGCCCCAAAAATCTCTGCGGGCCCCAGCAAAGAAAGCTCCCCGTCCAATTCTGGAACCACGGAAGGAAGGAAGAAAGGCACCTGAACCCAGAAAGGACCGGGGCTGCATTCTACGCTGAGGTAACTTGCCTCCCTTAGCAAACAAGTCCAGACCTTCACCAAAGAGGCGCAGCCCCTTAAAGGGAAAACCAGTGAGAGCCTTCTTAGCAGCGTTGTCAACTGCCCACTGGCGCAGCCAGACCGAGCGGCGTATAGCCACCAACAAGGCAGATGCCCTGCTACACATTGTAATGGTATCATCCAAGGCAGAGAGAACATATGCACCAAATTCCTCACAACGCAGAAGAGCTCTATACTCTTCACAACCTGCATCATCAGGGACCCCATCTAAGAGACTCTTGAGCAGGCTTTTAATAGCAACAGCCGTAATGGCAGAGGCACAGACTGGACACAACGCGGTCCCCACACAGGCAAAGGCATGGCAAGCCAGCTGATCTATGCGCCTGTCCTCCCCATCCCTCAGGGTAGTAGAGTCAGGAGAATGCATGACGGATGTGTTGGACAACCCCAGAACTGGTGCATCCACTTCGGGAGGACATGACCAACGTTTAACCATCTCAGCGGGAAAAGGGATACCTCTTATCCCAACTCTTTGGTACCCGGGAAGCCTGCTAGGCCGTTCCCACTCTTTGAGCATCAGATTATTAAAGTGAGTTTGTTCAGGAAACTCCAAGCGTGGTTTAACAGTATGAAAAAGCTCCTCCTGCTGCCGCGGAGCCATGGCAGGAGGAGAGATACAGAGTACTTCAAAAATGTGAGCAAAAAGCCTGTCGATATCATCTTAAGCCTATGGGTCAGACCCAGAATCGGCACCATAAACCTTAGGCTGTTCCTCAGATGATTCTGAATCAGAAAATAATTCCCCCTCTTCCAGGGGGGTATAACCGGTAATGTCAAAAAATTCCTCAGCCTCCATAGGAAAGAGTAACACCAGGTGATAAATGCCGCTTCTTAGCAGAAGCATTATGCGGGCCAGACCCAGCAATATGTCTTTCAATGCTGGCCACCCGTGCAGCCAAATCAGGCTGAGACTCCCCACTGGTATGCACCTCACTAGGAGTCAGATGTAAGCGTGGGGGGGTAGGCGAAGCCCGAGGGGGCGCAGGCCCAGCCCCCGGGAACCCAGACTGCAGCGCAAGCGTCTGCTGGGCGCAGGGTACACACACCCTGACATCGTCACTTATAGGGGATACCCCACACGCCATACACAGCCGGGCTTGTCCCGAAGGAATCCCAAGCACATTATCCTGAGAAGCCTCCATATGGTGATTTGTGGCACAACAGGCCAATTGGGATTGACGCTAATAAAGCTACCCGGTATGCCCCAATAGCCCGCTAGGGAAGTGAAAGACAATGGATCACAATAGACCTCCAATAAACGCTAAATAGAGGGGATAGGACCGGGAGTAACCACAAAAAAGTTTGACCTGCCTGCAAGACATAAAGCAAAGATCCCGTAAGCATAATGCAATGAAAAACAAAGAAAAGCCAGCCCACAGGGGCACTTACGGACTGCGATAGGGAGATGACAGACACGCAGCACAGGAGCTCCAAAATGGCGCCCGCATATACCTCGAGGGGCGGGCCGCGGAGAAGTGATGCGGAAAACGTAATCTGCAAGGCCCGCCCCCCCGAAGAGTGTGAAAACGCGCCCACGTGACAAGGCCAGCCAATGACGGCGCAGAAGCGCCTGAGGTGATGTCGCCGCCGTCCGCAGAGCGAAGTACAAGCGTGCAGCGGCAACAATAAAAAAACAGTGCAACCAAAACAAAGCGGGATCACAACATGGATAAAGTACATAGTTAATACATACACCCCCCCCCCCCCGAGATGTACCCAGGGAGAGCGAAGGGGAAGCAGCGGCTGGCCTAAGAGGAGCCTGAGGGGACAGGGGGCAAAAGGCAAACGGCCGCGGGAGAGACATCCCATAAGGCTCACCTCGGGCCTGTACCGCCTACCCGTTGGTGGGGGACTGCGGTTGGAGAAGCGCTCCTTAGCACCTGACAGCGGTGCTGCCTACCATCACCCGACCAGCGCAGCCTAAGCTGGGAGGCATTGAAAAGGAACAGGTGGGAACAGTCCTACAGAGCCGCAGGCTAATAAGCCCCGCTCACCTGCGAGTAGAAAGAGCCATCTTCTAGTCATCGCAGCCCAGACTGCAGAGAAGAACTGAGGAATTTGTGGAAGGTCCCTGGTATATATGGGGCCGGGAGGAGCCACTTTTCTGTCTCTGCAGTCCAGCGCCATCGTGTGGATGTATTACCCAGGAGTAAGGATTCAAGTGGAACAGGACGTGCTGTATACTTAAAAATACCATTTTGTGAATACTCACCTGTAAAATGGGTATTATAAGTATGTCACACACCCCGCTTCAACATTAATAATTACACTTGGGTTAACCCACCTGCAGGTGGCGATGTTGCAGAGAAGTCTTGAAAAACGAGCCCCTCCCGGTCTATACATACCTGGGACCTCCCACTTATCTCCCAGTTTTCAAACAGCAGTAAAGACAAGGTACCAGGAAAAACCATTGGTAACCCTCAAACTGTAAATGAAGCTTCACCATATAAAGATCCAGGATACCAAAAAGGGCGGGTGAAGTGGGGTGTGTGACATACTTATAATACCCATTTTACAGGTGAGTATTCACAAAATGGTATTATTCTAAGTATGTCACACACCCCGCTTCAACATATAAGTGTAATAATTACACTTGGCACACTTGGCAGTGTCCACAAAGGGCGGGAATCCAACAAGGCAATAATGCAAAACTCAAACCACTGCAGCCTGCAGAACCTTGCGGCCAAACACAGCATCCGCTGAAGTCCGCACGTCAACCTTATAAAACTTGGAAAAAGTGTGAACAGAAGACCAAGTAGCAGCCTTACAAACTTGTTCAACAGAAGCCTGGTGCTGAAAAGCCCAAGACGCCCCAACAGCACGAGTAGAATGAGCAGTGATACGAAAAGGGGGAACCTTCCCCTTGGCAGAATAGGCCCCAACAACAGCCTGACGAATCCATTTGCTAATGGAAGACTTAGCCGGGGCAGCCAAACCCTTCCTAGGCCCACAGGGCACCACGAAAAAGGCATCAGTCTTACGAAAAGGAGATATAGTAAGCAAATAGTACTTCACACAGCGTACCACGTCCAAACAATGCAAAACCCTCTCCTGGTCATTCCTAGGCTTAGGACACAAGGAAGGAAGAACAATGTCCTGGTTAAGATGAAAGGCAGAGACCACCTTAGGAAGAAATTCCGGTTTGAAGCGGAAAACCACCTTGTCCTGATGCCGCTCAAAGTAAGGAGCCTGAATCAACAAGGCCGCCAACTCCGAAACACGCCGAACCGAAGTGATGGCCACCAAAAAGGCAACCTTCTGAGTCAAGGTAGAAAGAGCAATATCCTGCAAAGGCTCAAAAGGAGGAGCCTGAAGAGCAGAGAGAACAAAATTCAAATCCCAAACAGGGAGCAAAGGCTTCCTCGGAGGCCGCAAATGCAGGACCCCCTGGAAAAAAGTCTTGACCAAAGGATGAAGCGCAAAAGACTTTTGAAAAAAGAGAGACAGGGCAGAAACCTGCCCCTTCAAGGTACTCAGCTGGAGACCAGAGTCCAGCCCTGATTGAAGAAAAGCCAAAATTCTGGAAACAGAAAAGACCCGACAGGGCAAAGATCTAGCCTCACACCAATCAATATAAGATCTCAAAGTCCTATAGTAGATGGTAGAAGCAGACCTCTTCCTGGCGCTAATAAGAGTCCGGATAACAGAATCCGAAAGACCTTCCTCCCTTAAGATGGAGGTTTCAGCAGCCAGGCCGTCAAAGCCAGTGTTGGTAAATTGGGGTAACGCAGCTGACCCTGTGTGAGAAGATCCGGCTGAAGAGGCAGATCGAACTGATCCACCGCCAGACGAACGATGTCTGCGAACCACACCCGCCTTGGCCACCTTGGAGCCACGAAAATGGCGGGAACCCCTTCCAGGGCCAGCTTTCGCAACACCTTGCCTAGCATGGGGATCAGAGGAAACAGATAAAGGAACCCCAGGTCCCCCCAGCTCAGAGACATGGCATCCACCGCCAGAGCCAGAGGATCCTGAGAGAGCGACACGAATGACGGAAGCTTGTAATTGTGACGAGAGGCAAACAGATCCACAGCCGGCGTCCCCCACCGGAGACGAAGAGACGAAACACCTGGGGATGGAGAGACCATTCCCCCCGGCGGGAAGAGCACCTGCTCAGAAAGTCCGCCTCCGTGTTTTCCACTCCCGGAATGTACACTGCCGAGATGCAAGGGACATGAGTCTCCGCCCAGGCTAGGATCAGAGACACCTCTCTGAGGGCACTCCCTGGTGATTGATGTAAGCAACCGCCATCCGATTGTCCGACCGAACCTGAACCGGCAAGCCCTGTAAATGCTGTGTCAAGTGAAACAGAACCAAGCTGATGGCTCTCAGCTCCAGAACGTTGATGGGCAAGTGGGCATCCTGAGGACCCCACCGCCCCCGGAACTGAAGATCCTTCCAGAAACCTCCCCATCCCGACAAATTGGCGTCCGTGGTGACAGTTTCCCAAAGAGGCGTCAGAAAAGACCTGCCCCTCAAGAGATTGTCCGAGACCATCCACCACTGAAGAGACTGCCGAACCCGGGAGGACACCTGGAAGGGCCGATCCAACGACCTCGGTCGCCGGTCCCAAGACGCCAACAGATGAAGCTGAAGCGTCCTCGTGTGAAACTGAGCAAAGGGAACTGCCTCGAAGGAAGCTACCATCAACCCCACCAATCTCATCCCTAGCCAGATGGACGGACAAGGATTGGAAAGAAGAAGCTGCGCCAATTCCTGAATCAAGAGAACCTTGGCCTGAGGCAGAAACTCTGTGTTGACAAGAATCCAAGGACATTCCCAGGAAGGACACCACCCTGGCTGGAGCGAGGGAGGACTTGGGATAGTTGATCACCCAGCCGAAACTCTCCAGAGTGGATACCACCGTCCTGGTGTCCGTCTCCGATTGAGTGAAGGAAGGAGCCATGATGAGAAGGTCGTCCAGATCTCTGGGAAGGGCCATCATGCCCGCCAACACCTTGGTGAACACTCTTGGAGCCGAGGTAAGGCTGAACGGAAGAGCCACAAATTGAAAATGCCGATCTTCCACCACGAAGCGAAGAAACCTTTGATGAGCCGGAAAGATAGGAATATGAAGGTAGGCATCCTTGATGTCTATGGACGTCATGAAATCCCCCTGCCGAAGAGAACTGATGGCAGAGCACAGAGTTTCCATGCGAAACTTCCGGGGACGGATAAACACATTGAGGAACTTCAGATCCAGGATGGGACGAACCGACCCGTCTTTCTTGGGCACTGTGAAGAGATTGGAAAAATACCCGCGGCCCACCTCCGAGGGAGGGACCGGACAGATGACTGCCATTTGCAGAAGATTCCTCACCGCCGCCAGGAGCCCCTGCGCGGCCAAAGGATCTGAGGGAACACGAGACCTGAAAAATCTTAGGAGGTCGGGACCCGAACTCCAGCTTGTAACCGGCCGACACCACCTCCCGGATCCACCTGTCCGAGACCGCCTGGTCCCACACCCGGGAGAAGTGTCGCAACCGTCCCCCCACCCGCAAGGGTGAGGGCGCCCCCTCATTGCTGATTGGGCTTGGCAGCGGGTTTGGCACCCCAGGAGTGACCGGGACGGCCACGGCCTCTACCCCTGTTCCAGCTTGCACCCCTGGAGGCCGAAAAGACCGCACCTCTGCCAGCTCTGGCTCCCCGAAAGGAGGGATTAAAAGAAGCCGCCCCCCGAAAGGAACAACAAAGTTTCTTGCGTTGAGGTAACTTACCTCCCTTGGCAACCGAATCCAATTTCTCACCAAACAGGCCCAAACCCAAAAAGGGAAGAGCCGTAAGCGACTTCTTAGAATTAAAGTCAGCCGTCCATTGCCGCAACCACACTGACCGTCTGATAGCCACCAACAAAGCCGTGGTCCTACTACACATCACCATGGCGTCATCCTGAGCGGCAAGGACAAACGAAACAAAGGACTCACATTGCTTGAGAGCAACAAACTCATCACAAGTAGGATCAAGGCCCGCAAATAAATTCCTGACAATGGACCTAACCGCCAACAACAAAATTGCCGAAGCACAAACAGGCCTCAAAGCCGAACCCGCACTGGCAAAACCGTGGCGAGCCAGCTGGTCAATGCGGCGATCCTCGCCATCCTTAAGGGTAGTAGTGTCAGGAGAATGCAACACGGCCGTGTTAGACAGCCCCAAAACCGGGGCATCAACCTCGGGAGGTAAAGACCAACGCTTCACCAAGTCCGCCGGAAAAGGATACTTCTTATCCCAACTCGGCGGAACACTAACAAAATGCGTAGGCTGCTCCCATTCTTTAAGGACGACATTCTCAAAATGTCGTTGACTGGGAAACTCCAAACGCGGCTTGTCAACTCACCTTTAGGCGGGGGAGCCGCCACAGGAGGGTCTAAAGCCAAAACTTCAAACATTTGAGTCAATATTGAAGGGGTGTCAAAGACCATCCCCGCCGCCTGGTCACCCTCAGCACCAAACAACTGCTGGACATCAGGGTTGTCCGATTCCTCAAGAATCTCCCCCTCTTCAGCCGGGGGGCAATCGGACCAGTCCAATGCCTCAAAAACATCAACATCAACCGGCGGAGTCGGGGACATGTGTTTCCGCTTAGCCGGAGCCTTCTGAGCAACCACAGCAGAAAACATTTTATCAAGGCTGGCCAACCGGGCGCACACCTCGGATTGCGAATCCCCACCCATGACAACGTCACACGGGGTCCGGAACAGGCGGGGAGGAGTAAGATGACGCAGCGGCGAGGAGCCAGAAACCGGAGTACCAGACTGGCGCTCAATGTTCCGCTGCGCACATGGAATGCATATAATGACATCATCCCCGGGAGCGGAGCCCCACAACCCCCACACAGCCTAGATTGCCCCGAAGGGCCGTTTCCGGTATCCTTGGAAGCCTCCATATGGTGAAATTGTGGTATTCGCAATTACCCAGGGATTTATGCCGTATGCGACCCGGGATGCCCCTTTAATGTCCCAGTAGTGGGAGGATTTGCAATATAAAATATATAATCTTTGGAATGGACAAACCCCACTAGCCAGGTATCTAAGACCGGGAGACCCCTTCAGCACGGGATCCCAGGATCTGCAACGGAAAGGACAACAGTCACTCCATAGCAAGGAATAAACAGGCATGCATCAGTACATAAATAAAATGCAAATACAAGCACAGGCAAAGATACACTGGAAATATATATATATATATATATATATATATATATATATCACACACAAGGGCAAAATGAACCAGCTTCTGTGCAGCGCGAAAATCAAGCAATCAATTATTTGCTGTTAGGTAAATCCAGAAAAACCCCAATCCTTGAGGGGGTACTGGCAGACGCGCCCTGACATAAGGTGCGCACGTGAACTTATTCAAAAGAAGCATAAGCAAGTGAAAAGCAGCGATTACCAGTCCATGATGCATACCATCTTAAATAGAATACAAGGAACTACCTTAAAAAGCCGAACTTGCAATATGGCGGCGCCGAATACAGCAGCGGAAGCTGCAATCCGTCCCTCAGACCAGGAACGAGGAGGAAGGAAGGAGAAGAAGGGCGGGCCGACCCAAGCACGCCAAGCGCTCCGGCCCCGCCCCACTTCCAAGAATCAGCACAGCGCGGGCCGCGCGAGATGCGGCCCCGCCTCCCTCCCCCTCTTGAAGTAAAAAGCCGCCTATAAGCAGGGGGCGCCAAAAAGACATGGCGCCCGACTCCGCAGCCACAAGGAGCTCACCAGAGCCCCAGCACAAAAAAGGGGAACCGGTCAGACAGGCGGGCCGGCGACACGCACGCCGCCCGGTCCCGCCCCCCACCGAGCGTGCCAGCCGAAATAAAAACCATCCAGGCACATCCATGTACCCGACCAGCAGAGGTGGAGAAGCTCACAGTCATACACCAAGCACACAAACGCAGGCCCCCCCTTAATAGCGCAGGAAGAAGGGACCAAGCGGGGAAGGGCGGCATCACCAAAGGAGAAAAAGGGACGGGGCATCCCAAATCCGGATCACCAGGTCGGATAACCGCGTTGCCCCATAGTATGGGGTCTAGCGGAGGAGCAAGCTCCCAGGCACCTTAGGGTGCCGTCTACCCTTGCCCGGCCGGCAGCCTAAGCTGGGAGGCTACACAATTTTTAAGGGACAAACAAAACAAAGCTGAGCAGAAATAGACCAGAAGGGGGGCTGGGGTGTTACCCCAGCTACCTGCAAGCAGGAGACTTCATTCTTCTGTCTTGTCGCCATCTTGCAGAGAACACTGGGAGATAAGTGGGAGGTCCCAGGTATGTATAGACCGGGAGGGGGCTCGTTTTTCAAGACTTCTCTGCAACATCGCCACCTGCAGGTGGGTTAACCCAAGTGTAATTATTAATGTTGAAGCGGGGTGTGTGACATACTTAGAATATAGCATGGTTGTAAGCCCATCAATTACAGAAGTTATGGGGACAGTTTACAACATGAAGGGCCAAATGCTTCTTTTTGAGCTGGTCCTGGATGTGTTAACCCTCACAGTCTCCCAAGGCCTCAATGGATCAGGCTCACAGGAATACTCCCTGGGCTAACTTTTGCACTGTTATTTAAACTGGACCTTCAGCATGATTTAATGAAAACCCCAAACCCTTAAACCCATCTACAATTAATATATTTTAAGTAAGTCACTTACTTATTCTTTCCCCCACCGGGCTGCAACTCTGTTCAGGACTCTAGGATACTGGCGCCGCCATCTTGACTCAGGAAGCATCACACATAGTGAGGAGAGCGGGATAAAGTAAAGGGGGTGGGGTTATAGCTGTGCTTTGCACAGACAGAGTAGAGCTGGGGTCAGGGAAAGGACAATGATCCCAGAATGCAGAGCGGTACAGTCAGAAGACACTTCCTGTTTGCAGACTGCCTGATACTCCACGAGCCACCATCTTGGATGTTTAAAGGCTCATAACATGCAGTAGATGCAGGTAGGATGATTATTAATGTCAGCAATCTGTATGTACATGGTGTGGGAAACATAAGATATGCTCTTATTTAGGGTGAAGGTCCGCTTTAAGTGAGGATGCTGAACCAGCTTGTACCAGCTTAGAAATCCTTACAATAAAGACTCTTAAAGTCTACATTAAGTGCCTTCCTTCCCCAGTGCTTTGTGTAGTGTAGCAGGTTTTAAGAAAATGTAACTGGGCCTGGCAGTGTTCTCATTCCCACAATTCTGGCACCTGCTGTGCACGTGACCACCCGCAGGCATTTAAATTGCCATGCATAGCTATCACGCACAGTAGAGATGCCAAGTCTGCGCAGACTCACTGCTGGGAGCACCTTGCTACCAGGACCAGGTGAGCACATTGTTTATTTTGTTTTAAGCCCCTAGAAGTGAAGGAGGACCAGGGGTGGCGAGGCACTTTTAATGTAGCCTTAAAGTGGACCAACACCCAGGATTTTGACTATCCTGGGTTTTGGTCCACTTCAGGGGGGCACCCCGATTAGGGGTGCCCCACTATGTGAAACCCCCCAGAAACCCCCAAACTCACCTCACCACGCTCCCACGGACAAGCGGCGGACAAGGCAGCGCGTCCGCCGCCGCCTCCCGCGCGCCCGCGCCGGCCATTCACAAACGGCCGGCGCAGGCGCGCGCACGGCTAGAGGAGCGCGCGGGAGGCGGCGGCGGCCGCTGCCGCCGCCGATCAGGTGAGTTCTTTTGGGGTTTTGGGGGGGGTCCCTCACCGCGGGACATCCCGATCTCGGATGTCCCGCGGTGAGGGGGGTGATCGGCCCGGGAATCTTATAGATTCCCGGGCCGATCACCCATGGGTGACGGTCCACTTTAAACTGGACCAACAGCCTGGCACAGTTGGAAAGGAAAACTCCCCAAATCTCCCTTGCCCCATCTGCATGCATGATGCTGAATCATTGTCAGCACTTACATTTGCTCTTGAATCCACTCAAAGCTAAAACGCTACCTCACAGATGTTCTCCTGGTAGTGGCCACTATGGAGCTTTCTGTTCCCAGCATCCTTGCCGTGGTGTTGCCTGAAATCAACTGACAATGCACAGCAAAAGGAAGCCCAGCAGCACTTTGTTTTTCAGGTGGTCTGAAGCTCCAGGAAACGCCAGTTTTTAACATTGACCACAGCAAGAAAAAATACCATTCTGTGAATGCTTACCTTGTAGAATGGGTATTATAAGTATGCAGCACGCCCTGCTCCAGTAATGATTCATTACGTCTGGGATATAGTCCACAAGAGGGCGCTTTACTACAGAGATGGCAAAAAGAGGCCCCTCCCGGTCCTTATATACCCGGGACCTCCCACTAAATTCCCCAGTATAAGAAAGCAGTAAGGGAACCAGGAGAAGCCAATAACAAGATTAAAGGAGCAGTATCGCGGAATTTGAATTAAGAAAGATAAATAATTAAATAGCCACACAATAGCTTCTAACATGTGTATAAATAATCTGGCGATAGAAAAAGGAAAAAATGGGGGGCGTGGCCGGCGATGAGAGTGTGAGGACGTGCACCCTGTGAGCTCCCCTCGGCCGACCTATCTAACCCCACTTTTCAGGGCTATTAGCCACCCAAACGCGACCTAAGGTGCTATGGCCAAGGGTCGGAAGCTGCGGACCAAAGCTTCCCCCCCACACAGGAAGATCAGCACTTACCTGGCCCCGGGCCGTTCGGGAGGAGGAGGTGAGGGGCCGTCCAATATGGCGGCGGCGGCGAGTGGAGAGGCCGCACGTGGCGACTCCGGGGAGCGGACGGGAGACGCGGCGGTTCCAGCGGCGGTGAGCGTGCCGGGGAAGGAGGGGAGAGCCCGGCTTCTGGAGGGGGGACCCGGTCCCCGCGACTTCCCCCATGTCGGCGAGGCAGGAGGCGCCTGTGGACAGCAATGGCGCGCGCTGCCGACAGAAGACACAGCAGCAGCAGCAGACGAGGAGGAGGACGGGGAGCGGCGTCGACCGGAGTGGCGTCCCTCAGGCAGCAGCAGCTGCTCTGCACAGGTGAGCCTTCGCGAGCTCTGCGCTCCCCCGCCGGCTGCGAGAGAAGAGGCGCCTGACAGCTTCTCCCTGACTCACACCCAGGGAAGGGGAAACATTCCACCAACCCCAGTGCCACACACCACCACAGAGGAGAGAGGGCAGAAGAGCCCATATAACACAAGCCATGCAGCAGCTCCCAGGCATCCAGTAAATGCATGCCTGGCACCCTCCACGTCAGCTTGCCCCAGCCCTGACCCACCGCCATCGCCCCGTTGTTCGGGGGACCTGGCTGATGAGGGGCGGGTGGTCATCTCCCCGGATATCTCCCCCATGGCCACCCCATCCCCGTTAACATGGAGGGGGCCCACCGAGAGGGATTCCAGCCCTGGCCCAGCACTGGGGTCCATGATGGAGCTCCCCCAACTCCAGAACACGCCGGCCCGAGCTGGCACTTCGCCGGGCGCAAACGTGCAACCTATCTCGCCCTCCCTGTCCGGTGCATGGTTCACTAAAGGGGCCTCGCCTGGCCTGCCTTCATCCCCTACGTGGCGGGGGAGGGGCGACTCCTCGTCATCCACCTGGCCTCGTGCTGATGCCCCGACGGAGGGGAGTGTGGCTTGCTCGGCTCGCTCCTCCGCACCCGCGGGTTTGGGATGCCCCCGAGACCGGACGCCGTTCGGCCCCTCGGCCGCTATGGGAGTGATGCCGTCCTTAGAGATTCCTTCACGACCCCTGCACGACCCTACAGCGCTGACGCACCCTTCTCTTGACCACATCCTCACAGCTTTAAAGGCAGAGCTAAAAATGCTGCCCACCAGGGACGATCTTGAATCCTTCATTCATAGGGTCGAGAGCACGTTTAAGAAGGACATTTCTGATCTGCAGCAGTCAGTGGGCGATCTTGACGCCAGAGTCGACTCACTGGAGCAGTCCCGCGCCACGACCACCCAGAGATTAGAGGCACTTGAACGCGATCTGGCCCAGCAGAAGGCTGTCACCCAGATGACGGTCCTGCACTTGGACGATCTTGAAAACAGGAGTCGTCGCAATAATATTCGTATCAGGGGCCTGCCGGAGGCGACGGGTCCCGACCAGCTCCGGCCGACCATCACCGGCATCTTCAACGAACTGCTTCATCGACCTCCGGATACTGAGATAGCGATCGATCGGGTCCATAGGGCCCTGGGCCCCAGATCTCCCGACCCTGCTCGTCCGCGCGACGTCGTGTGCCGTTTGCATCATTATACCATGAAGGAGAACATCCTGGCGAAAGCTTGGGCGCACGGCCAGATCAACTTCGACGGAGCACCTCTGCAGTTGTACCCGGATGTCTCGCGTAGGTCACTTTTGATGAGGCGAGTCATGAGACCCCTGCTGTCCAGGATCCGGGAATGTGGCGGCTCATACCGCTGGGGGTACCCTTTTCATCTAGTGGTCCGCAAGAACCAGCGCACCTACACTGTGAAAACCCAAGCGGACCTTCCGGACCTCTTCACCTTCCTGGACTCTCCCCCGGTGGAGATCCCGGACTGGCGAGATGCTTCTCTCTCCTTTGGTCCTCCGCGGTCTCTCGGGGGACGGCCGCAAAGGACCCGCCGGTCGAGGTCTGCTGCCGGGACCCGCGGAGGGCGTGGCGGCGGTCTGGCGAGAGATCCCCGTCGCCCGAGCAACGAGGACTAGACGTGCTTCATGATCCCTAGCGGTATTTTCACTTACTAATCCTGTGTGCTGATTGCTGTTTGCTAATTGTTCTCTGACCTATGTCAGATTGACCGTTGCGGTGGGGACTCGCCGGGCTGATCCATCGATCCATCGCTCCTTACTCGGCACACCTTCTGGGGTTCTCCCCCGGGGGTTCCTGCTGAGAGGTTTGCGCCTCCTCTTGACTGGCCCCCTGCACTGGGCTTCTGCCCATGTGTAGTGGAATCCTTTGCTTGGGATCGGCACCCGGCGACCTCCGAGTCCCGTAATACATTTATATATTTGCTTGTTTCTTCTTATTCACTTGTCTCTCCTTAAACTGGACCGGTCGTGTTGTTTGCTAAATGTCCTTTAAACAATGTTAGATCGACTGTTGCGGGCAGGACTCGCCGGGCTTATCCATCGCACCTTACTCGGTGGGCCTTCTGGGGTTCCCCCCCTGGAGGCTCTTACTGAGATGTCCGTCCCTCCCTCTCGGCTGGCCCCCCGCTCTGGGCTTTTGCCCGTGTGCGGTGGGACCTTTCGCTTGGGATTGGCACCCGGCGACCTCCGAGCCCCGTTGTGTATTTACCTTTTTCATTATTTGCTTGTCTCTCTTTAAACTGGACCGGTTATGATGTTTGCCAAATGTTCTTTAAACTATGTTAAATTGACTGTTGCGGTCGGGGCTCGCCGGGCTGATCCGTCGCACCTTACTCGGCGGGCCGTCTGGGGTTCTCCCCCTGGAGGTTATTGCTGAGATGTATGTGCCTTCCTCTTGGCTTGCCCCTTGCGCTGGGCCTCTGCCCATGCGAGGTGGGACTTTGTGCTTGGGATCGGTACCCGGCGACCTCCGGGCCCCGTTATATTTATATTTGTATATATATATTTACCCGTTTCTCTTTACTTACTTATTCACCTGTTTCTCTTTGAACTGGACCGGTTGTGGTGGTCGGGACTCGTCGGGCTGATCCCCCTCTCCGGGCGCGGCTTGCCTCGTGGGTCTGTGTCCCGGGGGCTTCCGCCGAGGTGCTTTGCGCCTCCCCCCTTAACTGGCCCCCCGCGCCGAGCTTTCGTGCCGGCGTGCCGGGGCCCATCATCCGGGGTCGGCCTCCGACGAGCCCTGAACCTTGCTGCCTTCTTATTAGCCTCCCTCCGTGCTGTGGGTGGTGGTCTGCTGCGGGGGACCTCGTCGGGCTGATCCCCCTCACTATACTTGATGAGCCCCGTGGGTCTGTGACCTAGAGGCTCCTACCGAGGCGATTTGTGCCTCCTCCTCTGACTGGTCCCCCGCACTGGACCCCAGCTCGTGCGGCTGGGACGCCCCACATGGGATTGGCCTTTGAAAAGCTCCGAGCCCTGTTGTACACTTATATACCCATGCCCACTGTTTCTGCCCCCTCGGCTTGCAGTTGGTTAAGGAGCTGCAGAACATGGTTATATGCCTTACCTCACTGTACAAATGGAGGTCTATAATGTGCAAACTGTTTCTGATATTACAAACTCTGGGTGGCTGCCCTACAGACAACCTGATCTGGGGTCGGCCGGGGGGTCCTCCTCTGTCTCTCGGACCCGTCTCGCTCCCGCCCTAGGCCGGGACCTCGTGGCCCTCCGGGCTGGTTTTCCTTCTTGCTAGCCTCGGGTGCCCGAGTTTCCTTCTTGGGACAGGAAAACTTCCTTCCCACTTAGACTCCCTGTAGTTTTAGTTCCCCTTTTACGTTAGTTCCTACCCCGTCGGCCTCGGTGTTTCGTGAACCTATTCCTCTTGTTCTGCTCCTCCCCCCTGTGATCGCTTCCCCTGCCGCCAGGCGTTCTCCCGACTTCTCCCATCTTTCTCCCTTAACTGACTCCTCCCCTGCTTCCTACCTCTGCCCTGACCTTAGCCGGAGAACCCACGTTCCTCGGTATCCTCTATTCTTAGGACAGTAACCGTCAACCTCCCCACGACCATGTCCAAAGTCCACTTCACTTCATTAAATGTCAAGGGCTTGAACTCCCCTGTAAAGCGTGCCTCAGTCTTGGCGGAGCTGAAACGCCTAGGAACGGGGATCGCCTTTCTCCAAGAAACCCATCTTAAGGTGGGGCGGGTGCATAACTTATCGAGCCGCTACTTTAGGCACCAGTACCATGGCCTTTCCCCGGACTCCAAGTCCCGAGGGGTATCCATCGTCCTGGCGGGGTACTTACCTTGGACACTGGAGGAGGTGACCCACGATGAGGAGGGGAGGTACCTATTTGTCAGGGGAACCCTCTACTCGCAGAGGGTGACGCTTGCGACCTGCTACTGTCCCAGTGTGAATCAGGTTAGCTTCCTGAGATCAACCTTGGAGAAGCTAGCGGAATTTTCTGCTGGTATTCTTCTCTTGGGAGGGGATTTCAATTGTGTTCTTGACCCTCAAATTGACACCTCTAGGGGGACTTCTAGCGTTCCTTATTCGGCTATAAGGAGGATTAAGGCTCTCTTATTTGACCACCAGCTCCTAGACGTGTGGAGGATTGCTAACCCCCGAGAAAGGGATTACACTTACTTTTCACCCCCTCACAACACGTATTCACGTATAGACTGGCTCCTGGTCCCTCATAGGTTTGTACATCTTTTCTCGCGACCGCGCATAGGCTCGATCTCGATCTCCGACCACGCTCCTATCTTTATCACCCTGTCGGTTCCGGACTCTCCCCCCCCTTCGGGACATTGGAGGCTCAATAGCTCCCTCCTACAAGACCCGGCGTTCAAGGCGGAGATACAGTCGGCAATCACCGAGTTCTTCTCGGTGAACAACACTCCCGATGTAACACGTATGACTCAGTGGGAAGCTCACAAATGTGTGATCCGGGGCCTCTTAATTAGACGGGGAGCCCACCTTAAGAAAGAAAGGGAAAAACAAACGGCTCTCCTGCTCCAGGAACTCCGGCGCCTCGAGACCAGACACAAACAATCCCTAGACCCCACGCTATCTGCCAAACTGATTAAACTGCGCGAGACCCTCCGAGACATAAGCTTTATACAGGTCAGGGGCCAGATTGCGAGAAGTCGTAGGTTCTTCTACGAGCTCAGCAACAAAAGCGGTAAGGCCCTAGCTAGAGCCCTGAGGGGGCAGAGATCGAGGAATTATATTCCCAGCATCCTTGACCCCGAAGGCACCAGACATTATAAAATAGGGGACATAGCTAAAACTTTTAGGGATTTTTATGACGCCCTATATAACCTACCGCAAAATAGGTCCCAGGCGCATCGGCAAAAGGTGAGAGCCTACATTCAGAGATCGGACCTTCCCCGGCTTGGGCGGGACGTGGTGGCGGCCCTGGAGGAAGAGATTGATGCGGGGGAGTTTGTGAGGGCCATCAGGAGCATGAAACCCGGAAGGGCACCTGGCCCGGATGGATTCAGCTTGGATTATTATAAGGAACTAGCGGACACCCTGGGTCCGCATTTCGTCTCCTCTTTCGGCTCTTTGAGTGATGGCCGTCCACCCCCCCGGGATACCCTGCGGGCTAGCATTGCTGTTATCCCTAAGCCGGGCAAGGACCCTGCCCAGTGTGGTAGCTATAGGCCCATCTCCCTGCTGAACTGCGACCTCAAGATATATAATAAAATTTTGGCGGACAGAATTGCCCCACTTCTCCCGGACCTCGTTCATTGGGACCAGGTGGGCTTCGTCCCGAATCGCGAGGGGAGGGATAACACCACTAGAGTCATGAACGTGGTCCACCACGCCCGACGGATGGGGGAGGCTGCGTTGCTCCTCTCCACGGACGCCGAGAAGGCATTTGACAGGGTGAGCTGGATTTTCCTCGAGGAAACCTTGCGTCACATAGGGCTGGGTGACAAGATGCTTAACAGGGTCCTGGCCTCATATACCTGCCCCTCGGCGTCCGTGGTGGTGAATGGCCTGCCTTCCCAGGCCTTTAACTTATTCAATGGGACGCGTCAGGGTTGCCCACTCTCCCCCCTGATCTTCATCCTCTCGCTGGAACCATTCCTACGCTTAATTAGACGGAACACTGATGTCTCGGGAGTGAGGGTGGGCGGAATTGAACACAAGGTGGCAGCGTACGCTGACGATTTGATGTTTTTTGTGACAAAGCCGGAGATCACCTTGCCCAACCTCCTTGCCGAGCTCAGGAGCTTCCAGGAGGTCTCCAATTACAAAATCAATTATCAGAAGTCCTCCGCCTTGAACATCAATATTACTGCGGAACGTTTGCGACGCGTCGCGGAGAATTTCCATTTCAAATGGGAGCCAGAGGCCATCACCTACCTGGGCACACGCATCCCTCCCAATCTCACGGGTACGTACGCCCTAAACTTTCCCCCACTATTGAAGAAACTGGAAGAAGACCTCCTTAAATGGAATAAGGGGGTTTACTCTTGGTTTGGAAGGGTTAGTGTCATCAAAATGAACATCCTTCCTAGGGTACTGTATCTTTTCCAGGCCCTTCCGATAGATATCCCCCACACCTTCTTTAAACAGCTTACAGGACTATGTACCAGATTCGTTTGGGCCGGACGCTCCCATCGTATGGCAGCCTCTTTACTGACGGTCCCCAAACTTAGAGGGGGATTGGGTCTCCCAGACTGGCGACGTTACCACGCCGCAGCCCACATGAGTCGAGTTATCGACTGGTGCCGGCACTCTGCCCAGAAACAATGGGTTGGATTGGAACAGGATGCCTCCCCATGCCCCCTCCCTGGCCTGCCCTGGATACCGCTAAATAGACTCCCACAGCTGAACACGCACCCTACGGTCGGCCCGACCAGGAGAGCAGTGGACGGGTTCGTGACTGGGACGAGCCTCTCCCCTTCTCCATCCCCCCTGACTCCCGTCCTGGGGCACCCTGATTTCCCGGTTGAGATAGCGGGCGGCCCCTTCAGAGCTTGGATTAGGCAGAACTGCTATAGGAGACTCCATATGCAGAGTGGGGATGAGTGGAGAAGACCGGAGACATTGGTAGCAGACCTCGCACTCAGACCTCTCACGCTGCTGCAGTCTCTTCAACTCCAGCACTACCAGCGTTCTGTCGGACACACGGCGTCCAGGCAGTTAACGCAATTTGAACATACCTGCCTGGACTCTGGTCACTTTAAGAGCGCCCTGTCATACTCCTACTCGCTGCTGATGGAGCCTCCGGAGGACTTTGTCCCCACATACGTGAGGGGATGGGAGAGGGAACTCGGTAGGACTTTCACGGATGAGCAACAGCTGGCTATGATCCAGCTGGCTCATAAGAGCTCCATTTCCTGCAAGTATCAGGAAACTAACTTCAAGATCCTGACACGCTGGTACCGGGTCCCGGTGGTGTTAGCTAAGATGTTCCCCTCCTCTTCCCCTCTCTGCTGGAGGTGCTCGCGGGCTAGGGGGACTATGACCCACATCTTTTGGGAGTGCGAGAAGCTCTCGGGCTTCTGGGCAGGAGTTAGAGAGATTGTCAGGAAACTGACAGACGTTGACCTGGGTGATGACCCCATATGTTATCTGCTTAACCTAGCGCCGGTCTCTTTGAGTTCCAGGCGCCGGTCCCTCCTCGCTCCCCTCCTGAGTGCTGCTAGAACTTGCGTTCCGGCGAGATGGAGATCCCCTGAGCCCCCCACGGTAGCACAGTGGCTGGCCGTGGTCCGAGACATCTGCAGGATGGAGGAGCTCACTGCCTCTTTGAAAGGAACTTTGGAAAAACACAGGAGAACCTGGCAGATTTGGGATAGTTTTACTTTCTCCCCCGACTTCCTCCACTACACGTAAACAGGTTCCCTTGACCCCTGGTGGATCTGACCGTCCCCCTGGCCATTCTTCATCTTACTGCACCTTCCCCTTCCCTCCCTTCCTCTTCGTCTTTCTTTCTTCTTTTCATTCCCCTCATAACTCTCCCCTGTTGTGTCCGTCCTGTCTCTCCCTATCCTTCCCCCTTTCCCTTAGGCCACTCGTAACCCAGTAGTTAAATCTGTGTTCATCCCTACTCCCTTACCTATATATAAAAGTTTGGGGACAAGGATAGCAGCTGCCGCATTAGGGGGCTACACAGAATGGCAGTTTAGGTCATCCGGAATAAGGCCCAAAGTAGCCGTTCCTTTTCTATAATCACCCTTTTACAAGCCTGTGATTGATGACATTGGTTTATGAAGATTATTCTGTTTTGTAATGGCTGTAATCCATGCATTTCTTGTACTTCTTGGCACTGCGTTGCCAGGCGCTGTATCCAACGTTCCCTCAATAAAAACTATTAATTATAAAAAAAAAGAAAAAGGAAAAAATATATGCCTTTCTTTTAAATTGTATAATTACAATGGCTCAGTCCATTTGCTGAATAGGGGGATCTGCTAGGTTGTATTTAGTGAGCTGCTTCATTTAGCCCACTGGTCTCCTAGCAACACTTTACCTCAGAGGCTGACACTGTAATCAGTGGTAACGGCTGTGTGTGTGTGAGGTGCTGCTTTTGTTATGAGACCAGGTGACTCAAATGTGTAAAATCTATACAAAATAAACTAAACTGACTGAAAATAACTGAAATTCTTCTTTGAATAACTGTGCAGGAAAATCTAAAGGTATTGAAGTGGAACAAAACCCTGAGTTGCCGGGGCGGTGCCGTCACACCTGCGGGGTGCTGGACTGGGCGGGGAGATGGGGATTGTCTTTCTTCCCTTATCTATGTGTATTCTTTGTATACATTTATGCCTCATGTCCATGTTTGTCTTGAATATTGGATAGTGTGTTTGTGTTTTTTTTCTCTTTTCCTGTTAAAACAATTAATAAAAAGATATTAAACTAAAACCCTGAGTTGCCAACCCGGCCATTGACCTTGCCCCTTGGGCATTCTAAATCAGGATGCCCACTGTGTGAAGCAACCCCTGGATAACCACAGATCCCCCCCATTTTTCTGGCGCGCTCACGCAGATAGTCATTTAGAGACAGGCCGGGCGGCCAGGAAGGTTACTGCTCAGGCTCCCCATCTGCGTACAAACAGAGCTGATTGAATGAAAGCCCGCGCATGCGCTGTGGGACAGGGAAAGGTAAGTTTTCACAGGCGAACTTGGGGATTTCACATATCATGGCACCCCAAGTCGGATGCCCCTAGGGGCACAAAACAAAACTCCAGACAGTGAAAATCCTGGGTTGGGCTTTGCTCAAAACACACAAAGCTGAAAGAAAGATCATATGGAAAAATGAAAAATAAGAATATGAAAGAGAAAATGGTAAACTGAAAGATTCTGCAGCAGAGCCAACATGAAGGGAAAACTAAAAACCAGCAAAATTACTTCTAGAGCTTTTCTCTCCGTTTTAGATATATAAGTTCTGGCCAGGCAATGTTGTTATCTTATGCTGGACGGCTGCCAGCACTGAACAGCTGATACTTTGATACATTGTTTCCCCCCTCTCCTCAGCATTGAACAGGCCAGAGTGTCGGGCTCCGACACTCAGAAGACATTAACATGAGCTATTAGTCTCCAGCTGCTCAACAAAGAAATTTTTTTCTAAATTTGTAATTCTTACTCCAACACTTACCGACATTCAAAGTACCATTTAAATATAAGTCACCAAGAAAAATTTGCGATACTGCTCCTTTAACAATATTAACCAGGAACATTCACCATATAGAGGATCCAAGAACAAAAACTCAGGGTGGGACGGAGCAGGGCGTCATGCATACTTATAACAATTCTACAAGGTGAGTATTCACAGAATTGCATTATTCCAAGTATGCAGCACGCCCTGCTCCAGTATTGATTCATTACGTCTGGAACATCCAATAGCAATGTCCATAAACGGGTAGGGATCCCAAAAAGGCAACAATGCGCAGTTCAAACCACTGCCGCCTGCAGAACCTTGCGGCCAAAAACAGCATCCGCTGAGGCCCGAACACCAACCTTGTAAAACTTGGAAAAGGTATGAACAGAAGACCAAGTAGCAACCTTACAAACTTGTTCAACAGAAGCTTGGTCCTGAAAGGCCCAGGAAGCCCCAACAGTATGGATAGAAAAAGGAGGATCCCTCCCTTTAGCAGAATAGGCCCTAATAATGGCCTGACAAATCCATTTACTAATAGTAGACTTGACAGGCGCCAAACCCTTCTTGGGACCCGAGGGTACCACAAACAAGGAGTCTGTCTTCCTGAAAGGCGCTGTAGCCACCAGGTAGTATTTCAAGTTCCTGACAACGTCCAGAGAATGCAAGGCCCTCTCCTTGTCATTACCAGGATTAGGGCACAAGGAAGGAAGCACAATGTCCTGATTGAGGTGAAAGGCAGAGACAACCTTAGGCAAGAAGTCTGGTTTAAAGCGGAAAACCACCTTGTCCTGGTGTCTCTCAAAGTAGGGGGCCTGAATAGACAGAGCCGCCAACTCAGAAACACGCCAGACAGAAGTGATAGCCACCAAGAAGGCAACTTTCAAGGTGAGAATAGACAGTGCAGCCTCATGCACAGGCTCAAATGGAGGACCCTGAAGGGCAGACAATACCAAATTCAAATCCCAAACCGGTAACATGGGTTTGCAGGGAGGGCGCACATGAGTGACCCCCTGGAAGAAAGTCTTGACCAAAGGATGAAGAGCAAAAGACCTCTGGAAGAAAACAGCCAAAGCGGAAACATGCCCCTTCAGAGTGCTAAGCTGAAAACCCAAATCCAGGCCATGTTGAAGGAACTCCAGTATCCGAGGGATGGAGAACACCCGACAGGGAAAAGCCCTAGCCTCACACCAGTCAATGTAGGTCCGCCAGGTCCCGTAATAGATGGTAGAAGAGGATTTCTTTCTAGCCCTGACCAGAGTCTGAACAACCGAATCAGAGAGACCTCTTTCCCTTAGGATGGAGGCTTCAGCAGCCAGGCCGTCAAAGCCAGCGTTTGTAAATTGGAGTAACAGAGCCGTCCTTGAGTGAGAAGATCAGAGGATACTGATCGACCGCCAGCTGCACAACGTCTGCGAACCACACCTGTCTTGGCCACCTGGGGGCCACCAGAACAGCTGGCACTCTTTCCTGAATCAGCTTGCGCAGAACCTTGCCCAGAAGGGGAAACGGAGGGAAGAGGTAGAGGAGACCGAACCCCTGCCAGGACAGAGACATGGCATCCACTGCCAGAGCCAGAGGATCCTGGGACAGTGAGGCAAATGCTGGAAGCTTGTGATTGTGGCGAGAGGCAAACAGATCCACGTCCGGCATCCCCCACCTGTGATAAAGGGATAGGAAGACCTCGCTGTTGAGGGACCATTCTCCCCGGCGAGAGGCCCCCCTGCTCAGAGAGTCCGCTTCCAGATTTTCCGCTCCCGGAATGTAAACCGCAGAGATGCATGGGACATTGTCCTCGGCCCAAGACAGGATCAACGACACAACCCAGAGGACACTCTTGCTCCGAGTCCCTCCCTGATGATTGATGTAAGCGACCGCAGTCCGGTTGTCGGAGCGAACCTGAACCGGCAGGCCCTGGAGGTGAGACGTCAGCTGCGCCAGCACCAACCGAACCGCCCTCCGCTCCAGAACATTGATGGGCGCGTGGGCCTCCTGAGGGCCCCACAGCCCCTGGAATTGGAGGGCTCTCCAGTAGCACCCCCAACCTGACAGGCTGGCATCCGTAGTGACCGTCTCCCAACACGGTGTCAGAAATGATCTGCCCCCCAGAAGATTTCTCGAGTCCAGCTGCCACAGGAGGGACCGCCGGACCAGAGGAGATAGAACAAAGGCCTGATCCAGAGACAGGGGACTCTTGCCCCAGACCGACAGAAGATGGAGCTGAAGGGGTCTCATGTGAAATTGAGCATAAGGAACTGCCTCAAAGCAGCCCACCATCTGTCCCACCAGCTGCATCCCTTGCCGGATGGATGGATGAGTGCTGGACAGCAAGAAATGAATCAGAGCTTGAAGAGAGTCCACCTTCTGCTGAGGGAGGAAAATCCTGGCCTGAATGGTATCCAGAGTCATACCCAGGAAGGGGATCACCCGGGACGGGGAGAGTGAGGATTTGGGATAATTGATCACCCAACCAAACATTTCCAAGGTCGCCACCACCGTCCGGGTGTCCATTTCTGCCCATTGGAGTGAATGGGACGTAATGAGAAGGTTGTCCAGATAAGGAAGAATGCGAATACCCCGGGCTCTGAGAAAGGCCATCACGCCCGCCAACACCTTGGTGAACACTCTGGGGGCAGAGGTGAGACCGAAGGGAAGTGCCACAAATTGGTAGTGTTGTTACTCTACTGCGAACATGAGGAACCGCTGATGCCCTGGGAAGACCGGCACATGAAGGTAAGCATCTTTGATGTCTATGGAAGTCATAAAGTCCCCCGGGCGCAGGGAGCTGATAGCGGATCGCAGAGTTTCCATGCGAAAACGTCTGGTCCTGTTGAACTTATTGAGAAGTTTTAGGTCCAGGATGGGTCTGATGAAACCATTCTTTTTGGGTACTGTAAAGAGATTGGAATAGTAACACTGACCTCTCTCTCCCGGAGGGACCTGACAAATGACCCCCATGGCCAAGAGGTTTTGTACCGCCAGAACCAGACCCCGAGCTGCCCGACGACCTGAGGAATCTGGGAGGCGGCCAGTCCGCGAACTCCAGCTTGTATCCGGAGGAGACGACCTCCAGAATCCAATTGTCTGAGACTTGCTGTGCCCAGACCTGAGCGAAGAGCCGCAGCCGTCCCCCCACCCGCAAGGGTGAGGGCGCCCCCTCATTGCTGAGCGGGCTTGGCACCCCAGGAGGATCCGGGCCGGGCACAGCCTCTGCCCTTGCCCCAGAAATCTCCCCTTTGCCCCTCAAAGGATACCCCCCTGTCTGACCTAAGCCCACGAAAGGAGGGAGTGAAGGACCCGGAGCCCCGAAAGGGTCGCGGCAGCTTTTTGCATTGGGGTTACTTACCTCCAAACGATCACCGAACAGGCGCAACCCCTTAAAGGGGAGCCCCGTGAGCGCCCTCTTAGCGGCATTGTCCGCTGCCCACTGGCGCAACCAGACCGAGCGGCGGATAGATACAACCAAGGCTGAGTTCCTGCTACACATCCGAATGGTGTCATCTAAGGCAGAAAGAACATAGGTGATGAACATCTCACATTGTGACAAGGCTCTAAATTCAGCACCAGAAGGATCCTCATGGAAGCCGTCCAGAAGGCCCCTGAGCAAGGTCCTAATCGCCACGGCCGTAATAGCGGAAGCACACACCGGGCGCAAGGCCAAACCCACACAGGCAAAGGTGTGGGAAGCCAGCTGGTCAATACGCCGGTCCTCACTATCCTTCAAGGTAGTGGAATCAGGGGAATGCACCACAGAAGTGTTAGACAACCCCAACACAGGGGCATCTACTTCAGGTGGAGTTGACCAACATTTTACCCCATACGAGGGGAAAGGATACCTCCTATCCAACCCCTTATGGATACCGGGGAGCTGGCTAGGCCGCTCCCATTCCCTGAGAATCAGATTATTAAAATGCGTCTGTTTTGGGAATTCCAAACGTGGTTTTACAGTACCAAACAATTCCCCCTGCTGCTTAGGTGCCGTCGCAGGAGGGGAAAGGGAAAGTACCTCAAAAATTTGAGTCAAAAGTCTATGGGTGTCATCAGCATCCCAAAGCTCTGAGCCGGCATCAGCGCCAAGGCAATGCTGATCGTCAGAGAGATCTGAATCTGAAAATAATTCCCCTTCCTCGAGAGGGGTATAGTCAGACAAATCAAGGGAATCATCTTGTTCCATGGTAAGGGCCGGTGCAGTGGGCGCCACATGCCGTCTTTTAGCTGGAGCCTTACGGGCTGCAGAGCTAGCAATCAATCTCTCAATGTTGGCCAATCTGGTGGAAACATCGGGTTGAGACTCCCGAATCTCACTAGGGGACATAATCAAGCGAGGGGGCATGGGAGATGATACCGAGGGTGCCGACCCAGACACATGTAGCCCAGACTGCCGCACAAGTGCCTGCTGGGCGCAGGGTACACAGACCCGCATATCCTCGCCCACATGGGATGCCCCACACACATCCGGGCTTGCCCCGAGGGGACCCCAAGCCCAGTATCCTGGGAAGCCTCCATATGGTGAATTATAAGTCACAATGACTAATGGGAATTACGCTGTGCAGCTACCCGGGATGCCCCTTAATGTCCGCTAGTGGGAGGATTTACAAATTAAGCCCCCAAAATTAATTGTCTACATAGGGGACAGGACCGGGAGAAACCTCTAATTAGGTCGTCCCGCCTGAAAGACACAATCAATTCACACAGTCTGGCATAACAGTAAATACCATCAATTCACAAGTAACATACAGTGAAATAGTAAAAAGCCCGCTGAGTGCACTCACGGACGCTGTGGAGCATGCAGACAGGCAGGATGTCCATGCAAGATGGCGCTGAACAACGCAGGAACATCCGGGAACGCAGGGACAAGCAGAGGCGGCCCAGCCTCCAATCAACAGGACGCCGGCATCCGTGACGTCACAGGCCCGCCGCCGCAGCAGAGCGCGTGCGCGGGCCTTTCAAATCCGCAGTGACACACACATACACACTGCAAAACTGAGAGAAGAGGAGGAAGGGAGTGCTGAGCCTAAGTGACAGCGCTCAGTATGTCACAGTCCAAGCACAGTAAAACCATACACAAAACACGAACACCCCCCCCCCGACTAACCGGACACACTGGAGAAGGGGGGTAATAAGGGCATAAAGCGGACGGGGCATCCCATATCAGGCTCACCGACCTGTGCCGCCTACCCTTTGGTGGGGGATTTGCGGCGAAGCAGATCTCCATTAACAACAACTCTAATAGGTGCTGCCTACCGTCACACGACCATGCAGTGAAAGCTGGGAGGCAAGCAAATAGTGGAACGGGTGGGAATAGGATACAGGGCCAGGGGCTGTGCAGCCCGGCTTACCTGCGAGGAGAGAAGCCATCATCTTGACCTTCGCAGCCCGACTGCAGAGACTAAACTGGGGAATTTAGTGGGAGGTCCCAGGTATATAAGGACCGGGAGGGGCCTCTTTTTTGCCATCTCTGCAGCGCCCTCTTGACTATATCCCAGATGTAATGAATCATTACTGGAGCAGGGCATGCTGCATACTTGGAATAGGTAAATTAATATTTAAAGCGGACCTTCAGCATCATTTAATGACAAGCCCAAACCCTTAAAAAAACTATTCCCAATATCTAAAATTAATATATTTAAAGTTTTTAATCACTTTTTATTTTTTCCTTCACTGGCCTGCAACTCTGTTCAGCACTCTAGGATACGGGCACCGCCATCTTGGCTCTGTAGCATCACATACTGAGGAGAGGGGTCATAAGTGCAGGGGAGCAGGGTTATAGCTGTGCTTTGCACAGACAGGGCAGAGCTGGGGGTTAGGAAAAGGTCAACAATCCCAGAATGCAGAGCAACACAGTAAGACACTTCCTGGTTGCAGGCTGCCTGCACCTCCATGGGCCGCCATCTTGGATGTTTAAAGTCTCAGAAAATGCAATAGATGCAGGTAGGAATATTTTTAATGTGGGCAATCTGTATGTACAGCATGGGGGAAACATAAGATATTAGGAATGAAGCCCCTGCACACAGTTCTTTTATTTTACAAGTAGCTACATGTAAGTAACAGCAGCTAATGAGGAAAACGAGGGAAAATATCACAGGAAAATGACTGGGGTTAATTGCCAGTTAACAGTACAGTTGGGCCAATTCTGTCGCTGAGTGCTTGGTCAGTATCCAAATCACCCACACAACAGGCGGCCAATGGAACAAGATTCAGGCCAAATAACTGGATTGCTCCCAGCATTGCTTCAGACTGAACAGAATGCACTGCTATCATTTTGCTGGATAAATCCGCTCTGTGGCCTTCATCGCGGATCTGGTAAAAGCTACAGTCACAGATCATTTCTTTGTACAACGTGTTGCCAGAAGCTAACACGCAAAGCAGACATAAAAATTAAATCTTTTAACCCTCACCCTGCAAACATAGGGTGACTAACTCCACTAAAAGAAAATCTGAATTGCCTTAGCCCTCTTCCTCAATTGGATGCGTTTTCCATAAAGTGTGTGTCTGATACACAATCGGTTGCTGAGGTAATTCTATGGCAACGCAGGTACCGTTATGCTTGCGTTGCCATAGACTTCTATTGACCTGCGCAGTTATTGCATTGCGCTAAAAAAGTTGTCTGCAATGCTTTTTTGATACGTTGCGTAACGCAGCACAGATGTGTGAACAGTCCCATCTAGAAATTTGTACAGTGTATTTTCTACATTGTAATTTTCTTGCAACGCAGGAGGTGTGAACACAGCCTTAGTATGCAGCCCTAGAGTCTAAAAGACTTCAGGGCCCAGTGAAATCATCCCCCAGGGACAATCCAATTTGGGATGCCCCCATATGTGAAAATCCCGGTATACTACACTAGGATCTGGCTACTCCACAGCATATGTCCTGTACTGCAGCACTCCAGACATATATGAATGACTGGAGGGGGGGGGGGGGGTCTTTTGTCCGCTTTAAGACTAGAGAAATTATGGCATGTTGCCAGAGATTTTGTATGGCCTAGAATAAAGCCAGTTACACATCCATACTAGGGCATAGACTGTTGCTTATTCCTCCTTATGTGTAACTAATGGCAGTTGCATTGCATGTCTGTTATAACCTAATGGAAGTGCTAACCTTATCGCTTGCGAGCACACCTTGTGAAATGGGTGGGCCCACATAGGTCTGTCAGTAGCCTGTGGGGTGAAAGCACATTTCAGTACAGTGTAAATTACAGTATGATTCTCCTGATCCAGCAATCAAAGCTTCATGGGCACGCATTATAGGAGCCAACCCCCCCCCCCCCACAGGGGTGTCAAACTTGAATACACAGTGGGCCAAAATTAAACACTTGGACAGAGTGGCGGCCAACCTTGATATTTATTCAAGAAATGGCTATGTGCGCACTGCCAGTTAACATGCTCAGCTCCCATTCGGCTTTTCTTAGCCGTTTTTAGTCTTAGCGGATGAGAGCTATTGGCAGTTGAGTGAGGTGCACCGCTAGCAACATTTCCCACTATGATAGAGCTAGGGGCGTGTCCACGCCGCCATTCACAGAGCTAGCGCAACCGTGTCCCGCGCATAAGCCTTTGGATCAAACAGTGATTTGTCTCAGCATGGCACTTTCTTTGATGCGATGGGATAGGGTTCTCTGCCTTCTCTTACCTCACACAGTCTTTCACTGGTGGGTGAGCTGGCTTGAGGTCATCCTGTGTAGAGGTAGATGGCAGCCAGCTCAGCCTGGTTGGAAGTTGCATTTGCCAACCACTGGGGGAAGTACTTCCCTACATAATCATCATGGGGCAGGGTTTTACATCAATGCCCCGTCCCAGAACCTTGCCGACCACCAGGCTGCAATCTGGCAGTGCAATCCGGCTGCCGGGCAGGCTTGTTAATTTGCCTCTCCGGGAGAAAGCGGCGCTGGTCAGCAAAAGTTCAGCTATGCACTTGGTTTAATGGTAACTCCGGCGACTGCCCCAGCCCTGTCACTCATAGACAACAGCATGGGAGCGTGAGATTGACATGTGTGCTCTACGGTATTTTAACATGGGATGAAAATACAATGATGGTAAAACATATCTGGAGAATCTAGTTTCTGATCCATGTGGCTAGTCAGTGTTATTGTGCAGTATGTGAGGAATGCTACAACACACCATGCCATAGCATACACCACAGCCCTTTAGCTTTATTTGTCAGCATTTTACACCTGGAGGACAGGCTGAGCCATTTATACAGTTTAATAAAATATAAATTCCACATAAAAATATGTTACACATGTGCACAGTTTACATTACAGCAGCAGGATTTCTGCTGGTTGCCATTTACATATCTGATAAGCGCTTCACTGATGTCTAGATCATAATTTAAAACCTGAATGAACCGCGACAACACCTGAAGTTAGGTTGTGATATCGGACTTTAAAGAAGCCGGCATCTTCAATCATTTCTTTAAATTCCTCCTGCAGAAGAACAGAGCACAGAACTGGTTAGTCTTCCAGCAGCAATGCCAGGCATGGGACGCTCATCTTCCTCAGCTCCAGATGCTTCACACAACAGCAGAATATAACAAATGATATTAAAGCAACAATATAGTCATGTCACCACTTCCCCGTTCATGGTGTTTGGCACCAAATGGCAGTTCATCAGGTGACCAATGGACACCATTCAGGTTTGATGTGCAAAAATACCATTTTGTGAATACTCACCTGTAAAATGGGTATTATAAGTATGTCACACACCCCGCTTCAAGACATTCATTACACTTGGGTATACTGACCTGTAGATGGCGATCTTGCAGAGATGATAGCAAAAAAAAGGTCAGACCCTCCCGGCCCATAAATACCTGGGACCTCCCACTCATTCCCCAGTATTAAAGATAGCAGTAAGATCAAGGGACCAGGAATGCCAATAAAAACTAACAAAGGTTCACCATATAAAGGATCCAGAATACAAAAGGGTAGGGTGAAGCGGGGTGTGTGACATACTTATAATACCCATTTTACATGTGAGTATTCACAAAATGGTATTATTCTAAGTATGTCACACACCTCGCTTCAAGACATTCATTACACTTGGGACATCCAATAGCAGTGTCCATAAAGGGCGGGGATCCAAAAAAACAAGGCACAAACTTAAACCACTGCAGCTTGCAGAACTTTGCGGCCAAAAACAGCATCCGCTGAGGCACGAACATCAACCTTGTAAAACTTGGAAAAAGTGTGAACCGAAGACCAAGTAGCAGCCTTACAAACCTGCTCAACAGAAGCCTGGTGCTGGAAGGCCCAGGACGCCCCAACAGCACGAGTAGAATGAGCAGTGACACGAAAAGGGGGAATCTTCCCCTTAGCAGAATAGGCCCCAACAATAGCCTGGCGAATCCATTTACAAACGGAAGACTTGGCAGGAGCCAAACAGAGGGCACCACAAAAAGGGCGTCAGTCCTACGAAAAGGAGAAGTAGCCACCAAATAGTACTTCACACAGCGAACCACATCCAAAGAATGCAAAACCCTCTCCTTGTCATTGCTGGGCTTAGGACACAAGGAGGGAAGAACAATATCCTGATTCAAATGAAAAGCAGAGACCACCTTAGGAAGGAAATCTGTCTTGAAGCGGAAAACAACCTTGTCCTGATGCCTCTCAAAGTAAGGAGCCTTAATAGACAAGGCTGCCAACTCCGAAACACGACGAACGGAAGTGATGGCAACCAGAAAAACAACCTTCTGAGTAAGAGTAGAAAGTGCAATATCCTGCAAAGGTTCAAAAGGAGGACCCTGCAAGGCAGACAAAACCAAAGGAGGCGGCACATGCATAACCCCCTGGAAAAAGGTCTTAACCAGAGGATGAAGAGCAAAAGACTTTTGAAAGAAAACCGCCAGGGCAGAAACCTGCCCCTTCAGCGTACTAAGCTGCAAACCTTGGTCCAGACCATGTTGCAGAAATTCCAAAACCCTAGGGATAGAAAACGACCTGCAAGGCAAGGCCCTGACCTCACACCAATCAATATAAGACCTCCAAGTCCTATAATAGATGGCAGAGGAAGACTGCTTCCTAGCCCTAACCAGAGTCTGAATGACAGCATCAGAAAGACCTTCCTCCCTCAAGATGGAGGTTTCAGCAACCACGCCATCAAAGCCAGCATTGGTAAATTGGGGTAGAGCAGTGGCCCCTGAGCGAGCAGATCCGGCAGAAGGGGCAGGTCTAACTGATCCTCTGCCAACCTTACCACGTCTGCGAACCAAACCTGTCTTGGCCACCTTGGAGCCACCAGGATTGCTGACGCGCCCTCTGGGCCCAGCTTGCGCACCACTCTGCCCACCATGGGAAACGGAGGGAACAGGTACAGAAACCCCAGATCCCTCCAGTTCAGAGACATGGCATCCACTGCCAGAGCCAGTGGATCCCGCGAGAGACACAAATGCCGGAAGCTTGTGACGAGAGGCAAAGCGGTCCACCTCCGGAGACCCCCACCAGTGGCAAAGTGACCGAAACACCTTGGGGCAGAGCAACCATTCCCTCCCGGCGAGATGACCCTCTGCTCAGGGAGTCCGCCTCCGTGTTCTCCACTCCCGGAATGTACACCGCCGAGATGCATCGGACATTGCTCTCTGCCCAGGCGAGGATCAAGGACACTTCCCTGAGTCCCTCCCTGCTGCGAGTCCCTCCCTGGTGATGGATGTAGGCGACCGCCGTCCGATTGTCCGACCGAACTTGAATCGGTAGGCCCCGCAACTGATGAGTCAAGTGAGCCAGAACCAGCCTGATGGCTCTCAACTCCAGAACATTGATGGGATCGTGAGCCTCCAGAGGCCCCCACAGTGCCTGAAACAGAAGATCCTTCCAAAATCCCCCCCAACCTTACAGGCTGGCATCCGTGGTGACCATCTCCCAACGAGGGGTCATAAAGGACCTGCCCCTCATCAGATTGCTTGGTTTTAGCCACAACCGAAGGGAGCGCCGCACCCGGGGGGACATCAGAAAGGACAGATCCAATGACAGCGGGGACCCGTCCCAGGCCGCCAAGAGATGGAGCTGGAGCGTCCTTGTGTGAAACTCGGCAAAGGGAACCGCCTCGAACGACGCCACCATCAATCCCACGAGTCGCATCCCTAGCCGGATGGACGGACGGGGAATGGATAGAAGACGCTGAGTCGACTCCTGAATCAGAAGAACCTTGGCTCGGGGAAGAAACACCCTGGCCTGAGAAGTATCCAGCGACATTCCCAGGAACTCCACCACCCAGGAGGGAGTGAGGCAGGACTTGGGATAGTTGATCACCCAGCCGAAACTCTCCAGAGTGTGGACACCACATTCCTGGTATCCAGCTGCGCCTGACTAAGGGAATACGCCATGATGAGAGGATCGTCCAGATAGGGCACGATGCGGATATCCCTGGCTCTGAGGATGGCCATCACTCCTGCCAACACATTGGTAAAAACCCTTGGAGCCGAGGTAAGGCCAAACGGAAGAGCCACAAACTGAAAATGTCGATTGTCCACGACAAACCTGAGGAATCTCTGGTGTGCCGGAAATATTGGAATATGCAGGTAAGCATCCTTGATGTCTATGGACGTCATGAAGTCCCCCTGACGAAGTGAGTGAATGGCTGAGCGCAGAGTTTCCATACGGAACTTCCGTGGACGAACGAACCTGTTGAGCAACTTCAGATCCAGAATGGGACCAAAGGATCCGTCCTTCTTGGGCACCGTGAACAAATTGGAATAGAAGCCCAGGCCCCGGTCTGAGTGGGGCACCGGACAGATGACAGCCATGTCCAAAAGACCTGCTACTGCCGCCCGAAGCCCCTGGGCGGCCAGAGGATCTGACGGCACCCGACAACCAGTGCTTCACCGCGTCCGCTGGAAAGGGATATTTCTTGTCCCAACCCGGTGGAACACCCGGAAGCCGAGTCGGCCTCTCCCATTCCTTGAGAATGATACCATCAAAATGCTTTTGAAAGGAAATTCCAAGCACGGCTTAGTTACTTCAAAGAACTCCCCCTTCAGCGGAGGAGCCGCCTCGGGGGGAGAAATAGCCAGGACCTCAAACATATGAGCCAGGACCCTAGCGGTATCCAAAGAACCCCCCTGGCCCTGCTCGGTATCAGCGCCCACAAACTGCTGATCATCGGAGTCCTCAGACTCCTCATACAACTCCCCTTCCTCACGCGGGGAAAAATCAGACCAATCCAGGGAGTCAAAATCCTCCCTATCAAAGGCCTGTGCAGCCGTATACAAATGTTTTCTCTTTGCCGTGACCTTTTTAGCAACGGCACTGGAAAACATTTTTTCAAGATTGGCACACACCTCAGATTGCGACTCCCCACCAATGACCACATCACACGGGGTACGTGTCAAGCGAGGGGGAGACAGAGAGGAGACTGGTGGAGCAGAATCAGACGCCTGAGATCCGGTCTGCTGCGTAATAGACCGCTGCGCACAGGGTACACAAAGGAATACATCATCCCCCAAAAGGGATACCCCACACCCCAAACACAGCCTGGATTGCCCCGAGGGGGGCACAAGCCCAGTATCCGGGGATGCCTCCATACGGTGATTTTTTAATAGATATATATTTATATATATGTGTACAATGCTCCGAGGGAATTACGCAGTAATGCAACCAGGGATGCCCCTTTAAGTCCCGAGTGGGAGGAATTTTAAGCCAACTAAATTTAACCAGGGACCCTAGGACCGGGAGAACCCCCCCTTTAATAGGATCAATGGTCCACCTGGAACACACAAAAACATACACACTCAGACTATGCTGCAATGTCCATAAGGAGTAAATAATAGAAATCTGACGGCCACAGGCCACTCACCCGACCTTCGCCCCACCTGACTACCGCTCGCAGGCAGGAAGGAACCGTGAGGACACGATGAGAGCAGAGGGAGGGCGGGCTGGCGCGGTTCGCGCGCGGCCCCACCCCTCCCCCGTATCTCCCGGGCAGAAGCCGGGACCTAAGAAACAGCGCCCGCAGCACGGGGGGGCGGGCCGTAGGCGCGCGCACGCTAGCGCCCGGCCCCGCCCCAAGGAGGAGAAGCGCTTCATGGGCGCCCACAGGCGCCATTACCACATGCCGGAGGCCGGCGCCGCAGGGACCGCCGTGCGCCTCGGCCCCCGCACCAGTCTGAACACCACACACTCTGCACCAAACACACACATATGCAAAATAAAGAATAAATCCCTAAGGGACCCCCCCCCCCCCCTCTAAGGGTATCGGGGAGAATCCAAGCCAGGGTAGGGCTAAGGGACAGGCATCCCAAACCAGGATCACCCACCCGGATAGCCGCCTACCCCTTGTTATGGGGTCTCACGGCTCCTAAGCACCAGGGGTGCCAACTACCTTTGCCCGGACCAGCAGCCTAGGCTGGGAGGCAAGTAATCTTAAGAGAATGGATCCGGGCAGAAATAGAAGAATAAAAAGTGGCCGGGAGTCATGCAAGGAGGAGACATCATCTTCTGACTTGCTCGCCTCTGCAGAGATGGAAAACTGGGGAATGAGTGGGAGGGTCTGACCTTTTTTGTTATCTCTGCAAGATCGCCATCTACAGGTCAGTATACCCAAGTGTAATGAATGTCTTGAAGCGGGGTGTGTGACATTAGACTTAGAATAATACAGATTGTTCACCAGCAGTCATGTGATTGTCAACCACTTGTTAAAGAGGACCAAACCCCACCTTGGAGTCTATGAGAATCCAGGGCAGGCATACTCGCTCCCCCTGGGGCACCCCTCTGCGTGAAACCGCCCGGTCGCCTGGAAACTCACCTTCGTTCCTGGTCCAACAGAGCATATGCGAACAGCGGCCGCATCCCCTCTATCCCCTTAGTAGGGCACTTGCCTGCGCCAGGCATTTGTGAATGGCCAGCGTGGGCACACTCCCTGTTAGAGGGTAGTGGGGGATGTGGCTGCCAGCGTACTCTGATCTGCTCACATTAGACGAGTTCCTGGAGGAAGGGGCTCGAGCGGATCTGAGCACGCCGATTGGACGATTTGGGGCGACCTGGGGGGTTTTACACAGTGGGGCACACCCGATTGGGGTGCTTCAGGGGTAAGGACCAAAAGCCATGATAGTCAAAATCCTTGGTTTTGGTTCACTTTAATCAGGAAGTGGTTAAAACGGAACCAAAAATGACCATAGTACATCCCCCTTGTGACCCTACTGTCTCTTCCCCTTCAGATTATAAGCTCGCAAGGGCGGGCCCATCTCTCCTAATGTATTCCTGCACCTATGTGTTTATTTACTTGTCTGTTACATTTGATTCATAATATTGTATGTTTTATATGTATTGTTGTTCTATAAGTATCTACATGTCTTACCTCTGTACTAGTGCGGCGCCATGGAATATGATGGTGCTTTAAAAATAAGCAACAAAAATACAATTCTGTGAGTACTCACCTGTAGAATTGTTTTTACTATGCACAGCACGGCCTGTTTCATGTAGACCTTACGTCTGGGTATTCCGCCACAAGGTGGCGCAGTGCACTGCAGAAGATTTGTGGCTCCTCCCGGCCCCATATAAAAACCGGGAGGTAATAAGGCAAAAAAGGTAAAAAACCCCTTAACTAACTTGGAACAATCACCATAAATGGCCAACCAAGAATAACGATAACAAGGGAGGGATGAAACAGGCCGTGCTGTGCATAGTAAAAACAATTCTACAGGTGAGTACTCACAGAATTGTATTTTTCCTAGTGCACAGCACGGCCTGTTTCATGTAGTCCTTACGTCTGGGACATCCAAAAGCAGTGTCCGTAAGGTAGGGTGGGATCCCCAAAGAGTAACAGCAGGCAGTTCAAACCACTACCGCCTGAAGTACCTTGCGGCCAAAAGCAGCATCAGCTGAGGTCCTAACATCAACCTTGTAAAACTTGGAAAAAGTATGAACAGAAGACCAAGTAGCGGCCTTACAAACTTGTTCAACAGAAGCTTGGTGCTGAAAAGCCCAAGAGGCACCAACAGCACGAGTGGAATGAGCAGTAATCCGGAAAGGAGGAACCTTTCCTTTAGCAGAATAGGCTTGTACCACCGCCTGACGTATCCACTTGCTAATAGTAGATTTAGCCGGAGGCAAACCCTTCCTAGGTCCAGCAGGAAGGACAAAAAGAGCATCAGATTTCCTGAGAGATTCAGAAGCAACCAAATAAAACTTCAAAGCCCTGACAACATCCAGAGAATGAAGGGTCCGTTCCTTGGAATTAGCAGGGTTAGGACACAAGGAAGGTAAAACAATGTCCTGATTGAGATGAAAAGCAGACACAACCTTAGGCAAGATATCCGGCTTAAGCCGAAACACCACCTTATCCTGATGCCGCTTAAAATAAGGAGGTTTGATGGAAAGCGCCGCCAGCTCAGAAACTCGCCTGACCGAAGTAATAGCCATCAAAAAGTCAGAATGGGCAACGCAGCCCCACGGATAGGTTCAAAGGGAGGACCCTGCAGAGCAGACAACACCAGATTTAAGTCTCAAACCTGTAGCATAGGTTTACGTGGCGGACGCACATGAGTAAGTCCCTGGAAAAAAGTCTTAACCAGCCGGTGATTGGCAAAGGATCTTTGGAAAAAAAATGTCAGAGCTGACACCTGTCCCTTGAGGGTACTAAGCTGAAGGCCCGAATCCAAACCATGTTGTAAAAATTCCAGAATCCTGGGGATAGAAAACACCCGACAAGGAAGAGACTTGAACTCACACCAGGCAATGTAAGCATGCCAGACCCTGTAGTAGATAAAAGACGAGGACTTCTTCCGAGCCCGAATCATAGTATCAACAACTGAGGCCGGCAACCCCTTAGCCATCAAGATGGAGGCTTCAGCAGCCAAGCCGTTAAAGCCAGCGTTTGTAAACTGGGATGGTGCAGCTGTCCCTGAGTGAGAAGATCTGGATCCATGGGCAAGACGTACCAGTCTGCCGCCAACTGCACGACGTCTGGGTACCACACCCTCCTTGGCCAACAGGGGGCCACCAGAATGGCTGGTACCCCTTCCTGGGCTATCTTGCGCAGCACCCTGCCCAGCAGAGGAAAGGGAGGGAGCACAGAGGAGCCGAAACTCCGTCCAAGGAATCGCTAGCTCATCCATGGCGAAGGCCAGAGGATCCTGCGACAGGAAGACAAATCTTGGAAGCTTGTGATTGTGGCGGGACACAAACAGGTCCACATCCGGCTGACCCCAGCGGTGACACAGGGAGTGAAATACCATGTTGTTGAGGGACCATTCCCCCAGCCGAGACGTCCCCCTGCTCAGGGAGTCTGCCTCCAGAGTTGGCCGAGATGCAAGGGGCATTCTCTTCCACTCAAGACAGTATCAGGGACACTTCCTTGAGGGCTCGCTTGCTCCGAGTCCCCCACTGATGATTGATGTAGGCAACCACCATCTGGTTGTCCGAGCGAATCTGAACAGCCCGACCCCGAAGGTGTGGGGTCAACTGGGAGAGAACCAACCTGATCGCCCACAGTTCTAGAATGTTGATGGATGCATGGGCCTCCTGGGGGCCCCACTGACCCTGAAACTTCAAAGACTTCCAAACCCCCCCCCAACCGGTCAGACTGGCATCCGTGGTGATAATCTCCCAGCACGGCGGCAGAAAGGTCCTGCCCACTAGAAGATTCCTCGAGTCCAGCCACCACAAGATGGACTGCCTGGCCAGAGGGGACAGAGCAAACTCCTGATCCAGGGACACAGGCTCCCGATCCCAAACTGGCAAGAGATGCAACTGAAGAGGCCTCATGTGAAACTGGGAAAAGGGAACCTCCTCGAAGCAGGACACCATCAGGCCCACTAACTGCATCCCCTGCCGAATTGAGGGATGATGACAAGAGCAGAGCCCGTGCCTGCATCTGAAGGCCTTCCACTTTCTGCTGTGGGACAAATACCTTGACCTGAGAGGTATCCAGAGTCATGCCCGGAAAGGACCTCGCCAAAGACGGAGACAGTGAAGACTTGGGATAGTCGATCACCCAGCCGAAGGCCTCGAGAGTGGAGGTCACCACCTGAGTATCCTTCTCTGATGGCCTGATGAAGAGACTGAGCAGCAATTAGAATGTCGTCCAGATAAGGGAGGATGCAAATCCCTCGGTTTCTCAGAAGTGCCATTACGCCCGCCAGCACCTTGGTGAACACCCGAGGCGCCGAGGTGATACCGAACGGTAAGGCCACAAACTGGTAGTGTTGATCCCCCAGAGCGAACCTCAGAAATCTCTGATGACCTGGGAAGATTGGAACGTGAAGATAGGCATCCTTGATGTCCACAGTGGTCATGAAGTCGCCCGGCCGGAGGTTACTGACAGTATAGCGTAGCGTCTCCATGCGAAAGTGCTTGAACCGGACAAACCTGTTGAGACCCTTCAAATCCAGGATGGACCTCAGAGAACCGTCCTTTTTGGGCACTGTGAAAAGATTGGAGTAGTACCCCTGACCCTGTTCCTGGTAAGGTACCTGGCAGACGACTCCTAACTCCAACAGGCGTTGAACTGCTAGGCGCAAACCCTGAGCTGACAGAGGGTTTTGAGACATCCGGGATATGAGGAATCTTGGGGGCGGCCAGGCTGCAAACTCTATCTTGTAACCGGAGGACACCACCTCCTGAATCCACCGGTCTGAGACGCGAAGCCTCCAGACCTGAGCAAAGAGCCGAAGCCATCCCCCCACCCGGACGGGTGAGGGCGCCTCCTCATGCCTGAGGGGCCTTGGGAGGGGGTTTGGGCTTGGAACGCCATGAGAGACCGGGACGACCACGGGATCTGCCACAGCCCCAAGAATCTCTGCGGCTACCCGAGAAGAGGGAGCCACAACCTCCTCTGGGAGCACAAAAGGAGGGGAAGGAAGCGGAGGGCCCCCGAAAGGGCCGAGGCTGCTTCCTACGCTGAGGTAACCTACCATCCTTGGTCAGGACATCCAGAAGCTCACCAAAGAGATGAAGCCCCTCGAAGGGAAGCCCGATGAAAGACTTCTTAGCAGCAGTGTCAGCTGCCCACTGGCGCAACCAAACAGATCGGCGCATAGCCACCAAGAGGGCCGAGGCCCTACCGCCCAGCCGGACAGCATCATCCATGGCAGACAGCACAAATGCAACAAAATCAGAGCAAAGCAGGAGGGCCCTATAATCCTCTCTCCTCCTACCAGCAATGGCGCCATCCACGAGATGCTTGATCTTCTTCTGAAGGGCAATGGCCGTAATGGCTGCGGCACAAACAGGACGCAGGCCTGCCCCTACAAAGGTGAAAGCATGACAGGCCAGCTGATCCATACGGCGGTCCGCACCATCACGCAGTGTAGTAGTGTCAGGGGACGGCATGACCGAAGTGTTGGACAGCCCTAGAACAGGAGCGTCCACCTAAGGGGGACACGACCAGCGCTTGACCAGGTCAGCAGAAAAAGGATACTGTTCAAATCCCTTGGGCACCGTGGGCAATCTGTGAGGACGTTCCCACTCCTTGAGCACCATATTGGAGAAATGGCCCTGCTCTGGGAACTCCGAGCGTTGCTTGTAAGGGCAAAAGAGCTCACCCTGCTTCCTCTTCGCCACCTTAGGGGGGGCGATGTGCAAAGTCTCAAAAATGTCCAACAACAGTCTATCAGTGTCAACAGGGAGCCCGGTATCCTCATCAGAGGCAGACCCGGATCACTGTCGTACCCTTCCTGATGGTCCCCAGATGAGTCTGAATCATTGAAAAGCTCCCCCTCCTCTAGGGAGTCATGGCCGCCAAACACATGAAGGCCCACATCCTCCTTGGCAAAGAGGGAAGACGCGGTGTCAAGATGCCGCTTCTTGCCCCAGGCCTTGCCCATCACAGGTCGTGCCAGCTGCCTCTCAATGCTGGCCACGCGTAGCCTCCCGAGCACGCTATCCCCAGAAGCCTCCATATGGTGATTAACACAGGCACAATAGGCCAGTATAAAGTAAGGGCTAATAAAGCCACACGGGATGCCCCCCAAGAGATGCCCACAGAGAGGGCCAGGAAGGGAGAGGGGGCCAGGAAGGGAGAGGGGGCGGGGGAGCGGGACCAGGAGAAACCACAACACAGTTATCCCGCCTGAAAGACATAAGCAGAAATACACATAAGCATCCCTCGGCACATGCCCCAAAAGAATAAGCAACCCTCAAAAGAGACTCACGGACAGTGGATTGCCATACAGCCGAGCCAAAACAGATGGCAGATAAGCTAGCAGGTCACCGCCGCAGCCCACGTAGGAAGAAGGGCCTCCGGACACACAGCACTGCAAAAATACCGTTTTGTGAGTACTCACCTTTAAAACGGGTATTATGAGTGTGCCATACACTCCACTTCGATCTTCATGACATGTGGGTAATCTCCAGTAGAGGGCGAACTTCTGCAGAGATGAATATGCAAAAAAGAAAGCCCCTCCCGGTCCATATATACCTGGGACCTCCCACCAATTTCCCAGTGTAAAAAAGCAGTAAGGGGACCAGGAAGAACCAATTATAACCTAACAATCAAAACCAATGGTTCACCATATAAAAGCCCCAGAATACCTGAAAAAAAGGGGTGGGGTGAAGTGGAGTGTATGGCACACTCATAATACCCGTTTTAAAGGTGAGTACTCACAAAACGGTATTATTCTAAGTGTGCCATACACTCCACTTCGATCTTCATGACGTGGGACATCCAATAGCAGTGTCAGTCATGAGTGGGAACCAGAAACAGTAAAGAATGTACCAACTCAAACCACTGCAGCTTGCAGAACCTTGCGGCCAAAAACAGCATCCGCTGAAGCCCGCACATCAACCTTGTAAAAAAAAAAAAAAATGAACGGAAGACCAAGTAGCAGCCTTACAAACTTGTTCAACAGAAGCCTGGTGCTGAAAAGCCCAGGACGCACCAACCGCACGAGTAGAGTGCGCAGTGACCCTAAAAGGAGGAGTCCTCCCCTTAGCAGAATAGGCCCCAACAATGGCCTGACGAATCCATTTGCTAATCGTAGACTTAGCAGGCGCCAAACCTTTCCTGGGTAAGGAAAAAAGTGTCCGTCTTGCGGAAGGAAGAAGTAGTCACCAAATAGTACTTCACACAGCGAACAACATCCAAATTGGACAGAACCCTCTCCTTGTCATTGTTAGGCTTAGGACACAAGGAAGGGAGAATAATATCCTGATTGAGGTGGAAAGCAGACACCACCTTAGGAAGGAAATCTGGCTTAAGACGAAAAACCACGTTATCCTGGTGTCTCTCAAACTAAGGGGCCTGAATCGACAGAGCCACCAACTCAGAGACACGCCGAACCGAGGTAATAGCCACCAAGAAAGCAACCTTCTGAGTGAGAACCGAAAGAGCAATATCCTGTAGCGGCTCAAAAGGAGGACCCTGCAGAGCCGAAAGAACCAAATTCAAATCCCAAACAGGAACCACAGTCTTCCGAGGGGGCCGCACATGCGCGACCCCTTGGAAAAAGGTCTTAACCAGCGGGTGTAAGGCAAAAGACCTCTCGAATAAAACCGACAGAGCAGAAACCTGTCCTTTCAAAGTACTAAGCTGGAACCAAAGATCCAGATTATGCTGAAGAAACTCCAAAATCCTGGGTATCGAAAAACACCCTGCAAGGCAAGGCCCTAGCCTCACACCAATCAATATAGGACCTCCAAGTCTATAATAAATGCCAGAAGAGGACCGCTTCCTAGCCTGGGTCTGAGCAACAGCCTCAGACAAACCTTCCTCTTTCAAGATGAAGGTTTCAGCAGCCAAGCCGTCAAAGCCAGCGTTTGTAAATTGGGGTAAAGTAGATGACCCTGAGATAGCAGATCTGGCAACAAGGGAAGCCGGTACTGATCTACGGCCATCCTTACCACGTCTGCGTACCAAACCCTTCTTGGCCACCTTGGAGCCACCAGAATCGCTGGTGCCCCTTCTAGAACCAGTTTGTGAACTACCTTGCCCAGCATGGAGACGGGCGGAAACAGGTACAGAAACCCCAGATCCTTCCAAGCAAGGGACAAGGCATCCACTGCCAGAAACAGAGGATCCTGAGAAAGAGACACAAAGGCCGGAAGTTTGTGATTGTGCCTCGAGGCAAAGAGATCCACCTCCGGAGTCCCCCACTTGCGGCAAAGATCCAGAAAAACCTTGGGGTTGAGAGACCACTCTCCTTGGCGAGAGGATCCCCTGCTCAGGGAATCCGCCTCAGTGTTCTCCACTCCCGGAATGTAGACTGCCGAAATGCAAGGAACATTGCTCTCCGCCCAGTGCAGGATCAGAGAGACTTCCCGGAGGGCACTCCTGCTGCGAGTCCCTCCTTGGTGATTGATGTAAGCTACCGCCGTTTGGTTGTCTGAACGAACCTGAACCGGTAGACCCTGTAAATGTGAGGTCAGCCGAGCCAGAACCAGAACAAATCTACGGAATTGTCGTCAACATCCCACAAGGGCTGGGCAGACGACAAATGTCTCTTTTTAGCCTGGGCCTTTTTGCCCACCGTGCTAGCAATAATTTTCTCGATGCTGGCCAACTTAACCCAAACAGAGTGCAACTCCCCGCTGGCACCAATGTCACTTGGGGTACGGATAAGGCGGGGAGGGGAAGGCGATGAAGCGGGAGGAGCCGACCCAGAAGGCTGGGTACCAGACTGCCGCGTTATGGCCTTTTGTGCGCATGGTATACAGATAAGCACATTCTCCCCCGTAAGGGATACCCCACACATGACCGGGATTGTCCCAGAGGGAGCCCGAGCCCAGTATCCTGCGGAGCCTCCATATGGTGATTTTTGTGGTCAGTCGCAAGACCGCAGGGAATTTACGCCTAAGCAACCCGGGATGCCCCTTAAAAGTCCCGGTGGGAGGATTTGAGGTGAACAAATTTACACTAGGGACCCCAGGACCAGGAGGAACCCCTTAATATGCACAATACAATGCAATCTGTAACTCACAAACAGGCAACATAAGTGCAATCCTACATATATAAGGCAATAACACATACCTAATTGTATATGTAAATAAATATATGTGTAAATATATGTGTAAATATATGTGTAAATATATGTGTATATATATATATACATACATATATATATATATCCCAGCCAGACATGCGTAACCAAAAACAAAAATACACACACACGCCCGCAATCAGTGGGGGCCCCCTGCTAGAGAGGGGCCCACACATAAGCTAAGGAAGTGGCATCCGGCCCTTACCACCAGGAGCGCAGCTCAGTACCAGCATCAGATATGGTTCAGAAGTGAAGAACATCCTGTCAGTCACACACACACCCACACACACAGTGAAACTCACACCCACACACACAGGGGCATAGGAGAACGAAACCGAACGGCCAGGCCAGGCCCTCCTGGAGGGGAGTAAGGGACCCAGAAGGGGGGGGGGAACCCTGCCAGAATCCGTCCATAAGCATAGAGGGACGGGGCATCTCACACCAGGATCACCAAAACCTGGATAACCGCCTACCCCATAGTGAGGTCTCACGGTGGAGCAGTGCTCCTTCCGCACCCATTGGGTGCTCCTACCTTCACCAGGACCCGCAGCCTAAGCTGGGAGGCTCAATTAGGGGCAATTTAGAAAGGGTCCTGGCAGCAATAGGGACAATAAACGGACGGGTGCGGCTTACCTGTAAGTAAAGAAGTCTTCATCTTCTGTCTTGTTGCCTTCCCTGCAGAGAAGGAACTGGGGGGAAATTGGTGGGAGGTCCCATGTATATATGGACCGGGAGGGGCTTTTTTGCATATTCATCTCTGCAGAAGTTCGCCCTCTACTGGAGATTACCCACATGTCATGAAGATCGAAGTGGAGTGTATGGCACACTTAGAATATGGCGAATATGGGGAGACTAGCTAATAAAACCAGTCCCCAAACACAACTCACCCCCTACACATAGTGAAGGCAGGATCTCCTCATCCCTCAGCAGGCTCACCATAAAGCCTATGGCCAGCTACCCTTTGTGATACAGGGTCTGTGGCTTGGAGCAGCGCTCCCCGAGCACCTGACCCTAGTGCTCCTCTACCCTCACCCGATCCGTCAGCCAAGGCTGGGAGGCACAGAGGGTCCAGAAGCGGGTGGAAATAGACTTGCAGGGCCGCAGGCTTGGTTGCCCCGCTCGCCTGCGCAACATAGAGAGCCATCTTCTATCTTCGCAGTATCACTGCAGAGGAAACACTGGAGGTCTATGGCCGATTTCCGGTTTTTATATGGGGCCGGGAGGAGCCACAAATCTTCTGCAGTGCACTGCGCCACCTTGTGGCGGAATACCCAGACGTAAGGACTACATGAAACAGGTCGTGCTGTGCACTAGGAAAATAATAATAATTCAGCTGTACTATAAAGCAGCGGGGCAGCGCCGCTGTTAAAACATTAAGCCAACCCCCTGGATACTCCCCTCTTCCAGGCCCCTTCTGTGCCTACTGCGCCGCAGCCCATCAGCCTCCAGGACGCTCCCATGTGACCAACAGCAGCCTATCAACGCTAGCCGGCGCTGGCCCTGGAGACTGATAAGCTGCGACAAAGTGGCCTGGGAGCGGTGAGTTTCTGGGTACCTGGTTTCTTTATTTTAACGTCTGCGATGTGCAGAGTGGCAGCTTGGGTCGCGCTGCCCCGCTGCTATTTAGTACATCACAACTATGGTCATTTTTCACCATAGTTCCGCTTTACCATATGGCTATATAGCCACTTTAACCAGGCTGTTATTTGAAGCTTTCTACAGATACAGAAGGTCATGTCACAGAACCACTCATGTTCCTTTAAATGTTTGGCCATCAGATAAGTGTAACACTGTCATAATGTTAATTAAAACTTTCTTCATTCAAAAGACTCAGCCGTTCAAAGAAAACATTTTGAAGATACAAAGCTCTTGTTGACATTCGAAACTGTGCAGAAATGAGGGGTTTTGCTACCTTTTAACATGTCTTCCCCATGTCACCTCCACCCCTAGCATCCTCCCCTATCTTTCTGTACTCTGCAATCCTCCTGTATCATCATATAATCCCTGCACCTCCACATTTTGAGACATCCTAAATTGGGATGCTCCACAGAGACCACCAGCCCTAGATTTTGACAGACTTCAGACCGGTGGTTGCTGCTTTTTAATTGCCCTTGTGCTGCATAGTTGAATTAAATATCTTACAATCACAAAGCTGAACAGGATCATGGAGGTGGCGACAAAGGTCAGGCCCTGTCCTTTTATTAACACATAGCTATGGTCAGGCCCTGTCCTTCTATTAACACATAGCTATGGTCAGGCCCTGTCCTATTAACACATACCTATGGTCAGGCCCTGACCTTTTACTAACACATAACTATGGTCAGGCCCTGTCCTTCTAATACATACCTATACTTGTATCAGAGAGTAACTGACAGTTAGCTCCCTTAATTCCTTTTTTATTTTTTACTCTAACCTAACCACACTGTCAAGGCCGCATCTTATTTACACAGATTTTATTTCCCACCCCCTCATCTCAGCTGTCAAAGCACTAGTACCAGCAAGTCTAGGTATTCATAGGCACAATGCAATGAAGGACATTTAAAAGCAGTCTCTCTCTGCATGGGTCTCCAACATCCAACACAACTATAGCGATGGGAGGGCATGCTGATGCTTGTAGTTCCATGGCAGCTGGGGACATCAGCAAGATTGGGAGAGACTTATGATCACAGACCACCCCTGGAGCATATTACGTCCAGTTAAAGATCCATAGGAAGCCACAATCTGACATAGATCTGTGTGATTGAGGGCAAAAAACAGCCGCACTCTTCGGTGACACGTCCCTGCTATACATGGCTGCCACATGCGCTTGTAGAAACTTTCATTTTTTTCCCTTTTAAAAACCAAGCTATATTGAGCTGAGATTTATTCTAGCCTATCTTTACAAGAGGGGGTGTCAACTTGACAAAGTCCCAGGATTGCATTGGTGGTTAGGATCAGAGCAAACAGACAGCGTGGGTCTGACACTGCATCAGGTAAGCTTCCAGACAAATGCTTTTAAAGTTTGGCTGGTCAATCACTTTAAGCCTGGATGATAATTCCTCCAACAACTGACACATTTTGCATGATATAAAGTCTAATATGTTATGTTATCCGACCAGAGATACGCTCTCACAACCATAGACTTCTATTAAAGAGGAACATCCAAGGAGTTTCAAGTGGACCAACACCTTCCATGGCTATCTAACAGTCTGGGGGGGGGGGGGGGGGTGTATCCAGAATGCTGGAGCCCCTCCGCACATAACCCCACAAGTCGCCTGAAAAACCTTATCTTAACCTCACCCCCGCCAGGAATCTAACGCCCCGATTGGCTACCTGACGCTTACATGGGCAGCGGCGTTCTAGTCGGCGAATGCAGCGTGGGATTAGTGGTGGGGAAACAAGGTTAAGGTAACGTTTATGGGCGACCTGGGGGGTTATGTGTGGAGGGGGACTCCCAACATTCTGGATGCTCCCACCCAGACTGTCAGACAGCACAAGTGCCGGCAGATAACAATACCCTCGCCGCGGAGGGGGTTGGTCCACTTTAAAGCCTCCCCCAGACCTCACCAGCCTGCTGCTCTCCCCCTCTGGTTTTCTTTTTGGGCATTTGTTTTACTCGTCTTGCTGGGGCATCCATCTTCTACTTCCTCGGTTTCCGGGCAGCCTCCGTAGGGCAGCACCATCTTTCATCCCATCAGATACTGCGTGCATCCCTTAATCTCACACCTGTACAGTGCATATGAATGGGCTGCATAGGGAGCCTGACGAAAACCCGCAGCACATTTCTACCTGAGAGCGGCTAATGCTGCAGGGGGACAGAGTATAGGGCCCTGAAGCAGCCCGATATTGCTGTATCAGCCAGAGGCGACATCCAAATGGAGGGGGGGGGGGGGGGGGGGGGGCAGGTTCGACCATACATTAATTTAGGTCTGTTGTTCTTTAAAGCAAATCAAAAGCCGGTGCAAGAGCTGGATGCCTACAGGGACGTATCGAACTACAAGATAAACCTACAAAAATCTGAAGCCCTGAATCTTAATTTAGAGAGGAATGGGGAACTTAACCTCCAAAACACCTCTTTTAAATGGGCTAGTGAACACATCACCTACTTAGGTACTAATTGGTAAAACACTGGATAAGATATTCCACCTGAACTTCCCCCCACTTTTGCGGATCTTTGTCACTAGACACAGAGGTGTGGGCTCTTAAAAAACTACTGGTTTGGGAGATGTAATGCCCTGAAAATGAACTTACTACCTCGCCTCTTGTATCTGATGCAAGCACTTCCGCTAGACATCCCAGACTCCTTCCTGCAAAAAGTGGGAGCCATATTTGAACGGTTCATTTGGCTCGGAAAGAGTCCTAGAGTCAGTAAAAAGGTCCTTAGGAGAACAAAGGAGAACGGGGAATAGGACTGCCAGATCCCAGCTTATACTATGCCGCCACGCACCTGTGTAGAATAGTCGACACAGGTGCACACATTGGCAACATAAACAGTGGGTGCAGATCGAACAGGGCAACACCCCTTTCCCCCTGAGATTCCTACCCTGGTTGGCAAAACAGCATTTGGGAGCAATTTCGAAGCATCCGACAATAGGGGCCTCCATTAAGATTTTCCAAAAATTCTGGTCTCGCAGCGACATCTCTCCTGACTTCTCACCGCTATACCCGATCCTAGGAAACCCTGCATTTCCACTGGGTTTGTCGGGCGGGACGTCCAAGAGGTGGATAAAATGTGGGATGGGCAGGGTTAGGCTCTTCCAACGTGGTGGGGCCTGGGAATGGCTTGCTGACATTGCAGATGCCAGAGGCCTGCCTAGATGGAATGCTTGGCAGGAGTTACAGTTGAAACACTTCCGATCGTCTATTCAGAGACAGGCTTTGGGAGTTAGGGAGCTTACCCCATTTGAGAGGCTCTGTGAGGAGGAAGGCCCGATCCAACATGTCCTCTCTATTGCATATAAAATGCTGATTAGCCCGGAAGAAGTGGAGGCACCATCCTTTATCCGGAGGTGGGAGGAAGCCCTAGATACCTCTTTTACGACCAAGCAATGGACTATGATGGCTAGTTTGGCGCACGACTCTGCTAGATGTACTAGGTACAAAGAAGTAATTACAAAATACTCACTGGGTGGTACAGAGTCCCCGCCACCTTACATAGATTGCCAGCAGAGAGGAGACACCTCTGGGAACAATGTGGCCAGGTGGGAGGGGATCTCCTCCACATTTTCTGGTCCTGCCCAAGGGTGACTGGCTTCTGGTCAACAGTCAAGATGACTGCAGAGCGAGTGTTAGGGGAAACGCTCCCGGGGGGCCCGGCCATTTTTCTTCTCCACCACTCAGAGGTGCCCACAAAGATACCGGAAATCCATCCTGGGTCAGTTGGTTAATGCGGCGAGGGCGTGCATCCCCGTGCAGTGGAAGAAGACGCAGCCGCCTAGCGTACTTCTGTGGCTCAGCAAGGTCTCGGAGATGGAAAGGTACGAGGGCATAATCGCTGAGCGCAACGAGATGTCCGAGGCGCACAACCGCAGATGGGCTAGTTGGGACTCATTCGTGTACTCCCCTGAGTATAAGGTTCTTCGACGCAGTTCAGCGAAACTAGAAGGGTGGAGCTGTTCACCTACTGCACTCTCCTCTTCCCCTCTACTTCCTTTTCTCTGTCTGTCTTTCTCTTCTTGGGGACTTCCCTGCTTTAGAATTTTGGAAATGATAAGAGACGCCAGTCGCTTTTGAGATGACGGGGTGGGCCTTCCCGGGCTGACCCACAAAGGTTGATGATGTATCGGATACGTCCGACAGTCATAATAACAAGTACACAGGGAAGTCTGTCAGATATTACTTTTACTGTGTCTATTCAAGTTCAAGCATGCCGACTCATTTCATTAATAATGCGTGAATGTTTGTGATATTTTTTCTGATTTGTTCTAAATAAAGAATATATATATAAAAGAAAAGAAAAAAAAAAAAGACGACTCATGGGGCATCTGCTAGTCTCAACCGAACCGCAATTCAGGATTGTGTGTGAACCCCCATCACTTGCAAAACTTTACTGGGGCTCCCAACACCCGTTGCTTCCCGTGGCTGCATCCCCGGATCATAACTTTTCGTAAGGACTTCCCTGTGTGACTGAGCTAAGAGAAGTCCAGGAATGATATGCTCAGATAATGCACTTACAGTACCCTTAATGCCCTACAAACTGCCCCTGCAGTATCCATATGCGACTCGCCTTGAAAAGGAGAAGGTCAAAAACAGTTATAGCAAGCACATAGCTCTGTATCCTTAGCACTCAGCAGATCTGCCAGAAAGAAGAACCCCCCCCCTCACCCCCACCAGAGATATCAAGTGGGGCTAGAAAAAAAGAAACCCTATTCAAAAGCCAGAAGTATAATCCAATGAGAAAATCAATGGCTACTTACAGACGCTATGGGTATACTGGCAGTAACTTCCAATAGATGGTCCCGTATAGGACCCCCAGCAGCGAACAAATGAATACTGGCCAACCTCCAGTTAAAGGGACCAAAACCCAGGATTTTGACTATCCTGGGTTTTGGTCCTTTCCCCCGGGGCACCCCAGGCAGCACCCTGCTAGAGGGATAGCAGGGATGCACCCGCGGCCAGGGCATGTGCGGTTGGACCGGAAAGCAAAGTAAGTGACCTGGTGGAGTTACACACAGTGGGGCATCCCGATTTTGGATGCCATGGGGGGAGGGAATTGATCGGCCAGGGAATCTTATAGATCGAGTTGATCGTGCTGGGTTTTGGTCCACGTTAAGTAAACCCTATTTACCAATAGCCAGAAAACGCTGTGTACTTACTATTTTTTTAGGTATATGTATGACTAAGGGATGATAAATCTCACCCAGTTGGGGGCAAAGTGAGTTTCAAGCGGAAGGAGAGTTGTAGGCTTTCCTGAATGTTTTGATTGGAGTCCTATTTTAAAGCGAACCGAAACCCACTGAACTTGTGAAATACATTTGACCAAAGCCAATAATCTCTTTCCTAGGGTGTAGAACTAGAAATGGATATTTTCGCTTATCAAATCGCCCTGGATTTTTTTGCTCTCCTCTGAAGGATTGCAGGTGATTAGTCATTGCCACATACAGCAGTAGAGATGAATGGAGGAGGCGGAGCTTTACAGCTGAAACATGCCATTATCTGGGATTAGAGTCAAGTGGGAGCAGTAAAAATAGGCAAAAGTTACTATTCGTGGGGGGAACATTTCAGGAGATGCTAGTTAAAAATGTGAGTTTTGGTCCGCATTAAATACACAGCATACAACTGCCATAGATTTGCATTTACTCTTCAGACTTTAGCAGCCAATGTGTTATTTGTGAACATTACCTGAGGAGGAAATCGGCGGATGCTCTCCACCAAATACTGGTAAGATTTCCAATCTCCAGCTATGACTTCTCCCATCACAGGTATAACCTGGAAACTGTATAGATCATAAAGTCTGTCAGGAAGAAAATACGAGACACACATTAGATAGTGGTATGCATATATTACATTATAAACCACACCTTTTTTTACATGACAGGTGTCCATCTGTGCTGACTTTTCTCAGTTACTATAGGTACCTTGGATGAAGGAGTTCATACATGTACTCAGACATACACATAGGACAGAAGATGCGGTGATGGATGCTTTAACCTTTTCAGTACCAGCTTACCTACAGATCTGGTCAACAAACCTCTGTTGCCAGGCTATTAGGCTATTTTTCACTATACACATTTAACGGATTTTTGCAGGAATTTCCAGGGATTTCTAAGAAAATTACACATTGTTTTTTCTTAAGGGCTCTAACATGAAATGTCTTGCTTGTAATTTGTTCTCAGTGCTCAATATTTTTGGGTGAAATTTGTAGGAAAAAAAAATACAATTCTGTGAGATACTCACCTGTAGAATTGGTATTATACGTATACAGTACGTCCTGCTCCAGATATAATACTTACACTTGGGTTATCCTCCGCCAGATGGCGCTGTGCACTGCAGACATGCAAAAACAGGCTCCTCCCGGCCCTTCATATACCCGGGGACCTCCCACAAATCCCCAGCACTGAAAAGCAGTGAACCGGAAGCCGGAAAGAATTTGACCACCAAAAACAACTGGTAATGATAACAATCATAATCACCATCACCATACAGGGGATCCAGAATAATTCAAAAACCAGGGTGGGGTGGAGCAGGACGTACTGTATACGTATAATACCAATTCTACAGGTGAGTATCTCACAGAATTGTATTATTCTAAGTATACAGTACGTCCTGCTCCAGATATAATACTTACACTTGGGACATCCAATAGCAGTGTCCATAAAGTAGGGTGGGATCCCCAACAAAAAAGGCACAGTAGACAGAAAACGCACTGTCACCTGCAAACCTTGCTACCAAGAGCGATGTGAGCAAAGGCTCTAACGTCAACATCATAAAAAACCTTTGAAAAGGTACGAACAAAAAACAAGTAGCGGTCTAGCAAACTTGTGCAACCAAACCTGGTGCTGAAAGGCCCAAAGATACCAAGGCACCAGTAGAATCAGAAATAAAGTGAGAATAAACTCTTCCCCTTAAAGGAATAGGCCTGAGTAACAGCCTGACAAGATCAAACGCTAAGAGTAGCCCAGGAAGAAGCCAAACCTTCCCTAGGACCAGAAGGGACATCCATCCAAGTAAAGGCTAGGCCAAAGGCCGCTTAACCCCTGGAAGCAGACGAGATCAGGCACATACAGATGTAGGTGCCCACAAACCCCAAGGGACCTCAGTCCCCCTAAGGGACAAGAGACAATCCAGGAAAAAATTCCAGCACCAGTTGAGGGAAAGTAGATCCCTTTGCCTCAGCGTTACTAGGAATAAAGCACAGAAGAAGACAATGCCTTAAATACATGAGACACCACCTTAGGCAGAAGGTCCGGCGTAAAGCGGAACACCTCTCATCTTGGTGTATATATCAAAGAACGAGGGCTAGCTAAACAGAGCCGCCCGCTCAGGCACACGTCTGACTGAAGTAACAGCCCCCAGAAGGACAACCTTGTGGATAAGAACAGTCAGACAGCATCCGGAATAGGGCCAAAGGGAAACACCCCGCAAGGCAAACAGAATAAAATTCAAATCCCGAAAGGGACCCTAGAACTACGTGGGGGATGCACCCGAGAAATCCCGAAAGAATGCTTAACCAAGGCAAAAACTGAGTAAAGACTTCTACAGCAAGGCGGACAGGGCAGAACCTGAACCTCCAGAGTACCGAGTAGGAGAGCCAACTCCAACCCATGCTGTAATAACTCTAGAACCCTGGGAACAGAGAGCGCCCAACAGGGGAGAGACCAAGACTCACACCAATCAATATGGGTAAGCAATACCCCACAATAGACGGAAGAAGAAGAAGCCAACTCCTAGGCTTCCAGAAGTCACAGTCACCCAGAAGATAAGCCCGTCTCCATCAAGGTGGATGAATCAACCGTCAGGCCATCCAGAACAGAGCCTGTAGATTGGGGTGAAATAACAAAGGGGGCCTGAGTGAGCAGATCAGCACTCCTGACAGAACGTACAGGTCCGCTGTCCTCAGTACCACATCTGCCAATCACACTCCACTAGGCCACCAGTATCACTGGTTCCCCCTTTTCAGAGCAAACTAGTGCAGAACCCCGCCTAGCAGGGTAAATGAAGACAAGACATACAGAATAGAATGTCCAGCCATGAAGTTACTAAGTCTCATGACCAAGGTCAGAACAATCTGAGACAGGGAAACAAGGGCCTAGAACCCCTGAAAGTGACAGGACCCAAAAAGATCCATCCTAGATGGATCACTTAGTGACACAAGAATTAGCACACCCTGTCGCAGAAGGACATCCACCGGAGCGAATATCGCTGATATGCAGGGAACGCTGTCCTCCACCCAGATCAGGGTCAGATACCTTCCTGGAGGATCAGCCTGCTCCACGTCCACACAGATAATTAATACAGTCCCTGTCGTAAGACAGAACAAGGAGCCCCAAATAGACAGCAAGGGAGAAGTCCAGCGAGATAGAGTCAACCTGAAAGCCTACCGCTTCAAAAATTAGACAGGTGAATGGACCCCTAAAGGTCCCACCTCCCCCAGAACCACAGGGGATTTTAGAAGAAAAAATCCCCCCTCCATCAACCTGATAGATTTGGTATCCATCTACAGGAAGACGCAGGGAAGGGGGTGCCCCCTGACTGGTTCCTTGAGTACAACAGTCTCAAGGGGAACCACCGTACCAAGGTGGAAGGGTACACAGACCCAGCTCCAGGGAAGCTGGAACCCAGTCCAGCATTTACAATATAAGTTGCAGAAGAGCCCAAGGGCACTGAGCATAAGGGACAACCTTTGAGCAGCCACCAACAGGCCCACCAGCTGCAATCCAGCCTGGTGAAGAGACGGGAACAGCAAAGAGGGACCGAGCCCATGTAACCAGATTGTCCACTTTATAGTCAAGGAAGCAGGTTCCCGCCTGAACCGAATCCAAGTTCAACCCTAGGAATGGAGATACCAAATAAGGGGAAAATGAGGAATTTAGGTGATTGAGCACCCATCCAAAGACTCCCAAAGGACACCACCAGCCGAGTAACAAACTCGGCCTGACGTAGAGATTGGGAAGCAAAGAAGAAGGACGACCAGGCAGTTCCTCGCGCGGACGCCCCCCCTGGTCTCATCAGAGACATCACCCCCGTCATCGCCTTGGCGATCACTCGGAGCAGAAGAGAGGCCAGATAACAAGGCCACAATCAGCAGTGTTGGACCTCCAACACTAACCTGTAAGATCCTCGGTGCCCAGAAGACACAGTGGCAATGAAATAAGCATCTTAGATCCCCACAGACGGCAAGAGGTCCCTGGACACAGGGCACTGGCAGCCCAACTCAGAGAAACCATGCAGAAACCACCTGTGAATGCAAATTGCAGCACCTATGGAAGGCCAGAATGGGCAGAGTGCCTCATCCTTTTGGGGGAATGTGGAAAGGTTGGTGTAGAGGCCCCTGCCTCTGCCTGTTAAGGGCAACCTGCAAGTGACCCCAGACCGCCAACACCTGAAGAGAGACAGGGACCAGAAGCATCCTGACAATCTAGGGAAGGGGCCGCCCAGCAAACACTATCCTGCAACCAGAGGAAACTTCCTCCTGAACCCATCAGAACGAGGCATGACGCCTCCAGATAGGAGCAAGGTGCTGCGGCCATCCCCTCGCCCAGAAGGGCGAGGGCGCCCCATCATGCTTGGGGGGTTTGGGTGAAAGATTTGGACTTAGTCTTACCGGAGGGGCCAGGGCGTTGTCTGCCACTCCTAAGGCAGGGATCTACACCAAAAAGCTGGAAGCACACCCCTGGTTCGGGTTTGACACTAACATAGGGGGGGGAGGGGTGCTCCTGCCCCGAGAAGGCCGAGACCGTCTTCTGCAAAGGGGTGTTTTGCCCTTTTTTCCAAAAAGCCCAGACGGGCCCCGAATAGGTGTCACCCTTCAAAGGGAAGCCCAGTAAGAGTCTTCTTTGTAGCATCGTCAACACCCCACTGTCGCAGCCAGACCAAGCGGCGTATAGCTACCACAAGGGCGGAAGTCCTTGCGCACATCCTAATGGTGTCATCCAGCGCTAAAAGGATAAACCTTACAAATACATCACAACTGGAGAGTGCATTAAACACATCCCAGGGGAGATCCTCAGGTTGATGATCAATCATCTTTCTGATGAGGGTCCTAGCGGCCACTGTAGCGATGGCCGCGGCACAGACCGGGCGCAGAGCCGTCCCTGCACAAGAAAAGGCGTGGGAAGCCAGCCTGTCAATGTGCCGGTCCTCAGCATCCCGAAGGGTACGATAAGTAGGGGCTGGAATAAAGGGGGGGTTAAGAACCCCAATGATCGGTGCATCCACCATGGGAGGTGATGACCAACAGTTAACCACCCTATTCCGGGCCCTCCCCTGCAGCCGGAGGAGGTCCGACAGTCGATCGGAGCCCACCATCTTAAAGAGGAGACCCGGCCGAATCAAACGTCAGGTAAGTGACTTTTTTTTTTACTTTTTATGCTATTAGTGGGGAAGTCAGGCACGTAAAATTTACGTGGCTGGCGTCTAACTGCAGGGGAGGCAGCCACGTACATTTTAAAGGGTTAAAGCACCAGGCTATCACACCTTTCCAGGGAAGAAGTAGGCAGGCTCCTCTGTGTCTCAGTAAGGTGTTAGGAGGGCAGCAGGAAAGCAGCACGGGGGGCTTTGAAGCTCAAACTGCCTGTTCGGAAGTGTCAGGGCCCCATGCCCATATATGGATTTCCTTTTCCTGCTGGCCTTGTAATGGCAGACATTTGCTTAAGAAGAGAGAATCTTAAAGGGGGATGCCGGCATCAGCGATAAAGTGCAATGTAATATTTGCTCCATTCCTCACACCTCCCCCTTTAAGAGGGCGCTAAGGGGCATCACTTCCTGGTGCTGGCCCGTGCGCCCATGTGCCCACTATCCCCGTCTGTAGAACTCTGCGGCAGCACCCCAGCCATATCGCTTTTTCGTGCTGAGAATTTTGGGCAAGGTCCAATTGCTGTGGGACCTGGAGGGGGGGGGGGGGGGGGGAAGATTCCGCTCCCGGCCTTGCACTGCTGCCCCAGAAGGGAGACCAGACCCATATATGAATAGTTTCGGGGGTCCCCTCCAGGGTTTATGTGCCAGACTGCGGTCCACATCCCTCCAGAGTAATGGTTGGACCACTCCCGGAAGGGGTGCAGGGTGGTCCATAGCTGGGACCGCAGGTCCACAGTCTGCTGAAGGCAACCCATCCCTTTCTGCTTTACCCGAGCCAGGGGCCCCGATGCATGTCGCCAACACAGTTTAAGGAGGTAGCCCCGAGTTGGGGCCTGCCTAACCTCCAGCGCCATGAACTGGATCCCCTAGATGGAGAGTCTACCCTGGGGGAAATCTTCCCAGGGAAGGATCTCCCACAGGGCAGTACCCACCCTGTCAGCCCAGGTGGGTGACAAGGCATTGAACGCGGGCCCTGGGTGGCATAGTCCACCGCCATTGGTACAAACCTCTTTCTTTGCGGCAGAGCTTCCGGTGGGCTGCTGGGACTTGGCCCTGCCACCAACACCCTCTGACAGGTATGGTACCAATGGCAGTGGGCAGCCAGGGCAGGCCCCACTTGCTTCTTGGTGATCCCTATGCGCCCAGTCGTCCAGCTCTTATTGGCCCTGGACAAATGGGGAACCACCAACCGTTGGTCCTCAGGCCACTCTCCTGGTGAGCCTGGCTTGACCATCATTGGGTACAGCAGCCCTGGTCTCCAGACTACCCGTCTGGGCCCAAGGGGAGCTGCATCTCCTGTTTGGGGAGAACGCTCTGGAGGTCATCAGTGTCGGATGCTACCCCACATCTCTGCCTATACATGGTCGGGACCACCATATCCTCAGTCAGTTTCACGGAACCCACATCTGGGCATCCGCCTGTCTCAGCAACCTCTTGGGAGGAAGGGAAGGAGCCGTCAGTCCCCTGAGGGGACTCTGGGCCCCTGCTGTGCTGGTCAGCGGTCTCAGCTGCTGACGTCCCAGATAGCAACTGCTCATCCACTACTTCCGCCCCAGGTTGCCGGTTCAGGCAGAACACCCTGGTCCCTTAACACCCCCACTCCACCGTCACTGCTTTTTGGCCTGGACTGGTCTCCTCAGGTTGAGGTGCCAGGAACCCCGGGCGTGGGGTGGTTGGAATAGAAGAGACCATCCCATCCCCTGTCCGTTTCCCAGGACCTCCCTCCGGACCTCTGTCGGCCCTGGCAGCCACTTGGTTTGGAGGAAGGGCCACCAGCGGTCCCACTATTCAAGATAGTGGCCAGAGCCGCTGTGGCCTCAGGTAATGCCTGCCCCCCTTCCATTCCCATCCAAGCCGCCAGTCCAGACACACCAGCCTGGCCCTCTGACACCCCAGTGGTGGAGAAACCCTGCGATGTGGACTTACCTAGGGGTCCCACGTCTCCTGGAACAGCCCTCACCTCAGTCGCAGTTCCCTCCCCAGCTGCTGGGTAACCCTCCTTCCTCTGGGAGGAAGAAGCACACTTTATACTACCTATCCCCACATTCCCTGTAGCAGGTAGGTTACACACATAACTCATATTAATTGCACACCTTGGAGTATACATGTTATTACATTCTGGGGGACCAGACCTCGGGGTTTCAGTGGCCACATAGTGAGACACTAGCCGCCCCAAGTCTGTCCCTAGCAAAACACTGGCAGGGATATTCGGCGATACCTCCACCTGCCGCACACCCCGCCCGGCACCCCAGTCCAAATAAACCTTTGCCATGGGGAGTGCCGATGCACCTCCCTCAATTCCGGAGACTGACAGTCTTTCCGGGGATGAAGTCCGGTGGGGACACCATCTCGGGGCGCATAAGAGTCGTCTCCGCGCCTGTGTCCCTAAGTCCCACAGTAACGAATTGCAAGTTGTCCCAGGACATCCCAGCACCCCTACCCACATACAGCACCGTGGAGGAGTTCTGGGACGGGCCCTGCTGGCGCTGAGGGCATGTGGCCTTGAAGTGTCCTGGTTGGTTTCAGTGGTGACACAGTTGGGGCCCCCCCTTTCCGGGAGAAGGGAGTACGGACAGGGGTCTTGGGCTGATGGGCATGGATAACAGACGCCGGTGGCGGCTTACCCACTTTCCAGCTGACAGGTTTGCGGGGCTCCTGGGCTCTGTTGTGACTGTAATCATCGGCGAGGATTGCAGTTTCTGAGGCCCCTTTGGGCTTCCGGTCACGCAGAAACTGCTGCAGATCCTCAGGGCAATTCCAGAGGAACTGTTCTGTGGCAATCAGCTCCTTCAGTTGCTGGATGGTGGTGATTTCTAAGCCGGTGGGCGACTGCTCGACTACTCTCTGTAGCGCCCTCATGTGGTCAGCCCAGATGTTGGTGGGGCCCCGTTGCAAACTCCGCAGTTTCTTGCGATAAAATTCCGGGGTAAGGTTATATTGACGGATCAGAGCTTGCTTGACCCCCTCGTAGCTCAGGGTGGTCTCTCTGGGTAGGTACCCAAAGATTTCCAGGGCTTTACCCCTAAGTCGAGGGGTTAAGTACTTGACCCACTGATCCTCCGGTACATGGTATTGATGGCAAACAGTTTCAAAAGCCAGCAGAAAGGTGTCCAGATCTGTACCTTTGTCCAAGACGGAGAAATCCTCTGCACGCAACTTTGGGGCCTGGTTCTCAGGGGGCCCGCCACCATCTGTGCTGGGTTGAGGGTGCTGAAGCTTTAGCTGCAGTACTTGGAGCTGGTGTTCACGTTCAGCTTGATCCCGGCATTCCGCTTGGCGCTGTGCCGCCTCAATCTGCTCATGTTCACGGCGTTCCTCACGTTCCGCTTGGCGCTCGGAAGCCTCAATCAGGACCTCATAGGTGGCACGGTCTCCAGCCCGTAGACTTGCCAGGACAGCGTGCAGGAGAGCGTCTGAGCCTGCTTGGCTGGGGGGACCTGCAGGCGGGGCACAGTCCTCCGGGATGCTGAGAGCTGGTGTCTGGCTTCTGGGAGAGCCCTGGCTGGGCCCCTCCACCCCCAGTGCAACATCGGCAGCCACATCCCTGCTTCTGGCCCTGGTGCCACTTGCCATGCCTGCAGCTGCTGGCCACTGACAGATATTGCGCACTGTTGTAATCACACAACTTACTGTAACCACTCTCAGAATATGCCTAGTGTTGAGCCGATCTTAAGATCCCAGCAACAGAAAAGCCACTGCTGGTAATCTTTAGTGTATGAGAATATGGGGCCCACACTCACACTATTTGCCTTATCCCACCACGCTGCCACCAATTTGTCAGGGAACCACGGGTCACGTGATCCAACTATAAACCAGGGACCTCCGTACACACAGACCGCGTTCCCCAATAGCCCTTGTCCGAGCCCTCTGATCAGGAATACCAGGCCCAAAGCCTGCGGACACACAGATTCTTGGTTTAAGGCAAACAGATCGCTCAAGTTAAAATGTAAGTTTTAATGCTATAAGCACACTAGGCAGTGATAAGCATTTGGCTATGATGGAATATGAAATGATGCAGATGATACAAAATGCTGAGACGGTTACAGGATAGAGTGAGTTACACAGAGACACAATCAGTTACCTTAGTATGCAGTTGCAGAGTAGTGGTTAGAGCTTCCACAAGAGGTAAGTGGCAAGCTGTGTGGGTGGGGCACCTCCAGCACGTGTGACTCGTGACCTCTCCAGAAGTGACCCCGGTCTCATCCCCTTGCCCTACCTTTAAGCAGCGCTCTCCCCTCCACTCCTCTCAGACACAGACCCTGGATCATTCCTTTAAAGCACCAGGCTATCACACCTTTCCAGGGAAGAAGCAGGCAGGCTCCTGTGTCTCAGTAAGGTAATAGGAGGGCAGCAGGGGGGGGGGGGGGGGCGCTTTGAAGCTCAAACTGCCTGTTCAGAAGTGTCAGGACCCCATGCCCATATATGGACTTCCTTTTCCTGCTGGCCTTGTAATGGCAGACATTTGCTTAAGAAGAGAGAATCTTAAAGGGGGATGCCGGCATCAGTGATAAAGTGCAATGTAATATTTGCTCCATTCCTCACAGCCACACTCCCCATCTCACATGCGCGCACTCCCAAATGTGCATGTGCGAATACCGCCAGATCACTTGGTGAGCAGGTAGGTAGCTAGGTCAGTGGGCAGATAGATGGGCAGGCAGATAGGTGGGTGAGCAGCAGGGCTGCCAAAAGAAATTTCAGGACCCCCTTACCCAGAGCTTCTTCTCATGGGGGGGTTCAAACATCTGCACTGTGCTGCACACCGTACACCTCCTATTGGTAGAGATATGGCAGTTTCTTGGTTCCGGGTCACATGCAGCTCTGCAAACACCAGTTAAGTACAATATCTCTTAAATTCAGGGTTTACCGTGGAAGGGAAGCAGTGGGTTAGAATTTGCTGCAGGCTGATAAAAAAGGTAAGGGCTGCTACTGGGTATGTTGTGATTGAAGCTGGGGTCAAGCTGGGGAACATACTGCTGTGGCTGAGGTATGGGAGAGTTGGGACTAATGCAACACCGCCCATAGAAGTCTATAGCAGGGGTTCCCAAGAGGTGGTACTCAAGAACCTCTCAGGTGGTACTCTACAAGGCTGCAAACTGACCTGTTCCCCAACCTGATCTGCTTCCATCTATACGTCACTCAAGCGTAGTTTGCCCCATAAAAAAATGCTCTATTGTTTGTGAACGCTCTTGCATCACCCAGGTGGTACTAGATATAATTAGAAAATGGAAAGTGGTATTTGATAAAAAAAAAAGGGTGGGAAACCCCTGCTCTATAGGCTTTTCCTAGGCTCCTCCTGGTCCATTGCTGACACTTTCCGATACTCATCCTTGGCTTCCTAGGACATGTATAGCAAGGACGAATAAAGTATGTATACCTTTCAGGAGATGTAAAGCGGAGCAAAATACAAGATTTCGACTATCCAGGGATTTGTTCCATGCCTTGCTGTGTGAAACCCCCCCCCCCCCAGAAGTACATTTCACCTCCTCAAAGTCCAATGGCGCGTGAGTGGACCCTTTTCCAATCTGTTTGTCTTGATGACGTCATTTAGCAAACAGCTGATTAGGTTCGCAAGAGCGGTCGCATCCCCAGCCATCTGATGGGGCAAGAGTGCACGAACCACCCCCAAGGATGTAGGGGATGTGGCTGCTGCTGCATCTCCAATGACATCTTTATGGCAAATGATTCTGACTAGACAAGAACCTGCACATGTGCCATTGGACCGGGGGAAGAGGTAAGTTTTACTGGCGTTCTGGGGGGGGGTCACACAGTGGGCATCCCAATTCAGGATGCCCCAGGGAAAGGTCAGCAGCTGGCCTTGAGTGCAGGAATTAAGAGAACGTCCCCCCAAAAGGGATATCCCCACCAATTGTCAACTTGGCACAAAAAGGGAACCTGTGAAATCACACCTTGCTTTTCAGTCTCATGACAGGTTCTCTCTTTGTACTCGATAGGGTTTCCCAACCTTTTTTCTTGAAGTATTTCATTTTTACCTTTAACATGGACAAAAACCCAAGATTTTCACTATCACCGGTTCCAATCCTTCCCCCTGGGGCACCCACTCAGAACCCTGTACTCTTCTCAAGTCCACGGTGCAGACGCTCGTCAATCAGCTTCTCCCGCTGTGCATATTCATGTGCGGCTAGAGAAGCTGAATTGAATCCGAGCCACACATACTAGTGAGACAAGTGATGCCAACGATACCCATGCATGCGCCGTGGGGTCAGAGAAAAGGTAAGATCATCGGGCACCCTAAGGGGTTTCACACAGCACCAGGGCAGGCTTACTCTGTCTCCCGAACTAGACTCCAGGGTGCATTTTGGTCCAATGCACCACCTGGGTCACCAGTCACCCAAAGCATTTTTTTAAATGCACCAGTCATTTTAAAAGTGATTGACCACCCACAAAAAAACAAAAGGCACTCACTTTTTGTCCCCTGCAGCTGGTCGGTCTTTTTATGGCGATTAGCTTCGACACAGCTGGCCTAGACTGAGATCCTGTGATCTTGTGCGGACCGCTGGACTTGGACCAATCAGCTGTGGGGGACAAAAGGGGAGTACCCTTTTGTTTTTGCTTTTTTTAGGTGGATGGTCAATCAGTTTAAGCACATGAAATGAGTAAAAGTGCACATAAAAGATTTTCATCTCCTTCTGGAGCAATTTTGTATTTATGCAGGATATTATGCCTGTTTTTAACTGAAAAGGAGTCTCCCACTCACTTGACTGTCAGGAGTGGGGCTTAGATGGGAGTGGCGGGTTGAAAAGTAATTTTACCTTACCCCTACCCTTCTGTGTCTGCCAGGGCTTCCTGATTCCAGACTACTAAACTCCCTCTGTGGAAATCTAGGCTTCTTTGTGTATACCCTCAGAAGTGGAACGGGTGCCTTACTCTTTTCGGAAGACCAAGTGAGGACAGCGTCGAGTTCAGGACCAAAGAGCTGCATTCCCTTAAACAGGATGCCACAAAAGGTGAGACTTGGGCGCTATACCCCCTTGCCAAGTTTTCCACCACAGTGCCCACCGAGGGACAAAGCCATGCTTTTAGCGTTGGCCCTGATGGCTTCAGCTGAAGCATAAACCATGAAGGCAACTGCTTTGGCTACAAAAGGAAGTGCTTCCAATATTCCTCCTAAGGGGCATCTTTAATCAGATTGTTCTTAAGGTTGTCCACCCACATTTCAAGAACCCTTCCTACACAGTCTGTGGCTATTAGGGGTTTCAACATAAAGGCATCAGCCTCCCAAGATCTCTTTAAAAGGATATCTGCCCTTTTATCCATCAGGTCCTAGAGGGTTCCTATGTCCTCCAAAGATAGGTCTGATCTTCTGGACACTTGTGTTAATGAGGCATCCACTTCGGGGCACTTTGCCCATGACGCCACCTCAGCCCCCTCAAAAGGAAACCACCTTTTTAAGGATCTTGGGAAGAAAAAAAGTAAGGTCTGGTCTTTTCCATTTCCTAGCAATAATGTCTTTAATTGTGTCAAGGACTAAAAAAACATAGGGACTTGGGTTCCTGCAGTCCTTCATATAATGTATCTTTGAGAGACAAATCAATCTTAAGGGTGGAAAAAAATGGCCTGAATAAGGTCAGGTCTTCTACTGCAGACCTGAACCGGGAACTTCTAGCCTCATCTTCCTCAACAAATCTACTGGAAGTCCCCGAATGAACTGATTCATCTGAGGAAGCCAGGGTCTCCCCTTCCTCATTGGATAATCTGTCTCTAGGGGCTAGACCTTCCCCCTGACTGACAAGAACCACAGCTGAACTACCAGCCTGGACACCCCCATGAAGTAGTGGACCGGGGATGGGGACCGCTAAAAAACTGGTAGGTACTGATCCAGTTTGACTTTGTAAACCGAAAAAAGTATGCTCTAAGTCACAAGTCAAGTTACTCATAAAACCAAAAATCACCGAGTAAAAATTGAAATTATGGGCCTCCAGACAGAGCAGAAATTTTTATTCCAGCTATCCAGAAACGGCATGCGGCAGTTTGGGCAAGCTTTAGGGGATGGCTTTTCTTTAATCTTTTTCAGCACTTTAGGCTCCTTAATATACTTTGTGTCCTTAGGTTTAAACATGCTTTTCTTTTTCCTTTATGTTCCTCTGAAAGACATGAAAGAAGGAAAAAACATATACCCAATGTGTAACTATGGCACCCCCTGGGGCCCTGCTACAATAAAGATACAAAACATAGGCACCAGATTCACTCACCCCTCCTGGAACGCCCATCTCAGCCACCATCCAGCAGCTGTTGCCACTCACCTGGCCCAACACCCTGCAGACTGGGCCCAGACTTGTGCCTTCCTCCATTGCAGCACGCCTGGAAAAGACGTCACCGCGACCTGGAAGCCGCGGTTCTGCATCTGCTTTGCTAGGCCGAAGCCACGACATGGACAGCATCTGCCCTGCCTGTGTCTGCGTGCACCACCTCTACCCTCCTGGTCTCCCGTGCTGCGTCGGCAGCACCTCTGATTGACTTTCCCTGGAGCCTGACACCCAGTGGGGACAAGGAGGCAGGCCTGGATACCCTGGGTCAGAAACAGGACATCCACCCCCAGGTACAATCTGTGGCCACTGTCTTTGACCTTCCAGTTTCCGACTTTAGGTGGAAGACCTTTGAGAAGGGGATCCGGACCCATCACCATTACGGGGAACAGACAACAACAAATAGGGCACTGCTCATCCACATTTCCTGGAGAGGAAACACAAAACACTGAAGGTCAAAAGAAAGGGGTGGGCCCATTAATGCTCTTCCAGTTTTGTGTTTCCTGTGCAGGAGAGGAGGAGGTGTCTAAGCCACTCCGGAGGACGTTGGGGGAAAAGATTGCTTTATGATTTTCAAATAAAATGCAACTACTACCACACATTATCTTTTTTTAACACGCGTGGGTCCTTCCTATCCAGCAAAACCAGCCAGGGCACCAGCTATATTGGCTGGTAGAGCAGGGTGCAGTGGTAGAGGGGCTACCAGCTCATATAGCCCACACAGGCATGACCTTTGGGGATTCAGGTTATCAGGTGGGGGGTTTTGGCAAGTCACCTGCTTGCGGGCAGATGAAATTAGGATGCCCTAGCAGGGGCACATGATGCAGTGGCCCTTGTGGACATTGTTACTATAGGTCAGCTTAAAGTGGACCAACACCCTCCACTGATTGGCCCGGGAATCTATAAGATTCCCGGACCGATCAGTCCCCTGACTGCGGGGCACCCCGACAGCAACCCCTAAATCCCTACCTGCTCCTCGATCCAGCGGTGCCCGCCGCCGCCTCCCGCGCGTCCCTCTAGCAGGATGTCTGTGAATGGCGGGCGCGCGCCCTGTAAAAGTGACGCGCGGGAGGTGGCGGCGGCAGGCGCGCTCTCTTGTCCGTCGCTGCCTCCCGCTTGTCCGTCGGCGGGGATTGGCAGCAGCGGTCACGTAGGAGCGAGGAGAGGCGAGTTTTTGGGGCTTTCTGGGGGGTTTCACACAGCTCAACATTACAATGCAATAGAGAAATCACAAGATTGTGGGTCACAACTTGCACACAAACTACAGCCCAGTGGGAAGAAAAGAGAATAGAAAATGTGTATAATGTGTTGGAAAATTATACATTACTTAGCCAGCAACGGGTTATTGACTTGACTGAATTCCAGACACAAGAATCTTCCTCCTGGTTTTAGCACACGATACGCCTCTTCAAGAGCCTGTATAAAGGCAAAAAAAAGGTCAAGACAACAATATACAAATCTCTGGTGTGCAGGGCTTTTTTTCTTTTCAAAATTGTTTTATTCTAAAACAAATGTTTTTCCCAAAATTAAAGTTCCTGCTTAACTAGACTCGGTCCATTAATATGCACAGCAATAAATCAGGACTGTAGAACAGACCACAATGCCAAATCTAGGTCGGTACAGGGGTCAAAGAACCAGTTTGTGTCTCATCTTAGTTGAAAAAATGCTATTATAGCACATTATTGAAGAATATATAATTGGACCTTAATAGTGAACCCACACCCTGGTAGATGACCATGTGACCACACAGGACAGGCTTTCCCTGAGCCCTTGCCTCTTCCCCCCCCCCCCCCCCCTAAAGTTATCAGAAGTGTGGAAGCTGCAATTGCCGCATTTTTGCCTCACCTTGTCTATGTGAGTAACATTTCGAATCCCAAAGGCAATAGTATATACATCAAATTTTTCATCTGCAAATGGCAACTCCTCAGCATCGCCAGCCACCCAAGACAAACCTGAGGAAAGAGAGAAAATACAATTCTGTGAGAATCTCACCTGTAGAATTGGTATTATATGCATACAGCACGTCCTGCTCCAGAACATATTCATAACGTATGGGTATACCTCCGCCTTCAGCGCCGTGCACTGCAGATCACAAAGAAAACAAGCTCCTCCCGGCCCTACATATACCGGAGGACCTCCCACAATCCCCAGCATTGAAAAGCAGTGATCAGAGAAGCCAGGAGAAGCACAACCACCCAGAATTTCTGGTAATAACACCAAGTGAGTACAATCACCATACAGGGGATCCAGAACAAAGTGAAACCAAGGTGGGGTGGAGCAGGACGTGCTGTATGCATATAATACCAATTCTACAGGTGAGATTCTCACAGAATTGTATTATTCTAAGCATACAGCACGTCCTGCTCCAGAACATATTCATAACGTATGGGACATCCAATAGCAGTGTCCACAATAGGGTGGGATCCCCATGAAAAGGCCCAGCCAACAGTAAAGCGCTGTCACCCTTAACCATGTAATCAACAACTAGAGCAATGCTCAAACCTCAACCTTTGAACCTTGTAAAGGGAGAATAGAACTCAAGCAGCGGACTAGCCGGCTTGATCGCCAGAACATAGTGCTACAGGGCAAGCCCAGCACTAGTGGTACAAGAACTAATAATAATAATAATAATAATTTGCAACAAAAACACGGAGGAGGTGCACCACTCAATATTCAAATGTGCTACACTGTATCAATAAACTTGTACTACCAAGAGGAATGGCTCAGGGGAAGAATCCCACTTCACCACAAAACAGGAGCACCAAAATAATAAGCTAACAATCTACATCACAATATGCATCATTTTATTAAATTAATGACAAAACAACAGACAATCACATCACATACAAACACATTAAAACCCTGCATGTCCCAAATTTAAGACCAGAGCCCAAAAATTATAGGCATACAATCACTGGACACTCTCCTAGTAAACCTACTGAAGGGACTACTAATGAGTCAACTATATATTTTGTGCCGGCACAAAAAAACCCTACAGGTGAACCTAAACTCTTAATTATTTCTAAAAAATTTTTTTAAAAAATAGAAAAATGCTCAATAATTAACAAAGTGCAAAGTGCTAATTGAATACAGTTATATATATACAGATAGACACATGTGCATAGAATAAAGTGACTAGTGCAAATAATATATTTCAAAACTATACATTTTATCATCAATAGAAACTGAACACTCAGCAAAAATCTGTATGAACCCCCCCCCCCCCCCCCGGGGAATACATGTCCAGGTCACAGACGAGACCAACAGAAGTGCTAAAACGATATTAAGCAACCCAAAAAAAAAAACAACCAACAAGTCCGGAAGGACGAGCAACCAAACAGGACCAGGCCAGAGGGCCCTAATCCATGGCCACAATCAACCCGGTACTTCCAGAAGGGGGCACCGGAAGACCCCAAAATAAGATCCCATCAGGGACGAGACAGTTCCGGCAGATCTCTTACCCCAGTAAAGGGGCACAGATCCCTTCATCTCATAATAATTAGACCATAGTCCCGAAACCAGAGGATCCGTCCAAGGGCAAAAGGGACGAAGTAACGCCTGAATCCCTAATTAGTGTGAGGCGGGTACCCTCACCTCATGGTATAGCTCTATACCAAAGAATAGAATATATTATAAATATTATATATATATATATATATATTTACTAGGACCACCAATAGTGCCCTGCCTTATGGCACACCACTAACTGGAGTAACCTCCCCAGAAGAGCAACTTAATGGAAGGAGCAGGTCAGACAAGTACCTGACTAAGAACTGTGGAAACCCTTGGTAGGGTTTCAAAATAAGTCCTCCCCCCCCAAAGGGGGAACTAGGGATCCCCCAGGAATGCACCTGAGCAGACCCTGAGGAATGCAAACAAAATATTGGGTCAGATCTCGTAATAGGAGAACAGATCAGGCCCCAACAATAAACAGAGTCAATAGTGAGCCCACACCAAACACTGCTTGTAGGACCCTAATCCCGGGAGCAGATACCAACCCGCCAGGCAAGGGGCTTAGACCCAGCGCATAGCATAGGGGCAGCATAAGCTAAACCAACGTGGCAGAAGGAAGAGGATAAGGAGGAAGACAAGGTCCCGAACCTCCAAGGAACAAGACACCTCGAGATCTGTCATCTCGGGCAGGGCCAGCCCCCGATCCTGCCAACGCTAAGGTAAGTCTAAGGTAACGGCACCATATTATGTTAAAAAAAATTGTCCTCATGAGGGAACATACCGTCCAGCTGAACACAGCAGAACTCCCTGAGAACCCACACCCCGCTGGGCCTCCCAGGCCCCAAGCATAAGGTGCTGCTAGTCATCAGGGACCAGCGCAAGCTCTCCCCGTGCCCGGTAGGGCAAGGGTATAACATTATCAAGTAAACTACCCAGCCAGAACCACTAGCCCCAACCAGGGCAGACCAATCTGGCCAATAACGGGGGAAGACCCCTGTAATAGAGGCGGGGTCCCACAGAACCCTGCCAGTGTGAGCCCGAAGGCACAACAGAGAACCTCTAAAAGGGAGGGATACTTCAGGAAGGACAAGGAATATCAAGTCCCCTAAGGAATCAGGGCTCCCCGGTAAGGATCCATGCCCGAGAATTCCGCAGGAACAAAGCGCAACCACTGACCTATTAAGGCAGAAAGTCCCCCAATGGACGGGTACAAGAAGGAGAAGTCCCCAACTAGGACCCACAACGTGCTACTTATGACCAAAATTCACCTAGGAAATCAGAACCTTCAAGGGCCCTTCCTAGGAACCCCCGGGGAATTCAGAAGAATAGGCCCCCTTTGTGTCAGAATAGGTACCATGGTAACCATCAGGGAAAGGCAAGGAGTATGGAATGCTCCCCCGCGGTACCCACGAGCCCAGTAGAAGAGTAAGTGCCTCCACAAGGTGGTAGGTTAGTCAAAACCAGGCCCAGGTTGCAACCCTCTCATCCAGGGCTAATGGATAAGTCACTTCAGAGCCCAAGAACCCCGGGGCGAATGGTGTCCAAGGACGAGCCGCCAATCGGCTCACCAGAAAGCGAAGCTGTCTGGAGGAATCACTATACAGGACGGAGAACCGGAGGCCTCATACCTGTAAACTCCTAATAGTCAATGAAACAACAAAAAAAGGGGGCACTGGGTAAAACCTACGTCTGGTGAAAACCAGGGATTAGAGGGTAGAGTCGAGTAGGACTCCGGTTTGTCAAGTTCCATCCCCACAGCTCCGTGTGAGGGAACAGAGGAGCCTAAAAGGTCCCCTGTACCAAACGCCCCTTGGTGACGTGTGAGCCAACACACCCTTCCGGAGCCCGGTGCATACGAGGGCGCAAACAGGGGGCTTAGGTTAAGTCTCTACTGTGAAAGTGAACACCAATACCAGTCGTAGAAGGCTCAGTATCCCGAAGGTTCCCCAGAGCCTGGGAAAAAAAACAAACGCCCAGCAGCCAGGGGGTCCCTGGGGCATGGGGCACAGACAGCCCTGTCGAGGGCGCCAGGCCGAAAGATTATGGTACAGATGCCACACTCTCCTAGGTGTTAGGCAGATAAGCTCCCTCATCCTAGAAGGGAGAGAAGAAGGGAGAGAAGGAGGGGCAGATCCGCTCAGGGGCCCCAGATTCTATATGATAATGGCGTTCAGCAGGGAAGCCATACCTGGCAGGCCCAGTTAAGCCTGCACCCATGCCCGAAGACGGGCACGGAAACATAGACCTCTTAACCGACTCGGGGAAGGACTGCCCAGCAAACCCCGTTCCATCTCTAGGGTAACTACCTAAAGCCACCAGAGCGAGGCAGGATGCCACCTGATAGGAGTAGAGTGCTGTGGCCTTCCCCTCACCCAGGTGGGTGAGGGCGTCCCATCATGCATGAGGGAAATCAGGGAAGGAAAAGGACTTAGCCCGACCGGAGGGCCCCGGGCCCTGAACGTCACTCCTGGGGCGGGAGATTGGGCCAGGTCCAGCAGGGGGCAACCCCGGTTCCTGTGCAACAGAATGATATGGAGGGGGAGGGGTGCCTCTGCCCAGCGGCCGCCTCTGACTGGGTGGAGTGGCCCAGACTCTTAGTGTCATCGTCTGCCTCCCACTGATGAAGCCAGAGAAGGCGACGTATAGCCACCGCCTGGGCAGAGGTCCTAGCACACATTTTGATGGTGTCATCCAAGGCCATAAGGATAAATTTAAGAAAAATATCGCAACTAGAGAGTGCATAAAAGATCTCCCAGGGTAAATCTTCAGGCTGATGCTCTAGGGACTTACATATAAGAGTCTTAGCGGCCACAGCCGTGATCGCCGCGGCACAGACCGGTCGCAGCGTCGTGCCGGCGCAGGTAAAGGCGTGGGAAGCAAGCCTATCGATACGCCGGTCCTCAGCGTCCCGCAGGGAGCTGTAAGCCGGGGAAGTAAGGAATGGGGGGTTAGGAACCCCAATAATCGGAGCGTACACGGCTGGGGATGAGGACCAAACATCTATCATCTCGGGGGGAAAAGGGTATTTCCAGGCCCAGTCATCCGGCGTCTTTTGAAGAGCAGCGGGACATTCCCACCCTTTTAAGAACAAGTGCATGGAAGTGAGCCTGCTTGAGAAATTCCAACCGAGGCGGCGCGGTATGAAAGCGCCCCCCTCTCGGCCCGGGAACCGCGCCGGGAGGCGAAACGGACAGTACATTAAAAATCCTGAGTAACATGCCGTCAATGTCAAGCTGGTCCAAGACATCCAGATCAGCGTCATCCTGACCCCTTGATCTCTCGTCCAGGGAACCTAGGTCAGAGAACAAGTCCCCTTCTTCCGAAGTGGTGCTAGCACGTGTAGACAAGGACTCCGCAGAACCCATAGCACAGGCCGAAGCCGCAGGAGATCTTTGTCTAACAGGGCTGATCCAGCCAGACAAGCCTTCCACGATCTGGCCCAACGTGGGCCGTCTAGGGGAGGGATCTATTTGTACCCCCTCACCTGTACAAGACACAACGGGAGTGAGGTTTGGGGAAGGGTTAAGTGGTGGGAAAGGGCGAGAAACAACTGCAAGCGTCGCTCGCAGTTCCAGCGTCTGTTCAGAACATGACGCGCAGACCCGTGCCCCGTCTGCCTCAGCGTGGGGGAGACCACATGATATACACAGCCGGTCCTGCCCCGATGGGACCCCGGTAACACAATCCTGAGATGTCTCCATATGGTGTTTGATTATAGTATGTCGATAGGGATTTATGCCGTAAGCCACCCTGGATGCCCCAACTACCCGCTGATCAATGTGCGAGATTTTGGGAAGGCCCGCTCCTTATACTAGTGAGTATAGCAATGTATACGTATAAGGTACTATATGAATGGTATATATGTATATGAGGCCGGGAGAGGCCGCCGGGAACTCAGCGTCTGCAAGACACAATGGGAAAGAGATGTCAGGAACGTGCGCAGATGGGCAGACAAAAAAGAAAGGGACTCGCCCACAAGGGCACTTACAGCTCAGGTGGAGGAGACCGTCACGACGCGTGCGCGGGAAGCTAACCAAAATGGCGCCCAGCGAAGCTCGAAGAGCGGGCTAAATACTCCGCCGTGATGCGGAGCGCGCCAGACAAGGGCCCCGCCCATTCTGAAGAGCGCGAAGCTCTGAAGGAAAATTAAGGCAATGGAGTAACAGCCGGCCTAACGTACCATAGAGCGGACGCCGACAGTAAGCTCGGAGACCGCGGCAATACTATTAATTGGCAATCATTAGACAAAAACACACGGGCAGTCGAAAGAAACGATCAGCGCGGCCCTGACATCTCTGATTTTAGTGAAGGCATAATATAAGCCACGAGCGTGACATACCGGTACACTAAGACCGCCACACGCTTAACCTCCCCCCCCCTTCTTTTCCCCCGAAGACGGAGAAAAGAGGGAGAATGGAGACCCTAATAGGGCTCAGGACTACAGGGGGTACGGGACAATAATGCGGGAGGGGCATCCCTTAGAGGCTCACCATCAGCCTAAACCGCCTACCCTATGGTTGGGGAATTGCGGTGGAGTCTAGCTCCATAAGCACACTAGGTGCTGCCTACCTTCACCCGACCCGCGCAGCCCAGGCTGGGAGGCATATATTTCACAATGAGGACCCGACTGCGAGAGCGTGATACTTCATGTCTTCGCAGTTCCAGCACTGCAGAGAAATCTGGGGATTGTGGGGCCGGGAGGAGCTTGTTTTCTTCGTGATCTGCAGTGCACGGCGCTGAAGGCGGAGGTATACCCATACGTTATGAATATGTTCTGGAGCAGGACGTGCTGTATGCTTAGAATATTGGACTATTGTACAATTGTATACTTGTACCTACAAAGACAGTCCAGCAGGGGGAGTAATAACACCACCACTAGAAAAGCAGGCCTCAGAGTTAGGATGATGAGGATGATAATGCAGCCTAGTAGAATAAATAAAGGTAAAAGGGTCACTCCCTCTAGAACATGTAGCTCACCTTCAGAATAACCCTGTTGCAATAGTTTGTCTTTTCCGACTTTAAGCATCTCTTTATTGATATCACAGATCACAGCTCGAGAGCCCATTAATGACCCCTGCGGATCTTGGCTGTACTCTTTGGAGATGTCTGACCAGGAAAGGTTCTGTCGAGAGTCCATCCGATTACGAATCTGCTTTTCCCTCTGTGCACGGATGTAATTGAGAAAGCGAAAAGCAATATCTCCTGCAAGATGAAGGCCGTATATGTAAAGGCAATATATATCGCAAGCAGGCAACTAAATGCAGTATTTTAGCTTGGTCCAAATTTAAATAGATAGGTTGTCCCTAAAAGATTCATGGGTCAGCCGCTGGCCTTCCCTCTGGGGCATCCCAAATCTGGATGCCCTGCTGTGTAAACCCCCTCTCCGAGACGTTGCAAGGCTCACCTTTTTCCTGGCTACATCACTGATTTAAACATCGGCCAGCAGCATAACTGCATCTTTGGCCTGTGAGTGATTCCCGCCTCCAGCCAGATAGGTTGGGGAAGAAGCATGCATTCAGCTGGGAATGCGGCCGGTAACGCTCCTGATTGCATGTAAACAGGGCCGTTTGCCGCACATTACATAAGCACAGCAAACAGCTCCGAGAGCCGCACTTGCGCTGTAGGACTGGGAAGAGGTGAGTTTTACTTGGGGGGGGGGGGGGGGGGGGCAGGGGAATCACAGAGCAGGGAATCCTAAATCTTGATGCCTCCTGCAAGATGAAACAAAACAGGGGATAGTCAAAATCCAGGATTTTGTTCTGCATTAAAGTGAACCTATCAATGCCGATGCCAGCCCTGGATGCCAGTCTTAAAGTGGACCAACACCCTCCGATGATCGGCCCGGGAATCTATAAGATTCCCGGACCGATCAGACCCCTGACTGCGGGACACCCCGATCGGGGGTGCCCCGCTGTGTGAAACCCCTAAATCCCTACCTTATCCACGATCCAGCGGCGCCCACCGCGCGTCCCTCTGGCAGGACGCGCACCCGTACCGGCCGTTTATGAAGAGTGACGCGCGGGAGGCGGCAGCGGGCGCGCTCTCTTGTCCGTCGCTGCCTTCCGCTTGTCCATTGCCGCTGATTGGTAGCGGCGGTCACGTGGGAGCGAGGAGAGGTGAGTTTTTCGGGGTTTTACACAGCGGGGTGCCCCACCGAAGTGGACCAAAACCCAGGATAGTCAAAATCCTGGGTGTTGGTCCACTTTAAAGACTCCAGGCCCAGACGATTAGGTGCCCATGGGGCATGGTGATTCAGCATGCCCCACTGTATGAGCCCCCCCCCAGATCGGCCGCAAGCCCCCTTACCTTTCCCTAACCCATCGCTGTGATCGGGGGCCAACGCCACTTACCCGGCATTCTGGCTGCAGATATGCCAGACGCGCAGGAGCACACACTCCACAGGGGAGCCTGGGATGTGGCCACTAACACTACTCCCTATGCAGACATGCCATTAGTATGCACAGCATAAAGCGCTGATTGAACAAGTTCCTACACATGCCCCGTGGGAACGAAGGTAAGGTGAATGAAGTGGGCGATCTGGCCCTGGGGCAAGGACCTATCACCAGCATTGTAAAAATTCTAGTGATAAGTCCACTTTAAAGCTGATCTAAAGCCCTTCATGGAAAATATGTACCAGGTAGGAGTGTAGGTCTGCAAAGACCCTAACTCACCTATTTTTCCAGCCTGTGAGCCTAAAACTTAAAAGCTGTTCCCTTCACAGGCGATGCTTCATTCACACATGAGGAGGCCCAGCAGAATGGAGAGAGCTCACTAGGGCTTTTCAAGAAATAAAAAAGGAGGCTGAATAAAAGCTGGATGAAGTGTGCAACCCTTAACAGCCAGCATAAGGAGTATTTAAACTTTTGCCTGGAACGTCTGTTTAATTAAAGTCTCCTTCCTCTGCATCACCTGTATATGCGTTGTTGGAAAGGCTGGCCAAATCCGGCCTGACCAGCAAGTCCCCCTCTTTGCAACTCCTGCTCTTAGCTTTGATCCCTTTATCCAGAAAGGCACACTTGGATGTAGCCAGGGTTTGAATGAAGATTGTTATTAGATCTCACAGTGCATGCCTAGCAAACGACATTTACAATTTCCTGTGTTTATTACATAGTAATATATCTCTAATTCAACTTAAACTAGGTTACCTGTGCCTCCGGCCACATCCAGTAGTTGGGTGCCGGGTGTGGGGTTCATGTGATGTATCAGCCAGTCTTTCCACAGACGATGAATACCCAGGCTCATGGTGTCATTCATCAGGTCATAACTCTGAGCAACACTCTCAAATACGTGATACACTAGAAATAAAGGAACAATTTACTGGAAACAAATGAAATATTCAGGGCACTATCCTGTAAGCAGAAACAACATGTTTAAAGAAGAAGTCCTGTAAAAATGACTAGACTTCCACTTCTAATACCGTAGGGGGGCATATGCTCCTCAAGCCAGGGCACAGGGCCGCTGACACTTATTACCATGAGTAGTCATCAAGCTCACTGGTGGCTGTGCACATTACTATGCAACTGCTGGGCTGACAAGACTGACGGCTGTCTAAGGCTGCAGTGCTGTGATCACAGAAGAGTAATGAGTATCGGTGGCCCTGTTCTCTTGTTAATGAAGTGCAGATGCACAGCGGGCACTGTGTTTCGGGATGCCCCCTGCTGCATATTTCTGAGGAAGTAAATTTTTGACTCGACCTACTCTTTAAAGTAGAACAAAACCCCAGATTTTGGCTATCCCAGGTTTTGTTTCTTATTCCTATTTGGGATGCCCAGCTATGTGAAACCCCAAAAAATGGGCAGTTCAACTCACCTCTTCCTGGTCCAATGGTGCATGCAAGGCCTCTCATCCAATCAGAGCAATTTTCTGTGACAACGTCATTTGGCAAAGGCTCTCAAAGATTTCAATCCCCAGCGGTGCGCTTCCACCTCAGCCTATATAAATGGCTGGAGCGTGCGCACAGCCCAAGTATGCAGGAGATGTGGGCACTCTCTCTCCTTTAAAAACAATCAGAGCCCTTTGCCGATGGCAAACAGCTCTGATTGGACAAGAGCCTGCGCATGTACTACTGGACCCGGAAAATGGTACGCTTTGCTGACATTCTGGGAAGGTTTCACACAGCGGGGCACCCCAATTCGGCATGTCTGGAGAGGACTCTTTAGATTCCAGGGCTGGCTGTCCTGGGTTTTGTTCTGTTTTAAAGCTTTGTATTTTCAGATGTTTGACTGAAAATTCGACAAACTAGCTACATTTGTGACAGTTGAGGGGCCTGGACTTCTACCCTGGAATCTCTCCCTACCAATAGCAACATGGGCATTTTAAATTACCAAAACATATGTGCTGCTAGTGGAAACAAGGACTATAAGTGGACCAACACCCAACCTGATCGGCCCGGGAATCTATAAGATTCCCGGGCCAATCCAATCCATCCCTCCCCGTGGGGCATCCAAAATCGGGATGCCCCGCTGTGTGAAATCCTCCAGGACGTGAGCAAACCTTACCTGGATCCCGGTCCAACGGCGCATCTCGCGCTTCTCTCTAGCAGGGCGCGTGCCTGCGCTGGCCATTTGTGAATGCCCAGCACGGGCACGCTTCCTGTTAGAGGGAAGCGCGAGATGCGGCCGCCAGCGGGCTCGGAGCCGCTGAGCTTTGACGTGCATAGCTCAGCAGCTCCGAGCGCGCTGATTGGACGAGCGGCTGCGCATGCACTGTAGGAGCGTGGTGAGGCGAGTTAATCCTGCGATCTGGGGGGTTTCACAAGTTCAATGTTTGACATATAAATGGCTCTCTAAGAGATAATCGGGGTAACTTAAAAGGAAAGTCCAGTCTAAATAACTTGGATTTGAATATGTCATTGTTTAGATCTAGTGGCGCATGGTGCCCTTTCATTATGTATGGAATAGCTGGGCAGCAATTTTATGGCACAGGAGCCAGAGAATAGAATGCCAAGAAGGTGGGGGGGGGGGGGTCATTGTCAGGCTAAGAAAAAAATTTGCTTTATTTTTCTACTTCCAGAGGGGGAACCTTAGATGGGGAGATTGGCTAATTTTGTTTTGCATCACTGGTGGTTTTCCAGGATCCCTGCACTCCATGCACCCCCCCCCCCCCACATCAGAAGAAGCATGTTTCCTTACTGACTGGGTTGAGAAAAGCCTAAACAGACTGGTCATGCGGAACGCCCTTATATATCAGCATGATGATGAAAGAGGGCTTAGCTGCTCCACAGCTTGTAATGAAAGAGGGAGGCCTCTTGTGCTTTCAGCTCAGCATTGAAGCAGCTGGGCCAGGGGGAAGGTGAGAGAGTATAAGCTTCTTTTCTTTTTTTAACATCAATAACCTGTCTGTAGATAATGGCAGAAGTCCTAAGTGGAAAAATATAGAAGAAACCCCCCTTTAACTACAGTAAGCTTCACAATCTTCCACCTCAGCCTATATAAATGGCTGGAGCGTGTGCACAGCCCAAGTATGCAGGAGATGTGGGCACTCTCTCACCTTTAAAAACAATCAGAGCCCTTTACCGATGGCAAACAGCTTTAATTGTACAAGAGCCTGCGCGTGTACTACTGGACCGGGAAAATGGTACCCTTTGCTGCCAAAAATATAGAAGAAACCCCCTTTAACTACAGTAAGCTTCACAATTAAAGCAATATTTCAGGAATAGCCAATTGCTAGACCATTGTGTCGGCTATGTTTGGCACTCTCCTAAACTGTTTTGCGATTTTTAAATTGAAGAAGATATGGCTGAAATATTGAGGTTTACAGTTTCACCATATGATTTCTCTTCTGAAGCATGTGGACGTGGCCCTTGGAGCTGTGATGCTGCATAATAATGGGTGGGGCAGTGCTGGGAGCGAGAGTGCTTTCTAGGATGAGGCTGTGTGGGGAGGAAGGAGGGGCTAGCAAGGCTTGAATGGCAGCTTAGAGGGCCACTCAAGTCATCAATAGAGGGGGCATGGCCTGGACTAGTTCCTCGAGCTAGTATTGGTGGCCCACATCGGTAGGGTGGAGCTGCATTTCCTCATTCAGGGCGCAGAGTTGTGAGAAGGCACAGCACTGGAGTACAGTTTGGCAAGGTAAGATGCGTTTTTTATTTTTTAACCTTTTGCCTAAAAAATCACTCTAACCCTTCTAACGCTAAAACATAAAATCTATGTAAATGCCTCTCCTACCTTTAACTGCCAGCTATATAAAGCGGGTAACTTGACATTAACCCACAGCCCCCCCATTACCTGCCTCTCCAAAGCCCAAGGAGGAGCAGAAGAGCACGGGGCCATTTAGGCTGCACGGGGCTTGTAGCCTGCATGGGGGGGGGGCACCTAGGCTGGCCCCTGCACCCTGTTCTACAAGCCCCCATAGTTGATCCCCTGGCTGCTAGGCAGGAGGGACCTCATGCTATTTTTTAAGGATTAAAAAAAAAAAACAAGTTAGTTACCTGGTAACTTTTTTTCTAAACATCCGTAAGGGCAGCATACGCCTGAGACCTCCGGGCTCCTCCCCTCAACTGGAACACATGACCACCGGCATAAAGTCTTGACTCCTCCCTGCCTTCACCAGTTGTTGTAGAGATCTGAAAGAAAAGAGGAGACAAGACCTACGACTCCACAACATAACACACCCAAACAATACCCCTCAAATATATATACTAGGGAGGGATCGGCGTATGCTGCCCTTACGGATGTTTAGAAAAAAAGTTACCAGGTAACTAACTTGGTTTTTCTCAAAACATCCTTCGGGCAGCATACACCTGAGAGATAGGCGAGGACTACCTCATAGGGTGGGAAGTACAGCGCGAAGAACACTTCGGCCAAAGGAAAGATCCTTCTGGGAAAGAAGATCCAAACGATAATGTCTTGCAAAGGTCTTAGCTGACGTCCAGGTAGCCGCTTTGCAGATCTGATCTATAGAGACCCCAGCTTGCTCTGCCCAAGATGTGGAAATACTTCTTGTCGAGTGGGCTGTAACACCGCAAGGCAAGTTAACATCACTATAGGCCATCTTTATAGTATTCTTCATCCATCTTGCAAGCGTGATCTTGGAAACCTTCAAGCCTTTTCTATAACCCAAGAAGGAAATAAACAAACTGTCATCCTTCCTGAAATCTTTAGTTTCCTGAAGATATCGTAGTAGAAGGGACCTGACATCCAATGGCATCAGTTGTGGCTCATCTTCTGAGATGGATGGAATAATAATTTCCTGAGAGCGATGAAAATCTGAGGCCACCTTCGGTAGATAACAAAGATCTACCCTTAAAATGACACGATCAGGAAAGACTTGGAGAAAAGGATGTCTGCATGATAATGCTTGAATGTCGCTGATCCTTCGAGCTGAGGTAATGGCTACTAAAAATAACACTTTCCAAGTTAGTAGCTTGATGTCAAGGTTCTTATTCGGATGAAAGGGTGAAGAACTTAACATGGATAAAACCTTCGCCAAATCCCATTGTGGAACAACCTTGCAAGTGATTGGTTTTGCTCGTTTGACAGCTAGAAATCTTTTAATTATAGAAATAGAAGAAAGCTTCTTATCCAAAAAGACTGATAAGGCCGCTAATTGAACTTTAAGCGTATTAACGCTAAGGCCCATGTTGACACCATTTTGGAGAAAATCCAAAATAACTGGCGTTTTGGATGATGTTCTACCATTCTCCAACTTCCAGGACTTAAAAGTTTTCCAAACTTTAAGGTAAATTTTTCTGGTAACCAGCTTCCTACTTGCGAGCAGAGTATTAATCACCGGGTCTGAAAATCCCTTCCTTTGTAGCAAGGTGACCTCAGGGTCCATAGTGTCAATCTCCACCATTGCGGATTCGGGCAGATGACTGGACCTTGTGAAAGAAGAAAAGGAGATATCGGGATTTCCCAGGGATCCTGTATTGACAGCTCTACTAGCGTTGAAAACCAAGGTCTCTTTGGCCACCACGGTGCTATCAACAGAACAGTAGTTGGTTCTTTGACTAGTTTCTTCAACACCAATGGTAACAGACGCACTGGGGGAAAAGCATACGCCAGATTGAAGTGCCAGACCTGAGACAGAGCGTCCACCCCCAATGATCGATCTCTCGGGTTCAGAGAGAAGAAGCTGCTGACCTTGTGATTTTTTGCTGATGCAAATAGGTCTATTTCTGGAACACCTCTCATTTTGCAAATTGTTTGAAATACTTCCGGATTCAGGGACCATTCTGATTCCCTTATCTGTGACCGGCTTAGGAAATCTGCTAGATGATTCAGAGTCCCCTTTAGGTGTATCGCTGAAAGAGACTTTAAATTGACTTCCGCCCAAAACAGAATCTCCATTGCTACTGTCCTTAATCTTGAGGATCTTGTTCCTCCTTGGTGATTTATGTAAGCCACCGCCGTAGAATTGTCTGTTCTGATCTGTACATGTTTTAGATGTACCAGCGATTTCAGGGCCAGTAAGGATTCCCTTATGGCTAACAATTCTCTGAGATTGGATGAGGATTGGCTCACGCCCTTCGACCATTTCCCTTGGACTGTTTTTGCGTTGCAATGAGCTCCCCAGCCCCAGGCTGAGGCATCCGTTGTCACCACTATTTCTTTGGGGTCCTGTCAAAGTAGACCTTCTCTGAAACGATCTGCTTTTAACCACCAGGCCAGTGAACCCCTCACGTCCTCTGTGATCGGCAGTTGATGGTCCAGAGTCAGCTGGAAAACCGTCCCAATTCTTTAAGATCAAATCTTGGAGAATTCTGGAGTGTAGCTGCCCCCATCTTACCGCTGGGAAGGAAGAGGTTAACAATCCGAGAGTCCTCATAGCCTGTCTTATTGATGGAATTTGTCCTGAACATAACGTCCAGACAGCATCTTGCAGGACCGTCACCTTGTGATGAGGAAGAATAATGACCTGTCGGATCGAATTGATCTCGAATCCTAGGTAAGTCATGACTTGCGAGGGCACCAGAGAGGATTTGTCGAGATTGACAATCCAACCTGCATGAGATAAAAGGTGTAAAGTCAACTGAATGTTTTTCAATAACCTGTCTCTTGATTGGGCGAACAAAAGAAGATCGTCCAAATATGCGATTACTGAGATCCCCTGTCGCCTTAAGATCGCCAAAGGTTCTGCGAGAACCTTGGTAAATATCCTTGGAGCCGATGCTAGGCCGAAAGGAAGACAAACAAATTGGAAATGTAAGATCTGGTCTCCGTCCTTTATTGCAAATCTCATAAAGGATTGAGCCAGAGGACTCATTGGGACATGCCAATAAGCATCCTTTAAATCTATCGAGGCCAAGTAAGCGCTCTTGGGGAGCATACCCCTTACTGAAAATATTGTCTCCATTCTGAAATGTTTGTATTGAACAAGCAAATTTAGACTCTTTAGGTTCAGAATGAACCTGAAACCTCCTGAATTTTTCTTGACAAGAAAAATGGGGGAGTAGAACCCTGTCCTCTGTAGATGTAGAGGCACTGGTACAATAACCCCCCTTGATTCCATGTCTGCTAGACTCAAAAACATTGCCTCTCTTTCCTCCCTTCCACATGGAAGCGGGGAAATCAAAAATCTTGAAGGGGGATTCCGGGAAAAGTCTATATGGAATCCTTCCGTAATACCCGTTAGGATAAAGGGGCTCACCAACATTTCTCGCCAGACCGTGCAAAACCTCATAAGCCTGGCGCCAATTCCAACATTGGCGTCATTGCTTTCTGGGTTTAGCCTGACAGGTCCCCAGGAAGGTGGAACCTTTAAATTTTCCCCTTCTGGAACTAGGGACAGAGGAAGAAGCCGCTCTGGATTTCTTAGATGTTCCCCTATTAGGAAAGGGCCTTCTAAAGTAGGTCCTAGGAAAAAACATACGATCAAATGAAGACTTGGGAAAAGTAGGGAAACCCTTATTCCTGTCTGCTGTGAAGTCCAATACTTTGCCAAGATCTGACCCAAACAGATATTCGCCCTTGAAGGGCAACGCACAAAGCCTCATTTTTGAACCAATATCCCCAGACCAGGTCTTTAACCAAAGAGTCCTGCGTATGGAATTGGTCACAGCTAAACTCTGTGCAGAAAATCTGATCGATTCAGCCATGGCGTCTGTAACAAAGGCTGTAGCAGAAAAAAGAATGGGCAAAGCCTTAATTATTTTCTCTAAATTAGTCTTCTCCTGTAGAGAATCTTTAAGCTGCTGTAGCCAGAACCCCAAATTTCTGATAACACAATTGGACGCCAAATTTGTTCTCAGAACATTAGATTGCACCTGCCAGTCCTTTTTAAGGAGAGATTCCATTCTCTTATCTAGGGGATCATTAAGAACCCCAAAATCTTCAAAAGCTAAACCAGCTCCCTTAGAAATCTTGGCAAAAGGCGCATCCAATTTGGGACACTTCTCCCAAAGATGAGAATCCTCTTCTGAAAAAGGGTATCTACGTTTAAAACCCCGTGAGGTAAACTCCTTCTTTGATGGATCTTTCCATTGATCCAAAATCATGTCCTTAAGGTAATCATGAAATGGAAATGTATAGGCCGATTCTGGGGCTAAATCCTGATAAAATTTATCTTGGGTAGACTTAGGTCCTGAAACCTTTTCCTCTATACCCATAGACAAATAAATCATGTGTAAGAGGAAGGGTAATTCTCCAGGGGGAAAAAGGAATTTTGTCCTAATATCCGCAGAACCAGAGGCCTGATCCTCTTCCTCCTGAGAGGAAATCTCCCCCTCTTCTGCATCCTCATTGGGAGTAAATGACTCCTGAGGGCAGAAGAACGGAGTATTAGGCAAAGGACCTGGATAAAAGGGCGTATCAAAGGAAGATGGTTGGGGAGGCATACTCTGGTAATTAGTACACTCTGGAGCCCTTTGAGCCATAGAAGAAAATGAAATTTGGTCTTTAAGCTCCCTCATCATTTTCATCAGGTCCTCATTATGCTCCTTATTTACCACCTTGTTAGTGCAGATTTGACAAAGGGGCTTAGTATAATTATCTTGAAGTTTCACATCACATAACGGGCATCTACGACTCTTTTTACTGGATTTGGATCCTGAAGAAGAGGATTTAGATAGATTCTTGGAAGTTTTGTCCGGGGTCTTAGACTAAAAGACAAAACAAAAAAGAATGGGATTCAGTATGCCCTTGATAAAAGTATAATTATAAGGGGAAATAAAAGGCTTACCAGAGAAGAACCGGGCCTCCTCCCACCAGAATCGGCAGACGGCGTTATGCTGGAAGATTCTTGCTCTCCATAAGAAATATCAGTGGTAAAATCTCCCATAGCGTCCAAAAAATTGTCCAGGCCTTGTTCTGCCATAGTTCTGGATAGAGGCACTGAAGCAACAGTATGCTAAACCCATATAAATAGGGTAGGAACTGATTGCCCATATTCCCCATTAACCCTTCATAATAAATGATGAAGGGGAGGCCAAATAATACAAGTCCAGAGAAACAGTGTGTTGTACCTTTAAGAGCAAAAACACGTGTCTCTGGAATAAGCAGGAATTAACCTAGGCGCTGGAATATGACATCAGCGCCTAGGGCGGAAGAGACCCAATAATATCCGGGTTAAGATACTTTATATAAAAAAGGACATAGAAACCCGCGTGTGTACCTTATATTCCTGGCCTCCGCTACCGCCGCCGGAACCGGGAGCATCCACCGCCGCCGGGCCGCCACTGGGAGCAGCCGCCGCCGCGGTCGCCGCCGGAACTGCCGCCCCCCGAACACCGCATCGCTGAGAGGAACCGTCCTCAGCAGCAGCAGTCGCCCACCCTCGCCGCCGCCGGAGCTGGGAATCGCACGGCAGAGAGGTATGATGCGGAGGAAGTGCACTGACGTCACTTCCCTGCCAAGATTTAAAGTTACAGTACACCAAAAAATCTTTTTTTTTTTTTTTTTTGAATATATATATATATATATAGGGTCCGGCAGCCCTGGTCTCAATCCCAAAATCATCCTCATTTAGAGGGAATGTTTTACTTACCCCCCTTTGTAAAAAAAAAATCAAATATACAAAGAAAGAGACTTTGGCCAAAAATCTCTTAGGGTATCCCGGGCCCCAGACATAAGTAGAAGTCTTCAGGATCGGGAAATGAACCTCCTGCATAGGCCCATAGTACCGGACAATACTTACCTGAACCCATCGGTCCAGGAGCCAGTGGTCACGTTCCTTCCTCTGGAGGAACACGGAAACAACTGGTGAAGGCAGGGAGGAGTCAAGACTTTATGCCGGTGGTCATGTGTTCCAGTTGAGGGGAGGAGCCCGGAGGTCTCAGGCGTATGCTGCCCGAAGGATGTTTTGAGAAAATATATATATATATATAGGCCCCCGCCCTGGGTTGTCCAGACAGCTCCTGCCAAACAACCAGAAATGTGGAAGGGTGACATTTATGTCCAATTTTCTGGCTTCCTATGGGGATTCAAGTGGATGGGTCTCCCAGATTAGGTTTAGCAGGGGACAATAATAGGGGTGACTAATTAATTGAGAGGGGGCATTAAATGTGTGGGATTGACTGAGAATTGAGGGGAGTATTATCTGAGGAGGCAAAAATAATCGGGGAGGGAACAGGGGGTTATTTATTAGATAAAGGCTGTGTATTGATGTTGGTATTATTTAGCAGTGAGGGGATCAGCAGGAAATGCTCAGGGTTGTTACTCCACATCAGGGGAGCACATTCTATCTATCCTTGGTAGGGGGAGGCTTGTGCTTTGTTTCTCTGTAGCATCAGTTACTGTAATAGAGAACTGAGTTAGTGTTAGGGCAGAATTACTATGTAAATATTATTTTCGGGACTGTCATAAAAAAAAAAAAACTTGCAACCTATAATACGTGATAGCTGGACCCCCTTTGCAGCCATATATAGCTAATTACTTGAGCATTAACCAAACATGGCTGCCACGCCATCACATATTAGAGGTTGTGGGAGGGGGAAGATGCTATAAAGGAGCCCGCATGGCATATGCCCTCCACCTATAATGTGTGATGGTTGAAACCTGTGGCAGCCATGTTTGGCTTATGATCTAGTGTTTAGCTATGTATGGCTGCCATGGGGCCCTGCAATCACACAGTACAGGTTATGGGAGGGGTAAGATTCTATATAACTGTCTACATAGTATATGCCTTCCACCATAACCCACAATGTATTATATGTGATGGCTGGGCCCGTGGCAGCCATGCACAGCTTAATACTGGATCATGATCCAAACAAAGCTACTATGGGCCCCAGCCATCACGTTATGGTAGCATAGCATATAACCTCCACACGCAACCTATAATGTGTGATGTTTGAGCCCCATGCCAGCCATGTTTGGATCATGCTCCAGTATGTCGCTGTGCCATGGGGCCCACCCATACCATGTTTTAGCATGTGGGTTACGGAAGGGAAAATTCTTTAAAAAGGAGCCTGCATAGCATATGCCCTCCACCATAACTCACAGCCTACAATAATAATATGTGATGTCTGGGCCCCATGTCAGCCACATTTGGGTCACACTCCAATATTTAGCTGTGCATGGCTGCTATTGGGCCCACCCATCACAAAGTATAGGTTATATTAGGGGAGAGATATAGGAGCCTACATAGTATATACCTCCATCATAACCTGCAACCTATAATATGTGATGTCTGGGCCCCATGGCAGCCATGTTTGGGTGGCTACATAGTATATGCATACCTACCAAGTGTCCCTGATTTGGAGGAGCTGTCCCTCTTTTGAGTCATGTCCCCCTTTCCTCCTTTAGGTGCAACATGCAGATCTGCATCAATAAATGATTAATTTGCCTGCTAAAAGGGTTTCTATTGTTGTAACGGTTACAACTTATCTCCTATCCATCCCCCGATCATGAGGTGCGGCTTAATTTAACAATTGTCCCTTTGTGAAAAGTTGGAAGGTATGAGTATATGCCCTCCACCATTACCTGAAATCTATAACATGGGATGTCTGGGCCCCATGGCAGCCACGTTTGTCTAATGCTCCAGTATTTAGCTGTGCATGGTTGTTATGGGCCCTAACCATCATGTATTATAGGTTATGCGAGGGAGGATATGTTATATAGAAGCCTACATAGTATATGCCCCCACCATAACCTGCAACCTATAAAGTATGATGTCTGGGCCCCATGGCAGCCACGTTTGGGGCACGCTCCATTATTTAGCTGTGCATGGTTGCTATGGGACACAACGTATCAGTTATGTGAGGGGGAGATGCTATATAGGAGCCTACATGGTATATGCCCCCACCATAACCTACAACCTATAATATCTGATGTCTGGGCCCCATGGCAGCCACGTTTGTCTAATGCTTCAGTATTTAGCTGTGCATGGTTGCTATGAGGCCCAAACATCACGTATTATAGGTTATGTGAGGGAGGAGATGTTCTATAGAAGCCTACACAGTATATGCCCCCACCATAACCTGCAGCCTATAATATGTGATGTCTGAACCCCATGGCAGCCACGTTTGGGTCATGTTCCAGTATTTAGCTGTGCATGGTTGCTATGGGGCCCAACCATCACATATTATAGGTTATGTGAGGGGGGAGATGCTATATAGGAGCCTACATATTATATGCCCCCACAACCTGCAACCTATAATATGTGATGTCTGGGCCCCATGGCAGCCACGTTTGGGTCACGCTCCAGTGTTTAGCTGTGCATGGTTGCTATGGGGACCAACCATCACATATTATAGGTTATGTGAGGGGGGAGATGCTATATAGGAGCGTACATATTATATGCCCCCACTATAACCTGCAACCTATATGTGATGTCTGGGGCCCCATGGCAGCCACGTTTGTCTAATGCTCCAGTATTTAGCTGTGCATGGTTGCTATTGGGCCCAGCCATCACATATTATAGGTTATGTGAGGGGGGAGATGCTATATAGGAGCGTGCATATTATATGCCCCCACTATAACCTGCAACCTATATGTGATGTCTGGAGCCCCATGGCAGCCACGTTTGTCTAATGCTCCAGTATTTAGCTGTGCATGGTTGCTATTGGGCCCAGCCATCACATATCATAGGTTATGTGAGGGGGGGGATGCTATATAGGAGCGTACATATTATATGCCCCCACTATAACCTGCAACCTATATGTGATGTCTGGGTGGAGGGGACTCCTCTCCTTTCCTCCTCCATGTTGTGTACCTCTGTTGCCCTTCTCCTCCTCAGAGACAGTCTGGAAGCCGAAGTGTGTCTCCTTGGCGGAGGAGTGCTGGGAACAGAGAGCGCGCCATGACATGCCCACCACAGGCCTCCACCACCGGCTCACTCCTCTCACGGGCGCCGCCATCTTGTGTGACCCTAACGCTCGCACACGACTAAGAAAACTACATTTCCCAGCAGCCACCAGGGCCCCGGGCACGCCCCCTCTATATAATGCCCTCATCCGGGCACCTGGCACCGTCAGGCGGATAGTCGCCATTGCAGTCGGGGATTCGTTTCGCAGTTGTTTCCCGGTGGGGGCCCCTGATCCCCCGCGCAGCAGCCAGAGAGTCCCTATCGGGGCTCCCAGCGACCGGGGCCCACCGCCTCCCCCCAGCCAGGCCCCAGCGGCCCCGCACCCCCCCTCACCCACCTAACCGAACAAACGCTTCTCTCTATCGCCTTACCTCTGTTTCTTTCTGTCTGGGTCACACAGCAAGATGTCGCCATGAATCTCGCCCCCGTGACCGCCATGCTCCTGGCTGCCAGCCGCCCCCTGTACGGTGCTGCCCTGTCCCCCGCGGCCTATGCCGCTCAGTTCCTCCTCCGCCCCAGACTCCATCATGGATCCCGGCCCCGCCAGCAGCGGCAAGAGCCAGAACCGCTCCGCCTCGGGCGGGCCCGCCGGGGACTCTAAGCCCAAGACTGGTAAGCTGAAAGGGTGCGCGTGTCCTGGGCCCGGGATTCCTGCTATGGAACTACACTTCCCAGCATGCCTTGCCAGCGCACGCACACTGCAATACCTGGAGGGGCATGCCGGGTAATGTAGTTTCTTACAGCCGGGGATTGCTTGTGAAGTTTGGGCTATGGTAGGTGTGAGAGGCCACAGCATTTCATGACTGACTCTGTCAGATTACTCTGCCTAGCCTGGCTGAAAGCTATGTGGCTGTGAGTTGGCCTTGCTTGTGCAGTGAACAGGAAGTTTCACAGAACTGAAATGTCATGGGTGTCACTGTGTGTGCCAGACTCATTGTCACTATCTGATTTCGCCATACATAGTAAATTGAAATGCAATTTAAAATGACATTAGGTGATCCTTGCAGGTCAACTTAAAACAGAACAAAAGCCAACACAAAGCTTTTTAGATTCCCTGGGGCATCCCAAATCAGGATGCCCTGCTATGTGACCCCGCCCAGGGCACAGCAAAGATTGCTTTCTTCCGGTCTCCCTTGCCATGTAAACATCGGATGGCCACATCCCCAGCATCTAGAGCTGTGCGCTCCCACCCCCAACCAATCAGACCAAGCTGGGGATGGGTGCGCTCCCATGTCTGGGGATGCAGCTGCTCTCAGTTAAGAGACGTAAATATGCACCTGCGCCATAGGAACTGGAAAAGGTGAGTTTGTATGGGCAATCTGGGGGGTTCACACAGTGGGGCATCTCAAATCATCATGCCCCCGGGGGCAAGGAACAAAACCTGATCTAGTCAAAGTCCCATGTTTTGTTCTGCTTTAAAGTGGACCAACACCCAGGATTTTGACTATCCTGGGTCTTGGTCCTCTTCGGTGGGGCACCCCCGATCGGGGTGCCCCGCTGTGTGAAACCCCCCCCCCCCCCCCGATCACCCTAAAAACTCACCTCTCCCCGCTCCCAGCGCCGACGGACAAGCAATTTGACAGCCGCTTGTCCGTGGCTCCGCCGCCTCCCGCGCGTCCCTCTTGACGCGCGGGGGTGCGCATGCCTAGAGGGGCGCGAGGGAGGCGGCGGCTGCCGGCCGCCGCCGAAACTAAGGTAAGGGGTTTTGGGGGGGTTTCACCCCGCAGGACATCCCGATCTCGGATGTCCCGCGGGGAGGGAGGTGATCGGCCCGGGAATCTTATAGATTCCCGGGCCGATCACCCGAGGGTGATGGTCCACTTTAAGGTACCTTTTAACTTTTATCCCTGATAGGGATGCCCCTCTAGTCAAAGGGCCAGTCCAGTCTAAATAACTTGTGGTTCATGGGAGAAGCCATGCGGGAATTACTGTGGCAGTAACCCCATTGTCTTCTATTGAGAGGAGAGGGGGAGAGCTTTGTCTACATCTCAATGGAAGACTGCAGGGCTCTGTGGTAGGCAATTCCATCATGGCACATCATAAACCACAATATATATACAGATATATTTAGACTGGACTGGTCCATTAAATGATCCTCAAAACATGGTAGCACAGGGGCATCCATCCTGCTTTGGATATCCCACTGCACAGCACCTCCCTGGGAAGGCTAAGACTTGGCAGTTGATACTACTTCTATGTTCCAGGCCATGGCTGCCATCCTTCTGACTGCTGGCAGCCAATCTGGCTCATTCAGATGGTGGTCACACAGTGGCAGTGAATCATGCTGCAATGCAGAACTTATCTGTTTAGCTTTACTGGATAGATGGTCAAAACTGTGGAAACTAGAGTTTAATGTCTCTAAATGTAAAATCATGCACTTGGGTAGAAGGAATCCCTGCTCTGAGTACCGTATGGGCAGCACTGTGTTAGCCAGGACCTCGGAGGAGAGAGATTTAGGGGTACTGATTACTGATAGCTGCAAGATGAGTGGACAGTGTAGCCAGGCAGTGGGAAAAGCAAGCAGGATGCTCGGCTGCATAGCTCGAGGCATCACCAGTAGGAAGAGGGAGGTTGTGATGCTGCTGTATAGAGCCCTGGTAAGGCCACAGCTAGAATATTGTGTGCAGTTCTGGAGACCTTAACTGCAAAAAGACATTATTCAAATAGAACGTGTCCAAAGGCGGGCAACGAAAATGGTGGAAGGACTTAAACTTAAAACTTATCAGGAGAGACTTAAAGAACTTAATTTGTACAGTCTGGAGGAAAGAAGGGAGAGGGGGGACATGATTGAGACCTTTAAATATGTGAAAGGATTGAATAAGGTTCAGGAGGGAAGTGTCTTTAAGAAGAAGCTTAATGATAGAACAAGGGGGCACAACCTGAAGCTAGTCGGGGGAAGATCAGGAGCAATGTTAGAAAATATTATTTTACAGAAAGAGTAGTAGATGCTTGGAACAAACTTCCAGCAGAGGTAGTTGAAAAATCAACAGTCACTGAATTTAAACATGGCTGGGATAAGCACACATCTATCCTAAGATAAAGAGAACATACAGTATACACATAAGGGCAGACTAGATGAACCGTATGGTCTCCTTCTGCCGTCAACCTTCTATGTTTCTATGCTACTGATCACAGGTTTCCCAAGGGGTGTCCCAAATCAAGATGCTCCTGTTCTGCTAGAGGACCTCCACTCTATTTCAATTAAAGCGGTCCTTCACTCTGAATAAGAGTCTATCTTATGTTTCCCACACCCTGTACATACAGATTGCTCACATTAAAAATCATCCTACCTGCATCTACTGCATGTTATGAGCCTTTAAAGTGGACCAACACCCTGAGGTGATCGGCCCGGGAATCTATAAGATTCCCGGGCGCCGATCACCTCACACACCGCGGGACATCCGAGATCGGGATGTCCCGCGGGGTGTACACCCCCGAACAACCTTACCTCTCCAGCCGCTGCTGCCGCCGCCTCACTTGCGCTCCTCTAGACGTGCCCGCGCCAGCCGTCTCTGAATGGCCGGCGCGGGCGCGCACACGTCAAGAGTGACGCGCGGGAGGCGCCGACGGGCAATCAGCTTGTCCGTCGCTGTCAATCAGCTTGTCCGTGGCGGGGAGAGGTGAGTTTTGGGGGGTTTCACACAGCGGGGCACCCCCGATCAGGGTGCCCCGGGGAAGTGGACCAATACCCAGGATAGTCAAAATCCTGGGTGTTGGTCCACTTTAAACTTCCAAGATGGCAGCTCATGGAACATCAGGCAGCCTGCAAACAGGAAGTGCCTTCCGACTGTGCTGCTCTGCATTCTGGGACTGCTGACCTTTTCCTGACCCCAGCTCTGCTCTGTCTAAGCAAAGCACAGCTATAACCTCACCCCCTGTACTTTATCCCACTCTCCTCTCCTCAGCAAGTGTGATGCTTCTGAGTCAAGATGGCGGCGCCCGTATCCTAAAGTCCTTAACAGAGTTGCAGCCCAGTGGGGAAAAGAATAATAAGTGACTAAAAACTTAAAAGTATATTAATTTTAGATGCTGGGGAATTGTTTTTCAAAGGTTTGGGCTTTTCAATAAATCCTGGTGAAGGTCTGGTTTAAGATACAATTCAGATGAGCCCTTAGTGTAGACCTAAAGGCACTGTAAAACCAAATGGCATTAATAAGGCAGCAAGCTGCTCCCCTAATGCCTGGAGATTTTATACTGGTCCCAAGGGGGGTAAGGTGGAAGGAAGTTGGCGTCTGTCTGGACAGGCACTGGTATTGCTTTCAAGTTAGTCCTAGTCCCATTTATTCTCAACCAACTGTTCTTGTCTGGTGAATAATCAGGAAGCTTACCAGTGAGGTAAAAGTTTGCAAGATAAACTCTGAATAAGTTTTGACCCATCCCCCAAAGTTCAAAATCAGAAATGACCGGAATCCTCTTTAACATGCAGCAGCGGGGTAGAATGCATTAGCGCCACTCTACTACAGAGCGGGGCTGTTTGGTTATCCAACCTCATCAGTGACGCATCTGATAACCGAGCAGTATCATGCTGTGCAAGCCCGATATGCTGCTCCACTGTTGCTGTTCTGTAGTATAGCGGCACCAATGCTGCATATTAAAGAGGGAAACCAGTCGTTTCTGACCAGAGTTCCTCTTTAACTGCTGCAAAGATATTAAGCTGAATCAACAGCCTGGCATAGCTGGAAAAGAAAGGTAGCAGCCATTTTGGAGCGTCCTCTCCCAGCATCTCAAGTCATGCTGCTGCCTGGATTCAACTGACAGTGCACAGTAACCGGAAACCTAGCACTTCCTGTTTGCAGGCAGCCTGCAGGTCCATGAGCCACAATTTTGCTTTTAAAATGTACCACCAAAGGGGTTAGAAAAAGGTAAATCATTCTTTATGTGCAGCAATCTTAATTGCCCTGGGGAGGGATGCATATGAGCACTGTTTGTTGTGTTGGTCTGGTTTAAAAATGACTGTTGGTCCACATTAAACTGCATGAAGGTCTCATTCACAAGCATGTAGCTGTCATCCTGAACGTTCCTGGTTACTGATGCACTTTAATAAAAAGTTGTTGTAAACTGTCTAATTTAAAGAGGATAAAGGTAGAAAAAAAATTCTCATGGTAGTAAAAAATTCAATTCATGAGAAAAAAAACCTGAGAAGGTTACTGAATCACTAGATAAAGACAATGAAAGTCAATTACAGCTTTTATTACAGTGTAGAAAGGAGTAAACAGTTCTCTACTTTTCTTAGGAGTAAAAAAGTGCCTTGACTTTCATTGTTTTCTTAGTTGGTGATTCAACAAGAGTGACATTCTCAGGTTTTTTTTCTCATGAATTGAATATTTTACTACCATGAGAATTTTTTTCTACCTTTATTGAATCGAGGCCTCAAGCATTTTGTAACACCTAGTAACCTAAAACTCGCTGGGTAGTTGGCAACTTGCATGGTCACCAGGATTTTGACTATACTAGCGATTAGTCCTGTTACCTGGGGCCTTCGATTCGGTATTCCCCACTGGGTAAATCCCCCCCCCAGGTTGCTCACACCACTTACCTTTCCACCATTGAGCAGCATGGGTGTACTGGCCTGTCACTCAAGTCCATGGCTGCCGTGCAGAGTGCAGCTCCCGTGCCAGCATCAGGGGTGGATTGCAGTGATCAGGTAAGTTTTCTTATTTTAACACCCTAATCAGGGGTGGCTGAGGGGGGTTGCAAAAAGCTTGGAAACCTGTTTAATGCAGCTTTCAAGCGGACCTTCACTCTGAATAAGAGTCTATCTTATATTTTTCCCACACCCTGTACATACAGATTGTCCACATTAAAAATCATCCTACCTGCATCTACTGCATGTTATGAGCCTTTAAACATCCAAGATGGCGGCTCATGGAACATCAGGCAGCCTGCAAACAGGAAGTGCCTCCTGACTGTGCTGCTCTGCATTCTGGGACTGCTGACCGTTACCTGACCCCAGCTCTGCTCTGTCTGAGCAAAGCACAGCTATAACCCACCCCCCTGTACCTTATCCCACTCTCCTCTCCTCAGTAAGTGTGATGCTTCTGAGTCAAGATGGCGGCGCCCGTATCCTAAATTCCTGAACAAAGTTGCAGCCCAGTGGGGGAAAGAATAATAAGTTAGTGACTAAAAACGTAAAATATATTTATTTTAGATGCTGGGGAACCGTTTTTTAAGAGTTTGGGCTTTTCATTAAATCACGCTGAAGGTCCGGTTTCAGCTGCCCCAAACAAGACTGCCATTGGCAATGTCTGTGGTGGTTCTGGGCAGTGTCTTAAAGTGGACCAAAACCCTTTATTTTGACTATCCTGGGTTTTGGTCCTTTCCCTGGGGCACCCCGATCAGGTGTGCCCCGCTGTGTGAAACCCCCAGGACGCGGAGACCAGCTCACCTCTTCCCGGTCCCACGGCACATCTAAGAGCACAAATGCCTGGCGCGGGCATGCTCTCTCTTAGAGGGAGGCGGAGGATGCGGCTGTCAGAGCCGCTGTTCTTAGACGTGCCATGGGACCTGGAAGAGGTGAGCTGGGCTCAGTGTCCTGGGGGTTTCACACAGCCGGGGAAAGGACCAAAACCCAGGATAGTCAGAATCCTGGGCTCTGGTCCACTTTAAGTTGCCAGTCCCTTTTTTATTGGTTTCTGTTTTAGAAAAGGGAAGGCTTTCTGTTTTGTACCGATTTCCTGCTAGGCAACTTTTACTTACTACTCTGTATCAAAATGTATTAAAAGCTTTTGTTACCAGTGATCTCCCAGGGTTCAATTGCCAAATTCCAGGACATGGGTTGCTATTAGCCAGGTAATTTAATTTATACATTATGTCCATTAAAATAGGTCACTTCCTTATTGCAGAAGCTATACTGATGTGGGTCTGGAGTGTAGCTTGAAAGGAATATAAACAGCGGCTGCCATGAACTGAACTGTACTTTGTCCTCAGATTAAAATGGCTGTTCAGCCCTGTGTGGGTGATTGGCTGAGAGATACATTTAGTTTGTTTTGTATACACTGTATAGTTTCTGTGCAGAAAGCAAGTATAGATAAGGAAGCTTGGCTTTGCCGATTCCTTCACGCTTTGCCTGATTTGACATCACAATGTGATCTGTCATGGAAGTGTCTGCCAGCCTAAGGATTGCTCCACCCAGCTGTGCAATCGCTGATAGTGTCCCCACCCTGTCGGTGGCTGCTTGTGATGTTTGTTTACAGAGCTTGCGGCGGACATACGCTGCTTAAAGGGACTTTTTTTTTTTTTTTTACACCTTGCCTATGGATATTTTACATTTGGAACTTCCGTTTATTTGTCTTGCAGATGGAAAAGGTGGAAGCAACTCAAAGCAACGATACAACCGCAAACGTGAAAATACTTACCCCAAGAATGAGGGCTTTGCCAGTCAGACCCGCCGCTCCGGTCCACAGAAAAGCAAAACTTTTAACAAGGTTCCACCTCAAAGGGGGGGACCAAAACAGTTTACCTATGGAAGACGAGAGGAGGTGAGTCTGGAAGATTTTTCTGTTTAATAGTGGCAGATTGAAAGTGAGATGGTGGCAGCCTTGATCATCTTAATCTTTTGTTTGTAGGTAGCAGAAACTCAGCGGGCAGAATTCAGCCCAGCTCAGTATTCAGGACCTAAGAAAATAAACTTGAACCACCTACTGAACTTTACATATGAACCTCGGGGTCATCCGGGAGCACATAGAGACGGCCATGGAAATTGGAGCAGGCGAAACAAGTGGGGCCACAAACCTTTTAACAAGGAGTTGTTTTTGCAAGCAAAGTGAGTGTTTCTTTATAAAAGGGGGACAAAGCCAGGACTGAGTGATTTCTTCTGTAGTCTGGTGCTGCTCCTTTTCACCTTTATTCATTTATAAAAGAAGTGTGCAGAGGTAGATGGTGTTTCAACAGACTTGGCAAAGCAGGAAAATGGAGAGTCCATCAATAATCCTCTACACACTTCTGATACTGATGGAGATATGAGCCAGGTATTGGGCTATGGCCTGAAAGAGCAGCACAGAGCTGGGGGTTATAGGGTACCTGGGTATCTGACCTGGGGTTTTAAGGAAGCCTTTTGTAATCCTTACCCTATATGTCTCATAAAGCAGTGTTACCAAAACCTTGCTGCAGCATAAAGCTTCATTATCTAAATAACATTAACTGTATAGCATATGACCAGGTTTGTCCTGTTCGTAGAGATTGATGTTTCTTAAATTCTCTTGTAGTTGCCAGTTTGTGGTATCCGATGATAATGACTACAGTGTGCATTTCAGTGATCCTGACACTCTGGTCAGCTGGGACCTTGTGGAACAAGTGGTTAGTAATCCTCTTTGTTTTTGCCGACTTTTTTTTTTTGTCAAGGTAACTGCAGAAGATCATGGTCAATGTTCATTGTTCACCTGTTTTGGCCTATATCAAGGTTTCCTAATTAACGGTACAAGCTGAATAAGTGGTCACTTCCTAGTTTGTCAAATTATAAAGGTCAGAAGCTCCAGCACAACATTTTAAAGTGGACCAAAACCCAGGAATTTGACTATCCTGGGTTTTGGTCCTTTCCCCCGGGGCACCTCGAACTCCCCAGATCACTGAGCCCAACTTGACTCTTCCCGGTACTACGGCACGTGCACAGCAGCTTGTCCAATCAGCACGTGTGGAGTCGCTGACGTCACGTCGTCTAAGCCGGCGGCTCCGATTTGTTCTGGCGGCCGAATCCCCAGCTTCCCTCTAACAGGGAGTGTGCCTGTGCTGGACATTCACAAATGCCTGGTGTGGGCATGCGCCCTGCTAGAGGGGCAGGGAGGATGCAGCAGCGGCTCCATTGGTGCCATTGGACTGAGAAACAAGGTAAGTGTATGGAGAGACCTGGGGGGGTTTCACACAGCTGGGCATGGGAATCCATCTTATAGATTCAGGGCTTGGGGGCAAAAAACTGCCATTCTGTTTCGCAACCAGATGCTCAAATACCTAATTGGATCATCCAGTTTGTTGCGCTGATACTTGGACCAACACCCGTTGGCAAAAAACAGGTGTTTGTCAGGGTTTCCCCAACCTCAAAGCAGACCAAGTTGCATCGGTGGCTGTGCCAGGCTGGGGAGGTCTTTATCGTTTTCCTTTAATGCAAGTAGCATAACTATTGTTTAAAACATACAACAGCCAACATTTTTATTACTTCAAACAGAGAAGATTTTCAATCTAATTCCAACAATTCGGTTAAATTTCCCCCCTCTTGATAATTACAAGGAAGACTCTACGTCCACTTTAAATATGTGCTGGGATGGGTCCTGGTTCACAGAGACATTAAACAAAGTTGGCCTACTCCCTCACACAGTTGGTGGATTCTACATTTGAATACCGCCTTTTATCTAGCAGAGCTTTGTCTGTTGGACAACTAATGGCTACAAACATGTGCCTAATCTACAGCTCATCCAATAGGAGACATACTTCAGTGAAGTGTGCAGCTACTTCCTGCCCCCCCCACCCCTTTTTCATATGCCTGTCTGTGTTTTTTGCTCGTTTGTAATCTTTGACTTTTTGAGGCCTCACAGAAAACGTTAGCTCTGTACCCCTTGATAGGACTATGGTGGGTAAATGGCTTGCAATCGTTCTTTTAATTGTAACGTTTTTGTTAATGGGTTTTATCAGCTTTTTTTAGTTTTGTGTGTTTAAATGTTATGGCCTCTGGGCTAAGCTCCAATGATGACTCTGTCTTGGTTTCCACAGCGAATTTTCAGCCATGAAGTGCCCTCGTGTCCTATCTGTCTGTACCCTCCTGTTGCAGCCAAGATTACCCGCTGTGGGCATATTTTCTGCTGGGCTTGCATCTTGCACTACCTTTCCCTAAGTGAGAAGGAATGGAGTAGGTGTCCAATTTGTTACAGCTCCGTTATAAGGAAAGACCTTAAAAGGTAATTGAGAACTCGTACGACTATGGGTGTCTGTGGGTAATCCAAAAGATTTGCTGGGGCTTTATCATACAATACATGAAGTGAAAAACTGGTGGTGTAGAGTTTCTACAGCTGTGGTGTAGATGTATTTGCTAAAATAGTAAAGATATTTTTAAATTAATTTGTAACACCACCCCTGAGGTATCCAGAAACAAATGGCAAGATACTCCAGGCCTCTGCTAATTTTTCTGGATAGCCTTAGGGAGGTTGTCAAATCTTGTATGTGTCAACGAGGGCTATACCTTTTCAGACCAGCTGTAATTGGCACAACACTCTCAAAGAAAGCCTAGGCTCATCAAATCCTTTGGATTCTCCAGGCTTGTGTTCAGTGGTAGGCTGATGTCCTTCATGCCATGTGTGCTGAGGGAAAGACTAGTATTGGAGTGTTAGTTATTTACATGCCCGCCCTATACTTTCCTGTGTGCATGTGTTATAAAATTGCTACTGCTGTAATACAGACATTCCAGACTCCTGGTAGCACAACACAGGAGTTTCTGAGAATCGTGATATTCTTAGTATACAGTACGTCCTGCTCCAGATAGATTACTTACACTTGGGTTATCCTCCGCCAGATGGCGCTGCACTGCAGAGACATGTAAAACAGGCTCCTCCCGGCCCCTCAAATACCCGGGGACTACCCACAATCCCCAGATTTCTCTGCAGTGCTGACTGCGAAGACGTGAAATATCACTCTGTCGCAGGTGAGCGGGGCTATTAAAGCCTGCGGCCCTGTTGGACTATTCCCACCCGTCCTTGATGTGATGTGCCTCCCAGCCTGGGCTGCGCTGGTCGGGTGAAGGTAGGCAGCACCATGTGTGCTTAAGGAGCGCTGCTCCACCGCAGTGCCAAAGGGTAGGCGGTATAGGCTGATGGTGAACCTCTATGGGATGCCCCTCCCGCACTATTGTCCCATGCCCCGGTAGCGGTGGGTCCTGTACAAAGGGCCGCCATCCTCCGTCACGGCTCGTTCTGGCCCGCCCTTCGAGGTTCTTTGGCGCCTTTCCCTGTACAGTCGCGCGCGTGTGTAACGGTCCCCCGTTCCGCGGTCTGTAAGTTCCCTCGCGGGGGACTTTGATACTCATTATTTTACTGTGTATGACTCTGACACCCCTCCTTCTCATTGTGTCTTTCAGACCGGTGAATCCTGTGGCTTCTCCCGGCCCGGTGTAATTGTAGTTGGGCCTAGTATAATTACTCCCACTTCCCTAGCGGGTCATTGGGGCATCCAGGGTGGCTTTATAGCGTCAATCCCTACCGGCATATTGTGCCTAATAATCACCATATGGAGGCATCCCAGGATATTGGGACCGGGGTTCCTTCGGGACAAGCCTGGCTGTGTGTAGCTTGTGGGGTCTCACCTATCAGCGGTGACAGTGCGCGGGTCTGTGTCCCTTGCAGGCTGGGCCTGCACTTCACCTACTCCCCCAAGCTTGAGTCTTACCCCCAATGAATTACATACAAGCGGGGATTCTCAACCTGATGTGTCTGCTAGACTGGCCAGTGTTGAAAGATTGATCGCTAATACTTTAGCGCGTAAGGCCTCCGCTAAAAAGCGTCACTTAACTCCTGATGCCACTCCGTCTCCTATGGAATCTGAGGAGTTGTTGCATCTATATGGCTACACCCCATCAGACGAAGGGGAACTGTTTTATGACTCAGGGTCATCTGATGAGAGACTCAGGGGTCATGACGACTCTGGCTGTGACCCATGGACCCCGGATGATACTGACAGACAAAACCTCAAATATTTGGACCAGTAGTCTATCTCTCCCCCGGTTGCGGCTCCCAGGCAAAGTGGGAGCTTTTTCATACTTCTAAAGCTCGTTTGGAATTTCCTGAGCAAACCCATTTCAATAACCTCGTGCTTAAGGAGTGGGAACGTCCCAGTAGACTTCCCAGCATACCTAAGAGTTGGGATAGAAAAGTATCCCTTTCCTGCCGATATGGTCAAGTGCTGGTCATCGCCCCCTGAGGTCGATGCCCCTATTCTAGGGTTATCTAACACCTCTATTATGCACTCCCCTGACACTACTACTCTGCGGGATGCTGAGGACCGGCGCATTGACCAATTAGCATGCCATGCATTTGCGTTTGTTGGGGCGGCGCTGCGCCCGGTTTGCGCCTCGGTCATCACATCTGTGGCGCTCAGGACCCTGATCAGAAGTGTACTTGACGGGTCTGATGAAGGGCAACCTGATACATGTAATGCACTGTCTAACTGTGATGTGTTTGTAAACTTTATCCTATCTGCCTTGGATGATGCCATTAGGATGTGTGCCAGATCCTCTGCCTTGGCGGTAGCTATACGCCGCACGCTCTGGCTGCGCCAGTGGGCTGCTGACAATGCTGCTAAGAGGGCCCTTACTGGGCTTCCATTTAAGGGGCTACGCCTGTTTGGGGACCGCCTAGACCTTTTTGCTAAAGGAGGCAAGTTACCCCAGCGCAGGCGGCATTCGCGGCCCTTTCGGGGCCAGGGGCCCCCTTCACTCCCCTACTGCGGTGCTAAGCAGGGCAAAGGGGTGTCCTTCGCGGGGGCTCGTACAGATTCCTGGCACAGGAACAGAGGTCGATGTCCGGGCGCCTCCTGGGGGTCTAAACCAAAAACCCTCTCCCAAGCCCCCCCAGGCATGATGGGGCACCCTTGCATCAGGGTGGGGGGACGGCTACAGCACTTTGCGCACGTCTGGAGGCATCACGTCTCAGACAGGTGGATTCAGGAGGTGGTGTCCTCCGGTTACAAGATAGAGTTTGCTGTGCGCCCCCCCCTAAGATTCGTCCAGTCCAGGATCCCCCAGGACCCTGCCTCAGCTCAGGTCTTGATGCAGGCCGTGCAAGGCCTTCTGGATATGGGGGTCATTTGCAGTGTCCCCTTAAGAGAAAGAGGCAAGGGGTTCTATTCCAACCTTTTCACAGTTCCCAAAAAAGATGGGTCAGTCAGGCCCATTCTGGATTTAAAGATCCTCAACAAATTTGTCAGAAACAGGCGTTTTCGCATGGAAACTCTGCGCTCGGCCATTGGCCCAGGGGATCTCATGACGTCGGTGGACATCAAGGATGCTTACCTTCACATCCCTGTGTTCCCTGGACACCAGAGGTTTCTCAGATTTGTGTTGGAAGATCAACATTACCAATTTGTGGCCCTGCCCTTTGGTCTCACCTCAGCTCCCAGAGTGTTCACCAAGGTTCTGGCGGGGGTGATGTCTCTGGTGAGGTCAAGGGGCATACGCTTGCTACCCTATCTGGACGACATACTCATCACCTCTCGGTCTCTGCATCAGGCAGAGTTGGACACGCAGCTGGTGGTATCCACCCTGGAGTCCTTCGGCTGGGTGATCAATCACCCCAAGTCCTCCCTGTCCCCTTCCTCGGTGACCCCATTCCTGGGCATGATTCTGGATACGATTCAGTCAAGGATATTCCTTCCTCAGCAGAAGGTGGAAGCTCTAACTGCGCAGGTGAGGTTCCTGCTATCGTGCCCCCAGCCCTCAATCAGGCATGGAATGCAGTTGGTGGGCCTGATGGTGGCGTGCTTCGAGGCGGTGCCCTTTGCTGAGTTCCATTTGAGGCCTCTACAACTTCACCTTCTGTCAGTATGGGACAAGGACCCAACGTCCTTGGACGGGGTCTGTGTGCTTCCCCCCCTTGGTCAGAGGGTCCCTTTCGTGGTAGCTGGACCACAGGAACTTGCTCGGGGGCAGGTCCTTTCTGGCCCCCTCCTGGGAGACGGTCACCACGGATGCCAGTCTGTCAGGATGGAGGGGATTCTGGAAGTCCTTGCGGTTCCAGGGGAGGTGGGGCCCTCAGGAGGCCCACTTACCCATCAACATTCTGGAACTGCGGGCAATCAGGTTGGTACTGGAGCAGTTGACCAATCACCTGAGAGGTCTGTCTGTGCAGGTGCGCTCAGACAACAGGACGGCGGTTGCCTACATCAACCATCAGGGAGGGACCCGGAACACGAAGGCCCTCCAGGAGGTATCGCGGATTCTGACATGGGCAGAGGCCAATGTTCAATGCTGTGTACATCCCGGGGGCAGAGAATCTACTGGCAGACTCTCTGAGCAGGGGGACCTCTCGTCAGGGACAGTGGTCCCTCTGCGATGGGGTATTCCAGTCCCTGTGTCACCGTTAGGGTCTATCGGATGTGGATCTGTTTGCATCCCGTCACAACCACAAGCTCCAGGCTTTTGTCTCCCTGTCTCAGGATCCTCTGGCCTTGGCCACAGATGCTCTGTCCATGTCATGGCAGGAATTTCGGCTCCCGTATGTCTTTCCTCCATTCCCCCTGCTGGGCAGGGTACTGCGCGAGATTGCTCTGGAAAGGGTGCCAGTGATTATGGTGGCCAAGAAGAGTGTGGTTCGCAGACGTGGTGCAGATGGCAGTAGATCAGTACGTCCTGGCAGCAGTACCAGATCTGCTCACTCAGCGCTCACTACGCCATCCCAATTTACAAACTCTGGCTTTGACGGCCTGGCTGCTGAAACCTCCATCTTGATGGAGAAAGGCTTGTCTGCCTCTGTGGTTGAGACTATGGTGAAGGCTAGGAAGAAGTCTTCATCTTCCATCTATTATAGGGTTTGGCGTGCTTACATTGACTGGTGTGAGTCTAGGTCTCTTCCCTGTCGGGTGTTCTTAGTTCCCAGGGTTCTAGAGTTCTTACAGCGAGGCTTGAAGTCTGGTCTCCAACTCAGTACTTTGAATGGTCATGTTTCTGCCCTGTCTGTATTCTTTCAGAAGTCCTTTGCTCAACATTCCGTGGGAAAGACTGTTTCAGAGGGTTACTCATGTGCGTCCCCCCACGTAAACCTATGGTCCCTGTTTGGGATTTGAATTTGGTCTTGTCTGCCTTGCAGGGTGCTCCCTTTGAGCCTATTCAGGATGCTGCTCTGGCTGTACTTACCCTCAAGGTTGTCTTTCTGGTGGCTATTTGGTCAGGTGTGTGTCTGGGCTGGTGGCTCTGTCTATCCAGCCTCCATACTTTGAGAGACACCAGGATAAGGTGGTGTTCCGCTTTAAGCCGGATTTTCTGCCTAAGGTGGTGTCTGCTTTTCATTTGAATCAAGATATTGTTCTTCCTTCCTTGTGCCCTAATCCTAGTAATGCTAAGGAAAGGGTTTTGCACTCCTTGGATGTGGTCAGGTGTCTGAAGTATTACCTAGTAGTCACTGCGTCCTTCAGGGAGACTGATGCTCTTTTTGTGGTCCCTTCTGGTCCTAGGAAGGGTTTGGCTCCTGCCAAGTCTACTATCAGCAAATGGATCCGTCAGGCTGTGATTCAGGCCTACTCTGCTAAGGGGAAGAATCCTCCCTTCTGCCTTACTGCTCATTCTACTCGTGCTATTGGTGCCTCTTGGGCCTTCCAGCACCAGGCTTCTGTTGAACAAGTTTGCAAGGCCGCTACTTGGTCTTCTGTTCATACCTTTTTCAAAGTTTTAAAAGGTTGACGTTAAGGCCTCAGCTGATGCTGTTTTTGGCCGCAAGGTTTTGCAGGCGGCAGTGGTTTAAACTGTCTGCTGTTACTTTTCTTATTGGGGATCCCACCCTACTTTATGGACACTGCTATTGGATGTCCCAAGTGTAAGTAATCTATCTGGAGCAGGACGTACTGTATACTAAGAATAATACAATTCTGTGAAGTACTCGCCTGTAGAATTGGTATTATGAGTATACAGTACGTCCTGCTCCACCCCACCTGTTGTTGCCTTATTCTGGATCCCCTGTATGGTGATTTTCATCATTTTTATAGTTACCAGTTTTGTTTTGGGTGGTTAAATTCTCCCGGTCTCTTGTTCACTGCTTTTCAATGCTGGGGATTTGTGGGAGGTCCCCGGGTATTTGAGGGGCCGGGCGGAGCCTGTTTTACATGTCTCTGCAGTGCAGCGCCATCTGGCGGAGGATAACCCAAGGGTAAGTAATTTATTTGGAGCAGGACGTACTGTATACAAATATCAATTCTACAGGTGAGTATTTCACAGAATTGTTTTTTTTTTTTCCCCTTTGGAAGGAGGGGGGGGGTGATCTAATGCACTGACTGGTTATTGAATCGGAGCATAACCCAACATGTCTGGATCTGGAGTCTAAAACATTACAGTCTGGCCTTCCCCCCTGTGGCATCCCAAATCAGTATGCTCCACTGTGTGAAACCTTCTTCCTGGCTCTCCTTCCAGTGTAAATATTGCCAGCCGCTGTTCCAGTCATTCAGTTAGGCTGGGGACAGGAGCATTTCGATAGCCATTTATCATGCATTTTTAAGGCTCTATTTATGGCAGATTGGATGAGATCCCATGCATGCACCATAGGACAGGAGAAGGTTGAGTTTTTCTGGGCACTCTGGGGAGTTTCACACAGCAAGGAGCAAAACATGGAATAGTCAAAATCCAGGTACCCCCCCCAGAGAGTTGCAACCGATGTGCTTTATGTCCTTTTTATTAGAAGTTATTTATATTAAATTGTTATTATATTATATCTAGATCATTGAATATCACTTGGGGTGTTGAGTCATAGATCATGGCTTAGGAGGGCCTTTTACTAGATTTATACTAATCTATAAACAGTAAAACAAATGCTTGCTGTGTGGTGTCTGAATATTATTTTCAGCATTGCTGATTTATTTTCTTTTTAATTTTATCAAAACCATTCTCCACTTAAGTTCTGTTTGGGTTGTAAGATGTTGTTTGGTCAGGAATGGATAGTGGATCACCCATTTACACATGGAAATTCTTCCTCTAGTGTTGCTGCCACTGAGACCCATCTCTACGCCGTGGGGGACACCATTACAATGCAGTTGATGCGGCGAGAGAAGGGCGTCCTGGTGGCCATGCCCAAATCAAAGTGGATGAAGTTGGAGGAGCCTGTTCACCTTGGAGGTAAGAGCTGATGGACAAGTGTTTCCTATTGCAAAGCTGCCCTGAATGTAAATCTAGTACACATTGAATTTGGTCTGACTTGACTGGCTAGACAAAATGTGGTATTTGTTCCAGATGAGGCGCACAGTTTATTCTCCAAGCTTCTTCTGGCTTCCAGAGAACAGATTCTGATGCAAGTTATCGCTGAAGAGAAGGCAGCTTTGCTTGATCAATACAGTGTTGAAGGAGAAACTCCTGAAGCCTGTTTTATAGAAGCAGCAATTCAGGATTTAAAGGTTGGTGTATGGTAACCTTTGCTGGTTCTAAATGCCTTCTTCAGGATCAATGTTTCCATCTTAGGCTTTGTGGGAGGCAACACTTTGTTGGGATTTAAACAACTTTTATATTACAGAATCGCCAGGACTGCCTCCAGATACTTAAAAGGGAAGAGATTAAAACTACAGTGGAAGCTGAAGTGGAATCGAAGCCCGAAATGCAGACTGAAACAAAAGATTCAAGCTACAACAGCAATGTTAGTATTCGACTTCTGCTACAAAGCGGCCTCCCCCAAACTGCCTTCAGACCCCTGATTTGCTACCTGTGACCCCATTTTGAGGCCGCCTAGTCTATAATTGGTGTCTAGTCACTGATGAAAGGCCTTTTTAACAAATAATCTATGGGTTCCATCAGGTCCAAAAGGGGGTGACATCTAAAATTATTGGGGTTCTCATGCTAGCGGCAATGTCATGTATTTTTCTGTTATTAGCCCCCATAACGGAGTTAGTAAGCAGTTCTTCTATAAACTCTGCTGGAGGGAATAGCTGTAGGTTATGGAAGGATCTGCACATGCCATGGTTATCTTATAAATGGCAGGTTGCCTCTCAAGTGAACCTGCAGGGTCCATTGCAATGCTGAAACCAGACCAACAGCCCTGGCACAGTTGGGGGGGAGACAAACTCCCCTAAACACTCACTTGCCCCATCTGATAATGAATCATTGTCGGCACTTAAATTTGCTCCTGCATCCGTTTAAAGCAGAAACGCCACCACAACGATTTGCTAGTCATAGCCATTTTGGAGCTTCCTCTCCCAGCACACCAGCCATGCTGCTGCCTGGATTCAACTGACATTGCACAATAACAGAAAACTCAGCAGCAGTTCTTGTTTGCAGGTGGCCTGCAGATCCATGAGCTGCCATTTTGTTTTTAAAATTTACCAATGCAGGAGTTAGGAAAAGGTAAATTTTTATGTGCAGCAATTGCCCTGGGGAGGGATGCATATGAGCACTGTTTGTTGTGTTGGTCCGGTTTAAGCCATTTTTGAACCTAACCCCTAATCTGAATTGGTTATTTGCATTAAAAAAATAGTATTTGCCTGCTGTTCACAATTAGCCCAGTCTCTCGCCAAACTCCTGCCCTATGATGATCGTGGCTGCAGATTTAATCATGCACATACGCTGGCTGGGGTGGAGGTTTGAAGGCTATAGATTATAGTTCTGCTTTAGACGGGTACAAGTCAAGTAAAATATTTTGGCCACAAGTCTGTATTAGTACACTTTGCATTTTTAAGGGGCCAGGACAGCCAGACTGTCCCGCAGGGCAGGGGGAGGGATTACAAAAAAATTACTGGGCGATTCCAGGACTGGCCAGTGCCCTCTTTTCTTTGTCTGCCAGTAAACGGACAGGAGCATGCACTGCTGGCGACGGGTGGCCGATGAAGCGCTTTATTTCAATATAAATACTGTTGGCCCGTCCATCCTGCTTCAGCACCAGGGGGCGGGGTAGCGGGGGGTAGACTTAAAGGGTAAATCCTGCCAGACTGCTCGTTTTGTTAACTGTCTTAAGCGGTTTGCAAAAAATTCTGCCTGCCATGGACGCATTTTGCTATACTGCATGTCTTATAACTAGTGTACTTATCTATTTTTTTTTCCATTCCCAGATAGTGCATTACGCTTCAGCTTTTGATGAGGAAGTTGCTGATCCCGTATACAATGACTTGTGCCAGTCTCTGGAGTCTACCAACCTGGAACCTGTGTCTGCTGAGGACCGTGATCCAGTAGCTGCTGCAGATGCTGCTTCAGCTCCCAGCATTAAGGAGAAAGCTGCTGCATCCAGCTCTGGGCCATCAGGAAACCCTCACTACTACTACTTTTACCAAGGTGTGTATTGTAGTAGATTATTCTGTAACTGCTTGCGGTTTTATTAGGCGTCTTACCGATTTTTGTTCCTACCCTTAGCGGTGGATGGCCAGCATGTGTATCTTCACCCAGTGAATGTGCGCTGCCTTGTCCATCAGTATGGAAGCCTTGAGAGATGTCCTGAACTTATTACTGCCTCTGTGGTAGAAATTGATGGCTTCACTGTGACCGAGGTATGTACAATATATTCTCATGCACGATGGTTTTGAATTAGAATAAAATCAAAAGACCAAACTAGGACAAACCATCAGTTACTGGTAAATAAGCAATGGCTTTGTTTCATTTGTCTTTATTAACGGATATAGTTTTGAGAAAGTGGCATCATGATTACTAACCAGATTCTGCATATAAATTTGTTTAGGGTCAGTCTTATTTATGGGTGGACTGATTAGGACAGGGGGGGATTGGTGGTAGCTGGAAGTGATTTCTCTTTAACTTGTGTAGCATGGAGTCTTATATGCTAAACATAACGTAAATGTACATTACTCTACTTGGTATTGTTTATGCTTAAAGTGGATTTTGACTATCCTGAGTTTTGGTCCACTTCCCGGGGGTGCCCCGCTATGTGAAACCCCCCAGATCTCCCAATAAAACTCACCTCACCCCTCCTATGGCGCATGCGCGGCCACTCGTCCAATCGGTGCCGCTGAGCTATGCACGTCAAAGCGACGTCTTAGCTCAGTGGCTCCGAGCGCGCTGGCGGCCGCATCTCGCGCTTCCCTCTAACGGGGGGCGCGCACGCGCCGGGCATTCACAAATGGCCGGCGTGGGCATGTGCCCAGCTAGAGAGAAGCGCGAGATGCGGCCTGCGCATGCAGCGTTGGACCGGGATTCACTTAAGGTTTGCGGGTGTCCTGGGGGGGTTTCACGCAGCTGGGTATCCCAATTTTGGATGCCCTGCAAGGAGGGATTGGCCCGGGAATCTTATAGATTCCTGGGCCGATCCTGCTGGGTGTTGGTCCACTTTTTAATAAAACCTCTTACCAACCATCTTCACCAGCAATAAAGCTCAATACTGACTTTGTGATTCTTCCCCCTCATCCTTTAGAGTGTGCGCTTGCAAGGGCAGGGCTCTCTCCTATTGTATCTTGTATTCAGAATATTCATTGTAAACTCTGTAACACTGCAACACACTACATTTGTAATAGTCTGTGTACTGTATGTTTATATCCATTCTGCAATTACTACTTTGTACAGCGCTAAGGAAGATGATGGCGCTATATAAACAATAACCAGTCTCCTAAAAAGTGCAGTATTGTCAGATGTGGTTCTCCTTTAGGTTAATATGAATTATGACTAATCCAGTGCTCGCTTGCTTTGTAGGATGTGCGCAGGCGTCACAGATATCTGTGCCATTTGCCTCTTACCTGTGAATTCAGTATTTGCGAAATGGCACTTGGACCTCCAGCGGTTTCAGAAGAAACTCTGGCTTACTTTGCTGGTGAGTTGAAATGTTGATTAGCAAGTGTGGAACTTGTGGTACAAGTAAAGTTTCATACCCCCCCCCCCCCCCCCCAAATTTCTAAACCATTTAAAGGGATTGTCCAGGCATAACAAAGAAGCAGACGCTCATCTTTTTCCCCTCGCAGTTCCTGTGTGCAAGTCTGGGGTTCCCGTGCAGCATTGGCATTGGCATATCTACCAAGGGCAGAGATCCAGCGATTCAGTCTTCCAGCAGCGCAACCTTTCTGTAGCGCCCTAGAGGCCTTGTTCCTAGCCCCACCTATTTACCTAATTGATTGCAATGGAGGGAGCCTGGCAAGGTTGGTTTCGGCATGACACACCCTCTTCGGGTTGCAATAAATGAAGTAGGCATGTGGCCATCCTGATGGATGCCGGAATCGCTGCTTCTCCATGATTGGTATGTGATTGGTGATGCTGCATGGGCAGGTTGCTGGGTAAATGACTGTACAGGGATATTAAGTGTCTGCCAACAGCTTTTGTTTTGTGTATATCCACATAGATGCTTATATAGATACTGCGTACAGGTATATAGACACTCAGTACAGTGATGCCTATATGGGGATCCACAGAGCATGACCTGATGGTGGACCTTAAAGCGGACCAACAGTCAAAAAGGACTTATGTGCTTATATGCATCCCTCCCCAGGGCAAATTAGATTGCTGCACATAGAATAATGTAATGTTATTTTTAATTCCTGTTTTGGTAAATTTTAAAAACAAGATGGTGGTTCATGCATTTGCAGGCCACCTGCAAACAGGAGGTGCTGCTAAGCTTCCTGTTACTGTGCATTGTCAGTTATGTCCGTTGAATCCGGGCAGCAGCATGGCTGAGATGCTGGGAGAGGAAGCTCCAAAATGGCCGCTACCTTTCTTATTCGTGTGCCAGGCTGTTGGTCCGGTTTAAAGAAAGGTTTGGGATAAGATTCTTAGGCCAATTACCTATTGATAAATCAATAAGCATGTGGTAAAGGCACTAATGCCACGTTCTGCTTTTATTTAGTTTTTTACATTATTAGTTTTTGCTATTCCACAGAACCCCTGCCCCCCCCATTCCAACTGCCTAAACTGGGTCAGTTAATGCTCTAATGGACAAATACTTGTCACCATTTCCAGACACCAACATGCTTGCAAATGTGGACTTATTAGACTTCCTATTCAGTCAAAAAGTGACATGATTTATTTTGACATTTTTCCTTTGCAGATGAAGTAGAGAAGCGTAAAAGGCTGCGCCAGAGGAAAGCTCGTGATGAGCGGCGCAGAGAGAAACGAATTGAGATTGAGGAAAACAGGAAGCAGGGGAAATGTAAGTCTTCTGGATTATTTACTTGGTCTACAAGCCAAATGTGTTGACTTGTTCCTTTCAGGTTGCCTACAATTCTAGGTTTGGGTTCATCTTGCTTCTCCGTTCATAGATCCTGAGGTGCATATAGCACTTGAAAATTTGCAGCAGTTTCCTGCAGTCAGTTTCTCATCGGAGTTGGCTGCTCCAGGCTCCTTTTGTGGGATGTCTGCTATGGAGTCACCTTCTCCACTAAGCTGCAGCCCAGCTTCCCAGACTGGTGAGTATTGCTGTGGTTTAATATGCCCAAGATATGCCCAGGATATGTAACTGGATTAATGCATTCATGTTCTTTAGGCTCTGTATTTGGCCAAGGTCCTGAAAGTCCTATTGATTCCCATGTTTCCATGGAGGATGATGGCAGATTGCCTTCCTTTGCTCAGGTGAGATAACAAAACCTTTAATCCAGGCAAAGACCATAAGGCAGCAAGGAGCTTCTCTGAAGCCTGCCCCATGTGTCTCTCCTCAGTTTCCTGTAGTGTGCTGTAGATGTCAAAGCAGGCCTCCACTTTTTGCCCTTACTTTCAAATGCATTCCTCCCCGACCATGCACAAATGTTGCATGGCTACCCTGTCACTCAGCACTTCCATTGTGATTAAAGTGAACCAAAACCCACATAGATTCCTGCCCCAGGGCATCCAAAATCAGGATGCCCCGCTGTGTGAAACTTCTCAGGTTACCCCATAAACTTACCTGGTTTGTATATGCGGCCCCGCGTCCGAATTCCCGCTATCCCTGTAGCAGGGCTCCCTGTTTAGCGGGGGATGCGGTAGTCTGCTCGCTCAGAGCTGCTGGCCTTAGACAAGCCTGAGCTTGCTGATTGGACGAGTGGCAGTGCATGCGCTGTTGGACCAGGAAGAGTTGGGCTATCAGGGTTTTACACCCTGATTGGAGTGCCCCGGGGGAAAGGACCAAGGCCGCGGATAGTCAAAATTCTGGGTTTTGGTCCACTTTAAGCCACAGTGGTCGCGCTTGCCAGGCTTTCTCACACTGGGTTTGTGGAGGAATAGAAAGGAGGGGCACTACAGCATATAGTCCAGATTAAAGGCAAATAAACAACACTATCCTACTCTAAACCAGGTCACTTTCAGCTGTTTTCTGTATGCTACTCTGAACAGCTCCCCTTCCTATGCTGGTACTAAAGCCAACAAGCTAGTGTCCTTACTCATGAAGAATACAGCTTTGGGACGTAGGCTGGATTGTAGAAAGTTACTGAAAATGCTTCACTTGTGTTGATGTATATAAAAGGAAACGGCATGTACATTCATGTTGTGCTTGTGTGGCAATGGTCGGGTCATCATTTACTGTATCTTCCGCCTTATAAGGGGCACCTAGGATTGCAGGAGAAAAATTAGAAAAAAATATTCTGAACCAAATAGTGTGCTAAAATATCCCTTCTCAATCACCCTATTATGGACTGTATGCAGAATTCCCCCAGTCACACCATAAGAGACCCCACATTGCAGGCAGTGAGGGGCATCCCACATTGCAGGCAGTGTGCAGCATACCCCTCCCACCCAAAAAACAGAATACTGTAACAGGTGGGTTTTAGTAGCTGTGGCTAAACAAAGCAGCAGCAATCCCCCTTTTCACATGAGAATGCAGCCAGTAACCCTTTAAATAGGGATTCCCCCTATCTGAAGAGATTGAAATTATGCAGATGGTGTTACATTTGTCATGTCTGCCCCTGCCTATCAGCGGATTAGCAGGCCAGTGTGAGGAGGCTTCTGAAATGTACAACACTTTGATGTACATTTCTAAGGCAAGTTCTATGGACAACTGTTTTATTCTAAGTATGTCACACACCCCGCTTCAAGATATCCTTAACATGTGGGGTAGTACCGACCTGAAGAGGGCGTTCTGCAGAGATGATAGTAAAAAGAAAGCCCCTCCCTGATCCATAAATACCTGGGACCTCCCACTCATCACCCAGTTTTCCATCTCTGCAGACGGCGAGCAAGTCAGAAGATGATGTCTCCTCCTTGCACAGGGGGATTTCAGGTAGCCGGGATCACTCCCAGCCCGTTATTTATTTCCGCTCGGACCCCCTTTTTCCCCTTTAGATTACATGCCTCCCAGTCTCGGCTGCTGGTCCGGGTGAGGGTATTTTTAGCACCTCTGGTGCTTAGGAGCAGAGCTCCACCGTGAGACCCTACATAAGAGGGTAGGCGGTTACACCGGGTAGGTGACCCCGGTTTGGGATGCCCCATCCCATGACACTTATCCCTGGGTGGCCCTTTCCATTTCCCCCTTTTTACCAGTCCTATTACTCCGCTAGAGGACAGAACTCCTCAGGTTGGGGGTCACTTTATTAGAGCTAGGTGTCCGTTCTTTATTAATGTGTGTGTGTGTTTTTACTTTTTTTTCTGTGTTTCTCGGGCGCCGCGGCCGCCATTGCCACCAGGGCGCCAGTTTTCCTCTCATGATTGTGAGGAGAGCTGTCTCCTCACGTACTGTTAGCGGGGGGCGGGGCTGGGCCGTTGGCGCGATGCCGCGGCTCACCCCTCACCTCAGGCTCTGCACTGTCAGACCGCTGCGGGGAGCGGGGCGGGTGCTCCGCAGCATCCCGCCTGGATGCTGCGGCCCGCAGACGCTTCTCATTTCTACCTTAACCGGCGCCGCGGGACATCCGCGGCGCCGGTCTCTGTGCTCGGCACTGAGGGGAGCTTCTCCCCTCATGCTCACTACGTATGGGGCCGGGGCCGGGCTTTCGACGCGTCGCCGCGGCCCGCCCCCCCTCTGCTGCCGGCGCCGCTGCGGAGCTTGTCGCTCCGTGACTGGATGCAGACTGGGGGCGGTTCCTCGTATTCGCGCGGTCCGCGCTGACCACGCCCCTTTCTTGGCCTGTCTTCTCCCTCAGGACGGTGTGACTATGTAGCACTCGGCTACCAACGGCACTGTGAGTGGCCCTGTGGGCCCCTGTTTTTCTTATTCTCTTTATTTCTTAGTCTTTCTATGGCACATACTTATTGGGTTTATTTGTGTTTTTCAGGTTGGATCATCAGTGGTATTTAGGGGGTTTCTCCCGGTCCTAGATCCCTGGGTTCAATCTTACTGGTCTTAAATCCTCCCACTCGGGACATTAAAGGGGCATCCCGGGTTGCTTATTGGCGTAATTCCCTGGGTCATAGCGACCACTAAAAGTTCACCTTATGGAGGCATCCCCGGATACTGGGCTCGGGACCCCTTCGGGGCAACCCCGGAAGTGTATGTTGTGTGGGGTATCCATTACTGGGGACGATGTACTTCTGTGTATACCTTGTGCACAGCAAACTATTACGCGGCAGTCCGAACCCCAGGCGTCTGGGTCAGCACCGCCGGTCGCTTCATCTCCCCCTCCCACCTTGACACGCACCCCGTGTGACGTCGTCATGGGCAGGGAGCTGCAATCTGAGATGTGCGCCAGATTGGCCAACCTTGAGAAAATTATCTCCAGCTCGTCGCCCGTAAGGCTCCGGCTAAGAGAAAGCATTTGTCGCCGGCTCCGCCGGTGGATGACCTTGATGACGTTAATAATCTGGATTGGTCTGATTATTCCCCGCTAGAGGAAGGGGAGGTTTATGAGGATTCAGATATTTCGGACGATGAGCAGTCTTTTGGTGCTGATGCCGAGCTTGGTGACTTGGGGAGATTCTCGGATACTCCTCACGCTCTGGCTCTGATGTTGGAGGTTCTGAATATTTCCCCTCCCGAGGAGGCGCCACAGCAGAAGGGTGAGTTGTTTGAGGAATCCAGGCCGCGCTTGGAGTTTCTTACGCAAAGGCATTTTGACAAAATTATTGCTAAGGAATGGGACAGGCCGGCTCGGCTCCCTGGCATTCCTCAGGGGTGGGATAAGAAATATCCCTTCCCTTCGGAGGCGGTTAAGCGCTGGGCATCCCCCCCCCCCCCCCGAGGTGGATGCACCGGTTTTGGGGTTGTCCAACTCCTCTGTTTTAAATAGACCTGATTGTTCCACCCTCAAGGATGGAGAGGATAAACGCATTGACCAGATGGCTTGTCATGGTTTTGCTAGCGTTGGGTCAGCCATGCGGCCCGTTTGCGCTTCGGCGCTAATGGTGTTAGCTGCCAGGTCTGTGGTTAGGGATCTGTTGACTTCTTCCGGGCTTCGTCCTGGTAGTGACGAGTTCCTTAGCCTTAAACGGTGTGAGTTGTTTTTATCTTTTGTGTTAACAGCCTTGGATGACACCTTGATGATGTGTGGTAGGACGTCGGCTCTGCTTGTGACTATTCGGCGGTCGGTGTGGTTGCGCCAGTGGGCGGCCGATTTTATGTCCAGGAAGTCACTGACGGCTCTACCTTTTGTTGGATTACGGCTCTTTGGAGAGACATTGGACTCTGTCACCAAGGGTGGTAGGTTACCTCAACGCAAGAAACAACGCCGTCCCTTTCGGGGGGCGCCTTCTTTTACCCCCTCCTTTCGTGGGGCCAGATCTGGCAGGGGATTTGCCTTCCCCTCTTCCAGAGGAGATTCTGGGAGCAGGGGCAGAGGACGTGCCCGTCCAGGATACAGTTGGGGCTCTAAGCCCAAACCGGCTACTAAGCCAGCTCAGCAATGAGGGGGCGCCCTCACCCATGCGGGTGGGGGGACGGCTGTGACACTTCTCCCAGATCTGGGATCAAGAGGTCTCGGACAGATGGATCCGGGAAGTGGTGTCTTCCGGTTACAAGCTGGAGTTTGAGCACCGCCCCCCTTCCAGATTTTTCAGGTCTCGGATGCCTTCGGAGCCTCTGGCGGCGCAGGGGCTCCTGGTGGCAGTAGAGAATCTTCTGGACATGGCTGTCATTTGCCCAGTGCCCCCCTCAGATCAGGGCAGGGGTTTTTATTCCAATCTGTTCACGGTACCCAAGAAGGACGGATCGGTCCGACCCATCTTGGATCTGAAGTTTCTCAACAGGTTCATCCGACTGCGGAAATTCCGCATGGAAACGCTGCGCTCGGCTATTCACTCTCTTCGTCAGGGAGACTTTCTGACGTCCATAGACATCAAGGATGCTTATCTACACGTTCCGATTTTTCCAGCACACCAGAGGTTTCTCAGGTTCGTGGTGGAGGATCGGCACTTTCAGTTTGTGGCACTCCCTTTCGGTCTCACCTCGGCTCCTCGGGTGTTCACCAAGGTGCTGGCGGGGGTGATGGCTCTGCTCAGGGTTCAGGGTATCCGCATTGTGCCCTATTTGGACGATCTTCTGATCATGGCCTCTTCCTTCAACCAAGCGGAGTTGGACACCAGGGTGGTGGTTTCCACTCTGGAGAGGTTCGGTTGGGTGATCAACCACCCCAAGTCTTCTCTTTCTCCGTCCAGAGTAGTGACCTTTCTGGGAATGTCTCTGGACACTTCGCAGGCAAGGGTGTTTCTGCCCCAGGCCAAGATTCTTTTGATTCAGGAGTTAGTTCGGCTTCTCTTGTCGGCCCCTCGTCCGGCCATCCGGCTAGGGATGAGGCTGGTGGGGTTAATGGTGGCCTCATTCGAGGCAGTTCCCTTTGCGCAGTTTCATGCAAGGACGCTTCAGCTTCATCTGTTGAAGGTTTGGGACAAGTCTCCACTATCGTTGGATCAGTGCTTCCTGATGACTCCCCGAGTTCGTCGATCCCTGCAATGGTGGCTGGGGTCTGTCAATCTGTTGAAGGGCAGATCTTTTCTGGCACCGTGTTGGGAAACAGTCACCTCGGATGCCAGTCTGTCAGGTTGGGGGGGGTGTTTGGAAGGACCTCCAGTTTCAGGGTCTGTGGGGCCCGCAGGAGGCTCACGAGCCCATCAATGTTCTGGAGTTGAGAGCCATCAGGTTGGTTCTGTTTTGCTTGACTCATCAGTTGCAGGGCCTGCCAGTTCAGGTCGGGTCGGACAACAGGACGGCGGTTGCTTACATCAATCACCAAGGGGGGACTCGCAGCAGGAGTGCCCTCAAGTGTCTTTGATTCTGGACTGGGCGGAGAGCCACGTCCCGTGTATCTCAGCAGTCTACATTCCGGGAGTGGAGAACACGGAGGCGGACTCTCTGAGCAGGGCCTCCTCTCGTCAGGGGGAGTGGTCTCTCAGTCCTCAGGTGTTTCGCTCGATTTGCCTCAGGTGGGGGTTCCCGGCGGTGGACCTCTTTGCCTCTCGTCACAATCACAAGCTTCCGGTATTTGTTTCTCTCTCGCAGGATCCACTGGCCCTGGCGGTGGATGCCATGTCCCTGAACTGGAGGGATCTGGGGTTTCTTTACCTGTTCCCTCCGTTTCCAATGTTAGCCAGAGTGGTGCGCAAGCTGGCCATGGAGGGCGCGTCGGCGATTCTGGTGGCACCAAGGTGGCCAAGGCAGGTTTGGTTCGCAGATCTGGTAAGGCTGGCAGAGGATCAGTTCGTTCTGCCTCTACTGCCGGACCTGCTCACCCAGGGTCGGCTACGCTATCCCAATTTACCTTCGCTGGCTTTGACGGCGTGGCTGCTGAAACCGCCATCTTGAAGGAGGAATGTCTTTCTGACGCTGTGGTTCAGACTCTTATTAGCGCCAGGAAGCGCTCTTCCTCTACTATTTACTATAGGACCTGGAGGTCCTATATTGACTGGTGTGAAAGTAGGTCTTTCTCTTGTCGGGAGTTCTCCATTTCCAGAATCCTGGAGTTTCTTCAACATGGTCTGGATCTGGGGCTTCAACTTAGTACCTTGAAGGGGCAGGTTTCTGCCTTGGCGGTGTTCTTCCAAAGGTCCTTTGCACTTCATCCCTTAGTCAAGACCTTTTTCCAAGGAGTTACGCATGTACGGCCTCCTAGGAAGCCCTTTGTTCCAGTCTGGGATTTGAACCTGGTTCTTTCTGCTCTTCAGGGTCCTCCGTTTGAGCCCTTGAATGAGGTCGCTTTGTCTTCACTTACTCAAAAGGTGGCCTTTTTGGTGGCTATCACTTCGGTTAGGCGTGTTTCTGAGTTGGCAGCCTTGTCCATTAAAGCTCCGTACTTCGAAAGGCATCAGGACAAGGTGGTCTTTCGTTTCAAGCCGGATTTTCTTCCTAAGGTGGTCTCTGCCTTTCATCTGAATCAGGACATTGTTCTGCCTTCTCTATGTCCTAATCCCAGCAACGACAAGGAAAGGGCGCTGCATTCCTTGGATGTAGTTCGTGTTGTGAAATATTATCTGGTGGTTACGTCTTCCTTTCGTAAGACTGATGCTTTTTTTGTGGTGCCTTTTGGGCCTAGGAAAGGTTTGGCTCCTGCCAAATCTTCCATTAGTAAATGGATTCGTCAGGCCATCATTGGGGCCTATTCTGCCAAGGGGAGGAGTCCCCCTTTTCGTGTCACTGCTCATTCTACTCGTGCGGTTGGCGCGTCCTGGGCTTTTCAGCACCAGGCCTCTGTTGAGCAAGTTTGTAAGGCCGCTACTTGGTCCTCTGTTCACACTTTTTCCAAGTTCTACAAGGTTGATGTTCGGGCCTCAGCGGATGCTGTTTTTGGCCGCAAAGTTCTGCAAGCTGTTGTGGTTTAAGTTGTACCTTGTTGCCTTGTTTTGGATCCCCGCCCTTTTATGGACACTGCTATTGGATGTCCCACATGTTATGGATATCTTGAAGCGGGGTGTGTGACATACTTAGAATAATACCATTTTGTGAAATACTCACCTGTAAAATGGGTATTGTAAGTATGTCACACACCCCGCTTCACCCGCCCTTCTTGTATTCTGGATCCTTTATATTGTGAACTTTGCGTTGTTTTGACTTATATTTGCCTCTTCCTGGTCCCTTACCTTACTGCTTCTTTATACTGGGTAATGAGTGGGAGGTCCCAGGTATTTATGGATCAGGGAGGGGCTTTCTTTTTACTATCATCTCTGCAGAACGCCCTCTTCAGGTCGGTACTACCCCACATGTTAAGGATATCTTGAAGCGGGGTGTGTGACATACTTACAATACCCATTTTACAGGTGAGTATTTCACAAAATGGTATTATTTTATAACATAGAGTTGCACATAGAGAGGTAAAAAATGAATAGATAAAATAAGCACCTTGAGCGCATCATATTGGAACACTAGACTAGAATCTTTTAAAAATGTCATTGAAAGAGAAATTACCCTTTCAGAGGAAGTCCAAGCTGTTTGTGGGTTCATATAGTGGGACATCCCGATTTAGGATGCCCTTGGGGGAAGCTTCAGGGCCGGCCATGGAGGTGGTTGGTCTACTACTTGATGCCTTTAGAGCTCATGGCATATTGCAAGCTAAAGAGCTTTTATGACGTGTTTGTCAGGGGTGTCAGAAAAAATCGATTCTGCGATATTTCATTAGTATTGATTCTGAATTCAGTAAAAGAAAAGTAAAAAAAAAAAAAAAACACCACTGACCCCTCGTTTGATGCAGCCGGCTCTTCTCTTCACCCGGGGAGCCCCCATAGTTGGTCCCGGGCTGGGTAAGGGTGACCTTGCACCATTTTTGGGGGGGTATTTTAAGGGTTCTTAATCCCCAGGAAGGGGGACATTATGTAATTTTTTTTTTCATTAAAAATAAAATGTAATTTAAAAAAATCACAATATATTGTCTTTGAGACAGAATTGTGATATATAGTATTGTCATACATGTATCATGATACGTATCGTATCGCCAGATTCTTGCCAATTCACAGCCCTAGTGTTTGTTGTAGCTGGTGTTGAAATCTTGTTTATGTACTTTATTCTCTTGCAGATGCTAAGAGTTGGAAAAGCAAAAGTGGAGTTGTGGCCCAAAGCTGCAGCAAAAAAAGGTTGGTATTACCTGTGGACCCTTTCTTTTCCATTTGAGTTGTTAAACACTACATTTGGCCCATTTGTTTTTCATGTATAGAAGACCCGGTAGCTGTCCCCGGCCCGGCAGACAGCGATGGTGAGAGTGACTTCTCTGAGCGGGTGCCAGTACCAAGCTTCCAAAATTCATTTAGTGAAGCCATGGAAGCCGCTTTCCTGAAGCTGGACTCGGCACTTCCTACTCCTCCCCCATCGTGTAAGAATGGAGTCTCCATATACCCATATGTAATGGTTGTATTTCAGATCTCTTATGGTGTTTTCTATATTTCAGCTGAGAGAGGAGGGAAGAGAAAGAAGAAGCAACAGAAGCTACTGTTCAGTACCTCTATGGTCCATACTAAATAGGCAACAGAGCACATATTCCCGATTCTGATCATCTTTTGCACTCATTGCTTGGTATCACTAATCTGCAGTATTTTACCCCCCCCCCCTCTCTCTATCTTGGATTTAGCTGATAATTGGCCAGAGTGAGCTGTTAATACAGTGCTGATTTCAGGCTCCTGGACTGTGGGGCAGTATATGGTGCTGGATGCAGCATCTAGAATAGCAAGTTTGCTGTGGAGTATTGCAGCACCCTGCAAACCTACCTGGATGGAATGGGTGGTGGTCCTGTGGCATGGAACAAATGCCACACGTGTATGCCCACATCCTGTAGAAACGCTTTCTGTGAGGCAAGGCTCATTACTATGGTTGTGGTTTTCATGTGAAAGGAGTCTATTTTTCCTCAAATTGTAGTTTAAACAATAAAGGTGAATTAGAACTAAAATGTGTCATTTTTCTGTACACTAAATTGTAATCAGTCGTTTATATAGTGTTGTACAGGAGGGTATGAGCCAGGTTTTCTAACCTACTCTGAATGACTACTTGCTGTTTTCTAACTCTCTGAAGGACCTCGGTCTGCATTAAAGACTACTCATCCTGTATGTAGTCTACTGGCCCAACGTTTTAATTCTAGCAGTGTCTGCATCCCATTTAATGGCTACACAGATGCAGAATCTCCAGCTCAGCCAATAGAAAACATGAATCACTGAAGTGTACAGCTCCTTCCTGTCCCCATTATAAAGGGCTTAAACCGAACCAACAGCCTGGCACAGTTGGAAAAGAAAACTCACTTGCCCCATCTGCATGCATGATACTGAAGCATTGTAAGTACTTACATTTGCTCCTGCATCCACTCAAAGCTGAAACACCTTCTCCACTGATTTACTAGTGGTAGCAGCCATTTTGGAGCTTCCTTTCACAGCCATGCTGTTGCCTGGATTCAACTGACATAATGGACAATGCACAATAGCAGGAAACCCAGCAGCACTTCCTGTTTGCAGATGCCCTGCAGCTCCAGAAGATGCCATGTTTTTAAAACAAAATTTACCACATAAAAATACCATTTTGTGATTACTCACCTGTAAAATGGATATTATAAGTATGTCACACACCCCACTTCATTTACTAATTATTATTACACTTGGGTAATCTCACCGCCAGGTGGCGCACTTGCAGAGATCTCCAAAAATTCAGCAAGCCCCTCCCGGTCTATAGACACCTGGTACCTCCCAACAATTCCCCAGTGTTAAAACAGCAGTAAGACAAGGTACCAGGAATAAACGATTGTAACCCTCAACTGTAAATAACAAAACTTCACCATATAAAGGAACCAGGATACCAAAAGAGGGCGGGTGAAGTGGGGTGTGTGACATACTTATAATATCCATTTTACAGGTGAGTAATCACAAAATGGTATTATTCTAAGTATGTCACACACCCCACTTCATTTACTAATTATTATTACACTTGGGACATCCAACAGCAGTGTCCAAAAAGGGCGGGTATCCAAAACCAGGCAATAACGCAGATAAACTCAAACCACTGCAGCCTGCAGAACCTTACGGCCAAACACAGCATCCGCTGCGGCCCGCACATAAACCTGATAAAACTTGGAAAAAGTGTGAACCGAAGACCAGGTAGCGGCCTTACAAACTTGTTCAACCGAAGCCTGGTGCTGAAAAGCCCAGGACGCACCAAACGCACAAGTAGAATGAGCGGTAACGCGAAAAGGGGGATCCTTCTCTTGGCAGAATAGGCCCCAACAACCGCCTGACGAATCCATTCGCTAATGGAAGACTTAGCCGGAGCCAAACCCTTCCTGGGCCCACAGGGCACTACGAAAAGGGCATCAGTCATACGAAAGGAAGACGTAGAACGCAAATAGTACCTAACACAACGCACAACGTCCAAGCAGTGCAACACACTCTCCTTGTCATTCCTAGGCTTAGGACACAAGGAAGGAAGAACAATGTCCTGAATAAGATGAAAGGCAAATACCACCTTAGGGAGAAAATCTAACTTGAAAAGAAAGACCACTTTGTCCTGATGCTTCTCAAAATAAGGAGCCTGAATCGACAAGGCTGCCAACTCCGAAAACACGCCAAACCGAAGTGATGGCCACCAAAAAGACAACCTTCTGAGTGAGAGTGGACAGAGCAATATCCTGTAAAGGCTCAAAGGGAGGAGCCTGTAACGCAGAGAGCACCAAATTCAAATCCCAAACTGGGAGCAAAGGCTTCCTAGGAGGCCGCAGATGCGAACCCCCTGGAAGAAGGTCTTGACCAAAGAATGACTAGCAAAAGAGCTCTGGAAAAAAATAGAAAAGACCCGGCAGGGCAAAGATCTAGCCTCACACCAATCAATATAAGATCACCAGACCCTATAATAGATGGAAGAGGAAGACCTCTTCCTAGCACTAACGAAAGACTGACCGAATCCGAAAGACCCTCCTCCCTCAAGATGGAGGTTTCAGCAGTCACGCCGTCAAAGCCAGCGCTGGTAAACTGGGGTAACACAGATGACCCTGGGTGAGCAGATCCGGCCGAAGAGGATGGAACTGATCCATTGCCAGACGAACGATGTCTGCAAACCACACCCACCTTGGCCACCTTAGAGCCACGAGAATGGCGGGAACTCCTTCCCAAACTAGCTGTCGCAACCCCCTGTCTAACATGGGAATCGGATGGAACAGATACAGGAACCCCAGATCCTTCCAGCTCAAGGCCATGGCATCCAGAGCCAGAGGGTCCCGAGACAGCGACACGAATGTCGGAAACTCGTGATTGTGACGAAAGGCAAACAGATCCACCTCCGGCGTCCCCCCACCGAAGACACATGGACCGAAAAACATGGGGATGGAGAGACCATTCCCCCCGGCGGGACGAGCACCGGCTCAGAAAATCCGCCTCCGTGTTCTCCACTCCTGGAATGTACACTGCCGAAATGCAAGGGACATACATCCCCGCCCAAATCAGAATCGGAGACACTTCTCTGAGGGCACCCAGACTGCGAGTCCCTCCTTGGTGATTGATGTAAGCAACCGCCGTCTAATTGTCTGAACGAACCTGAACCGGCAGACCTTGTAAATGATACGTCAAGTGAGACCGAACCAATCCAATGGCTCGCAACTCCAGAACATTGATGGGCAAGTGGGCCTCCTGAGGGTCCCACTGCCCCTGAAGATCCTTACAGAAACCTCCCCATCCTGACAAGCTGACATCCGTGGTGACAGTTCCCCACAGCGGAGTCAGAAACGACCCGCCCTTCAAAAGACTGTCCGGAACCAACCACCACCGAAGAGACTGCCGAACTCGAGGGGACATCCGTAAGGACCGATCCAACGACCGCGGGCGCCGACCCAAGACGCCAAAAGATGAAGCTGCAGCGTCCTCGTGAGAAACTGAGCGAAGGGAACTGCCTCGAACGAGGCCACCATCAACCCCACCAGTCTCATCCCAGCCGGATGGACGGGAGAGGAGTGGTAAGAAGAAGCTGAGCAGGCAAGAGTCCAAGTACATCCCCAGAAAGGTCACCACCCTGGCCGGAACCAGAGAAGACTTGGGGTAATTGATCACCCAGCCGAACCTCTCTAACATAAACACCACCGTGCTGGTGTCCCCTTCCGCCTGACTGAAGGAAGGAGCCATGATGAGAAGATCGTCCAGGTAAGGAACAATGCGAATCCCCTGAGCTCTGAGCAAGGCCATCACCCCCGCCAACACCTTGGTGAACACTCTCGGAGCTGAGGTGAGACCGAATGGAAGAGCTACAAACTGAAAGTGCCGATCCTCCACCACAAAGCGAAGAAACCGCTGACGTGCCGGAAAGATCGGAAAGTGAAGATACGCGTCCTAGATGTCTATGCACGTCATAGAGTCCCCCTGCCGAAGCAAGCCGATCGCCGACCGCAAGGTCACCATACGAAACTTCCGGGGACGAATAAACCTGTTGAGAAACTTCAAATCCAGAATCGGACAGAAGGACCCGTCCTTTCTGGGTACAGTGAAGAGAATGGAGTAATACCCGCTTCCCACCTCCGAAGGAGGGACCGGGCAGATGACTGCCAAATCCAGAAGATACCTTACCGCCGCCAGGAGCCCCTGCGCGGCCACAGGGTCTGAAGGAACCCGGGACCTGAAAAACCTTGGAGGAGGGCGGGACTGGAAGTCCAGCATGTAACCGGCCGACACCACCTCCCGGATCCACCTGTCCAAGACCTCCTGGTCCCATACCCTGGAGAAGAATCGTAACCGTCCCCCCACCCGTATGGGTGAGGGCGCCCCCTCATTGCTGAGCGGGCTTGGCAGCTGACTTGGGCTTGGCACCCCAGGCATGAACGAGACGGCCACGGCCTCTACCCCTGTTCCAACCCGCGCCCCTGGAAGCCGAGAAGCCCGCACCTCTGCCGGCTTTGGCTCCCCGAAAGGACGGATTGAAGGGGGCCGCCCCCCGAAAAGCAAGGCGAAACCTTTTGCGCCGAGGCAACCTGCCTCCCTTGGCAACAGAATCCAGTCTTTTTTTTTTTTTTTTTTTTTTTTTTTACCAAAAAGCCTCAAACCCAAAAAACGAAGAGCCATGAGTGATCCTTTAGAATGAAGGTCAGCCATCCACCGTCTCAACCACACAGAGCGACGAATAGCCACCAACAGAGCAGAAGCTCTGCCACACATCAACATGGCATCATCCTGAGCGGCCAGAACAAATGACAAGACGGAGGCACAACGCATAAGCGCAAGAAACTCATCACCAGAGGGATCAAGATCCACACATAAATCCCTGACCATAGACCTAACCGCCAATGTCAAAAGAGCCGAAGCACAACAGGCCTCAAAACCGAACCCGCACAGACAAAACCATGGCGAGCCAACAGATCAATCCGGCGATCTTCGCCATCTTTGAGATAAGTAGTGTCAGGAAGATGAACAGCCGCAGTATTAGACAGTCCCAAAACCGGAGCTCCACCTCGGGAGGGACAGACCAACGAATCAGCAAGTCCGCCGGAAAGGGATATTTCTTATCCCAGCTAGGCGGTACCCCGACAAGCCGTGTAGGTTGCTCCCAATGCTTAAGGACAACGTCCTCACAATGCTGTTGACTGGGAAACTCCAGACGCTGCTTGGACCCCCCAAAGAGCTGGCCCCTAGACCGAGGAACCGCCTCGGGAGAGTCCAAAACCTCAAACATCTGGGCCAAAATAGAAGACGTGTCAGGAGCGGGACCATCAAGCTGGTCCCCCTCAGCGCCCAGCACCTGCTCACCCACTGAATCATCCAATACCTCCACAAGCCACCCTCATCAAGGGGACGATCTGACCCATCAGAGTCCGGCGGAGGCGGAGATAGGTGTTTACGCTTAGCAGTAACCTTCTGAGCGGACATATCGGAAAACATTTTCTCGAGGCTGGCCACACGGGCGCACACCTCAGATTGCGAATCCCCGCCCGTGACAACGTCACACGGAGTCCGGAACAGGCGAGGCGGAGAGGGGGATGGCGCGGACGATTAAGTACCAGGCACCGGAGTGCTGGACTGACGCTCAATGTTCCGCTGTGCACATGGAATACATATAATGACATCATCCCCCGGGAGCGGAGTCCCACAACCCCCACACAACCTGGATTGTCCCGAAGGACCTTCTCCGGTATCTTTTGGCAGCCTCCTTATGGTGAATTTATGGTATTCGCGGAACCCAGGGATTTATGCTATAAGCGACCCGGGATGCCCCCAATGTTAAAAATTTTTGGATATATATATATAATATATATATATATATATATATATATATATATATATACACAAAATCTATAGAGCCCAGAACCAGGGGATAAATTTGCCAACAACCCAGGAGGGACTATAAGGCCAAACCCCAACTAGCCAGGTATATGAGACCGGGAGAGCCCTGCAGGATGGAATCCCGGAAACTGAAAGACAAAGACAAGGGACAACAGCCAGAACCAAGCACAACAAGGCCGGTAAACACATATAATAGTAAACACACTGAAAAACAGGGGCGGGTCAGACTGGCAGAGAAAAAGGGGGACAGGGGCCGAGAACACATAACCAACATATAATGACGGCTGTAAAATCTATATGTCAGCATAGACAAAACCAGCCAGCATGCCCAAGCCTGGCTTAACAACCCGCAAACGCCCCCGGTGGGAGGGGTGAGGGAAGAATGCAGAGCCCGCACTAAATAACAATGGCCGGGTATGGAGCCACTACCCCCTGCACATGAACAATCCTACCCGGATCCTCGTCAGCTTAAGGACGCCACGCAATGGCGGCCAGCCCGGAAGAGAAGGAGAGGACGTGGGGCGGGCCCAGCAGAAACGCGGGATCCGCTGTGGCCCCGCCCTTCCTCATCCCGCAAGACACGGCGCGGGCCGCGCGAGACGCGGCCCCGCCCACCAACTGAGGCCAACGAGCAGCGTGCGCCACATGAATGGCGCCCGCAGAGGCCGTCAGGCGGACCGGCGGCACACATGCCGCCCGGTCCCGCCCGCCATAAGAGTACCGTCGGCCAGCCGATCTACGGGCCGGCGGCGCAGCGCGCCTCCCGGCCCCGCCCACAGACATGCCGTCCGCAGCAATCCGGATCCCGGACACAGAAAACGGGCGCCCTATATGGCGCCCGCCCTACTACCGACAAGCGGGCCAGCGGACCCGCCGCCCACCGTACCCACATAACACAGGGGCTCAGGGAGCCCCCCAAGCACAAAGGCGCCAGCAGAGAAACGGCCAGCCCCAGACCACTCATCCCTGCCCACTCATACACACAAAACATGAAGTAAAATAAAAAGACCCTAAAGGCCAAACTACTGGGGAATAAGGGCTGGGGCATCCCACGTCCGGATCACCAACCGGAACACCGCTATGCCCCATAATATAGGGTCGAGCGGAGGAGCTAATCTCCTAGGCACTTTAAGTGCCATCTACCCTTGCCCGGCCTACAGCCTAAGCTGGGAGGCTGCCATTAATCAAGGGGGTAAATACAAAAAGAGCCGGGCAGAAATAGACCATGGGGGGGGGGGGGCGGGGTGATACCCCGGCTACCTGCAAGCAGGAGACTTCTCTCTTCTGTCTTGTCGCCATCCTGCAGAGACCAACACTGGGGAATTGTTGGGAGGTACCAGGTGTCTATAGGGGCTTGCTGAATTTTTGGAGATCTCTGCAAGTGCGCCACCTGGCGGTGAGATTACCCAAGTGTAATAATAATTAGTAAATGAAGTGGGGTGTGTGACATACTTAGAATAAATAATTTACCTTATTCTATTTGTTGCCCTGGGGAGGGATGCATATTAGAACTATTTGTTGGGTTGGTCTGGTTTGTCATTTTTTACTGTTGGTCCACTTTAGTAATAAAGTTGGTGCTTTCCAGTAATGATACTAAGAGTGTACACAGCTCAGCAATGGGGAACACTTCAACCTAACTGCCATTATGTGACCATTCAGCTTGTAACTGAATGAATTCGCATATGGCAGCCATTATCATGACCACCTGCTTCTTGTTTACATTTTTAAAATATCGGGGAAAGGCTTTAGTTGAGGCTGTTTTGGGAGGCTGGGAATAGAAGGTGATAAAACAATTTTTCTGTGTACATGTGCACTTAATCCAGGTTGAGATCTATTGTGCTACTTTGTACATCACTGAATGTAACTGGAGGCTTTAATCTTGTTTAAATATTTTATTTATATTTTCTATTTGGGCTCCTAGAGTGAAGTTATTGGTAGGCCGTTCATATAGATCACTTGCTGCCGCACTGCTTAGCCAATGCACGTGCTCTGGCTAGAAACCTTTGTGCTCCTTTAGTGGAAGGTGTTCCAAAGTACAGAGAATTCTCTCAACAAGTGTTTCCGCCTTGAAATTGTAAGAATAAAGGAATCTTGGTTTGGCCCCATCTAAGGGAATGATAAAGTGAATCTGTTGATACAGAATTATTGGGATGCCCTTATCTGATTTGGGGGCTGCTTTACTTTGCAAAGTAATGTACTAAAGGAGTAGCAGCATTTATCTGGTGCCCCTACTATTTCTATTACAAATACGCAGTGCAAGCCTGCTTCTTGCCTACTGATGCCCCTATCTGCACCATGTAATGCAGCAACCTGAAAATAAAGTGTCCACTGTGGTCCACTATGGTACAGAAACCAGGGTGGATTTGATTTAAATCTAACTGATTTAAATCACGATTTAAATCACTAGTCAGTAAGGCTTGATTTAAATCAGTGATTTAAATCAAAGTTTCTACCTAAACTAGTTCTTGCTATTTTAACATGCAAGTAGATGAAGATTTTTAGAATCACTTTTTATATTACTTTTTTCTCCCCAGTTTAATGGGTTAATCATTCGTACACACAAACAGATCCAGACTTGTCTGTCTGTGGCTATGCTGCAGTATTGTGCTCAAAGTTTCACTTTCATTTTCTTGTCTGCTTGCCCTTCCTCCTCCTCACACTTAGATTCAGATTCTTCTTGTGTTGTGCAGATCTATTCCACTCCAAACAATCAGAAACATATTGTCTAACTTCTTGGACTTGGCACTGAAGGGGTTGATTCTGTATTCATAGGTTTGTAGAACAATAGGATTAAGGTCTTTTTCTCAACTCTGTTCATGTTGTAACAGTTTTGCTGTGAAGAAGAGGCTGGGACCTCTGCGGAGTCAAATTCAGTTTTGAGAACTGCGTAAGTAAAGCGAGCGTCTGTGATAATATAGGAGAGAAACTGCCCACTAATCCTACAGAAACCTCTGGAAGAGCATGGCATTGTGAATGTTACACATATACAGCCTTTATTCTACTGAGTTAAACAACTCAGCTTTATCTCATGATGGAAGAACCTTTGGATGGTAAAATATTTTCCTCAAAAAGCAGTTTATTGAAAAAAAATCCGATTTAAATCAAAAAAATCCGATTTTTTTTTAAAAAAACATTGATTTTTATCCACCCTGACAGAAACATACTAAATGTTCTGAACTCAATCTCCATAAACCACAATGCTTCTTAAGGCCAGAGTAGAAGATCTTGCTGCTGAACAAAACACACTGGGTGAGCATGCTGACTCTCTTTTACATCCCCATCCCAGTCAGATACTGATCTGATCCCACTGGGGTGTTCAGTGGCTTCCTCAGGTAGTGTCAAAATATGATCAGGCTGCCAGTTGGGAGTAATGATTTTTAAGCTGGGAAGAAAGATTTTGTACCTCAGAGATGGAGCTTCTGAAATATTTCACCACCAATGTGCGCAACTATGTCACTGGAGGGGAGGGGGGGGGGGTTTCCTGGGGAAAGCCAGTCTATATACCTGCAGTCTTTCCGGAATCTCTCCATGTGACTGTAACGCTATTTTAAAAGCATTCTCCCTGGCATATCTGTCGCTTGACTGGACGCGGATGGGGCTGTGTCACTCCATTTGCTGCAGCACAGGACTGAGGATGGGAAAAGGTATGAGTATTGATTAACTAAGATTAATAAAAAAACATTTTTGTGGGGATTTGTTTGCTACTTTTGAACTGATAAGGGGTCCATAAGCTTATACCAGTTCATAAAGCAGAGGGACTGCAAGCTACCTGCACCCCCAGTGGGCAATGGGGTGCGGATGGGTCCAGTGCTCAGCATTAAACTTGTGCTGTAAGGGCAAGTTATGGAAAATCCCCACCAAAGCTTAATCTGACAAACCAAGGCTAGGGGCTGGTAATCTCTGGGCTCATAAGGCAACCTGCTGGTCCTAGTCATCACCAGCCCTTATTGCTTTCCAGCACAGGTCTCATCCACACCTTTCTGCCCTTTAGGGGTGCAGATTTGGCAGGAAGCCAACCACTGGGATGTCAGGCAGGTAGCTTGCAATCTCCTGGCCCTTTAATAATCCACCAGGGTGTCAGGTAGGTGACTTGCAGTCCCCAGCCCTTTAATAACCAATACTTACCCTTTCCAGTCCTCTGTCCAGCACCGCATCATCCATGCCAGCAAAATACTTACCCTTTCCAGTCCTCTGTCCAGCACCGCATCATCCATGCCAGCAAATAGAGCGAAGAGGGACACAGGATCCTCCTTCCTTGGCCTCAAGCCAAGGGTAGTGGTAATTAGGCCATTATATTAGATAGGTGGAGGGTAATGGCTTTCCCCTGGAAGTTATGTGGGGGGTACCATGTAGAGATCTTGCTTAACGCCATCCACAAAGGAATTGTACCCCTCTGCATTCCAACTTTCCCAGGTTTTGTTCTGTTCCCCTGTGTGTAATACCCAAAAGAGCCTGTAATCATTTACCCTTCAGGGTTCAATGGCACATGCACAGGTTCTTATCCAGTGAGAGCTGTCATTCAGCAAACAGCTCTCATTCACCCAGCGGGAGGTGGGCTCCCATCCCAGCCTATCTGAATGGCTGGGGGGATGCAGCAGCTCTCACTGGACGAGAGCCAACGTCGTCTGAGTGGGGAAAGGTAAATGATTACCAGCACCCTGGGGGTTAAAAACAGTGGGGCATCCCAATATGGGATGCCCTAGGGGGGAAGCCAACAGCTGGCCTTGAAATCTTCTAGATTTCAGGGTGGCTGCAGGTGAGCTTTGATCCGCTTTAATTACATCAGAATGGTGTTGTGCCGAGAGGCATGATTCCTTCTGGGAGGAAGTGCAGAATGGAGAGCAGCACAATTTGAGATCAGTAATGTTTTAAACACCAGAACCAGATGAAAAAAATGCGGGGACAAGAGGGGAGTATATGTTTTTAGAAAAGAGATCTAGTCAGAATGTATAAAGAAAAGACTAACAGAGGAACGGTTTATTAAGATGGTATAAAAGGACAAGGGAACATAGGGTAAAACCAATTTTATTTTGAGTGTAGGAAGGGAAGTCTTTGCAATGTAATGTGTTTACACCGAAACGCACATCTGTAAATTACATTGAAAACATTTAGCATCATTGTTAATGTCTAGGGATGTATCTGACTCATTTTGGCAATATTTTTTCTCTCCATCAGGTATTGTTGGCTACTATTGTCTCAAGGGGTTTTGTGTTTTTCATTTTCTAATAAATCATCAGCAAATAAACAAGAATTTTCATGTTGAGGGCTCTCCTAAACAAATCATTCAAAATGAAAATCCTCAGGAGAACAGTTATGTGCCATAATGATAGGTAGGGATTTAATAGTCCTCGCCCTTAATCCTTATAAGTCACCTCTTTATTTAATTTCCCAACTGAATGTGACCAATTCAGCAAAGGTCATTCAGTAATAGTCCAGTGGAGACCGCATTTGTCAAAGTTCACTGCAGCAGACTGACCCAGCCCACTTTCCTAGATTGAGATAAAGAATAAGGTGTGGCCATGGATCATGAACACACTAGACTTGGTTGAACTACTGCAAAATCTGGATCAAGGCAACACATCCTTCTTTCCTTGTATAACAGAAATATACAACTTATTTGTGTGCATTAAAAAGAAAATACAGGTCTCCTGCTCCTCAGAAGCCTGTTCCCATCGTCTTTCAGTTTCTCGCCACGGCATAGGTCAAACTCCTCATTTAAAGTGGAAAACTGACTTTTTTTTTTTACTTCTGGTGCATTCTTCACCTTGGAAACCATGTAGAGTACTGCCACTGCAAAGAAAGGCAACCGCTACACAAGAAGTACCAGTCATTATGTTTAAAGCAAATCCATAATAAAATATATCAAAATAAAAAATTACTCCATCTCCTCCTCTATAAACTCCGACTCTTTCTCATCCAATAGAGAGCAACTAGCGATGGACTTTTGAATCTTTTCTTTTTCATCTAGTATTAAAGGAAAATAAGAAGTGTTATTAATTTGCATAATGATTTGCATAATACAATACAGGCTAATTTAGTACCTACCAGGATCAGTGCAGTTCCGTAATAATATATTCAGCTGCTGCCTGTTGTATTTAATGAGGAATTTCTGACATGTACGTATAGTGCCTGTAAGAGAAAGCACAGAGCATATGCGGTAAGAGCCTAACATCCCCCATTTCCCTGCCGCTATGTAAATATCATTTCCACTCTCACAAGCGTGTGCTCTGCATATCGAGTAAAGCCTTGCAGCAGGAAGGACATTTCTTCTTCAGCATCATTAGAGTCATTATGCCGAGATTGCAGTTTTAAATACCTGGGGCACGGATTGTTGGTCAGGATGGCAAAACTGTGATATTAAAGAATGAATGAGAACTGAGGGGCCCTGGGTGGTCTTTTTTGCCCTACTGTGTGGAACCCCCCCAGCTCGCCCATAAAAACTCACCTGTCCGGGCTTTTATTGTAGAAGGATCCAGCACCTAACCCTCTACCTGAGCCAAACATTCACCTCAACAGGATCCAGCAATATAGACAAAACTCTGCACCAGAAGTGCACACAATGACCTGCTGTGTTCCCCTGCTGACCGTCAGGTTCTCTAGTTGTTTTTTACCCAGCGCACTATCTATATATTCTAAGCAGACAGCACGTCCTGCTCCAGACATAGTCCTTACATGTGGGTATACCTCCGCCTTCAGCGCCGTGCACTGCAGAACATGAAGAAAACAAGCTCCTCCCGGCCCTACATATACCGGAGGACCTCCCACAAATCCCCAGTTTTCTCTGCAGTGCTGGAACTGCGAAGACATGAAGTATCACGCTCTCGCAGGCGAGCAGGGCTTGACAGCCCGAGGCCCTGCGGGACTATTTCCACCCGTCCTCATTGTGAATTAATGCCTCCCAGCCTGGGCTGCGCGGGTCGGGTGAAGGTAGGCAGCACCTAGTGTGCTTACGGAGCTAGACTCGGTGGCGCGCTCCGCGTCATCGTCCGCTCTGGCCCGCCCTTCGAGGTTCGCTTGGCGCCATTTCCTTCTCACATGCGCGTGGTGAAGACGGTCCTCCCCTCGCTGTTCTGTAAGTGCCCTCATGGGCGATCCCTTTCCTAACTTGACTTCTTCGCGCTTGGCTCTGACGTCCCTTCTCCCCTTGTGTCTTTCAGACCGCGGACTTCGGTGGCTTCTCCCGGCCCGTTGTAGAGTCCGGCCCAGAACCTTTTAATCAAATCACTCCCACTTCCCAGCGGGTGTTTGGGGCATCCAGGGTTGCTTTACAGCGTCAATCCCTACTGGCATATTAAATATAAAATTACTCACCATATGGAGGCATCTCAGGATATCGTGAACGGGGTTCCTTCGGGACAAGCCCGTCTGTGTGTAGCTTGTGGGGTCTTTTACCTAGCAGTGGTGACAATGCACGGGTCTGCGTCCCTTGTGCCCAGCAGGCGCTAGCTGGCCTACCCACCTCTTCTGAGGCTGGGCCCGCGCCTCGCCTTGTTTCTCCTACCCTCCCAAGCCTGAGTCTAACCCCCAATCCCAGCGGGGACTCCCATGCTGACTTTGCCGCTAGACTGGCTAGCGTGGAAAGTTTAGTCGCTGGCTCCTTGGCACGCAAGGCTACCGCTAAAAAGTGCCACCTGAATCCACTATTCTTGCTGTAGACTCGGATGATTTACATTTGTCCTACGCACACTCCCCCTCAGAGGAAGGGGAACTGTTTTCTGACTCGGGGTCCTACGACGATGAGTCCAGGAGTCAGGATGAATCTGGTTCGGACCTTTGGTCCCAGGATGACGTTGATAGATTGCTGGCCCAGATCTTTGACGTGTTATCCCTCTCTCCCCTGCCTGCGGCTCCTCGGCAAAGAGGTGACCTGTTCCATACCGCTAAGGTGCGGTTGGAATTCCCTTAAAACAAACTCATTTTAATAATCTAGTCTTAAAGGAGTGGGAACATCCCAGCAAACTCCAGGGGGTTCCTAAGACTGTGGATAAGAAGTATCCATTCCCTGCTGCCCTGATCAAGTGTTGGACTTCGCCGCCCGAAGTCGATGCCCCGATCCTGGGTCTGTCCAATACCTCGATTATGCACTCCCCTGACACTACTACGCTGCGGGATCTGGAGGATCGACGGGTTGATCAATTGGCATGTCATGCCTTTGCATTTGGGGGAGCCTCGCTCCGCCCGGTTTGCGCCTTAGCCATCACGGCGGTGGCACTCAGGACTGTGGTTAAGACTGCTCTTTAAGGGGCGGATGACTTGCCATCCGATGCCGCCAATGCTTTGGTTACCTGTGAGACTTTTATCAATTATATACTGTCTGCATCGGACGATGCTATCAAGCTGAGTGCTAGATCCTCTGCTCTGGTGGTAGCCATACGCCGAGCGGTCTGGTTACGCCAGTGGGCAGCTTACAATGTCGCCAAGAAGGCCCTTACGGGGCTTCCTTTCAAAGGGCTGCGCCTGTTTGGAGAAAGGTTAGATATCTTTGCTAAAGGGGGCAAGCTGCCCCAGCGCAAGCGTCAGATTCGGCCCTTTCGTGGCCCAAGCTCCCACTCGACCCCCTACCGTGGGGCTAAACAGGGAAGAGGGGTGTCCTTCGCCGGAGCTCGCACAGATACCTGGAACAAGAACAGAGGACGCCGCCCCAGCTCTTCCTGGGGGCCAAAGCCCAAAGCCCCTCCCAAGACCCCCCAGGCATGAAGGGGCACCCTCGCCCGTCAGGGTGGGGGGACGTCTACAGCATTTTCAGCATGTCTGGAGACGCCACGTCCCAGACCGGTGGATTCAGGAGGTAGTGTCCTCCGGTTACAAGATAGAGTTTGCTGTACTGCCCCCTACCAGGTTTGTCGGGTCCCGAATCCCACAGGATCCTGCCTCAGCTCAAGTCTTGACGCTAGCGGTGCAGGACCTTCTAGACCTCGGGGTCATTTGCAAGGTCCCCTTAAAAGACAGGGGCGTGGGGTTTTATTCCAACCTGTTCACGGTGCCCAAAAAGGACGGGTCAGTCAGACCCATTCTGGACTTAAAAATCTTAAACAGATTTGTCAGAAACAGGCATTTTCGTATGGAAACTCTACGCTCGGCCATTGCCTCGCTGCGCCCAGGGGACTTCATGACATCTGTGGACATCAAGGACGCTTACCTGCACATTCCGGTGTTCCCGGGGCATCAAAGGTTCCTCAGATTTGCACTGCTCGATCAGCATTACCAGTTTGTGGCTCTGCCATTCGGACTTACGTCAGCCCCCAGGGTATTCACCAAGGTGCTGGCAGGAGTAATGTCTCTGTTGAGACTAAAAGGCATACGAGTGTTGCCCTACCTGGACGATATACTTATCTCATCCCAGTCTCTGCAGCAGGCAGAGCTGGACACGCGGTTGGTGGTGACCAACCTGGAGTCCTTCGGCTGGGTGATCAAATTACCCAAAGTCCTCTCTGTCCCCTTCCTCAGTGACACCGTTTCTGGGGATGATTCTGGATTCAGTTCAGTCAAGGATATTCCTTCCTCCACAGAAGGTGGAAGCTCTGACAACGCAGGTGAGGTCCCTGCTCTCGAGCCCTCATCCCTCTTTCAGGCAGGGAATGCAGTTGGTGGGCTCGATGGTGGCAAGCTTCGAGGCGGTGCCATTTGCCCAATTCCATTTGAGAACTCTGCAGCTTCACCTTCTGTCAGTTTGGAACAAGGACCCAGCATCCTTGGACGAGATCTGGGTGCTTCCCCCCTCGGTCAGACAATCCCTGGCGTGGTGGCTGGACCACGGGAACTTGACAAGGGGCAGATCCTTCCTGGCGCCCTCCTGGGAGAAGGTCACAACGGATGCCAGTCTCTCGGGCTGGGGGGGGATTCTGGAAGTCCCTGCGTTTCCAGGGGAGGTGGGGTCCACAGGAGGCCCATCTACCCATCAATGTCCTGGAACTCAGGGCGGTCAGGTTGGTGCTGGAACAATTGACACAGCACCTGAAGGGTCTGGCGATTCAGGTACGCTCAGACAACAGGACAGCGGTGGCCTACATCAATCATCAGGGAGGAACCCGGAGCAAGGGTGCTCTCCAGGAGGTGTCTCTGATTCTAACATGGGCAGAGACCAATGTGCAATGCATCTCGGCTGTTTACATTCTGGGGGCGGAAAATCTGCTAGCAGATGCCCTGAGCAGGGGGTCGTCCCGTCAGGGGGAGTGGTCCCTCTCCAACTCGGTATTTCAATCCCCGTGTCACCGTTGGGGTGTCTCAGACGTGGATCTGTTTTTGTCCCGTCACAATCACAAGCTACCGAGCTTATATCTCGGTCTCAGGATCCTCTGGCTCTGGCCACGGATGCTCTGGCAATGTCTTGGAAGGAGTTTCGGCTCCTGTATGCGTTTCCACCACTTCCCCTTCTGGGCAGAGTGCGACGCAAGATCGCTCTGGAAGGGGTACCCACTATTCTGGTGGCACCAAGGTGGCCAAGAAGAGTGTGGTTCGCAGACGTGGTTCAAATGGCAGTAGATCAGTACGATCTACCAAGGATTCCAGACCTCCTAACTCAGGGGTCTCTACGCCATCCCAATTTACTAACTCTGGCTTTGACAGCTTGGCTATTGAGACCACCATTTTAAAAGAAAAAGGTTTGTCCGCTTCTGTAGTGGCTACCATGGTCCAAGCCAGGAAGAAGACCTCTTCTGCCATATATTATAGGGTGTGGCATGCCTACATTGACTGGTGCGAATCCAGGTCTCTTCCCTGCCGGGTATTCTTAGTCTCCAGGGTGCTGGAGTTTTTACAACATGGTCTAGACTTAGGTCTGAAGCTTAGTACCTTGAAGGGCCAGGTTTTGGCCCTGTCTATCTTCTTTCAGAAGACCTTTGCCCAGCACTCTCTTATCAAGACTTTCTTTCAGGGGGTCACTCATGTGCGCCCCCCTCGGAAATCTATGGTTCCTGTTTGGGATCTGAATTTGGTTTTGTCGGCCCTACAGGGTCCTCCTTTTGAGCCTATTCATGAAGCAGTTCTTGCTGTTCCCACGCTCAAGGTGGTCTTTCTGGTAGCCATTACCTCGGTTAGACGTGTGTCTGAGTTGGCTGCCTTGTCTATTCAGCCTCCCTACTTTGAGAGACACCGGGATAAGGTGGTGTTTCGCTTCAAGCCAGACTTCCTGCCTAAGGTTGTGTCTGCGTTTCATTTGAATCAAGATATTGTTCTTCCTTCCTTGTGCCCTAATCCTAATAACCCTAAAGAGAGGGTTTTACATTCCCTGGATGTGGTTAGGTGTGTCAAGTCTTACCTGGTTACCACTCAGGCATTTAGAAAGACGGATGCTCTCTTCGTTGTGCCTCACGGGCCTAGGAAAGGTTTGGCTCCCGCCAAGTCTACCATCAGTAAATGGATTCGTCAGGCTGTGGTTCAAGCCTATACTACTAAGGGGAAGACTGCCCCCTTTCGTCTTACTGCTCATTCTACTAGAGCTGTTGGGGCTTCTTGGGCTTTTCAGCACCAGGCCTCTGTGGAGCAAGTTTGCAAGGCCGCTACTTGGTCTTCCGTTCATACCTTTACAAAGTTTTACAAGGTTGATGTTAAGGCCTCAGCTGATGCTGCGTTTGGCCGCAAGGTTCTGCAGGCCGTAGTTGTGTAAACGGCTTGCTGTTGCCTTCTGTTGAGGATCCCACCCTTCTTTACGGACACTGCTATTGGATGTCCCACATGTAAGGACTATGTCTGGAGCAGGACGTGCTGTCTGCTTAGAATAATACAACTCTGTGAAGTACTCACCTGTAGAGTTGGTATTATATGCAGACAGCACGTCCTGCTCCACCCCACCCTGGTTTCACTTTGTTCTGGATCCCCTGTTTGGCGATTGTTATACTTGATATTTTGTTTTGCCAGTTTTGGGTGGTTGTTTCTCCTGGCCTCTCCTTCTCACTGCTTTTCAATGCTGGGGATTTGTGGGAGGTCCTCCGGTATATGTAGGGCCGGGAGGAGCTTGTTTTCTTCATGTTCTGCAGTGCACGGCGCTGAAGGCGGAGGTATACCCACATGTAAGGACTATGTCTGGAGCAGGACGTGCTGTCTGCATATAATACCAACTCTACAGGTGAGTACTTCACAGAGTTGTATTTTTCATGCATCAACAAGGTTCATCAAGCTTGGCATTCTGCTGGTGTTGTGTTCCAGGCCAGGGGACCACCAAACAGGATTGGCGTTAGATCAGAAGTCATCTATCTTTACTTAGATGGCAGCATCCTCAAAACAGGCCTGTGCGGGAAGGGATAGGGGACGACCCATAGCTGAAGAGATGTCTGCTTTACTAAGAAAGGAACAGGAAGAAGTAAATGCTTTCCTTACCTCCAACATGTAATGTATTTATAGAGCAAGGGTACCGCTGCCCCCTGTCCTCCAGGCTGGTGATGAATTGTAACGATGACCACAAAAGCTTGTGGAAGTCTTTCCGACATCGCAACAGAATGATACCAGTATATGCATTCAGGTATTTGACTGAAACCAACAAATAAGTCATGATAAATTTTTGACTAGGACGACAGAACTAGATTTGATTTCTATGGTACAAAGTGTCAAGTATCACAGTGAACCCACAGCCTCCGATCTGTTCTCCACCTGCCCCCTTATATATTCTTTGATTTTCTTGGGTTTTGTTTCTATCTGGTGGGGCATCCCAAATCAGTGTGTGTATTCCCCAGGATGTAGTGTCATATTTTCCTTGTTCCTATGGCGCATTCAAATACCACTCAGCTGCCTTTTTTCTTAAAGGCAAGGAGATCAGAATGGCGTGAGCACCGATCTGTATCTCTGCCCCTAGCTGTGGGTGTGCCCACACCAATCATTCAAAAAAACCACTGTGAGACTTACCGGTAACAGATTTTTTTTAGGAATCCTTCAGCTTGACTACACGGAGATAAGCGGTCAAGCTGAAGGATGACTTGGGAAAGTCTAGCTAGAAACGCCTAGCTAGATGTATGCTGGGGTTGCAGCCATTGCTTGGGTTCGTGAGTGAATTGGCTGATTTCACACAGCGGGGCTTCCCAATTCGGGATGCAGCATAAAGAGGTAGACCAACCCACCCAAAAGTCTTATAGACTGAAGTGGGGGTTGCTCCTTTTTAAAGTGATACACCTGTTTTTAGGAAAAAGGGTGATGGTCGCCAAAGTACTAAGTTCCAGAGCGTTGCATCCGGATTGCCAGTGCATCCCCTTCATCAGACCCCAGTTTCACCTACCTGCACTGTGCTCCCCCAACTAAATCCGTCCAACACTGGCCATCTGCGATCACATGGTCTGGAATCATGGAAGAGACTACAGACCACCTGACAACCGGCAGGCCAATGACAGGACCCGATTTCAGGGTAGGCTAGAATATATATTTTAGAATATATGAAACCATTGTTCTGTACACAGAACACTTCTTGAGTCAGTTCTATGCTTATTTTGGATTGTTTATTCCTGGCACATAAATGCAATCGCTTATAATTTTTCGTAATCACTCGCGAAAAGTCAGAAAGGATAAGCAGCATTTTTACTGACAGCTCGTCTGCTGTCCTACTTATCACCCCAGCGTGATGTACAAATCCATAGATGGATACAGTTGGAAAATGTGACCCAGCTACCAGGAGTGACAAATGGGCAAACACTCAGCAACAAAGTGGTTAATCAAAACTAGGCTGCACTCAATGTATCTGCTTCCAGGATCCTGCACTTTAACTAGTTAAAGCAGAACAAAACCTGGGAATTTTACTTTCATGGGTTTTGATCCCTGCCCCCGTGGCCTCCCGAATCAGGATGACCTGCTCTGTGGAACCCCCTTGCCCACCCATAAAAACTCACCTGTCCAGGCTCCAACGGTGCAGGCTCTCATTGTAAAAGGATCCAGCACCTAACCCTCTACCTGAGCCAAACACTCACCTCAATGGGATCCAACAATATAGACAAACTCAACACTAGAAGTGCACACAATAACCTCCTGTGTTCCCCTGCGGACCATCAGGTTCGCTAGTCGTGGATAGTGCACCGCTGCATACAATTCCAGAGCTGAATTTGTCTAAAATGCTCGGAGAGGGGCTATGTAATGATTTGGGATGCCCCCTACGAATTCTGTGATCAAACTCCCCTATTCCCCCACCAGGTTTTGCTGCACGAGGACTAGGACATGCAACACACCTGCACCTTCTCCAGAAGTGTAATGCAGTTTCTGGTCTGTCCCACAGATGTTTCAAGGCAAGAAACAGTGTAGGTCCACTTTAAGAGTTTTTATTCAATCTACCCATTTAAATCCAAAAAGCTAAGACTATGCCCATGATCAAACTCAGCTAGCCAGGACTGGATTCTATGTATGACCCAGCACTGTACAGTAGAGGCCATTAGTGACTCCTCACAGTGTGTACAAGTGTCTAATAGCAGCCATGATGGGTAAAGGCATACCTCACCTCACAAGTGTCCCTGATTTGGAGGGACTGTCCCTCTGGAGTCCGTGTCCCCGTACCCCTCATTGTTCTCCTTTGCCCCAATTTAAAGTGGACCAACATCCAGGATTTTGACTATCCCCGGTTGGGGGTGCCCCGCTATGTGAAACCCCCCAGATCGCAAGATACAACTCACCTCACCCCGCTCCTACAGCGCATGCACGGCCGCTCGTCCAATCAGCGCTCTCGGAGCCGCTGTGGTATGCGCGTCAATGCGCCGTCTTACCTCTGCGGCTCCTCTAACCGGAAGCGCGCCCGCGCTGGCCATTCACAAATGGCCGGTGCGGGCACGTGCCCTGCTAGAAAGAAGCACGAGATGCGGCCCGCGCATGCGCCGTTGGACCGGGATCCAGGTAAGTGCAGCGGGCGTCCTGGGGGTTTTCACACAGCATGGTCTCCTGATTTTGGATGCCCGCGAAGAGGGATCAGATCGGCCCGGGAATCTATCCCGCTGGGTGTTGGTCCACTTTAAGGTGTGACCTGCAGATCTGCAGCAATAAATTATTCATTTGTCTATTTAAAGTGTTTATATTGAAACTGTTACAACCTATCTCACATCCTATCTATCTCCTATGGGAAAAGTCAGATTGACCATAGAGATGACTACACATGAGTGTATAGAAAGCAAGGCAGCAGTAGCTACAGACAGTAAGGCTGACCTGCCAGGGAGACGATCATAGCGGCGGCCCCGAAGTCCCCGTGCAGGCGGGCCACAGCCTCCCTCACATGGTGCAGCACGGTGCCCTGGTTAATGACGTGTCTCCAGCGCGGCTCCTCCAGCAGCAGCTCACATAGGAAGTACCTGCGCAAGGAGAAGAACATGCGGCTTATTTACTAGGAATGCAGCAAGGTTGCCCTTTCGCCGCTTCCTCGTCTTACCGGGACTTGAACCTCATATTTGCTATCAACAGCTCAGTTACTCCCGGCACTCATACAGGCTCTGCTACAATCCTCACTTCCGGCCGCAGAGGCAGCGCGAGGCAGCCATGTTGGAAGTGGCAGAGATGCGTCGGTGCACTGCCCTCTAGCGGCTAAGGACGGTAACGTGATGTTTATGCCAGCCGCCTCTTATTTGAAGGGATTGTCGCTCGGTGTGCTCATATGTTCCTCTTACAGGCATAACGCTTCATGATAATATCTACCTGCCCGAGCCTTTGTTGTAGTGAACCAAAACCCAGGATTTTTACCTGATCCTGGGTTTTGGTCCTTTCCCCAGATCGCCGATGCCAACTCACCTCTTCCCGGTCCTACGGCGCATGCGCGGGTGCTCGTCCAATAGGTGAGCTCGGAGCCGCTGATGTCACGTCATCTAAGCCTTTGTCTAAGGCCAGCAGTTTTGAGTGCGCTGGCGGCCGCATCCCCCGCTTCCCTCTAACAGGGAGCATGCTAACACAAATGCCTGGCACGGGCATGTGCCCATCTAGAGAGATAGCGGGGATGCGGCTGTGGCTCGCGCATGCTCTGTTGGACCGGGATACTAGGTAAGTGTATGGAGCTAACTGGGTGGTTTCAGACAGTGGGCCATCCGGTTTTCGGATGCCCCGGGGGAGGAAATCAATCTGCCCAGGAATTGTATAGAGTCCCAGGCTTATCGGCGTGGGTTTTGGTCCACTTTAATGCATTCCATGCTTTCTTACATAAGAGAAAAGATCTGTTTGACACCAATAACCCTCTCTGACCATCCACTATTACAGCAAGTAATAATCTCTTCCAGACTGGAAGCACAACATGCTTCTCTAACAGGAGGTGCTAGCTGTTGTGATGTGGGCTTATGGCCTATGTAGAATAAAGACCCATCCTGAAGGTGATACTAAACCCTCTAATGCCCCCCCAGCTCTCCCCTCCTGAGTACCTTAGACAATGGGTGGCAGCCGCAACAAGAGGGGGTTTTCCACAGCCGTGGACATGTACACCAGGCATTTTTGAGATCGATGATTGGCTGACGTGTACCGCGATGGCTGCATCTCAACTAAAAGGAAGCCAGAGATGTGGCCAGCAGAGATGTGGAGAGCAGACCTCCAGACATGCAAATCTGTGCTAGGGAGGTTTCTGGTCCACATGAACACTAAACTAGCCTAAACTACCCCCTAATGATTTTTAGTATTTACTCAATTCTTGTGGAGCTTCATCCAGCGTGAGATAGTCGCACCTTCTTGTGTTACACTGTGCAGCTATTTCCTGGTCCCTGGCAATCTGAGCTTCAAAAGGAAAAGGTATCTCCTATATTCAGGGCCCACTGGCAGTAGAAGTAGATAGGTTAGGGTCCTTGCAGACTAGGACCTCACCTGGCACAGTTTCTAGGAAAGGTTTAAATCCACTTTAACCCCCTCCCCATCTACATCACCAAGCTACATTGGATATGTGAAATGGGGGAAAGTTTCTTGGCAGACTTTATAACAAAGCAACCCTGCACCTAATTTGACTAATTTGAAGCCTGTATCTAACATGTATGATTCACTTCCAATGCCAGCTACAATCTATATGGGACAGACTTTCCTTCCCCCTCCCCTCATGTAATTTCATTTTAAAGATGACCTTCAGTTTGGTATCTTGAAATGTCATCTGCCAACCCTCTTCTCTAGCATCAGGGGTTTCCCCCTTTATAGTATCGAACACAATATGGGGGATGAGGGGTTGACATATGGTCAGCAACACTATCAGGGGCTTTACCGCATCTACAGAAGAACCGGATGGTTGGGATAAAGGTCCCCTCCCCATTCACAATGACCTTGGCACGTTGCTCTGTTTGCTCACCCATGAATGGCCTTTTTAAGAGAAAGATTTTAAGTGAAAGAAGAATGTATAACTGTAACTTACTCATATTATACACCTGTTCCTGGCTGCAGCTAAGTAGGAAGGAATATTAAATATTCAGATCAGTGTGGGAATAATGCAATGCTGTGACCTAGAATTGTTCTCCTGGTGTAAAGTTCTCCATCCTCCTGCCTGTGGCCCACTTCTGCTCCTTGTGTGATATATCCCGGGAGACTTTCCTTAATAGGCTGGATGTAGTGCAGTGCACTGAGCTAGAACTAGAGCACAGAGGCTCAATGATGCCCCAGGGACAGGCAGATTAACCACTATTTCACCTTCCCCCGATAGAGCATGCTGTTATATCCTTTAATTAGTTTTTATTTATTTTTATTGCTAGCCCAGTTTCAGGAGAGTAACATTTTTTACAGCCCTCTTCTAGCCGCGTACAGAAATGACTATAATCTAGTATCTGCCACTTTTGCCAGTTATGTGCTTCTAAATGCTGGTCTGACAGGTCTGATGCTGAGGGGGCCCTTAAAAATTAATGACAATGGACACTCCAGGCCCAAAACGCGTCACATGGTCCCAGTACCGGGGTAAAGGTGGGTCATAAATCTTTTTGTTTAGGGCTATATTTTTAACCATTGCCATTAAACCAGACCAACACCCGTTCTTGGTCCCGAGTGTTGGTCCCGCTGTTTGGTGATCGGAAAAAGCATGGGGGGGGGCATCTGAAATGCCGGAGCACCCCTCGCAGCTAACAGCACATTAAGCTCGTAATATATTAATTATGAGCCCATGGTGAGAACGGAGTCTCGCGATTGGCCGCGTATGGTGAGACGGGGAGTTCATGTCAATAGACCTCACCAGAAGAAGCATGCTGATGCTCACAGCAAAAAAACAGCCCCTGGCACAAGGGAAATAACTTTAGCTTTAGCAGCTTTAAAAGCTTTAAAGTGGACCAAAGCCCAGGATTTTGACTATCCTGGGTTTTGGTCCTTTCCCCCGGGCCACCCAGATCGGCAAAGTCAACTCACCTCTTCCTGGTCCTACGGCGCATGCGCGGCCGGCTCAGAGCCGTTGACATCATGTCGTCTAAGGCTTCGTCTAAGTACAGCGGCTCCGAGTGCACTGGCGACCACTTCTCCGCTACCCTCTAACAGGGAGCGTGCTCGCCATTCACGAATAGCTGGCGCAGGCACACGCCCTGCTAGACACATAGCGGCCGTGGCTTGTGCATGCTCCGTTGGACCGGGAAACAAGGTAAGTGTATAGGGCGACCTGGGGGTTTCACACGGAGGGGCATCCCTATTTTGGATGCCCCAGGGGGAGGGAATTGATCGGCCTGGTGGGTTTTGGTACACTTTAAAGGACAGCAATAATGTGCCAGGTTTTCTGGCGTCAGGCTGAATATATTTTCATTGCAGACACTTCTCTGCCTCTCAGCAGATGAATCTGTCACATTCCCATGCTGTAGCTGCCTATTAGCTTGTGATACATTGTAACCATTTTTTATAACAACCAATGTATCTAATTTTAACAATGTTTATCCTGCAGCAGGAGAAAGTAACTGATGAGTCTGAAAATGAGAGATGAGTGGACGCTTTGAAAGTTTGATTCAGACGACTTGCTGATTCTCCCCAAAAAATTTGGGTTCATCCAAATCGGACTTTAACAAATCCACATTACAGATCCGGACGATGGCCGCATTATCGGTCTGGCCACAGTGTGCTTAGTGAGACAGAGGACCGAGATCCCCTGCCCCACACTGGGCTCCAGGCATCTTGCTCCCTGCCACAGGCATGGGCTTTTTATACCAACAAGTGACCTGACGGCAGCTCACTCTGCCAGTATTAAAAGTCCCTCCCTGGGGCGTGGGTGGGTGGCAAAACCCAGGATCTGTGTCCTCTTCCCCGCTGAAGACAGTGGAGAGAGGTGGACTGTGTGGAACAGCACCCAGCGAGGGAAGAGGTAAGTATTGCTGTAAAAAAAATAAATAAAGCACTTTCTTTGTTGTGTGTGTGTGTTTTTCACTTAACCATTTGTGAACTGGTGAGACGCTACACCAGTTTAGAGGGCAGGAGGGGCTGGCAAGTCACCTTGCCATAACCCCCTGCCCCTTTACCTACATCCCCAAGGCCCCCCTGGAGGGTGCAGAAGTGCCCATGGCCTGTATGGGCTATATGGGCTGGTAGCCTTCAGAACCTGGACAGGCTGCTGGCCTCCACCCCTTGTTCTACTAGCCAACATAGCTGCTGCCCAGGCTGGTTTTGCTGGACAGGGGGGACTTAATGCCATTTTTTTTAAAACATTACAGGTTTAACCCTTAAAGTAAAAGAAATGTCGAGGTAATGGGACTTGTTAGCCCCTACTTCCCTGTTAACTAGTATAGGGGTATCAAGGACCACTTACCAGTTCACAAAGGGTTAAGGAAAAAAAGACACACACACATCAGAGAAAATTATTTGTTGAAATATTCTTTACTTACCTCGTTCCTCGCTATCCATTGCCGGAAAGTGTCCTCATATGTCCCGCACAGTCCACCGATGTCCCGCACCACTTTCCAATGAAGACAGTGGGCGTAGGATACAGATCCTATGCCCACACTAGGCTACCTGCTGTGGGGAGCGCCGATTTATAGGCAAGGAGGGAAGTGGATGGAGAAGCCCTACAAGCCCCCTTGTCACACACTTTGTCTATATACTAAGCAGTTTTCACTATGGTATTAGGGCGACCCTCATACTGAGCATATATGACACTGACAAAATGTTCCTGGAGTTTTCAAATGGACTCCATCAATGTTCCATACTGCGCTTCTACACCACAAGCCCTGGCCATGTGACCTGCCAATAACCAATGGGGCTCATCAACTGGGGATACGTGAGCAGAGCTCCATGCCTAATTTTGGTTTCCTAGGAATCTTCAAGGGCAGGGACAACCCAGATCAGGATGCCCCGTTAAAGCAGAACAAAACCCACCAACGGCCACCCTGAAATTGAAATGATTAAAATCAATGAGAGCTGTTTGCCAAATGAATCAGTCACGGCAAACGGCTCTCAATGGGCAAGAGCTTGCACACACGCTGTAGGTACGAGGAAGAGATGAGTGAATAGGGGCGTTCTGGCGGCTATCACACAGCGGGACACCTTAATTCAGGATGCCTCAGGGGAACGGAATAAAACTCGGGAAAGTCAAATACCGAAGTTTAAATGGGACCTAAATTTATTTTTGACTGGAGGTCCACTCTAAAGTAAAATAATTGTATGAGCATTTGTTAAACAAAACTTAGAAAGGTCTACCAAATGGACATAAAACTGTATCAGCACTGGAGACTATAAGGGATCAAGCCGGCCGGTGGGAAGATACCGGTAAGTGATTTTAAAAAAAAAAATGTATTAGGGTGGGCAGGGACTTGGCATTAGGTCACTAGGGACTTCCTATAGATTTTCCTTCTTATTCTGTCACTACAGTCTGCAGTCCACAAGCTGCCTCTGGATGTCACTGTAGAGGTGCTGGGATTTAGCTATCATGATAGTAGGAAGAACGTGGCAATATTCCAGTCTAAATTGTTCTGTTAATTGTTCTGTTCTCTTATTAAAAATAAGCTGCATGGAATTTGCTTTAAGTGGAACTATTAAAAAAGATCCATTTTTGATTTCTGGCTGATTTTAGATCCAGATCTGGTGGTGTCTCTTTTTGGGCAACTCCTTTGTGTGATCACATACCTTATGGAGATCTGTGTTTTCTCTTGCCAGAACACAAAGAAGGCTACCCAAATATTTTTGGGGAATTTTTATATTTTTGGACAGGTTGAGTTTTCAGGGACTCAAACTCAATGCAGTAAAGTGGAAGAAACACAGACCCTCTATGCACATGACCGGGCCTTTCTACAGGTGAGGGGAAGAATCTTTACAACTAGTAAAAATTCCCCTATGGGAAATTAAAGCACTTTGGGCTGTTATTTCCAAATTTGTAAAATAAAATATCTACCTTATTAGAAACAATCTGTACTTTGCTTGTAGATCCCAAAAGCCAACCGGTTGAGATTTTCTTTAGGAGAAGATAAGAGTTACAAATCTTGTAAGAATAAAATTCATTTACACTTCTGTAACACCACAGTACTCTAGTACATACACCAGTCAGAAGGAAAGTTGGCCAGAGAAGCTTGCATTTTCCTACACTACGGGCAGGCTGATTCATGACTAACGCCAGGTAGCGACAGATGAGCGTCTGTAGCAGGCATTTCAGAGCTCCCGCTAGTAGTCGCTGTGCTCAGCCGTGGTTTGCTAGTTCAGAGCGCCTCAGTCGCTGTGCAGCATTGATGTATACATTGTGGGGAGTCGCTATATGAGCAGTACAGCGCTGTATGAGAGCGAATGGTAGCGACTGGTCAGTGCGACCGACTCACACTATATTCATCAAAAAAACAGCCTCACACACCGCCGGCGCTCAAAAATGCTTCGCTGTAGCCCAGAGCGCTGGAGGCTGTGTGATTAAAGGCTGTTTTTGAACATGTATCCACCAGTAACAAAGCGAAAACATATGGAATTACATTGTAATAACATTGTGACATGAACATTAATGCCAGACCTGTAATGTCAATTCTGCATAAATAAATAAAAAATAATAATAAAAACCCCCTGTTTAAAGAGACGTAAAAGAATGTCCATTGAAATGTATGGGAGAGCGACAGGTAAGACGTGGCGCTCTGAAAGTTTGAACGCCGGCGCTGTACACTGAAGCTGGGATAATGATGAATTGTATGCTACATGGCGTTATCCCAGTTGCTCAACAGAATCCGCTTCATAAATGTGGAATTGCGTGCTGTGGTCGGCGTTCTCATGCTGATACCTGCCGCTACCTTTCGCTTAACAGCCACTACCTGTCGCTATCCCTTCACAAATAAGGCCCTAAGCGACAACCCAAGTGGACAGCCTGGTTGTAATACCCCCCTCAATCTGCATTAAGTTACAATATTAAAAAGGCACCATTTGGAAATTAAGCCCACCCTCATTGAGTCACTCATCCCTAATGCTCTAGTGACACCTGATTTGAGGAAGGTGAGTTTTATGCCCATATTTAATCCGTATTTGCAATGCCCAAATTTTAGATGAAAACAGGAGTCTGTTTTAGAGCAGAGGTCTTCTTCAAGAGTTGCATTTGGAGGTTAGTGTTAAGTCTTGGAGTCAGGTTGGTCTCCAGGAAAAGTCCACTCTCAGACAGAGAAAACTGACCGCAGGCCTAAACAGCCATTTTTTCATAGGACTCCGCTGCTAACATTTTGTCACAACAGCTATGAATCTCCTGTTGGCTCAGTGCTTCTGATCTACTTCCAGCTTTGGCCTTGCCATATGTGTGTATACCATATGAGGCAGGCGAAGACCCTTATAAAGAATAATAGGTTTTCAGTCTGGTCTTATACTACACCCACCCTTAAAGTGGACCAACACCCAGGATTTTGACTATCCTGGGTATTGGTCCACTTCCGCGGGGCACCCCGACCGCACAGAACGAGGATCAGGTAGGATTTTCGGGGATCTGGGGGGGTTTCACACAGCTGGGCACCCCCGATCGGGGTGCCCCGCAGTCAGGAAGCTGATCGGTCCGGGAATCTTATAGATTCCCAGGCCGATCAGAGGAGGGTGTCGGTCCACTTTAAAGAGGAACAATGTCCGGGAATTTCACTCCCCCAGGGTATTGTTCCTCTCAGATGGGGCATTCTGATTTGGGATGCCGTGCTCTGTGTATTCCCCCAGGTCACCGTAAAAACGTACCTTTCATTCTAACAGTGCAGGCGTGCCTGAAGCTGAGCATGCTGATTGGCCACATCTCCCGAGTGCGCCTCTTCCCCACTCAGTCTATAGCTGTGGCGTGCTCTCACTGCCCATTCAGAAATAAATGTTCCTTTAAGTCCACTTTACTGGGCTGTTTGCTATATTCGAGGTGTCGCCAGCATCCTTCTATGCTATGTATGGTATGTATGGTATATCAGTAGGCACACTGGCGCTGCAATCCGTACCTGTTGATAGCTCCACAGCGCCACAGATTATCCACTGTGTAACCCCCCCCCCCAAGATCACTCAGAAACTCCTTGACTTTCCGTCAGTCCCATCCCCAGCATCCCTGCAGCTGTGCACGCTCCCACTGCCAGCCATTCAGGTAAGCCAGACACACACACTGCACAGATGCACAGATGCCAATGCACAGTCCAATACAACAGAACCGCTGGTTGGGCAAACACCTGCTCATGCACCATGGGAGTGGCAAAAAGGTGAGAGGAGTGGGCGATTTGGGGGGCTTCACATTAGAGATCAGCGAATCAATTCTGACGAACCCGAATTCGTTACGAATTTCAGGAAATATTCGATTCGCTACGATTCCGAATATCGCCGCATTTCGATCGCTGGAATTGCTTCCTTAAAACTCCATTTACTGCTATACATCCCTTCTAAAATGGTGGATCCACATGTCAGGACATGTCCCATGGGGCAAGGAGTCCTGGGTAGGTGTCACATGCTACCTATCAGCAGACAGGCTTACCGATGATGTCACAGCCCCATATAAGCAGCGGCCATTTTGCAGAAGATCATTCTGACACTGTATTGCGGCCAGAGCAGATCAGGCAGGGAGAGAGCGATAGATAGATAGATAGATAGATAGATAGATAGATAGATAGATAGATAGATAGATAGACAGACACAGCGAGGGAGAGATAGATAGATAGATAGAACAGAAGAAGCGAGTGACAGATAGAGAAGGAGAGAGGCTGTGACAGTGACAGATAAAGACAGGGACAGTTTAAAGTGTTTGCATTAGCCTATTTAGTGTTAATAACACACCTGCCTATTTAGCTTTTTCTGGTGTCATTCTTTAAAAAGCGTGCTAGCATTAATATTTCAAGACTACCTGTCTATTAACTGGTTGCATTTTGTCACTTTACCACTATAAAAGGAGCCAACCTCTGTATGTGAGGAGGGACCATCCCAAACACTAGCATTAATATTTCAAGACTACCTGTCAACTAACTGGTTGGATTTTGTAATCAAAGTCACTTTACCATTATAAAAGGAGCCAACCTCTGTATTTTAGGAGGGGTCATCCCAAACACTAGCATAAATATTTCAAGACTACCTGTCTATTAACTGGTTGCATTTTGTAATCAACGTCACTTTTCCACTATCAAAGGAGCCAACCTCTGTATTTGAGGAGGGGACATCCCAAACACTAGCATTAATATTTCAAGACTACCTGTCTATTAACTGGTTGCATTTTGTCACTTTACCACTATAAAAGGAGCCAACCTCTGTATGTGAGGAGGGGGCATCCCAAACACTAGCATTAATATTTCAAGACTACCTATCTATTAACTGGTTGAATTTTGTCATCAAAGTCACTTTACCACTATAAAAGGAGCCAACCTCTGTATTTGAAGAGGGGGCATCCCAAACACTAGCATAAATATTTCAAGACTACCTGTCTATTAACTGGTTGCATTTTGTAATCACCGTCACTTTTCCACTATCAAAGGAGCCAACCTCTGTATGTGAGGAGGGGGCGTCCCAAACACTAGCATAAATATTTCAAGACTACCTATTAACTGGTTGCATTTTGTAATCAATGTCACTTTTCCACTATCAAAGGAGCCAACCTCTGTATGTGAGGAGGGGGCATCCCAAACACTAGCATAAATATTTCAAGACTACCTGTCTATTAACTGGTTGCATTTTGTAATCAACGTCACTTTTCCACTATCAAAGGAGCCAACCTCTGTATGTGAGAAGGGGGCATCCCAAACATTAGCATAAATATTTCAAGACTACCTGTTTATTAACTGGTTGCATTTTGTAATCAACGTCACTTTTCCACTATCAAAGGAGCCAACCTCTGTATGTGAAGAGGGGGTATCCCAAATAGTAGCATAAATATTTCAAGAGTACCTGTCTACTAACTGGTTGGGTTTTGTAATCAACGTCACTTTTCCACTTATCACTTATCTTTTAAGAGTACCTGCCTACTATCCTTTTGCCTTTTGTATAAAAAGTCCGGTTTTAAAGTTTAAAGAACCCATTGCCTTTCACTGGGGGCCATTGTCAGTGCTACCACTTATCTTTTAAGAGTACCTGCCTAATATCCTTTTACCTTTTGTATAAAAAAGTCTGGTTTTAAAGTTTAAAGCACCCATTGCCTTTCACCGGGCGCCATTGTCAGTGCTACCACTTATATTTTAAGAGTACCTGCCTACTAACCTTTTGTCTTTTGTATAAAAAAGTCTGGTTTTAAAGTTTAAAGCACCCATTGTCTTTCACCAGGGGCCATTGTCAGTGCTACCACTTATCTTTTAAGAGTACCTGCCTAATATCCTTTTGCATTTTGTATAAAAAAGTCTGGTTTACAAGTTTAAAGCACCCATTGCCTTTCACCGGGGGCCATTGTCAGTGCTACCACTTATCTTTTAAGTGTACATGCCTACTAAACTTTTGCCTTTTGTATAAAAGTCTGGTTTACAAGTTTAAAGCACCCATTGCTTTTCACTGGGGGCCATTGTCAGTGCTACCACTTATCTTTTAAGAGTACCTGCCTACTAACCTTTTGCCTTTTGTATAAAAAGTCTGGTTTTAAAGTTTAAAGCACCCATTGTCACAGCAACTCCTGGGTGTGTCTTTCAGGCAATATATGGGCTCCCTATGCTGCTGCCAAGTCCAGAGTGTGTCTTTCAGGCAATATATGGGCTCCTAATGCTGCTGCTGCTGCCAACTCCAATGTGTTTTTCAGGCAATATATGAGCTTCTAATGCTGCTGCCAACTCCTGGGTGTGTCTTTCAGGCAATATATGAGCTCCCAATGCTGCTGCCAACTCGAATGTGTTTTTCAGGCAATATATGGGCTCCTAATGCTGCTGCCAACTCCTGGGTGTGTCTTTCAGGCAATATATGAGCTCCTAATGCTGCTGCCAACACCAATGTGTTTTTCAAGTAATATATGGGCTCCTAATGCTGCTGCCAACTACTGGGTGTGTCTTTCAGGCAATATATGGGCTCCTAATGCTGCTGCCAACTCCAATGTGTTTTTCAGGCAATATATGGGTTCCCTATGCTGCTGCCAACTCCTGGGTGTGTTTCTCAGGCAATATATGGGCTCCTAATGCTGCTGCCAACTCCAATGTGTTTTCCAGGCAATATTTAGGCTCCCTATGCTGCTGCCAAGTCCAGAGTGTGTCTTTCAGGCAATATATGGGCTCCTAATGCTGCTGCCAACTTCTGGGTGTGTTTTTCAGGCAATATATGGGCTCCCTATGCTGCTGCCAACTCCAGGGTGTGTTTTTCAAGCAATATATGGTCTCCTGACGCTGCTGCCAACTCCAGTGTCTCTTTCAGGCAATATATGGGCTCCCTATGCTGCTGCCAACTCCAATGTGTTTTTCAGGCAATATATGGGCTCCTAATGCTGCTGCCAACTCCTAGGTGTATCTTTCAGGCAATATATGGGCTCCCTATGCTGCTGCCAAGTCCAGATATATATGGGCTCATTATGCTGATGCCACCTCAAGGCTCTGTAATCGTGCCTCTCTGCGACAGCGAATCTAATAGCAATGCCTCTGATCTGCATGTCATACTATTTTACAATAGCATTTCACTAACCCAGCATGCATCCTATGCATGATACAGCCAAGCAAAAGGTTGTGCAACCCTATGGAGGCTCTCGGACGCCCAGAAATAGCCGTTTTTAATAGCGATTCGTCACGAATAAATACGGACCGAAACTATTTTTCCCGGAAAATTCGGCGTATCGGCTGAATCGAATTTTTCAAAAGTTCGCTCATCTCTACTTCACATAGCAAGGCATGTCAAATCAGGATGCAACCGGGGTAAGAATCTTCTCAATTCAGGTCTTCCCTGCCATCGTTTAATCCTTCAGATCCTCCACCACTCACTTTCCTATAGCTAGAGCTTGAAGGCAAAAGCACTTGTTGGAGAGTCTGAAGATTTGCAAGAAAAGAAAATAACTGAAGGCGTGAAAACCTGATGGATTTATAAGGTTTACAAGCATTTGATTTCTAATAAGTCTGGGGAAAAATATATTGTACTCTTTTCTCAAGTTTGGCTCTGCAATCATTTCAGGCAGATTCAGATTACTGTGGGGTTTCCTATGAATTGCTGTTTTTACCCCCCAAAAAGGTGTTTCCACAGAAAACTTAATGGAACTGGATTTTCTTTTGGCGCAGGGAGGCCCAGGACCGTTTTGCTAGGGGACCTTGAGGTTTGTAGTCATGCCCCCTACAAATGGGTGACTATGATTGAGGCATTACATTTACCACATTTTCTGCAGTCCATAATGGAAGTGTAACATTCAGTCATTTTAAACTGCAGTCTGAAAACTGAAGCTTGCTGGGTGTCTTCTAGTTTCACCAGGTCTCACCAGCTCCAGAGCGCGGCGAGTTTCCTGACCTCACATTGTCCTCTCATTACAGTTTCATGAATTATTAATGGAAGGGATCGCCTTGCACAGCTATGAGTTTTTCTGCAAGCTCTCCTCACACTTCAACATACTATCCTTTCTTTCCACTTTCATTTTTAATGAGAACAGAAGAAGCTTTACCTGGCGTTAAAAGCAATAAACCCAGGCGTTGCGAACTACTAATATTATCAGCACTCGAGGAATCAAATTCCTAGATATTTCCTGTGGCTCTGAATTGTGGGTGCGTTACACAATGATAAGTGCTGTGGTAAGGTGCAAGGGGCCGTCATTGACGGAAGGTATGTGGCACCAAGGTACCTGGCCTTGCTGCAGTAAAACCGTGTATTTTTTTTCCCAGCATCAGCTGCTAATGGCAGTCTGGTGCTGAAGTGTTAGTATAACCCGGGACGGTTTTACTGGGATGGAGTAGAGCAGGGTGGGACTCCATCCCCTACCCAGGTCCAGGTTTTACAGGCCACATAGCCTGGGAAGTCAGCTGTGGAGTGTCTGTGACTGGAGCTCACTTGTGAAGTGAGACTCTGTGAGCCTGGCTGAAAAGTCCTGTGCAGGCTGTTTCATGAGGACCAGAGGCGGATTCGGCTGCAAAGTAGCAAGTTTGCCCAAGGATTAAAAACGCCGTTGCCTGTCTGATTTACTTCTGCTGCATTTTCCTGAAAAGGTGATGTAACCAAAAAGGACATTCGGTTTTATGGATTTTTGTGTGAATAAACACGGACTCTGAGCCTCTCTCCTGCTGTCTACCAGAGCTAATCACTACAGTGCATATAAACGAAGAAGATTGACCATAGAAAAAGACCAAGTGGTCCAACAAATCTGTGTTTTAAGTACATATATCATTAAAAATAAAAACAGGCTATGCTTTCCTTACCCCTGGGCCAGCAGTTCCACCACTAAGCTGGAAGCAGAAAAGATCTCTGCTGGTAGCAGTTGCTCCACCTCTGCACGCAGTGTACATATAATATACAGCAGGGGTTTCCAAGTGGCTGACACGTAAGTTTCTGGGGAGAAGCCTGCCCCACATTCATATGCTTCCTATCAGAACATTTGAAGGGGACCTGCACCCTGTTACATGCACTTCTGCACCCAAACACCTCTGCCACATCTCCCAGTGAAGTATACCTTTTACCCGACTGCAAATTGCAGGAAACACTACAACAGCCACCAACTCCTACTGCCGCTCCCTGCCACTTCTGCTCTGGCCATGAATAAAAGATATCGCTTACTAGGGCAGTAGAAAAGGTGCACTTAGCAGGGTGGAGGTGCCCTTTAAAGCAAACCCACACTGCAGTATCTCTTTTCTCTGTGATATCGCTGCCGCTCTTTTCTGTGTAGTCCTGATTGTTAATGCCCCCCCGCACAGACAGATAGATACTTTATTCCGCTTTATATTACTTTATATACTTTATTACATACAAATAACATAAGTAGTAACAAGTTATTAAGGATTAGTGCAGTAGATAAGCAGTAAGTTAGGTAGTAAGCCCCCCGATCGGGATACTCCGGGGGAAGACTTATAGACTCCAGGGTGGGTTTGATCCACTTTAAGAACCTTTCACATGGGTTTTGTTTAGAGCCATAATGGCCTAGGGAAAAGTGGTTTGTCTAGTATTTTTTGTTGAATAAGCTATGAATCTGCACCCAGAACGTAAGAGCATGAAGAAGGAATGCCCTGGGTGAGACATGTCAATGTTTAAACAAAAATTAATTTTGATTCCATATAATAAGAAGGAAAAACTTGTAGACATTTTTTCAATAAATGTCAAGGTTTGGTCCACTGAGTATTTTAGTTTAACCCCTGCTCTAGGGGGGGTTGGATCCATGCATACCACCAATGGAAGGCAATAGTGGCCAGTGGTACTTATCTACTTTTGTGTTCCCTCACAGGTTCAGGCCACCAAGTGAATTTTTCGGGGAGGGCTTGCACAGCTCTGTATACTCACCCACACATAACGGCAAGTAACATGAGGAAATGTAGATAAGTATAAATCTCAATGTCTGATAGCGAGCGTCCAGTGCGATGCCCCCATGCTGTCTAGTTGATCGCCCTCCAAATTATTTTTGAGGAGAGGGTCACTTTAAATTTAGAGGTGCCTCCGCCCTTGGTAAAGCTTCTGTAGGAAGTTGAGAGTGGAGAAGAAGAGAGTGGAGAAATCATCCAAACACATACACGTAATAAGATAGGGAGACCCCTGAGCAGCAGATGCCAACTGGGCAACTGCTAAAGCCCCCTGCCACTGGCATCAGAGGACCAGAGCGCCGGAACCAGTAGTGAGCCTCCCATTTCAGTGGACAGAAGAAAGACATGGAAGGATGAGTAATGTTACATTTAGAAATATAGTCCAGTGCTGATTGGACAAGAGTTTGTACATGAGCTGTGGTACTGGCAGAAAGGTGAGTTGCGTGGGAGATCTGGGGGGGTTTCACACAATGGGACATCCCAAATCTGGTTGCCCCAGGGACAAGGACCAAACACCAGTTAAAATCCTGGTGATAGGTTTACTTTAAGTTGGTGCTTTTGTGTATATTAGCACAGCTGGAGGGGTGCCATTTTGAATCTTTGCCCCGGGTGCCAGAAAGCCTAACTACTCCTCTGCCTGTTATATGACATCTATGATCTATTCATGTCAAATGTGGCTCCCGGTCATCTCTAAATAATAATAGCACTGTCACAGAAACACTTTTGTCACTTTATGGTGCACATTCATATATAAGCAATGTATTAATCACTTACGACAACCTAGGGGCACCAACCCTTCTAGGATTAGCAGTAGTATTTTTGAGAAACTCTACAGGGACCAGAGCTTTTGATGGTACATCGCTGACCTGTACCTTTAGAGACAACTGACTGCAAAATAAACACACGTATCAAGAAACCCACATTTGTCCTTTGACAAGTGAGTTTGTCAAGGTGACATTTCACTGACAGCAATGACAGCTAGGCCGGGTTTTGGCACATTTGCTGTTACATGTGATTGTGTGTATGAAGGTGAACAATTTTGGATCAGTTGACTGAATAATCATATCTTAGGGGGTAAGCAAGCCTTCTCATCTTAACTACTTCTGAAGTGCCATGCCTATTGAGAGGAAGCTGTAGCTTCATGAGCCAGCTAATGACCTTGATTCAAGCTTTATTCTTTATAAATAAAGCATAAGAGGAAACTGTAAGTTCCATTTTCATGCTTATATTTGTAGCCTTTTCGCTAATGCATGATCACGGGCAATGGTGTCTTATTGTATTTACAGTAATGGCTAATGGAGATTACTAGTAATGTCTATTACAATCTCACTATAACTAGTTAAAGGGCCTGTCAAAGGCCTGAATGATCTAATCTAACGTTATATAGTTGAGGTTGGATTGTATGACCCAATGGTAAGGTGTATAGCCAGCTTTAGTTGGTGATTTGAGTGGCTTTATATACACAAAGATCTATGAGGTAGGTTGCTTTACTACAGGGTTGCATAACCTGGGTCATTTCTGCCTACCTCTACCTACTTATGCTTCCCTCACCTCTGCTTACCTCCACCCACAGCTTTACCTCTAATCTAATCTAACCTCTATCAGACTCACAACTTCCAACCTTACCTCAACCCACATCACATTTTCCCTCCTGACTCTGCCCAACTCACCTTTTCTATGCCTCACCCCAACCCCTTTTTCTACATCACTTCTGCTCACCTCATCTCTGCTCATCTCACCTCACCCTTGACCATTTCTTTCCACCTCACCTATTCCTGCCTCACCTCGGCCAACCTCACCTGCCTTCCTCTAACCACCTGTGCTCACTTTTTTCCATTTCACCTCTGCTCTCCTCACCTCTCGGTGCCTCACCTCAGCCAACCTCACCTCTGCTCTCCTTGCCTCTACCCACTGCTTCACACCTGAGCACTGCTATCCTAAACTTTACTCATATAACCTCTACCCACCTCTTCTCACCACTTCTAATCTCATCTCTGCCCACCTCTCCCTGTCTCACCTCTTCACTAAGACAATATGGGGTTGGATAAAAAGGTTGTGTACCCCTGCTTTACAGGTAAGGTTTATCAAATGGATCAGAAGTGTGCGAAGGATCAGATTGCTGTACTTAGTTTGCAATGGGCTCAGTTCATTTCTCCATTACACTGTGGCATTTCTTCATGTCTATGTCTCTTGTCTCTAATGATTGTCCACCACTACAGCTTAATATATCAGTGTTTGCTGTATACTGAAGCATCACAATGTGTGAGTTGAAGTGTACTGAAGTGTTCCCTCTCTGTGTTCAGTGTGCCAATCAAAATCATGGCATGTTGGCACAGAAAACGTCTGCCCATAGTGAAAAAAGAGCAGCCTGCATTCTGTGCATTGAGAGGAAACAGGAACAGCCTCTCAACACAGGAATGTATAGTGACAACCAGTCTAATATCCCAGAGTAACATAAAGGTGTCCAGCAGATCTGGTAGGATGGTCTAACCATTTACTTCCAGTTTGTATTCAAAGTTGAGCTATAAGCATAGAGTCTGCCCCAAGTAGCATAACCTCTAATTGGTTAATACGGAGAACCAGTCAGAGGTATATGTGGTGCTCAAAGCATGTTTCTTAACAGATGACAACATTGGCTCTTTACATGCTCGTTTGATAAAGGTCTGAGAGGAAAGGTTAGCTGAGGTTCCCAAATATTTCAACTATTTTTTGGTTTGCATTGACTGTACACTAAGCCCCTCCTTATGTTGAATTTACCCCTCACCGCACCTTCTAGGATCTTAATGACTCTACATTGTCCTGATGCCTCCAGCCCTGGCCTGCACTACTCCTAATTATGACTGTGTTGTTCCTGTACCTTCCCTGCTGCCCTGACCATGCTGCCTTAACACATCATCGTGTTGTGTCCCTCACCCCCAAGCTAAACCCACCCCAGCTTGGCTGGCCCACATACTTTCTGCCAAGTTTGCATTATAAATCCTCACTTTCTGCTTATTGCAGTCACATATGGACCCTTTCTTACAAAATGTTAAGTCAGGCTATGCAGGAATAAATGGCTCTTCATACAGGTAGATATAGTTAGGTCAGCAGTCATAAAATTAATTGTTTGCCCTAAAACTCAACCAGGAACAATGTTTTTTTTTCTATAAAAGTTCTCTGTCACCCCTAATTTAAACTCTGAGTACTCCCTTATTTATGGATGAGGGAGGTGCAGGCTTTAAATTGGACCAAAACCCAGGATTTTGACTATCCTAGGTTTTGGTCAATGCCCCCCAGGCATCCCCAATCAGGGATGCCCCGCTGTGTGAAACCCCCCAGGTCTGCTTGATCTCACCACCCTTCCTCGGTCCTATGGCACATGTGCAGCCTCTTGTCCAGTCAATGCTCTCGGATCCGCTCCTGCCACTTCGTCCAAGAGCTCGTATAAGCCAAGCAGATCTGAGTGCGCTGTCGCCCGCATCCACCACTACCCTTTAACAGGGAGCATACCTGCACCGACCATTCACAAATGCCTGGCGCGGGCACACACCCTGCTAAAGGGACAGCGGGGGTGTGACCGCTGCTTGTGCATGCGCCGTTGGACCTGAAACAAAGGTGAGTTTTCAGTCGACCTGGAGGTTTGACATAGTGGGGCATCTGGATGCCCTAAGGGAAGCGAGTATGCCTGATAGCCTGATAGAAGTTTTGGTCCACTTTAAGTGCCTAGAACAACTGTCCTGCATATAAATATAACCTTAAAACATTCTCTGTGCTGCATATAAAGAAAACCTTGAAACAAATGATTCATACTTTTATTTTATATTACACCTTATTCATGTAAAAACAGAAGGTTGTACCATAAAATACTGCTTGGGTTTGCAGGTACATGTTGTATCATCTTGTGACCTTGGGTGCTTTGTGCTGAAATAGCATCCAGGTCAGACTCTGCTGGGTATAGGATCCTTTCTGTGCTAATTGACACTGTATCCATATACTTACTATACTGTCTCAAGAAAAGAGAGCATTTAGCTCATTATAAATATTGCACTAGGGATAAGATGTCCCTAGGCCCTTTCTTTTTCAAGAGAAAGGTTAGCATAAATGGCCTATAAATTATACATTGAAAGCTGCAAATAATAAAGTAGCAGTTTAACTATATATATATATATATATATATATATATATATATATATATATATATATATTGTAGGGATCTTCCCGGGGGATGGTGTGTTTGGACACAGTTCACGGCAGACTCAGACGTTATAAAAGCAGATCTTGGCGTTTATTCATAGCATAAACAGTCCAGCAAACAAAACATACAGCAACCACGTGCTTCTTTGGTGTCCAAACAAAATAAAAGACCTAGCCCGTCTGGGCGCTTACTAACAGGTTCTTCTCACCTATCTGGCGGTTTCAAAACACAGCGTTAGCCTGGATATCGCAGGGTGAGTTTTAGCTCCAGCAGTGGCTGCGTTCGCAGCTTCCTTCAAACACACACACAGGCTGTTCATTCCTGGCTGAGAGCAATAGCCTGCAGTCTCTGCAGAGCTTTTACCTCCCAGGCTAATTAGGATCAGAGCTCACCTGATTCAAAACCCAAACTGGATCGGGGAGGTGTGGAATGACAGGTCCCTCTACCAAACCTACCTGCCATTCCATATAAATCCAGGCCCGGCAAAATTAAACAACACCTCAGCAGCATATCACTGCTGGGAAACAAATCAATCCTGGACTTACCATCTCACCCAGCGTAGTAACCTAGGTGAAATGTACACCCCCTCGATCACTTCTCCAGTGACATGTCTACATATCCCCCCCCCTCTTCTTCAGACCGGAGGGCTGAGCATTTTGTCCCCACAGACAATGTACCCTCGACAATGCGTCAGCATTTGCCTGTAATTTCCCTGGCCTGTGTTCCACAGTGAAATTAAAGTTTTGTAGGGACAGAAACCATCTAGTCACTCTTGCGTTTCTCTCCTTGTTTCATCCATGTTAGGGGGGCATGGTCTGTCACTAACTTGAATTTCCTGCCTAGCAAGTAATATTTTAGGGATTCGAGGGCCCACTTCACTGCCAAACATTCTCGCTCCACAATGGCATAATTTTTCTCGGCCGGGGTTAGCTTCCTACTCAAGTACATCACTGGATGCTCCTCACCATTTACTACTTGTGAGAGTACTGCACCTAAGCCTGTGTTAGAAGCATCTGTCTGGACCAGAAATTCTCGCCTGAAATCGGGGGTAACTAACACAGGTTGTTGGCACAAGGCAGATTTAAGGCTTTGAAAAGCCTTCTCGGCCTCTGGAGTCCACGTGATCATTGCTCTCTTTTCGCCCTTTGTCAAGTCAGTTAGGGGAGCAGCAACTGAGGCAAAGTTCGGCACAAATCTACGGTAATAGCCCGTAATACCAAGGAAAGCTCTGACCTGTTTCTTTGTCAGGGGTCTAGGCCAATTCTGTATTGCCTCAATTTTATTTAGCTGTGGCTTAATCAACCCTCTTCCAATAATGTAGCCCAGATACTTGGCCTCTTCTAGGGCTACTGCACACTTCTCGGCATTTATGGTCAATCCTGCATCACTTATGGTATCCAATACGGCCTGTACCTTACAGAGGTGACTTTCCCAATCAGGGCTAAAAATGACCACATCATCGAGGTAGGCAGCTGAGTAATCACAATGTGGTCGCAAAATCAAGTCCATCAACCTCTGGAAAGTCGCAGGAGCTCCATGTAACCCGAACGGCATCACTACATACTGGAATAGCCCATCAGGGGTGGAGAATGCAGTTTTCTCTTTAGCCTCATCAGTAAGTGGAATCTGCCAGTAGCCCTTTGTGAGATCGAGGGTGGTTATGTATCTGGCATTACCCAACTTCTCAATCAACTCATCTACCCTGGGCATAGGATAGGCATCGAATTTTGAGATCTCATTCAACTTTCTGAAATCGTTACAGAACCTCCAAGTTCCATTAGGCTTTGGGATTAATACAATCGGGCTGGACCATTCACTCTGTGACACCTCAATTACTCCCAGATCAAGCATACGTTTTACCTCGGCAGATACGGCTTCCCTACGGGCTTCCGGGATCCTATAGGGCTTGAGGTTTACTCTGCTTCTAGGCTCAGTTTCAATGTGATGATAGATGAGGTGTGTACGCCCTGGAAGGTCAGAAAACTTGTCTTTGTTTTTCTGTAAAAATTCCTGAGCCTCCTGTTTCTGTGACACTGATAGGGTATCACCAACCTTGACTGGAGGGATTGGTTGTGACAAATTATTAACAGTATTTGTCGCCCCCAAGGATTCCCTGTCTTTCCAGGGCTTAATCAAGTTTACGTGGTAAACTTGGAAAGGCTTCCTTCTACCTGGTTGGTGCACCTTGTAGTTCACCTAACTGACCTTTTCAACAATCTCATAGGGACCTTGCCACTTCGCCAGGAATTTACTCTCAACAGTGGGAACTAGTATAAGGACCCTATCGCCTGGGTTAAATGTCCTGATTCTTGCAGACCGGTTGTAAATTCTACTTTGGGCCTCTTGCGCCCTCTGGAGGTGTTCCCTTACTAGGGGCATTACAGCGGCTATACGGTCCTGCATTTGTGCTACATGCTCAATAACGCTCTTGTATGGGGTGGACTCGCTCTCCCATGTCTCTTTTGCAATGTCCAGTAGACCCCTAGGGTGACGACCATAGACCAACTCGAATGGTGAGAACCCTGTGGACGCTTGGGGCACTTCCCTAATAGCAAACATGAGGTAGGGTAACAAATGATCCCAATCACGGCCATCTTTTTCCACCACTTTTTTCAGCATATGTTTCAAAGTTTTGTTAAATCTCTCCACCAATCCGTCCGTCTGGGGGTGGTATACAGAGGTACGGATGGGTGAGATTTTAAATAGTTTGCATAACTCCTTCATCACCTTTGACATAAAGGGTGTACCTTGGTCAGTCAGGATTTCTTTGGGGATTCCAGTCCTAGAGAACATATAAAACAACTCTCGTGCAATTGTTTTAGATGCGGTGTTTCTTAAGGGCACAGCTTCAGGATAGCGGGTCGCATAATCCATGACCACCAGAATATACTGGTGTCCTCTAGCGGATTTTACGATGGGACCCACTAAATCCATGGCTATACGCTCAAAAGGCACCTCTATAATAGGGAGCGAAACCAAAGGACTGCGAAAATGTGACACTGGGGCACTAAGCTGACATGTGGGGCACGACTCGCAGTACTTTTTAATATCATTATATATCGCCGGCCAGTAGAACCTCTGGAGAACCCTCTCCTGCGTTTTGTCAGTCCCCAAGTGTCCCCCAAGAACATGGTTATGTGCCATGTCCAGCACCTGACGCCGGTACGGCTTAGGCACCAGAAGCTGTTCCACAATCTCATCCTTAATCTTAGTGACTCTATAGAAAAGATCATTAGTCACAGAAAAATGTGGAAATCTTTTCTCAGCATCTGGTTCCTGAGGTACCCCATTCATGACAGCAACCTGCTCTCTCGCATTTTTGAGAGTGGGGTCCTGTAACTGTGCAGTCCCAAAATTATCCCTAGACACCTCTAAGTCTGGTATATTTTGCTCAGTGGGAGGAGCCTCCTCCTCTCCAGCCAGGACCTGCAAAGGAAAACAATCATTTTCATCCTGCACACTTTTATCATTTACAGGGGGCAATGCAACAACCTTAGGAGTATCCTCACTCCTTTCGGGGGATGTTCTTTTTCCCCAGAGAGCCCAGAATAATGGAAAATCGCGCCCCAATATTACGTTATGCATGAGGTTTTTAACCACACCCACTTCATATTGTACGGTGCCTTGTTCAGTCCCGACTTCAGCCAGCACTATAGGGTACACTTTTGTATCCCCATGTATACAAACAACACTCATATGCTTTTTACACTCAAAGTCCCCAGCCACCAGGCTGGCATGCACCAAGGTTACGAGGCTTCCTGAGTCCAGCAACGCCTTAACAGGAAAGTCATTAATTGTAATGTTGCAGATTTGCGGTTCAGTCTCTAGTCCAGGAACTGCAACACAAGATGGTTCCGCAAATAGCGACTGACGTCGATTAGCCTCACATTCCATGGGCTCAGTGGTAAGAGGGCAATGGGCAGACACGTGTCCCATCTCATGGCATCTCCAGCACTGGATAGAGCCTGGTCTCCTTGGCAAGGAGTCCTTTTTAGGGCCACTTAGCCACCCGGGACCATCCCCAGTCTTTTGCCCCTGAGACACCACTTGAGCCCTTTTTCCTCCCTCAGCACCCCTCCACACTCCCCCAATAGATGGAAGTCTCTTACCAGCTGATGGCACAGATCTGGCACTCCGGGGAGGTGAGGAGGCTGCAGAAACATCACGGAGGTAGTCCTCAGTCGCCTGGAACCTCTCCACAAGGTTGACAAGTTCGTTTGCATTCTTAGGGTCACCTTGTCCCACCCAGCGTTGCAGGTCAGCAGGAAGTGCTCGGTGGTAGCGATCCATCACAACCCTCTCTAGGATCTGTGCAGGAGTAGAAGTGTCTGGCTCCAACCACTTTCTCGCCAAATGGATCAGGTCATACATCTGGGACCTCGCTGATTTGTCCAAACTGTAGCTCCAGTTGCGTACCCTCCTGGCACGGACCGCAGTAGTAACGCCTAGTCGGGCAAGTATCTCCGCTTTTAGCCGAGTATAGTCCTTAACCTCTTGCTCACTGAGGTCATAGTAGGCCTTTTGAGGTTCCCCTGTTAAATAGGGCGCAATTACCTCTGCCCACTCAGCGACTGGTAACTTCTCACGCTCAGCCACACGCTCAAACACAGTTAGGAAGGCCTCAACATCATCCTCAGCAGTCATCTTTTGCAGCGCTCGCTGCACAGCTCTTCTCACATCAAAAGTCTCTGGAGCGGCTCGCACCACTGTTTGGGGGTTAGCAACCACAGGCGCCTCCTGTTTTGCTATCAGGTGTTCAATAAGTTGTTGTTGGGCAGCCATGGTCTGTTCATGTCGTCTATTAGCCTCTATCTGGGCCTGTTCATGTCGTCTATTGGCCTCTATCTGAGCCTGTTGTTGTTGTCTATTGGCCTCTATCTGAGCCTGTTGTTGTTGCAAACTTACTTGCATAAACTGCTTCAGCATCTCCTCCATGTTGCCCGACTGTTCTTGGAGTGTAGTTGCAGCTTTCACCCAAGACATAAGCAGCTGTAGCCAAGTCTGTCCACACACCGTTGCCCCTAGCAACCGTTTTGCCCGCTCCGCAGCACCAATTGTAGGGATCTTCCCGGGGGATGGTGTGTTTGGACACAGTTCACGGCAGACTCAGACGTTATAAAAGCAGATCTTGGCGTTTATTCATAGCATAAACAGTCCAGCAAACAAAACATACAGCAACCACGTGCTTCTTTGGTGTCCAAACAAAATAAAAGACCTAGCCCGTCTGGGCGCTTACTAACAGGTTCTTCTCACCTATCTGGCGGTTTCAAAACACAGCGTTAGCCTGGATATCGCAGGGTGAGTTTTAGCTCCAGCAGTGGCTGCGTTCGCAGCTTCCTTCAAACACACACACAGGCTGTTCATTCCTGGCTGAGAGCAATAGCCTGCAGTCTCTGCAGAGCTTTTACCTCCCAGGCTAATTAGGATCAGAGCTCACCTGATTCAAAACCCAAACTGGATCGGGGAGGTGTGGAATGACAGGTCCCTCTACCAAACCTACCTGCCATTCCATATAAATCCAGGCCCGGCAAAATTAAACAACACCTCAGCAGCATATCACTGCTGGGAAACAAATCAATCCTGGACTTACCATCTCACCCAGCGTAGTAACCTAGGTGAAATGTACACCCCCTCGATCACTTCTCCAGTGACATGTCTACAATATATATATATATATATTGTACAACTATACACAATAAAATTAGATTCCCGAAATGATTTGGACAGACACATTAAGAAACAAAAATGTATAACAGACTCAAAAGTGAATGGGAAATGTAAAAGAAACAGGTTGGACATTGCACATGGAGGCAAATGTGAGCCACGGCAGTATGTGACCTGTTCAAGAAATCTCTTTTTAACCTGACATATGATGCCACATTACTAAAACATTAGCGTTGTAGCAACATGCAGAAAAAAATATAAATTCTATTTTGCACTACTCTAATTTGCACCAATGTGGCAAATTCTGGCAGATTGTGCTTGATAAATCAATGCCCAATGTCTGACGAAGAGAACTGAGTATTCCTAAAAGCTTACCTTAGGCTTATAAGGTTAGCCTTAAAGGGACTGTGTAGGCAAAGTGCATAAACTGTCATTCAGCAGCTCACCTCATCATGGCTGTGTTCTCCGTTCCTGTCAGAACACAGCCATTCCGGAAAGGAGAGACAAGGCAAAGAGTAGCGGCACCCTGAATTCCTGATGGGTGATGAGAATGCATGTCCTACAGACTCCGTCCATAATGCTGATTATTATGCAGCATCACAGACCCAAGGGACACGCCCAAATATTTCAAATCATAAGGTAAAACGGTAAACCTCGATATCTTGCCCATTTCCTCTTTAATTTAAAAACAGAAAACAGTATAGGACAGTGACATAAACTTAGTGTAAAACTTGTGTTTAGTAGTAATACAGTGTTTACCCTAAAATAAGACAAGGTCATATTCATTTTTGCTCCGAAAGATGCATTAGGGGTTGTTTTAAAGGGATGTCTTATTGTTCCATAAACAACAATCTACGTTTATTGAGTTGAAATTGATAGGGTTACTGTAATACGGAAGCCAAGTTGCCCCCCCCCCATGTCCCTGGAGGGTACTATTCCATAAAACTTTAAGATTTGCTATGGGTGCTATTGCGCTCTGTGCATCATGTGTCATTAGGGTTGATTCAGAGAGACATAAAAAGAAATTCATTTTTTGTGTCGATCTGTTTTTTTTTTTTTTCCCGCTTGCGTATGAGTCTACGAGTGATTCTAAGCATGTATCGCAAGCCTTCTGTAAAGTGTTCGTCCGTTCGTACGCCAACGAGAATGTCATTTTTCAGCTTTCGTTTTTCGTTTAGGTTACTCAGGAAACAACGTAGGTTTCCGTTTTTTGCCTTTTTCCAATGTCGCCTCGAACGAATGATTTTTGTTTCCCGTTACATTCTGAATTGGATTTTCTATAAATAAAGTCCAGACGGAAATCTTTCCAACCTTACGAATGCGCACAACCAAATTAACTCATTAATGTGCTCGTCTCCATATTTTCATCACTCACACGTCCAGACGGAAATCTTTCCGACCTTACGCATGCGCACAACAAAATTAACTCATTAATGTGCTCGTCTCCATATTTTGATCACTCACTTCTGCTACAATGCTTACCTCAATCACATCGCGGTTTCATTCTTTTTGCGCCCTTAATGCTTACCTCAATCACATCGCGGTCTGGATATTCTTCATATTTTTATTTTGGGTTGTTCCTATGTTTTGCTGTAACCAACCCTTAATGAATGTATTTTTAACAGAAAATGACACAGAAACAAGTTTTAGTTTTTTTTTTTTTTTTTTATAGCAACTGTCAATTTTTGTTGCCTTTTTTTAAAAAAACGTTTGAAAAGGTTTGGCAGTATACATTTTTTTGGGGGGTTAAAAATTTAAAAACGTAATAAATATGTACACGTTTGTAAAACATTTTAAAACCATAAAACTATATACAAAGCAATGGCAGGCCCCAGATAATTATTCTTCATCTGTGGTTCCCAGCGAATCGCGCAGCTCCTGCATCTTGCCCACCAACCGAAACACTGTGGCACTGATTTGTGCCAATCTCGCATGTGCGGTGTCTGTAAAAAAAAAAAAATTATTGTTCTGCAAATACATGTTTAACAGCTGTGGATGGAATGCTTATTCGGTTCAAATATAACTCATGATGCCATATGTCATTATGCTAAGGAATGTCTTAAAGGAAGAGACCATGCTGATACATGCAATGCCTTGGAGCTGAAGGTGCTCATACTCATACCACATAGCCGCAAAACATGTTCAACAAAGCAATCCGAGGCAAAAATTATCCCGGAAGTGGAGCAGAAATGAAACCGTTTTATAGGGCGGTGGACCATCGGCAATCAGGTCTCAGAATCAGACGCAAGCCCATCCCAATAACGTAACTTATCTGATCTAACGCAAAGATCCGTAACTTATCCGAACTAACGCAAATGATCAGATTTCGTTCACATATACGCGTTAGCGGGAACGAACATACGCATGGAAAAAGTAACGTAAAAACCAAAAAGCAAGCCAAACAGTCAAAAAAAATACACAGACACATGCGAAAGTCCATGCGTATCTGTCTCTGAATCAACCCTAATATGCTGAATTGCACAGATGTTAGAGGGAGCTGCATGCAGGAGCCAGGACTTGTATGTATACAGTATGCCCTCATTGCACAATCTACAGCAGTGCCCGCCCCACAAGCCCACTATGGGCGCAGGAGCACTCATAGCAAATATAGAGGTTTTTTGGAGTGACACCAACCAGGAACTTCAGGACGTGTTGGCGGTTGCTAGTGTGCTGGGGTACATGTTGGCTGGGGCAAGAAATATACTTGCCAGGTGTCCTCACCGTGATGGGGCCTTCAGGCCCTGGGACAACAAGCAATTGTTATATTTGCCTTGCTATTAGGGATGGCATATGTTGGGTTCTCACACAGTTCTTCTTAAAGAACTATAGCTGGGGACTATTTTTGAGGTAGGACTTATAATCCAAACATCCAGAAAAATCATTTTAGGACTCATTTTTATGGTAGGTCCTATTTCTGTGGAAGTACAACAGTAGTTTAGTTGCTTCAGTAGTGTTCCCTACCACCACCGCTCTACCTATAGGAAAACAGATAATGACAGCCAGCAAACATATACTGCAGACGTCTTGGAATCTGTTTTACTGCTGTTTTCTAAACTGAGAGTCCTCAGGAACCCCTCACCAAATTTGGTGTTTAGGTACATGATTGTCCTGCAGAGGCCCCAGAGCAGAACCCCGTGGATGTCATAACCTAGTGGGAAGTCTTGGACTTCATTTTTGAACCATTTTTGAAACAGCACAAATAAATAAAGTGTTTGTAAATCAACATCCATTTAGCCCTATTGGAATGCCGGAAAAAAAATCCATTTGAGATCTGTACAGAACCTTTGCAACACATAACAATTTACACATAACTATGTTTCTGGTTTCCCAGAGTTTGTCTAAGAATGTTGTGGGTAAATCTCATTCTCACTTGCATCTACATTTGGAAATTGCTTTGGATTCACACACACACCAGTATGTATATTTAAGCTATGCCGTGCTTTCCCAACATCATTTGTGAGATTAATTAAAAAGAAAAAATGGCTATGCATGCCAGAACCCCCTCTAACATCGCTCTGCCCAGAGGAGAGGAAAATGTCTTCCCCCAGAAGATTTACATGTGAGTCAGTGGTGGTTGTTACTAACAAAGGGGGCAAAAATTTTGCAAAGTATATTTTTCGCATGTTTTGTGTAGTCATTCAATGGAGGTGGAAGGGGGGGAGTTATCTGTTCACAGATATATATTTATAAATATGGGGGGCAGGGCTACTCATGAGCTCGTCTTTCTCCTGCTCCTCACTTACTGGCATTACATCAAATGCACGTGTAAGGATCTTACCTGCCTCCCAGCCCCGGTCCCGCGGCGCGTCACGGCCCCGTCCTCCTGCCGGTTCTCTGTGCCGCTCTGGGGCCAGCGTGGTGGCGGCGGGGTGCGGCGGCCTCGCTGCGGGCCGTGCGGCGGGGCAGGCGGCCCCGTGGTGTCCTCTGCCGGCGCGGCTGTGCTTCCCCCGGCCGGGAGCGCGCCCGGCCATTCACGTGCTCTCGCACGCGCGCGAGCACGCTCTGTATATGCCCCCAGGCGGCGCTGCTCCCAGCGCATCCGCCGGGGGCAAGTGTCAAGTTAGTTGTTCTGCTGTCCTGATGGGAGACGGGCCCAGGGACTGGACAGCCCGTCTGGCCTGGGCAGGTCCAGTTCCTGGGACCGCTCCCATTGGGTAGTTACAGTCGCACCAATCAGCGCACTTCCCTCTCCTTTACTTTTTCCCCTTCCCATTGGCCAGTCTTCCCTTTATTACCATGCTGCCCCATTGTCCAGTGCCCGTTATAGCCTCTGGTTAATAGGGTGTGCGTTATAGTCTGCGTTTACTGTGTTCAACTCGGCTTCGTCTCTGACCATCCTTGTCTGCTGCCCGTCCTGACCTTTTCGCCTGTCCTGACTCCGCTTGTGCCTGATCCCTCTGTTACTGCGTTTTGGTGCTCACCTGGTTTGACCTCGGCTCGTTTTTGACTATTCTTCGCTTGACCCCTTGGATACCGCGCTCTGTGACCACCCGGCTTGACCTTGGCTTGTTTCTGGACCTCTCTGATTGACTCTCCGTTTGTAATCCCATTTACATCCCGGCATCCATATTCGGGATACCCCGCCGTTCACCCGTCTCCACCTTAAGCCGGTAATCTTTGCGCCAACTAAGTCCTGGGGGTAACCGAGTCTGGAGAGGCACAATCCGCGTCTCCTGCGAGCGGGGACTTGTCTAAAGGCAGAAGAGGCGGTGGAGATTGGGGATTATCTGGCTTAAGAGAGAAGGGTGTCCGGCGCCTAACAGTATAACGGGCCAGAAGAATGGACCAGATATTGGAGCAGGTGCAGGCCTTAACCGCGGCCGTTGAGCACCTGGCCCATCGCGTGGCGGCCCAGGAGAACCGTCCAGCTCCGATTAACACCAGCCCTCAAGGGGCTTCGGCCGCATCGTCAGTGGAACCCAAAATTCCACTTCCAGATAAGTTCTCTGGAGACAGAGCCAAATTTGCACATTTTCGGGACTCGTGTAAGCTCTACTTTCATCTTCGACCAACCTCGTCCGGGTCACAGGAGCAGCGCGTGGGTCTCGTTATCTCCGTCCTCCAAGGGGATCCACAATCATGGGCCTTCAGTCTGTCGCCCCAGGATCCAGCTCGTCTTTCTGTGGATAGTTTCTTCTCAGCTATGGAGATTTTATATGATGATCCTGACAGAGGGGCCACAGCTGACGCAAAGCTTCGTACCTTACGCCAAGGACGACGGCCAGCTGAAGAATACTGCTCAGAGTTTCGACGATGGGCGGTCGATTCACGTTGGAACGATCCAGCGCTATGCGGTCAGTTCAGGCTAGGCTTGTCTGATTCCATCAAGGACATTCTTGTGAATTATCCAGTTCCTCAGACCTTGGACGAAACCATGCATTTGGCCATTCGCATTGACCGACGTCTGCGGGAGAGACGCCTGGAAAAAGGGTCACATCCCGACTCCAGCTTGAGAGCCGAAGTTCCAGCCTTGCCTTCCTCAGAGGAGCCCATGCAGCTGGGCGCCACCAGGCTCACTGAAGCTGAGAGACGTCGGCGCTTGTCAGAAGGTCTCTGCCTTTACTGTGGCGGAATAGGTCACATGGTCAGAGCCTGCCCCAAGAAGCCGTCGGGAAACTTCAGAGCCTAGGGGGAATCGAGGGGACCCACCTAGGCTGTAAGGTATCTCCTCGTGTATTGTCTCCATTTATGATTCCGGTCCAGGTAAAACTTGACCTAGAATGTATCAGTCTGGAAGCTCTCTTAGATTGTGGTGCAGCGGGGAACTTCCTTGACTTTGATTTAGCTCAAAGCCTAGGAATTCCGCTCCAGTCCCTTCCTGTAGCCATTCGGGTCTCTGCCATTGACAACACACCCATTGCGGGGGGGCTCATTCAATATAGAACCTCACCAGTCCTGCTTAGAGTGGGAGCGGGGCATTCTGAATTAATTTCCCTTTTAGTTCTAAAAATGCCTTCTACCCCTCTAGTTCTTGGGCTACCTTGGCTACAGAAACATAATCCCCAAATCGATTGGGTAACTAGGCAAATTGTTAAATGGGGCCCTCTGTGCTTTCATTCCTGTCTGGAACTTCCAGTGCGAGCCACTCAGTTATCCCCTGAAGAAGTGCCTAGCCCATATCTAGATTTTTCTGATGTATTCTCTGAAAAAGCGGCTGATAAACTTCCCCCTCATAGACCTTGGGATTGCCCCATCGAGCTTCTCCCGGGTACTATGCCGCCTAAGGGGAAAATCTTCAATTTAACACGAGCCGAAAATCTTGCTATGCGGGAGTATATCGCAGAAAACCTAAAGAAGGGTTTTATACGGGCGTCCTCTTCTCCGGCAGGGGCAGGGTTTTTCTTTGTCGAGAAAAAAGATGGGGGACTCCGGCCCTGTATCGATTACCGGGGTTTAAACAAAATAACGGTTAAGAATAAGTATCCCTTGCCTTTAATTGATGGGCTGTTCACTCAGTTGGTTGGGGCCCAAGTGTTCTCCAAATTAGATCTCCGCGGGGCCTATAATCTTATTAAGATTCGGCAGGGAGATGAATGGAAAACAGCTTTTAATACCCATGAAGGGCATTATGAGTACCTGGTAATGCCATTCGGCTTGTGTAATGCTCCCGCAGTCTTTCAGGATTTTGTGAATGAAATCTTTAGGGAATACTTGGGCCGTTTTGTTGTAGTGTATTTGGATGATATTCTGATTTTCTCTTCCTCGCTATCAGAACATCGTAAACATGTTCGTCTGGTTTTACAGAAGCTCAGGGAGAATCATTTATTTGCCAAACTGAAAAAATGCCAATTTGAGGTTACTGAAGTTCCCTTCTTGGGTTACATCATTTCTAATACCGGTCTTTCCATGGACCAATCCAAGGTTAAAGCGGTACTAGAGTGGGAACAACCCAAAGATCTTAAGGGTTTACAAAGATTTTTGGGGTTTGCCAACTTCTATAGGAGATTCATTAAAAATGTTTCCACCCTGGTAGCCCCCCTCACTAATCTCACCAAGAAGGGGGAGTATCCTGCTGTTTGGCCAGAGCAATCCGTCTTGGCTTTCAGGGAATTAAAAGAAGTTTTTAGTTCCGCCCCTGTGTTAGTGCACCCGGATTGCCAATTACCCTTTATTGTGGAAGTGGATGCCTCCGAACTCGGTGTAGGAGCAGTGCTTTCGCAATATAGCGGTTCCCCTGAGCGCCTCCATCCCTGTGCCTTCTTCTCCCAAAAATTTACCCCTGCCGAGAGAAATTACGATATTGGGAATCGAGAACTATTGGCAATTAAACTGGCGTTTCAAGAATGGAGACATTGGCTGGAAGGGGCTCAATTTCCCGTTACTGTCTTTACCGACCATAAGAACTTAGAGTACATTCAGTCCGCTAAAAGATTGACCCCAAGGCAGGCTCGCTGGTCTCTGTTCTTCTCCCGGTTCAATTTTTCTATTACTTATAAACCGGGATCCAAGAACGTGAAGGCTGATGCCTTGTCACGTAGTTTTTCTTCTTCTACTGTACCAGAAGGGGAAAATTTACCCATTTTGTCCCAGGCTCTGGTAGTAGCTGCTATCCAGCCAGAGCTTCCTGATTTAACCCGGTTCCAGTCTGAAGCCCCGCCCGAAAAACCCAGTTATGCCCAATTTGTGCCCGCTGCCTATCGGGCTGCGGTTTTGCACCAGTTCCATGACTCTAAGTTGGCGGGTCATCCTGGTGTCAAGAAAACCATCTCCTTGCTGTCTCGCCAGGTTTGGTGGCCGTCCCTTAGAAAAGACGCACAAGAGTACGTGCGAGCCTGTAAGATTTGTGCCCGCAGTAAATCATTAAGACACTCTCCTGAGGGTCCTCTACTTCCATTGCCCATTCCCTCCCGCCCCTGGACCCATCTGGCCATGGATTTTATCACCGATCTTCCACCTTCCCAAGGGTGCACTGTCGTCTGGGTGGTGGTAGATCGGTTTAGTAAGATGGCTCATTTCATCCCATTAAAAAAGCTACCTACTGCTCAGGTCCTGGCCCAACTTTTTGTGACACACATATTTAAAATCCATGGTATCCCGGAGGATGTTGTGTCAGATAGGGGGGTCCAGTTTGTTTCCCGTTTTTGGAGGGCTTTTTGTGTCAAGTTGGGCTTCACTGTCTCCCTATCATCTGCGTTTCATCCTCAGTCCAACGGGCAAACGGAAAGAACGAACCAATCCTTGGAGCAATATTTACGCTGTTTCATTTCTGATGTCCAGACGGATTGGGTGTTGTTTCTTCCATTTGCTGAATTTGCCCTTAATAATGCCACACATTCCTCCACCGGGGTATCTCCGTTTCGTTGTGTTTACGGTAAAGATTTGAAATTTTCGGCCTTGTCGGACCAGCCTTCTAGAGTACCTTCTCTAGATGAATGGATGTCTCAGTGGCCAAAGTTATGGGATAAAATTCAGCAACACCTGTCTAAGGCTGTGATCCAACAAAAAAATTTTGCTGATCGTAGGCGATATAATAATCCTGATTATTTGGTCGGCGATTTGGTGTGGCTTTCGACCAAAAATCTGGCCTTACGCCAGCCATCTGCCAAGTTGGGTCCAAGATTTATTGGTCCTTTCCCCATACTGCAGAGAATCAATCGGGTTACCTATCGCCTGGATCTCCCGCCTTCTATGAGGATTTGTAACTCATTCCACGTCTCCCTTTTGAAACCTGCCAGAAACTTTGAACCCGATAATCTTCCGGATCCCATTCTAGTTGACGGGCAACAGGAATTTGAGGTTGCTCGGGTTTTGGACTCTCGCTTTTTTCGTAATTCCCGTCAGTATTTGATTGATTGGAAGGGTTACGGTCCTGAGGAAAGGTCATGGGTTCCGGCTAGGGAAGTTCATGCACAGAGATTGGTGAGAAAATTCCATAGGGAGAATCCTCAGAAACCCAGCTTGGAGGGTCCGGTGGCCCCTCCTCAGGGGGGGGGTAATGTAAGGATCTTACCTGCCTCCCAGCCCCGGTCCCGCGGCGCGTCACGGCCCCGTCCTGCTGCCGGTTCTCTGTGCCGCTCTGGGGCCAGCGTGGTGGTGGCGGGGTGCGGTGGCCTCGCTGCGGGCCGTGCGGCGGGGGCAGGCGGCCCCGTGGTGTCCTCTGCCGGCGCGGCTGTGCTTCCCCCGGCCGGGAGCGCGCCCGGCCATTCACGTGCTCGCGCACGCGCGCGAGCACGCTCTGTATATGCCCCCAGGCGGCGCTGCTCCCAGCGCATCCGCTGGGGGCAAGTGTCAAGTTAATTGTTCTGCTGTCCTGATGGGAGACGGGCCCAGGGACTGGACAGCCCGTCTGGCCTGGGCAGGTCCAGTTCCTGGGACCGCTCCCATTGGGTAGTTACAGTCGCACCAATCAGCACACTTCCCTCTCCTTTCCTTTTTCCCCTTCCCATTGGCCAGTCTTCCCTTTATTACCATGCTGTCCCATTGTCCAGTGCCCGTTATAGCCTCTGGTTAATAGGGTGTGCGTTATAGTCTGCGTTTACTGTGTTCAACTCGGCTTCGTCTCTGACCATCCTTGTCTGCTGCCCGTCCTGACCTTTTCGCCTGTCCTGACTCCGCTTGTGCCTGATCCCTCTGTTACTGCGTTTTGGTGCTCACCTGGTTTGACCTCGGCTCGTTTTTGACTATTCTTCGCTTGACCCCTTGGATACCGCGCTCTGTGACCACCCGGCTTGACCTTGGCTTGTTTCTGGACCTCTCTGATTGACTCTCCGTTTGTAATCCCATTTACATCCCGGCATCCATATTCGGGATACCCCGCCGTTCACCCGTCTCCACCTTAAGCCGGTAATCTTTGCGCCAACTAAGTCCTGGGGGTAACCGAGTCTGGAGAGGCACAATCCGCGTCTCCTGCGAGCGGGGACTTGTCTAAAGGCAGAAGAGGCGGTGGAGATTGGGGATTATCTGGCTTAAGAGAGAAGGGTGTCCGGCGCCTAACAGCACGCCTCCAAAACTCCAAGTTCATTCCCACTGTCCCTCCTAGGTGCAGCAACCCCTATTCCCTACATCAGGCTCTGTATAGACGTGCACATAGGTGTGAACTTGTTTTATGCTCTCTACTGGTGCTGTGCTGTCTGTGCAAGGCAGCAAAGTGGTTGGAGGGTTTCGAGATTTGAACCAATGAGCCCTCAGGTGTATGTGTGGGTATCCTACCCATATCTCTTAGTGGCTGTTCACCACAAGTTGTTGTTGCCCTAGTCTGCTCTGCTCTTTATAGCATTTAGTTGTATTGGATATGTAAGTTCTTACTCCTGTTGCTAACCTGTTTCTCGCCTTGCCTGTCTGACCTAGATTTAACTGGCTGGACTGACCCTGCCTGTTTCTGACTACATCTTTTCCTGAATCTTTGGATACTACAAGCTGTTTGACCACTGGCTAGGGCCTGGACTAGACTCTCTATCTGGCCCTTTTGCCTTGATGCATGAATGACAAAACTGACAATGGCTATTGTTGACAACCGCATGCCACCGCTACCCCCTGTTTTGCCCCAATTTTCTGTAGGCCCAGCTTGCCTTTCGGTGAACAAGTGATCTTGGATTGGGGGTTGGCACCAGAGCTAAAGTGAGGGATCTGCTGGGGCATTGCAATATATATATATATATATATATATATATACAGTATATCTTTATATTTATTTACATAGTATACATCCATCGTCATTTTATAATATTGTTTTCTTGTAGTTACAAATAAGCAACCTGTACATTTCCTTCAGGGTAGAACCTGCCACTGTCTTGTCTGTTTCCATCACTAGTAATTAAACACAAAGTTCAGTCAGCAGTCGCTCTGCAGAAATGATACCCCAGCACAGTCATTTTATCTCTACTGGTTCATCTTTCTCATTAAGTAGACGGTATAACAAAATTCATCAGCATTTGGTAACATGTGATCAGGGGTAGATCAGTTTCTTAAAATAGAAAACCAGTCTATTACATTTATCATTATTAGTGTTTAGTTTATTGTATGTGCAATAACACATGGCCATAATGTTGTCTTGGTATTTAAAATAATTATGATTAAATAGAAGAATTAAAGCAAAATATGTCATATATAAATATTTAAAGCCATGCTGCTGAAGATTTTTCAAAGGATAACACCACCCTGTACAAAAAAATCAGAGGGTTATTCAAATGATTTTGAACCCCTGGCTTTTGACACTTAAAAGGTCTTGTCCACTTGGGATCAGTTTTCTTCTCTTCTGACTCCTTTGTCTTGTCTAACTTTTCTTCTCAATGCTTCTGTGTGTATGATAGTGGCGTATTCACCCAACTAAGACCCTGGGCTGCCTGAACTGATCAAGATCTGCAACTTCCTGACCCACCTCAGCTTGTCTATCATATTCAAATCCTGAGATGTCTTTACTGACCTCAATCTCTACAAGAAACTACAATCCTGTATCTATGGCCTCCTGTACTTCAGCAAACTAACCGTTAAGTTTGTACCCTAATTAGGATGCCCACTGTGTGAAACTCTGCTGGTCTCCCAATATGCACACCTTGCTGACAGTGCAGACGTGGCTCTGCTCTAATCGGTTATGTAGCCATATGTATAAAATATATTGGTAGCCATTGAAAATTAGTGGCTAAAGAAACTGAATGGGAGCTTAGCCAATCTCACGATCAGCACGTGGCAACTCTATGGCTGTGTATGCCCACAGCAGCCATTCAGTTACGGTGTGTGTAGCTACACACAGTCCTACAAGGATGCAAGAGATGCTGCCACTGGTCGCACATGCTCCGTGGGTTTGCGGGCAAGGTATATATATTAAGAGACTGGCTAGTTTTGGTCCACTTTAAATCTCCAGTTTTGTCAATACTATTACGAGACACATCTGTTCCTCACCTGTGGAAGAAAAAAATTTGAAAATTAGTAAGAGATTTTTGTTTTTCTTTAGTGGTATTTATTAAGAAAGTCGCTCAATGATCCTCAAAGTCAGAAAATAAAGATTACACTTAAAGTAGATCAAAACCCAGGATTTTGGCTATCCTGGGTTTTGGTCCTTTCCCCGGGGCACCCTGATCGGGGGTGCCCTGCTGTGTGAACCCCCCCCCCCAGATCGCCGCAGGCAACTCACCTTATCCCGGTCCCACGGCGCATCTAAGAGCAGCGGCTCTGGCAGCCGTATCCCCCGCTTCCCTCTAGCAGTGGGCATGCCCGCGCCAGGCATTTGTGAATGCCCCGATTGGGGGAAGGAACAAAACCCAGGAAGTATACAATTAATAGCATCATTAACTGCAATTCTATGTCTGTGATTTATTTAATCACTTTTGGTTACTGTAATAAAAAAATACGTTGGGTGTACAAAAATGGAAATTAAAAATGAGGTATTCTGAACATATTCAGTGTGTTGCTCGTTCTGATTTCTCAAAAAATGCCAATGTTGCACGTCACCATAATGATTGTCATGGTGGCCTGCCACTTCAACTAATGATTAGTAGTATTGCAAAGGTGGCATTAGGCCCTAGAGGTGATGATCTCCATAAGAAATGACTAGCTCGAGAAGCATATTGGATTTTTTCTTTTGGGCACAAGGACTCCCGAAGGTCTTAATTACCGGTGGGATATTGCACTATTTACCGAGAGATACGGTAATATGGTTGATTAATGGTTGGCACAATGCGTCTTTATTGTTTGATTTTCCTTGTCCCATATTTCAATTGATAATTTCTGCTTCCCTTAATCTCAAGTATGTTTATTCTGTGATTGTTTGTCATTGGATAGTTTTTGCTGTTGATGTATTAACACCAATCATTACTGTTCCCATTGCCCTGCTCGATCTGTCTTTAGCGGTTTCAGGGTCCGGTTAACCTGAGTTCTGCTGGATATTATTCTACTGCCCTTTCCATATCCATAATTGGATGTCTATTGAACCCTGGGGGGGGCTTTGTTGTGGGTGACCTGCTGGTTGGGGTCCCCTTTTCCCGATGCTGCATGATGCTTCCACCACCCTATGCCATTGGTGCTTAGTGGAGCTTGGTGTGGCACCTGGGACTGGCGTCCCTGCCCAACAGGTTACTTAGCAACGTCTCCAGCAACTCATTGGTTGAACTCAGCCAGCTTTGGATTGGGCGCCACGGCCTCTCACACGGAGGTGACGTCACCATACATCCTGGTGGCCTCCGGGGCCCTGGTAATGTGACGTGGATAAGATCACAGCATGAATACGTTTTTCTATTTATAAGGGTGTTTTTTGGGGGTCTCCTTATCTATGACTAAGGACCAGTAGCTGTCCAAAATGCGTCAGAGGACCCCTGAACATCTGCTGCTCTCAGGTCCATAATCACACATGTTTTAGAGGTTTGCTTTTGTGCATTATTGGAGATGATTTTAATGCTATAAATAAAAGGACATTTTACCTTAAGGAGTGAGGACCCTTTACCTTTTCTTATCCTACAAGGTTTATCCTTGCAGGGCTGGCCTTAGGGTAAGTGTCGCCCTGTGCAAGATTTAAGGATGTCACTCCCCTCCGACACAAAAATTGGTAAGTGAGCAAACATGGAAAATAGGGAGACAGAGTAGTATGGCAGGAAAATGAAGGTAGACAAGAGAGAAAAAAGAGTAAATAGGGAAAAGACATTGAAAGAAGTAAAAATGAATGTAAAATTAAGAGAAAGTGAAAAGAAAGAGGATGGAGGAAAAGTGGAAAAGAGAAAAAACAGGATGACGAGAAAGAGGAGACTGAAGGATGTGACAAGAGAAAGATGGAGAGAATGTCAAAATGGAGAATGTGGGGAAACACAAGGGAAAGATAAAGAGAGAGTGAATAAGGGAATGAGATTGAGATGGGGGGAATGTAGGACAACAGGAAAAGAAAAAAAGAGAGTGAGAGAGAAAGAGAGAGAAAAAAAGGAAGAAAGAAGCAGGAATAGAGGGGAGGTAATAAAGGAGGAAGATGTGAAGAAGCTGAAAAGAGAGGCAGATGGGAGAAAGGCGACAAGAGAAAGATGGAGGGAATGAGAAAACAACACTAAAAAAGGGGGGTTAGAAAGAGGGGAAAATGTAGGGATCATGAAATAAAAGAGAAAGAAGGAAATTTTAAGAAGAAGGAAAAAGGTAAACGGGTATTATAAAAAATGTGCAAAAAAGAAAGGAAAGAAATGGGAGTATTTTGGAAAAGAGAAGTCTGCTGGTCCAGTTGAGAGCTCCTGGCACCCCTAACAAAGAGATGGCATGGCTCTCTGAGCAACCACACACATCCCAAAGGCCAGCCGTGTCTCAACACTACATAAACCATACGCAGAAATCTCAAAAACATGCACATTTAGACATCTACAATCTAATAACAATATAGAGACAGATGGAGAGAAGGGGGAAGAATGATGGAAGAAAACTAGAAGGGAGATTGAAAGAATGTGAAAGTGCGCAATGAAGGGAAAGTTGGAGAGGTAAGGGTTATACAGAAATCAAAAAACATGGAGAGACAGATGAAACATGGAAAAGAGAGGGAGGCAGAGGAAGAACAAGAGAAATTAATAGAGCACGGAAATATAGAAAGATTGAATTAAGGTGGAAAAGCGAAAATCACAATGTGGACAAAAGAAAGAGAAAGAGGGAAAGGGAAAAGAAAAGCGATAAGAAGAAAAGGTCAAAAAGTAGGTTTGGGGTGGCGGAGTAAATATGGAAAAGAGAAGGAGGAAATGTCAAAAAGAGCAAGAGGAGGAAGAGAAAGAGGAAATGAAAGAGATATAAAAACATTGGGTAAGGTAATGACAAATATGGGCTATGTAAAATAGAGAAAGATGGAGCTAGGGAAAGCGGGGGAAGTGGAGGAAGAGGAAAGTGGACAAAAAAAGAAAATGCTGGAGGAAATGTGGACAAGAGGGACCCACCGGGCCTTGTCTCTGACATGCTTCAACTGTATCACCTGGGTCTTCCAGGACCCTTTTAATTGGTTTACTATTATCACATGTGTCTTATCCATCCTATGATATTATTATATACCAGTAAAGACATTCTATGTTATTATACAGTCATGGTGCGGTTAATTTAATTTGGGGTGTGCTTGAGGGTTTCTCCCTCTTGTGTTTTGCGAATGGTATCGCCTGGCAACACTTACAGAGGGACTGGGAGTCCCTATGAGACCAAACAGCTGGCACCTCACACATCGCCAAGCTGCAGCCTGCACCCTGAGAAGAACAGCTTTTAATATTTCTGTGCATAATTTTTTTTATATTTGGTATTAGAAATATGCTGCTTTCCCCGCACAAACTACATGTGACCTGGTTTCTTTTTGAAGTTAAATCAATAAAGAAATGGCAGGAGCATTAATGCAGAAGTGTAGAGCGGTTTTATAAAGCGAACGCCATGCTTTTGGAAGTAATCTGGCTATTACAGGCTTCATGCATTCTGTTTGCTACTGTCTATTTTTGTCCTAAAGCACTGGAAGCTGACTCCTTAGATATTCTTTCATAATATAGCGCAAACACCATTACAGTGACTCACAGAAAACACTCACATTTCAACCTTTAGCAGCATAGCATATAACCTAATAGAGAGATAATTCAAGGAAGCAGTTTGTGGTTTCACATATTAAATGAAGGACTTTGGAGTTCAAGGGCAATCTAGTATCAAAATATATCTCCAGACAGACAAAACATTCACTCCCACACCACATTGAATATTAAATATTATAACATATTATTAAAGTGCACCTGGCATTTTAACTATCCTGGGTTTTGGCCACAAAGGGATTTGAAGCCCTTTTTAAGCAATTCAATGCCCACTTGCTATAAAATGAGTGTTGGTTGCTGATTGCAGATGTCCTCACCCCCACCCCTGACCATGTAACTGCCGGCCCCAGTTTCACCAAGGGAGCAACAAGCAGGTAACAGCAAACTATTTATTCACAGGGGAAGGGGGAGGGATTATAAAAAACCTAATGTACATCAGTAGATTTTTTATTCTTTTGTTTAGCAGGTGTACTAGTAACATGGCAGTGAAGCAGAACACATAATAGCATTTAGGTAATAAGAATACAAAGCAGTAATAAAAGACTTAGGCTTTATATATACTTTGAACGCCTAAATTAAAGTTATACTAAAGGCAAGCCTGATTGTTGTCTACGCCTACACGTTGCACTGTCCAAAACTTCAGTCCGTTTTCAAATAGACCCTGTAGTTCTGAAGTTATCTTTAAAAGTATTAAAGCATTGGAGATGTAGAGAAAAAATGAAAGGGAAACAGTGGGTGTGGCAACAGCGATGTGATGTAAGCACACTGTGATGAGTGTGAGATGAGAGAGCCAACCAATCAGGATGTCTGGGGAGGTAGTGGGGGGTGTTTCCACTCTTACGCCACCGAAGATTGATTGATGGACCAGATCAGTGGGGTGGGGACTGAAAGCAGAATGAGGAAAAAGAGAAAAGGAGACAGACAAATGAAGAAGCACAGAACTTAAGCCACTAATTGAAAGGTCCGCTACTGATATTTATTTTTTAACTTTTGACTTGCCAAACACTATAACAAAAGAACTAAACAACTTGAGATGACCCCTCTAAAAAGACTGGAGGTTATGTGCTTTTAGGAAATTCAAAGAACAGTGTAGGCTAGCCACCATCAATATTAACAGCTGGCACACCCATAAATTGTTAAATGTATTATAAATAACACACAGGCATAGATAGTTAACAACAAAAAGAAAAGGGAAAACGAAAGGAAAGAAGGAGAAAGAGTAACGGAGGGAGGGGGCTAATGAGAGATAAGGGGAGAGGAACATGACTTGGAACATGACAGTTGACCATAATGCCTCTGAAGTGTTGAGAATCAGAGAAGATCATCCATTGGTACCATGTATGGCATCAGAGTGGTTATGAAGAGAGCCCATGAGGTCTTCCACATGAAAAGTATAGTTTATTTGGTGAACCATAAGCCCACTGAAGGGGACCCTTTTTGAAGCCACATAGCAGGAATAGAAGGAAGCAAGCATATACGCGATTGGAAAGGGTTTTTAGATGAAGAAGAACAACTTCTGACATATCCTCCAAGACCACTCCAGACTGTAAAATGTTCATCCACCCACCCAGCCTTCTCAATCTTACCTTCATTGTCTTCAGCCAATACCTGAGGGCTTTTGGCTAAGGGACTCTAGATACAGCAGGGGCAGCAGTTGCTCTGCTATCAATAGATGCGGCCAGTGCTATAGGCAAAGAGGGTACATGATGAGATTGATGGAGTAAATTGATAAAAGACAATTTTAACTCACAGATTCCCAGTAATATCATATAATGTGCAGTTTCATCATCTGACACAGAAGTACTGTATGAAAAAATCACTTAAAAATATTGGGGCGGACTGGCTGGCTTGTCAAACAGAGCACTAGCTGAAACCCATCACCCAGTGTAGCCAAGTAATAGCTGTCTTGTAGCTCTGTAGTACTGTCTATTAAAGTGGACCAACTAGGTGGGGAGATGAGGGGGGTGCCAGGCAGAAATAACAGGGGGACCGCCATTTAGGACAGAGGGATGCAGGGAAGACATTAGGGGGCAAGGGGGGACCAAAGATCCCGAGGGAAGGAAGAGAGGGATCACAGGAGAGGGGCCCAGGGGAAATGGTGTTCAGATGGCAGGGAAGCACAGGAGAGGAGAGAAGGAGAGCACAGAAGAAGAGAGAAGGAGAGTAACCGGAGGGGGGAAAGGGAGAACGGAGAAGAGTGGGAAAGAGGAAAGGAAAGGGGGAAGATGCTCATTTTAATTTTTTCTTTTCTCTAATGAGCTTTATTAACTCCCACTGACGTCACTATAATGTCAGGCGGGATTTCCTGATTACAATATTTATAAGGACCTCCCTCTTGGCACATGTCTGTTTGTCTGTCCCTGATGAAGGGGGCTGCTCCCCCGAAACGTTGGAATTCAGGACACTGCTTACCATTTGACCTAATATGGACTTTGGACACTTTGTGATGGATGTTTCATACCACATTTGTCTTTCTATGATACACTTGGGGGAATTATATAACGGAGTGCTGGTCATTTGTACAGATTGGATTCACAGCGGAGCCACCGCTGACCTGGCACCCACGCAAAACTAGTAAGTGTGCACCAGCAACTTGGTTTATTCTGATACTGTATATACAGATTGTTTTGTACCACATGGATCCATGCTGGCCATTGATTTGCATTAACACAGCAGCTTTCAGTATGGCCGCAGGCTAGATCCAATCTCATTCAAGGACAAATGTACAAAGTCATATTGCCTCATAACTCTGGCCTCTGGTGGCCTAATCACAGGAATGATCTGCTGCTATTCAGTATGTGAATTGTAAGAGACAGTGATGGTGATAATAATAAATGAGAGGTGCATATACACATATGTCACATATGTCAATGAGGTCAAATAATCAGCAGAGGGGCCTCGAAATAACCTTTCACTGAAGCTGATTTGTGTGGTGTCACCTCACCCTATTCCAGCAGTACATGCCTGAGATTCACCCAGTATATGGCTTAGAGGTGAGTACAGCCAGAGGTGTGCCCAGAATGCTCCTGGCATGATCCTCTCTGCTCAATGAGTCTTTGGTGTAGGGAATTGAAATGTCCCTGCATTCAGCCTTCTAATGCTTCCAGTTGTGTTCCTGCATCCAGTCCTGTCTTCTGTTTTCAAGAAAGGTCTCCTGTTTCCTGAACCAGTGACAAAGTTAGACCCTCTGTATTCTGACTCACCAGATGGCAGTAATGTGAATCCTGTAGACAGCACCACGTTCCTTGTGTGTGCCTGTGATGGATGTTTTCTTTACTCCATAAGGCTTGGCAGATAGCTTACTCAACTGCTCAAGGATCACGTGGATACGTTTCAAAAGCTTTATTTCAGTACAGAATCTGCAGAAAAACTTCTTACAGCAGACATGTGCGTTCAATACAGTAGGAAAACTTGTGATGCAACCCATACACAGCAGTAGGTAGAAAACTGTAGCTGCAAAGTGGGCAGCAGGTGTGAACTGCATGGATGCCAGACTAAAAAGGCAGAAGAAGAGGGGAAGAAGGGAGGAGTTACTCAAATCAGAGCAAGACTAAGGGAGCCAGGAAGGGACAAGGGGGAGAAAGGCACACTGCTCAGCCTATGCAAATAAACATTATATTAACTGTTACCCCAGGTAAATTAAAATGCACGTCGCAGGAGATGACACTCTGAAACAGCAGTTTATTAAAAAACCTGTATACTTAATCATTCTGCTTTTTTACCTTCTTTCAAAGTGACCATTCTCCATATTAGTAAAAGGTATAGCTAATTGGGGCCCGGTGGTACAAGTACTGCGGCACGTAACTGTCACCTGAGCCCTCCTGGGCACAGGCTTACTTTAAAATGTAAAATCTACTTACGCAGCTGGGCATGCCGAGATTACAGCCTCCAGGCATTGGAAAGTGATCAGCTCTTGCCACAGGTGGAAATTTTGGCTTATATGGATTGACGAGAACAACCTTATATACTCCACTTTTATGTCTGTATCCCTTCTGGTATGTATCACCCTTCCTGTTGTGTTACTAAATGCTTGTCATTCTAAGAATCTATCCTCCCCACAATACCCATGTCTCTGTTATGGGAATGAGAGCATTCGTCCTGCCTGCAGGGCCGCTCATTGGGCCCCATCCTATGTGTTTTCATTCACTCGCATTCTAAATAGTAAACTAAATGGAACATTTTTTTAAGCCATTCCAGTAAGAGATCGAGTTTCCTGTTTTTTAAGTTGCCATTTAGATTTGTTATAAAGTTATGGACTGTTTCTGAAAATCTTTCGAGAAAATGTGTCCTGTGGAAACGCTGCAGTACATGCGTATCTTATGGGACATCTATGATCTCCATGTGTGAAGAAAGGAAGGCAACGCATGTGCAGATCATCTCAGATGAACTGGTGCGGACATGTTAGGCCTCATCACCTCCTTTATTTGTGAATGGAGAGGGCATATCCATACTCCTGTGACTGATAGCGGAATGGCGCAATACCGACATGGAAGTTCCAGTGAATAGAGTTACGAACCATCCAGCATGGGATACAATCCAGCGATCAGATGAGCTGCTGATCGCCAGAGTAGTACCAATCAGCTGCTGGGGACAAAAGGTTAGCTCCCTATTGTTTTTTTTGGAAGGTAAATCCCTTTAAAGTGGACCAGAACCCAGGATTTTGACAATCCTGGGTTATGGTCCTTGCCCCCAAGGCACCCTGATCGGTGATGCCCTGCTGTGTGAAACCCCCCAGATCACCCAATCACACTCCTGTGTACATGTGCAGCCTCTCGTCCAGTCAGCGCACTCGGCTGCCGCATCCCCTGCTACCCTATAATAGGGAGCGTGTCCGTGCTGGCCATTCACAAATGCCTGGCGTGGGCACACCCTGCTAAAGGGATAGCGGGGATGTGACCGCTGTTCGCGCATGCACCGTTGGACCGGGAAAGAAGGTGCATTTCCGGGTGGCCTCAAGGGTTACACAGCAGGGCATCCTTAATCTCCAGGGGTAGGAAGTATGCCTGCCCTGGAGTCTCATAACTCCAGGGTGGGTTTTGGTCCACTTTAATGATAGAACAAAAGAGCACACCTGAAGCTAGTTGTAGGGTGGATTTAGAGTAATGTCTGCAAATATTTTTTTCACTGAAAGAGTAGTGGATGCTTGGAATAAACGTTCAGCAGAGGTAGTTGGAAAATCTACAGTAAGTGAATATAAACATGCCTGCAATAAACATACATCTATCCCAGGAGAAAATATAAGAGCAGACTAGATGCTCTCCTTCTGTCGTCAACCTTCTATGTTTATTTGTAAAAATGACAGCTTTCATTTAGTATAGTCCATTGAGAAGTGAGTGTTAATTTGGGCTCATGAACAGATTCTTGGAATGCCCTGGGGTCTGCCCTCGCCCTTACTAGCAGAATTCATTAGTCAGTCCTGCCTGACAGCAGTTATTTTAATGACTAGACATGCTTGCACGATGGCCTACTTTTCAAACATGATGTATTCAGGTAAGCAGGCGGCACTGGACGGATTAGGAAAAATGACATTAAAAAATAAAATTGGTGTCTATGTAAATGGTAAATTATATTTTAAAAGGTAAAAATTAACAATATTGCCAGCGTAAATAAATTGTTGATAAATGAAAACCTTTCACTGTCAGGCAGCTAAAAACCCTTCACTTAAATTGATGAATGTGATTTTGGATGACGAGCTACTGTGGAATTCAGGCAAAGGCCAACCAGATGGGCTCCCTAAAGGCTGAATGTCTGCCAGACATCTCCACCTGCACGCTGGCAGGGATGTTGCTATCTGGATGGCACTATAAATATCCCCCCTGTAAGTAACAAGTATTAAAACAATTGATTATGATTTTCCTTTTTGCCTGGGTTTTGATTGACCCAGTGATCGCTATAAACATGGTCATATCATTGGTCATACAGATCAATGGGGCAGTCAGTTCCTAACTGGAGCATGACTGAAGTGAGCAAGGCACCTAACCCCGAATTGCTCCCCGGGTGCTGTGGCTCGGGCAGCTCGCCACTCCAGGCACATGTTTGTGCTCACTGGCCCTTAATGTGTTCACTGGTGTGATTATTTTGTACATTGGCAAGGAAATCCTTACATTAAAAAGAAATCCTTAATTGGCAAAAAATCTTAAATGTTTGTTTTTTAATTACTTTAAAGGACAAAGTAGATATAAAGGGCATATAATCAAACATTGCTTCGTCAGCACCCTGACACTTTTCAGTTGGCTTCCCAGGTCTATGGGAACTCCCAGCATTGCTAATGAAAACCCCTCTATCATGACATATTCCGGTTTTGATAAAAGCACCATGGAATTTTTTGGTGGTTGAGGGATTGAATTAGAAATCACAGAAAGCTATAGTTTTACATTTTGAATGTGCTCATTCTGCTATAGCAAAATAGTTGTAAGGAAAAAATAGTAGACTCTGATGAGGGCTCACTAGTCACATAGCCTATGGCCACATCTAGTTTTCACCAGGACCCTAGGGCTTGGCTGTATGGTGTACCATGCTGTGGTTCTCAGGTCTGGAGAAGACAGAGTCTGCTGAGGTATATTATAAGACAGTAGACATGGGATTGTAGGTGAATGGACAGGCTGACGTTGATCTAAGCATCTCAAGATAGACAGCTTGAGAATGGTTCAGGCAGATTAGGATCCTAATTAGGCAGATAGGCCAACAGCAGTTGAGCCACCTCGGGATCTTAGTTGGGTGAATAAGCTATGTAATATCATAAACACAGAGGCAATTAAATGGTAGAGGTCAGACGAGGCAAGTGTCAAGGGGTCAAAAGATAACTCATCAAAAGTGCACAGTACGAACTTAAGGTTCCTGAAGCTAGGGATGTCTATTTAAAGTGATTGCATTTGTGCCATCCCTTTTGGCCAGGGAATGATGTCCAGCAATATTATTAGCTAGTAGGGGCCTGGCCAAGTAGATCTCAGTACACTTAGGTAATGTGTAGTGGATCTTGGCACAAACTATCTTTTGTGTTGAGTTGTTTGTATGTTGGTATGTACACTTGCTGTCCTGGAGGCAGCACCCATGGGCACTTCACACAAGGATCAAACACCCATAAATTCACCATATCTGGGAGTTCAAAGGCAGGAGCTGCATCATTATCCTCACTGCCAAAACAGGTTTCAGCCTTCATCTCCTGATCTTTACATCATACAATTAGAAAGGTTGTTTTGCTGTCATCAAGTGCATGGCTTTCCTATATTCTAGGGCAGGGTGCTAAACCTTCTGAAGAGCTTGGGCCACTTAAGTGATTTGGAAACTGGTTGTGGGCCACAATGAATAGGTTCAGAATTTTGAATTTATCATTTTGAATATCATAACGAAGATGTTCTACAACAATCAGCATACCCACCTTCACCACAAGCTCATTTTATTACACTCATATGTCCTTCCACCACACCACCCGATTACTATATTTATTTCTAACAATCCCCACATGCTACCAATACACATGCTGATTGCATTACCTATCCAGATATATGGGTCCCATATTTTTATAGCCCATCAATCCCAAATTATAACGGTTTTCCCAACACTCAACCCATCTAAATGCCTAGCAATGCTAAACCTACAATTCAATATAGAAAAAAAAATCTTGTTATGGTGCCAATAATTTATGGTGCCAATAATTTCACCCAGGGTTTTTTTTAGACAGTCAGTGTCACCATGCTCCTCCAATCCACCATTGCTACTCCTGTTTGGTCAATGGCCTCTCCTTTATCACTTTCCTTGCAACCTCTCATCCTAACTGAGCCTCTATTAACAACCTTTACATGACAGTTCTATTTACCGCCCCTCACACTTTCACCAAAGCAGGTCAGGGGCCACAGATTGAGCATATGTGTTCTAGGGCAATGAACATAACATAATGACAACATCTCAAAGTCTTATCTAGGACAGAAGTAGGTACACAGACTTATGCTGGTCACGAGTCTCCTGGTTTCACACAGGGAGGCCATTCTCTACACTAGACACTTCCAACAGGCCATTTTGGCTACTGGGTCAAATCTTCAATTTCTCTAAAGAAGATTTTCGGCTTCATCATTCTTGTAAAGGCCTTTCTCAGTTAGTGAATTCCTAATAAAATTACTTCTTAGGCATACTTATTTCTTCTCCTCCACTGCACAACTTTAAGTTGCCAGATGGGAAGCTATTCTGGGCGTCAGGACAGTCTTTGGCTACTACAGCCATGGGCTTTTTTCAAGAAGCATCTCACTTTTTGCTAAACATGGCCCTCACAACTTTTTTCTTTGTAGTCCTGTCAATAGTCGCTCCCACATCTTCATCACGTCATTGTTGAAGACTGACCTCCTGGTCTTTTGTCCTCTTGAAGCCTTGGTCCTGAGAAGGTCTGGAAAACATCACTGTATTAGGGTATGTCCTTTGTAGCCTACAAACAATTATGCCTGCAGCAAAGCTCATCTTGTTTCATCATGTCCAGAACCTAGCAGCCCTGATGCTAGTGCCATCCCAGCTGCCATGGCGGCGTGCAGCATCCACCAGCAGTATTGGTAATGCTAGTCCAGGCCAGCCTGCAGTAGGTGAATAGAACATCACATAAAGGGCATAGTTCTGTCAGCAGTTCTCTGTGTCTGTCTTTTATCCTGTATTTGATGGTCATTTTGGAATTTTAGGTTTATCTAATATATTATAACTAATCAACTATCAGAGTAGCTTTCTGTAAGTTTTAGTAGTCATTTTCTTTTCTGATTTTCTTTCAGTCTGACTCATTTCTGACCCCTTTCTTTTCTTGCACTACAGGTCTAAATATGTTAAACTCACTTCCATCCTTCCAGGCCTCTCAGCGTCAAGCCAGAGCTTTATTTAGGGGGTGGAGGATTGGCAGCAGCTATTTATAGAGAGCGGAGCGCAGGTTGAAGGCACCAGTGTTTATGTGGTCCCGAGCGAGCGTCTACACAGCAGTCATCATCATTTCATCATAAAGACTTAAAGGAGCCGCAGCACTCAAGCCTGTAAGCTTGCAGACCAACCTATAATCTGTCTCTAAATCTGGTAAAAACAGAGGCTCGGTCACACACATCTGCAGAAGTATGCCAAGCTGCACCACTACGCCAAGGTGCCTCTATGGGTGCAGTCCTAACTCTAATCTATGAGAGCCCCATTTGGGACATACAATGCAAGAGATAAAAAGGGAGCAGCTTACCTGAGGTTGCCCTAAACCTCATGTGCAAGCCATGGGGTGGAAGGGTCAAGACTTGTTTTTTACCAGATTTAGAGACAGATTATAGGTTGGTCTGCAAGCTAACAGGGTTGAGTGCTGCAGCTCCTTTAAGTCTTTAGTAACCTAATTGCCCTGCTGACTTGCACCTCCCAGGTTAGTTATAAAATGGTCTGAGCAGCTGCCACTCCCCCTTTGTTCACTTATCATTTCATCATACCTGACTGCGTGTACACATGTGATGCTCGTGTGATGACTTAAGCATGAACACGCATCACTTTTTATTTGCATGGATGATCCAATAGATTCTCCCTGGCACACGGAGCTGGCATGCTGCCAGGCTGTCTTTGCTTTTATACAGATAATAACACACTAAGGAAGAAGTGATTACAAGCAGACAAATCACATAACTATACCCTATGCATGTGTCTTCTGTTCAAGGGAGGTTTAACCCTTTCTAGCCAGGAACACAGAACTTAAACCAGAATGAAAATGTCAAATTCAGAACAGAGTTGAGTTAACAGTACAGATGATGACACATTATTCTACTAAAAGCTAGCAGCACTGAGCTACAAGTACATATATGACACTTTAGTCCTTACATTGTCCCCAAGGACACCAGAACTTGGTTTACTTTAGTAGCTTACTCTTAAGATGGATTATATTTCTAGCTCATGGAAGCACAGAAGGATCGCTGATGAGGCGAGTATACCATTGATGCCAGGGGGTTTCACACAGCAGGTCATCCCAAATCAGTATACCCCAGGTAGAGGCAATTGGCTACCCCTGGGGTCTTTTAGACTCCAGGGCTGGGTTTTGTCCCCTTCAAGCACGCTACTAATAATTTGTTAAAGTGCATCTCCTTATTTTCTTACCTCTTCAGTTCTTTTTTCCACATTCCATTGCCCCTCATTTTAACATTCCCTCTTCATCTGTTCCACATTTCCTCATCTTCTTCTTTTCACATTCACTTCTCCTTTACATCTTCAATTCATCCCTTTTCCACATGTCCTCCATCTTTCTCTCCTGTCATCCTCCATCTCTATTAACCTTCTCCACACCTTCCTTTTTTTATACATTCCTCCTCTAGCTCTCAGTTGGTTGCACATTCAAGTTTTTTAATAATAATAAATAATAATCTTTATTTATATAGCACCAACATATTCTATAGCGCTTTACAATGAGAGGGTTCCTGTACGGTGTAATAAATTACATAGCAACAAATGCATCAGGAAAAGGAAACAAAGGGGGGCTGCTTACAATAACTTACAATCTAAGAGGAGAATGGGGCTGACACAAAAGGTAAGAAGGTTAGAAGTGCCCTGGTCCAGCCATCTTAGTGAAATAAATAATATATACAAGCTGTATGGGCCAGCCACCTTTTTACACCTTCCCTTCATCTCTCTATTCCACATTCTCTGTAACTCTCCTTCTTTCTCTCTCTAGTCACCTTCTCAATATCCTTTTTATGTTCTGTACATTCTCTCCTTTTCTCTCTGTTTTTCATATTCAGTTCTTCCTCCCTTTCCACATTTCCTTGTTTCAGCCTACGTCTCTCTCTCTCATTTCCACCCTACTTCAGTCTTTAGCTTTTTTCTGCACTCCCATATGCACTCCCATATTTTTTTTTTTTAACTTTTCCATTCTCTATTTTTTTCTGTTTCCTTCATTCCTTTTTTTCTTTCTCCCTCTCTTCCTATTTTCCTTTCTGCCTTCCATCTCCCTCTGAACTCTCACATAGGGTAGCACTTATCCTTAAACCCTGATCATCTGGTCTACAAAATGTTGAGCCGGGGCGTAACTTGAGGGGATGATGGCCAAGAAGTTAAAGGGGGCCCCATCATTGTTTGCTCAGTATGTGTGTGTTTAGGGGCACTATTCTGAACTCTCACATAGGGCAGTACGTATCCTTTAGCCCTGATCATCTGGTCTATTTCATTTTGAGCAGGGGCATAACTTGAGGGGATGATGGCCAGGAAGGTAAAGGGGGCCCCATCATTGTTTGCTCAGTATGTGTGTGTTTAGGGGCACTATTCTGAACTCTCACATAGGGCAGTACGTATCCTTTAGCCCTGATCATCTGGTCTATTTCATTTTGAGCAGGGGCATAACTTGAGGGGATGATGGCCAGGAAGGTAAAGGGGGCCCCATCATTGTTGCTCCTGCTCTTTATCATATTTGTGCTCTCATGGCATCATTTAGATAAAGGAAGCAGCATTTGTCTCTGCATCTAAGCTGCATCAATTAGTTGAAAGACAGAAAAGAGGTTACTGTATGAACCCTAAAAGGGCCCCAATTAATGTTTGCACCAGGGCCCTGTCACATTTAGTTATGCCACCGATTTTGAAAGTAAGCAGGAGAATCTAGTTCTGATTAAAAAGGTTGTAGATTATGTTTTTGACACCAAATGATGCAATAAGGAGAGGAATACAAGGATTCCATATTTACCATCCTTGTATGTATGTAATGTATATACTTGGTAAACAATAAACCTCTTCCGATAGCGAGCACAATGACGGGGGCTCCTGACTTGATGTGCGCTGCACCCCTGTAGCTGCGCCTTTGGGTGCCTGACGCCTGCATGCTAATTAGCTGGGCCTGGAAACATCAATATTGCCGGTACTGTCAGATGAATCAGCCGCATCATTTATCAATGTGCTCATTGAGAATTCGGTATGAGTCAGTATGACATGCTTCATTGATGTCACTTGATGGGCTGCGTAATGTGGGAGATTGATGGCTGGGGGAGGGTGATAGTAAATACTGGGGATCAGGATGTGTTAGGACAGGGTGAGTGAGGAGGATTGTGGGTGGCACAGGGGGTACCTGCAGTGACAGGGCTGGTGTGTGAGCTGCAGTCCCTCCCCTCCTGCCTGCCCCCCACCCCCTCCCATTCAGGCAGTGCAGAGCTGTCCCCGGCTTGCTGGCGCTGAACAGACGCTAGCTGATAGTAAATACTGGGGATCAGGATGTGTCAGCACAGGGTGAGTGAGGAGGATTGTGGGTGGCACAGGGGGGACCTGCAGTGACAGGGCTGGTGTGTGAGCTGCAGTCCCTCCCCTCCTGCCTGACCCCACCCCCTCCCATTCAGGCAGTGCGGAGCTGTCCCCGGCTTGCTGGTGCTGAACAGACGCTAGCTGATAGTAAATACTGGGGATCAGGATGTGTCAGCACAGGGTGAGTGAGGAGGATTGTGGGTGGCACAGGGGGGACCTGCAGTGACAGGGCTGGTGTGTGAGCTGCAGTCCCTCCCCTCCTGCCTGCCCCCCACCCCCTCCCATTCAGGCAGTGCAGAGCTGTCCCCGGCTTGCTGGCGCTGAACAGACGCTAGCTGATAGTAAATACTGGGGATCAGGATGTGTCAGCACAGGGTGAGTGAGGAGGATTGTGGGTGGCACAGGGGGGACCTGCAGTGACAGGGCTGGTGTGTGAGCTGCAGTCCCTCCCCTCCCCTCCTGCCTGCCCCCCACCCCCTCCCATTCAGGCAGTGCGGAGCTGTCCCCGGCTTGCTGGTGCTGAACAGACGCGGCTGCTGCTGCTGCTGTATACACCGGGGGATCGCAGCGATCTATGGCAGCTCTGAGACATGGCCGAGCCTGGCAGTTCTCTGGTCACTGCCGGGGAGAGCAGGAGAGCTCACCATAGATACCAGCTACCCCACGAGGCTGACTCCAGCTTTAGGAGGCCTCTATGTCACCCCCGGGAGAGTGGACTTACTGGGGCCAGGAGAAGGACCACGGAAAGCCCACCGATAATGAGAAGGCTTCCTGCACAGGATGGGGTGAGGAGAGCCAGACACCCCAGTAGCCCTCAGTATGTCCAGTACCCTGCTAACCCTCATCGGTACCCTTCCATCTACACCCAGTACCCTTCCAGGTGCTGCCACTCCAGCAGCCCACCTGTGGACCACCACAGTCACATCCAGCACCATCCCAATTATTCAAGTCACCATCATAAATCATCCTCTAACCAAATCCAAAGCAGCCACATGCATCAGCATATGAGACAGTCACCGAGCCCCAAGCAGCATTCCCCCAGCCCCAGGCACCATCCACCCAGCCCCAGACAGCAGCCTTCCAGCCCCAGGGACTACCCACCCACTGCCAGGGAGCTCACCCCCAGCCCCAGGCAGATCTCCCCCAGCCTGAAAGAACAGCCCCAAACCAGCCAAGAGCAGAGATCAAAGAAGAAGGATTCTGGAGCCTCCACACAAACCACCAAAGCCAGTGATGACCTTCCTCCCACCAAGAACAGTGACAGTGACCCTGATCCGGATTCGGAGCCATTGTTTGTGGAGCTGCACCCCATCCTGAGCTCTGTGTTTGGCCAGGTGAGAGAGTCCTGGACCCTTCAACTCTTATCCAAGCCTGGGATCTCCAGAGCTTTGCTGTGTCCTCTGCCCTCACCATGCTGTATGTATGCTGGCTACTTATGGTCACTGGTAGCCTCCTGTGCTACACTCTTGCTCTAGTATAGGATTTCTTTCATGTTCTTCTAGTTGTTGCCCCCTCTTCAGTTGGTATTGTGCATTCATTAACGCGAAGCCTTGCAGTAAGGTGTTCTTTGCTGTTGGAATGTTTATGTCAGGCAGCATAGTAACCCTGATAAATTCTCTGTAAGCTGTAAACTAGTGTAAAATGGGACAGACCCCCTAAGGAGCCCTTTTATCCCCCTCTGATTAGGCTCCTCTCTATTATTATTACACCCATGTCCATATGATAAGCTGCATCAGGTGATGATCTATACAACCAAGATGTGCCTTGGAAAAAAGTACTGGGCAAGGAGGCAAACGCTTCATCTTCATCAGGTAAAGATAAGATTTGTTTTATTATGAACAATTGTTTAAGATTAAATTCCAGGCAAAGGATTCAGTTATCAGCTTTCTGCTCTCACATGCCGGCTGCCAGGAGCTTCATCTTTTATCCAGCTTTCATCCAGTCTGCTTTATATTACTTAATAACGCCCAGTGAACTCTATCTCCTCAGTAGCAGATGATGACTCATTTGTGCATGTTTCAATGTGAGGGTCCCTTTCCTTATTGGGGGACCCTGAGTCATCAGAAGGGAACAAGTGCTATATATGAAAGCTGCTGCCCCCTGACAGCCAGCATGGTGCGAGCAGAAAGCAGGATCATTTAGCCATGTGCATCACAGTGGGTGTGCTTGGTGAGCTTTTTAACTTTAACACACCAAAAAATGCAATAAAAAATATTTGTTTTAGTTCTTCTTTAAATCACCAAAGTCCATCATTTTTCCAAAGAGTTAAGGATCATTTCTGAGAGTTTGGAATTAACAGCAGCCTATGGGGGATGCTAAATAATTAGCATTTTTTCAGAATACCCCATAGGATGCTGTTCCCAGACTCACACAAAATGATTCTCAAATCATTGGAAAAATGATGTAACTCACCTGTAAAAATGCCCCATTACAGGGGTAGGTGACTTTCGGGGAAATATTAAAACAGAGATTTTTATTGGATTTTTTTTTTGTGTGTTTAAATACAAAAGCTCACTCAGATGTAAACTTCAGTTCACACTCAAAGGTAAACTTGCTTCACCATCTGTTTAGTATGACCCCGAATATGTCATTTGGTGAACAACTAAAAACGCAGCCAAAACGCACAGTAAAGTTTGTCCCCTTTGTCCCCAACAGTGATTTCTGGTTACTGTAGTGACAAAATGCTGGCCAGAGCTGACAAAATACAGCGCCAAAGATTTAATGAAGGAAAAATTGCTGGGGAGTGCTGGAAAAATGGTAGAACAAATTGGTGCTGACATAGGCCGGCCAATACCTAGGGCCTTATTTATCACGGGCTAGCGCCAGGTAGTGTCTGACGAGCGCCAGGTACCGCCAGCTATCGGCGGCTACCGACTCAAGTACGCCCGGCGGCGGTCACAATGACGCATTTATCACGCTAAATGAGGCTAGCGCCGGCGAGAGTGACGGCTAGCGCGGGATTCATCATGAAGCCGCCTGGAACGAACAGCGCCGCTGCAAATTCCTTCACAGCGCCAGGTATGACCTGTCGCTCCCTGGCATTGTCCAATGCATTTCAATGGAGCAATGTTTAATTAATCATAATTAATTGGTATTATTTTTTTATTTTTTTTTTTTTAATGTCAAAAATTATGAGACCACTTCTGCAATGTTAGGTTTTTTTTTTTAAGTAAAAAAAATTAAAAAAAAATTAGTGCAGAAATGATCTTACAGGTCTGATATTAATATATTCATATTACAAAATGATTCCAAAAACATGTATAACGTTTCAATCAAAAAATATGGTTGTTTAGGGGTTAAAAACTAGTTAACACCCATCGCCGCCAGCGCTCTGGGGTTTAAACAAGGAATGGACAGCGCCAGCAAATTCGGAGCGTCATTTTTTAATGAATATGAAGCAAGCCGTTCGCTCTGGCCATTCGTTGTCAGGTGCTCACATACAACGCTGAACCTGTGAAACAGCGACCCCTAAGCCCGTATTCAACATTACCGCACACCGACTGAGTCGCTGTCATCAAGCTAACGCCGGCCAAGCACAGCGAATACTGGCTGGCGCTGTAAAAATCACGCTACAGTCGCTCATCTGTCGCTACCTGGCGCTATTAATGAATCGGCCTCCCCGTGCAACAAGCCAAGCTAACCCGATAGCGTTCTCTGTAGCGTTTCCTAATGTTGACCACAACCCAGCACCTGAAAAGAAAAATTGCCGGCGCTCTGGAACTGGCGCTATAGCAACAAAACCGATGCAGACAGATGCACATCATAAATTAGGTCCTTAAAGTGTCAGTAGGCAAATTTTGTTTCAACCAGACACTTACCTGCCCTCCCACTGCTTGGATCCAACAATGTTCTACATCTCACACCATAGCTAATGTGCTAATGTGTGCTCTTGGGTTGGCGTGCAGAGAGCGAAGAAGCAGACCACCCCCAAACTGCTGTCAGTTTGCCTAAACTGACATTTTAATGATCTCTAAATTATGGTTCCATCATTAGCTCATTAGACAAGTCAAACTTACAATAATGTTTCCTGTTATTGATGTCCTTTAAGTCACTATGACATTGTAATAGTGATATTGTGTTACAGAGGCAGCAAACCTTATCTTGATACTTAAAGGTTAAGTCCACTTTCAATTGAATTTTTGAAAGGGTATATTTTTTTTGTGGCAAAATGACGTCCTAAAGGTATTGAGCTGATCTAGCATTTTTCATTTTTTCTAATAATAGAAATGGAAGCAGTTTTCACTATCTGCAGTCTGTTGCTATTGGCAACATACACCAAGTGCTGGGTATGTGTAGGGCTGAGTGAGCTCCCTCACCTCATAGCATATAGCAGCAGTGTTCTGTGTGTATAGGGATCACTTCTCTCTTCTTGTTGTACAGACTGTGTACGTTGCCAGTAGCAACAGACTGCAGGTGGTAAAAACTGCTTTCATAAAACACACATTTGCTAACGTGAAAAATGAACACAAAAATACTAGAAAAATAACACAAAAAATATTAGATCAGCTGAGCACTCTGAGCACATCCTTTTGCCACACAAAAATACACTTTAAAAAAATTCTATTGAATATGGAATTACCCTTTAACAAGTTAAATAATGACACAGAACATTGTCTTGAAAATTGGCAATGTTTTTCAATGGTTTTTGATTAACTAGTAAGATTCTGCTTGTTGTGTTAAAGTGGACCAAAACCCACGGCGATCGGCCCGGGAATCTATAAGATCCTAAATTGGGTTGCCCCACTGTGTGAAACCCCCCAGGTCGCCCATACACTTACCTTGTTTCCTGGTCCTACCGCGCATGCATGAGCCGCGGCCGCATCCCCGCTATCCCTCCAGCAGGGTGTGTACCTGCGCCAGGCATTTGTGAATGGCCAGGTGGGCACGCTCCCTGTTAGAGGGAAGCGTGGGATGTGGCCATCAGCGCACTCGGAGATGCTGGCCCTAGACGAATCTTTAGACGACGTGACGTTGCTGCTCCAAGCGCGCTGATTAGACGAGCAGCCGCACATGCGCCTTAGGACCAGGAAGAGGTGAGTTGGCATCGGCGATATGGGGGGGTTTCACACAGTGTGCCCCAGGGGAGAGGACCAAAACCCAGGATAGTCAAAATCCTGGGTTTTGGTCCACTTTAAGGACAACTACATTTGTAGCACTGCTAGAGCTCAGTAGGGAGCAATCCATGTGAGTGGCAATGCGGCATACAGCTGCATATTGTGTTCAGGACAGTGTTCGGGGGGTTATGCTAAATATTTGGTGAAGCCAGTGTGACTTTCGGGGTGGATTGCAGTGTGGATTGCAACCTGCAACCACACAAAAAGGTGCAAAAAAAAGTCTTTGGCCTACACCCCCCCCCCCCCCCCACAAAACTAGAACCCTATGGGCTATGCTAAAGATTTCAACATAAACACAAATACCCCTACCTTATTGGAAACATGATGTGCCTAACCTGTAAAATGCCCAGTTACAGGTACAGGTAATTTTGTGGGGAAAAAGGTAGAAAACTTTTTGTTTTTGTGTCTAAAAGCTAAAAAGCTCACTGAACTGCAGGTTGCAATCCACACTGGCTTCAGCAAATATTTAGCATGACCCCCATAGACTGGCGCTACCAAAATCTAAAGCACTATAACTAAATAGTCTAATATTAAAGATCCATAAGGATTTGCTCGATGACGGGTTATTTATAAACCCTGATAAAAAAATCCTGCCAAACGTTTGTTTTTCTTCTATTAGTAGTAATAAAATCCAGGAGTGACACCCCGTCTCCTGTACAAGGTTGTAGGATGCAGCAACATTACCATAACTAATTCCCAAGCAAGCATGGTTAGATTTTTTATGTGGGGTGGAAGTAACACCTCCTATGCCTTCATCTCTAGCATATTTATGTGGACTTTGTATTATTGGACCATTTCTAATAGTAGTAATAGTGCTCCCAAACGGAAATAAGAAGCAGCTTACGGGGAGGCCGATTCATTAATAGCGGCAGGTAGCGACAGTTGAGCGACTGTAGCAGTATTTTCACAGCGCCCGCTAGTAGTCGCTGTGCTTGGCCGTTGTTCGGTTGTTGATAGCGACTGAGTCGGTGTGCAGTAATGTTGAATATGGGGTGACGAGACGCTATTTGACAGGTTCCGCGCTGTATGGGAGCGCATGATAGCGACTGGTCAGAGCGACCGGCTCCCACCACATTCATCAAAAAATCACGCTCAAAAAATTCTCGCGCTGTGAAATGCATGTTTAAACCCCAGAGCGCTGGCGGCGATGTGTTAAAAGTAGTTTTTTAACCCCCAAACAACCATATTTTTGGTAACCAAAAAAAAAAAAAAATTTTGAAAGAATTTAGTAATATGAATACAATAATATCAGACCTGTAATATCAATTCTGCACAAATTATTTATTTATTTTTTTTACCTTAAAAAGATTAACTAACATGGCAGAAGTGGTCACAGAATTTTTCACATTTAAAAAAAAAAAAAAAAAACATTAATAACAATGAATTATGAATATTTAAAGATTGTTCCATTGAAATGCACTGGAGAGCGCCAGGTAGCGAGAGGTCATACCTGTCGCTGTTCAAGGTCGCTCGCTGGCGCTGTGGGGTGAGGCTGGAATAATGATGAATGAGTGGCTATATGGCGCTATCTCAGTCGCTAAGCAGGATCGGCTTGATAAATGTGTGATTGTGGTGGGGAGCCGGCGTTCTCATGGCGGTGCCCGTCATTACCGTTCGCTCACCATTCGCTACCTGGCGCTATCCCTTGTTAAATAAGGGCCTATGTGTCTTAATAGTGTTACCGTTTGCTGTTTTTAGAGTGTATGCAAAAATTCAAGGAACAAAATGTGTTGCACCACTTGATGACCTTAGGTATAGGGAACCTGAATCCCCCTCCGTATACCTAGTCCTATAACTTTTTTGGTATTAACACTTAAACAGCCTTAATTTGAATAATAAGTTACGGGCTGACTTTACCAATATCTTTGTAAAAAGACAATGACTGATAGCAGGCTGCTTATGCTGTGCAGGGTTATAGATTTATCTCCTGAATAATATGCTGGGAACCACTGTAATGCTGCTTTATTAGCTGGTGAGCTGCTCTGATTTTGGAGGCTTGCCAGTGCAGGGAGCACAATGCTTCACCTTGACAATCTTACAATTCATCACGGAAATGAATGGCGCACATTCCGCTAACAACAATAATGCTACTGGTTTTTTATTTAGTTTATGAAAAGAAGAATGAAAATTCTGGATGCTCTTTATAACAGACTAATAGCGTTTACCTTTGATTGTGTGAATGTGCTGGTTTATTTTATTCTTGTATTAAGGTGATTAATGCCCTTATTTAACCCCCAAAGATAACTTGGCAGTTGGCACTGTGCAGGTACCAGGCAGCAAGGGACCTGCATCCAGCATTTTAGGTGAGCGCTGCAGCCCCGAACTACGAGTGACGTCTGCACAGGAGAAAAGAGGCGTATAGCTTTTTATTTTTTAGCTGAAAATGTGCTTTAATCTACCATACACTATTGTGATTAATATTCCCTTGTTTTAAAGCACGTGCAAAAATCCAATAGGGTGGTATGCGTTGATAGTACAGACTGATCTGTTCACTGTAGCAGGCATTTCAGAGCGCCCGCTAGTAGTCGCTGTGCTCGGCCGTGGGTCGCTAGTTCATAGCCACTCAGTTGCTGTGCTGCAATGATGAATAAATTGTGAGGAGTCACTATTTGACCAGTACAGCGCTGTATGGGAGCGCATGTTAGCGACTGGTCAGTGCAACCGACTCATCAGTGCGACCGACTCACCGACTGAAACATATTCATCAAAAAAAAAAACAGCCTCACACAACTCCGGCGCTCAAAAATGCTTCTCTGAAGCCCCGAGCGCCGGAGCCTGTTTGATTAAAGTCAGTTTTTTAGCATGTATCCACCAGTAACAAAGCGAAAACATAGGGAATTACATTGTTATTACATTGTAACATGAACACATAAATGCCAGACCTGTAATGTCAATGCTGCATAAATATATAAAACTTGATAAATATTTGGAAAAATGGCTTTTTCTAGGCCAGAAGAGGTCACAACATTATTTGAGATTTAAAAAAAAATTAATAAAAACCCTGTTTAAAAAGAAATAAAAGTACGTCCATTGAAATGTATGGGAGAGCGACAGTTAGCGAGAGGTAAGACCTGGCGCTCTGCAAGGCTGAACGCCGGCGCTGTACGCTGAGGCTAGGATAATGATGAATCGGACGCTACATGGCGTTATTCCAGTCGCTCCACAGATTCTGCTTGATAAATGTGTAATTGCGTTCCGTGTCCGGCGTTCACCTGTCGCTACCTCTCATTTACAAGGCACTACCTGACGCTATCCCTTCATGAATAAGGGCCAGTGATTCTCTAGCAACAGGAAGTTACAACCAAGTACCCCCAAGGGGAGGATACATAATAAGTTTTGACAAAATAAGTAGGTCACGTGCATTAAAGTACTTATAGGGGAATAAGGAATAATGTTTTGATGTTAAAATAATATACCAGCCCCATCAGGCACCTCATGTAGATGCACCCCTGAACATCTCCGAGTACCCCCTGGAGTACAGTGCACTAACTGATCTGCTAGACTTTACCCAAGCCTGCTTTGCAACATGTATGAAAGCTGCTTGAGGTGATGGGAACTATTTATGCAGTGGCAGAGTGGGGCCAAAATGCAGGCTGGGATTTTACCAGTCCCAGGCCAGCCCATGACATCCCTGCTGAAAGCCAACAGGACAGTCAGGGGGAGGCCCATTCATTAATAGTGCCAGGTAGCGACAGATGAGCGCCAGTAGCGTGATTTTCACAGCGCCAGCTAGTATTCGCTGTGCTTGGCCGGGGTTTGCTTGTTGACAGCGACTCAGTCGGTGTGCGGTAATGTTGAATACGGGGTTAGGGGTCGATGTTTCACAGGTTCTGCGTTGTATGGGTGCGCCTGACAGCGAATGGCCAGAGCGAACGGCTTGCTGCAGATTCATTAACAAATCACGCTCAAAAATTTCTCGCGCTGTGAATTCCTTGTTTAAACCCCAGACCGCTGGCGGCGATGTGTGTAAAGTAGTTTTTAACCCCCAAACAACCTTTTTTTTTTTAATGTAAAAATTATACAAGTTTTTCTAAACATTTTGTAATATGAATACATTAATATCAGACCTGTAATATCAATTCTGCACATATTTTTTTTTTTTTTTACCTTAAAAAAAATATCTAACATTGCCGTAGTGGTCACAGAATTTTTGCCGGTAAAAAAAACAAAAAAAAACATAAACTCAATTAATTATGAATATTTAAATATTGCTCCATTGAAATGCATTGGAGAGCGCCAGGGAGCGACAGGTCATACCTGGCGCTGTGATGGGATTAGCAGCGGCGCTGTTCGTTGCAGTCGGCTACATGATGAATCCCGCGCTAGCTGACGCTCTCGCCGGCGCTAGCCTCATTTAGCGTGATAAATGCGTCATTGTGACCGCCGCCGGGCGTACTTGAGTCGGTAGCCGCCGATAGCTGGCGGTACCTGGCGCTCGTCAGACACTACCTGGTGCTAGCCCTTGATAAATAAGGGCCCAAGTATGTTTCAAGATGAGGATGTGACATTGCAGGGACAGATCATGGGGAAAGGATGGAAATGGTCACTCTTTAACAGGTGTTGGTCCCGCTGTCTGTTCATCACAAAAAGCTTGGTGATAACCTCCCAGACTGCTCATAATACTAACCTTCATTACGAGTCAGTGCTGCTGGCTCACTCTGGGAGGTCTGGGAAGTTATCTACAAAGAGGCTCCAGAATTCTGGATGGCCCCCTGAGCTTGTGGTGATGAACAGACAGGGGGACCAACACCCATTTAAGAAGAAACGTGTGTTGGTCCGGTTTAAATTGGGGGGACAACACCCATTAAAGAAGAAACGTGTGTTGGTCCGGTTTAAATTGATGGTACTGAAGCTTTACTATTGTAGGGCAGATACTGTGGCAGGGGCGGGTATGAGGCTGAGGTTATAGCATTGGAAACAAGACATGAGCTTGGGTATCTTGGCTGGGGGGAGTATAGTGGGGCCATGTACTGTATCGGTCCACCAAGTCTGATTCTTTCGTGTTTTTTGAATCCTTGTAACATCTTTGATCCTCCTTTTGATATGATAAATTATTTAGTGCCTTATTTATTACATTTTTCATTGGGTGCCAGATGAGTGGCTTGCACGCGCCACTATCTGCATCCGCACTTGTCAGCGGCGGGTAGCGAGGCAGGACTGAAAAGCAGCCGCTTTCATTAAAAAAAGCAGTGCGCTGCCAGAAGGGGATTTCAAGTACTCTGCACCTGTAGTAAACCCTGTTTTTTATTTTTGTGGGGGCTGGGGGACAAAAAATATAAAAGAAACACCTGGAATTGCATTGGGGACACATGAAAGACAGGGCACATGATTTGCACAGCCCAAATCACAAGTTTGCAGCGCAAAACAAAAGTTCAAAAAATAGATCCCAGGGATTCCGTGGCACATGCACCAGCCAAAAGTGACCAAAATAATTATAACCATCCCAGCCCATTGAAATGTATGAGATAAGGCCACACAGTGCAGAGTGAACGCCTGGTCCTATCTGATACTGTAGGGAACTCATCCCATCACTGGCACTGATGATTGATGGGACACTACCTGGTACTATCAGAGGCGCTCTGGATTTTTAACTTGATAAATACACCTTTTGCACTGGGGCCTGACATTCACCTGACGTTCACCTAGCACTACCTGGCACTACGTGGCCTTAGCATTTCTTAAATAAACCCTTTATTTAAGAAAATCTGGCCTTGGACAATTGTTCTGTTGTGTCACTAAATATTTTTTAAATTACTTTTTATTTTATTGCTCTGCCAGTGAGACTGATGACATTGGGGTAATCATGTTAGTCCAGACCCCTAGGGATTGATCATGGTGTTACAATGGATTCCTATAGAGCAATTATCAGTAGCTTGGTGAAATGATTGATTTGACCAACTTGCAGCACTGTGTACATTTTTGCTCTGACATCAGAGGACTAGAACCCAGGAGCAGGGAATCAGCCAATTGTGGAATCTATTGAGGGATGGCTGATTCCCCGCACTTGTGGCATGCCCCACCGCATAAAACCACCTAGTGTGGCTGCAAACTCACCTTCCTCCTCGCTCCCATAACGCATGCATGGCTTAGGCCTGGCAGGTTTGCTGCTTACTCCACGGCATTCCCTATATCCTCTGGGTGTGGCAAGTGCATACAGCATAGATGGTAAGGGTGCAAGGAAGAATGTGGCAAACCATGGGTTTCACTCTGTGGGGCATCCCAAATAATGATGTCCTGCAGGCTTTGAAAAAGGACCAACTCATTCAGATGAATTGTGGTCCTCTTTGAAACCCAAGAATTTTGAATACCTTGGTTTTGGTCCACATTGGTGTTAAATCTCCATGATTGGCTGTTTAATCCACGCTCCCTCTGTGCATGCGCAGTCTATTGTCCAATCAGAACTCACCATTTTTCGATTTATTTTTTTATGCCTAGTAATAAGTTCTGAAAGTAAACAGCTGGCGCCGGCTATTCAGATAGAGGAGTGCTACGGATGCCGCTGGATTGTGTGCGTCATGGAATCCATTAACGAGTTGATTAATATGCGATCCTGGGGGTTTAAAATAGCAGGGCATCCCAAATCACGATGTAACCTGGCTCTGGGGCCTTTTAGACTTTGGAGCCAGGATACCAGGATTTTGGTCAGCTTTACCCACATAAATCATAGGTTTAAAGATAAGCTTATCAGTGGTATTATACAGTTTATTCTTAGATACTATTTAACATGTAAATTGTAACGCTACTGGTTAAGCCATCATTTCCCTGCAAATTAGCTCATTGCCCGCAAGTTACAGGGTTGATCTCTCACTGCTGTTGAGGTTGCTCCAACAATCTCAGATGCTTCAGATTAATCATTTAAGTACTGGAACAAAGAGACCACCCCCCACAATTTGGATGCCAACGCGGTACAATGGCGGTACACAGGGACCTGTACTACCACACACGCTGTTGTTCCAGTTATAGGTGTTCTGGTTGCCAAAGAAAAAATGGTCCATTAATAAAAATGTAATAAATAGGCCAGATAGCAAGAGGAGGTGGTTACTTATAAACCCTGCATAAAAAGTTTCATCCAAGCCTGTTGTTTTTTAATTGAAGGTAGAAGAATCCAAGGTGAATATTCCATTCTGCTTCTACATGGGAGATCTGCTCAACTCTAATGGCCCCTCTCCTGAGCCAGCCTGGGCTGGAATAATAATGCAGTTTATTGATATTAATGCTTTGTAATGCTGTAGTAGTAATGCTTTGGGCACATATTAGAGTGGTTATAGTGTAAAACAAAACCCAGAGTGGCTTTTTATCCTCCAGGGCCGGTCACTGGCCTTTCCCTCCCCCAGGCACCGCAAAACTCACCTTTGTCCTAGCCCTCATGGTTATGTTAACGCTCTATGGCCAACCTGGGGAGCTGGATGCCCCGGGGCAAGGAACAAAACACGGGATAGTGAAAATCCTGTTTTTTTTTTCTGGACCAAAACCTACGGCAATCCATACACTTACCTTCTTTTCCGGAAGCCGCGGGAGCATCCCCACTATGCTTCTAGCGGGGTGCGTCAGGCATTTGTGAATAGCCAGCACGGGCACGCTCCATGCTAGAGGAAAGCGGGGGATGCGCTCGGAGCCGCCCGCCATAGACGAAGGGACGTCAGCGGATCTGAACAGGCTGATTGGACAAGAAGCCACACATGCGCCGTAGGACTGGGAAGAGGCGAGTTTGTTTCGGCCACCTGGGGGGGTTTCACACAGCGGGGCACCCCCGATCGGGGGCAAAGAGAAAAACCCATTATAGTAAAAATCCTGGGTTTAGGTCCACTCTAATGTTGTGTCTCTCGACAGACTGACATTGAAATGGAGTAGATTTCCCTTCTATAACATGTCATCCCCTGGATTTTATATTTTTCCAGGAGAAGAAATCCATACGCTTGGTGGGATTTCTTTTTCAGGTGTGATGTGACCCGTCTCTCACTACCTAGAAAATTTATAACAATTTTTGATATTAGGCAATCTTGTGATACAGCTCCGTAGTGAGGCACATGCTTACACTTTGGCTTGGGACTGACACTATCTTTTGTTAGAATGTACATTGGGGGTTATTTAAGAATAGCGCCAGGTAGTTATTTAAGAATGGCGCCAGGTAGTTATTTAAGAATAGCGCCAGGAAGTTATTTAAGAATAACGCCAGGTAGTTATTTAAGGATAGCGCCAGGTAGTTATTTAAGAATAACGCCAGGTAGTTATTTAAGAATAACGCCAGGTAGTTATTTAAGAAAAGCGCCAGGTAGTTATTTAAGAATAGCGCCAGGTAGTTATTTAAGAATAACGCCAGGTAGTTATTTAAGAATAGCGCCAGGTAGTTATTTAAGAATAACGCCAGGTAGTTATTTAAGAATAGCGCCAGGTAGTTATTTAAGAATAACACCAGGTAGTTATTTAAGAATAGCGCCAGGTAGTTATTTAAGAATAACGCCAGGTAGTTATTTAAGAATAGCGCCAGGTAGTTATTTAAGAATAGCGCCAGGTAGTTATTTAAGAATAGCGCCAGGTAGTTATTTAAGAATAGCGCCGGGTAGTTATTTAAGAATAACACCAGGTAGTTATTTAAGAATAGCGCCAGGTAGTTATTTAAGAATAGCGCCGGGTAGTTATTTAAGAATAACGCCAGGTAGTTATTTAAGAATAGCGCCAGGTAGTTATTTAAAAATAGCGCCAGGTAGTTATTTAAGAATAGCGCCGGGTAGTTATTTAAGAATAGCGCCAGGTAGTTATTTAAGGATAGCGCCAGGTAGTTATTTAAGAATAGCGCCAGGTAGTTATTTAAGAATATCGCCAGGTAGTTATTTAAGGATAGCGCCAGGTAGTTATTTAAGGATAGCGCCAGGTAGTTATTTAAGAATAGCGCCAGGTAGTTATTTAAGAATAGCGCCAGGTAGTTATTTAAGAATAGCGCCAGGTAGTTATTTAAGAATAACGCCAGGTAGTTATTTAAGAATAGCGCCGGGTAGTTATTTAAGAATAGCGCCAGGTAGTTATTTAAGAATAGCGCCAAGTAGTTATTTAAGAATAGCGCCGGGTAGTTATTTAAGAATAGCGCCAGGTAGTTATTTAAGAATAGCGCCAAGTAGTTATTTAAGAATAACGCCAGGTAGTTATTTAAGAATAGCGCCAGGTAGTTATTTAAGAATAGCGCCAGGTAGTTATTTAAGAATAGCGCCAGGTAGTTATTTAAGAATAGCGCCAGGTAGTTATTTAAGAATAGCGCCAGGAAGTTATTTAAGAATAACGCCAGGTAGTTATTTAAGGATAGCGCCAGGTAGTTATTTAAGAATAACGCCAGGTAGTTATTTAAGAATAACGCCAGGTAGTTATTTAAGAATAACGCCAGGTAGTTATTTAAGAATAACGCCAGGTAGTTATTTAAGAAAAGCGCCAGGTAGTTATTTAAGAATAACGCCAGGTAGTTATTTAAGAATAGCGCCAGGTAGTTATTTAAGAATAGCGCCAGGTAGTTATTTAAGAATAGCGCCAGGTAGTTATTTAAGAATAGCGCCAGGTAGTTATTTAAGAATAGCGCCGGGTAGTTATTTAAGAATAACGCCAGGTAGTTATTTAAGAATAGCGCCAGGTAGTTATTTAAGAATAGCGGCAGGTAGTTATTTAAGAATAGCGGCAGGTAGTTATTTAAGAATAGCGCCGGGTAGTTATTTAAGAATAGCGCCGGGTAGTTATTTAAGGATAGCGCCAGGTAGTTATTTAAGAATAGCGCCAGGTAGTTATTTAAGAATAGCGCCAGGTAGTTATTTAAGAATAGCGCCAGGTAGTTATTTAAGAATAGCGCCAGGTAGTTATTTAAGAATAGTGCCAGGTAGTTATTTAAGAATAACGCCAGGTAGTTATTTAAGAATAGCGCCGGGTAGTTATTTAAGAATAGCGCCAGGTAGTTATTTAAGAATAGCGCCAAGTAGTTATTTAAGAATAACGCCAGGTAGTTATTTAAGAATAGCGCCAGGTAGTTATTTAAGAATAGCGCCAGGTAGTTATTTAAGAATAGCGCCAGGTAGTTATTTAAGAATAGCGCCAGGTAGTTATTTAAGAATAGCGCCAGGTAGTTATTTGAGAATAGCGCCAGGTAGTTATTTGAGAATAGCGCCAGGTAGTTATTTGAGAATAACGCCAGGTAGCTATTTAAGAATAGCGCCAAGTAGTTATTTAAGAATAGCGCCAGGTAGTTATTTAAGAATAGCGCCAGGTAGTTATTTAAGAATAACGCCAGGTATTTATTTAAGGATAGCGCCAGGTAGTTATTTAAGAATAACGCCAGGTAGTTATTTAAGAATAGCGCCAGGTAGTTAAGAATAACGCCGGGTAGTTATTTAAGAATAGCGCCAGGTAGTTATTTAAGAATAACGCCAGGTAGTTATTTAAGAATAACGCCAGGTAGTTATTTAAGAATAACGCCAGGTAGTTATTTAAGAATAGCGCCAGGTAGTTATTTAAGAATAACGCCAGGTAGTTATTTAAGAATAACGCCAGGTAGATATTTAAGAATAACGCCAGGTAGTTATTTAAGAATAGCGCCAGGTAGTTATTTAAGAATAACGCCAGGTAGTTATTTAAGAATAGCGCCAGGTAGTTATTTAAGAATAACGCCAGGTAGTTATTTAAGAATAACGCCAGGTAGATATTTAAGAATAACGCCAGGTAGTTATTTAAGAATAATGCCAGGTAGTTATTTAAGAATAACGCCAGGTAGTTATTTAAGAATAATGCCAGGTAGTTATTTAAGAATGGCGCCAGGTAGTTATTTAAGAATAATGCCAGGTAGTTATTTAAGAATAGCGCCAGGTAGTTATTTAAGAATAACGCCAGGTAGTTATTTAAGAATAATGCCAGGTAGTTATTTAAGAATAACGCCAGGTAGTTATTTAAGAATAATGCCAGGTAGTTATTTAAGAATGGCGCCAGGTAGTTATTTAAGAATAATGCCAGGTAGTTATTTAAGAATGGCGCCAGGTAGTTATTTAAGAATAATGCCAGGTAGTTATTTAAGAATGGCGCCAGGTAGTTATTTAAGAATAATGCCAGGTAGTTATTTAAGAATGGCGCCAGGTAGTTATTTAAGAATGGCGCCAGGTAGTGCCTCGTAGCAGCAGGTAGCGTCTGGTGAACGCTGGGTGCTGTACGCAAAACCACATTTATGAAAGCAAATCTGGTGAGCGACTCTAACAGCGCCATGTAGCGTCCGATGTATTATTACAGGTGGCTCAGCGTATAATGCTGTCGTTCTAGGCTCAGGAGCGTCATGTAGTAACTGTCGCTCTGTAGCGTTCTCCCATACATTTCAGTGGGGTTCGTGTTTGCCTTTTTTTTTTTTGCTCAAATCATTGTGTGACCTCTCCTGACTAAACTTTTATACATTTTTGGGACTTTTTATATTTTTATGCAGAATTGTCATTACAGGTCTGGCACTAAAGTGTTATTGTTACAGTGTTAAAACAATGTTATTCCATGTGTTTTCGATGGTGGATATGTGTTCAAAAACAGACTTTAATCACACAGCGTCTGGCGCTTTATGGTACAGCGCCCAGCTTTAGAGCGCCAACACTGTGTGTGTGTAGTTTTTTGTTAAATGTGGTGTGGAGTGCCGAGTGCCGGTCGCACTGAGCTGGCGTTACCTCTCGCTCGCTGCAGCGCCCGACTGTTGTTAGAACGCCCAAAATACATCACATTCATCAATGCAGGCCAGGTTACTACAGCATCCGAGACACTCTGTTACAGTGCCCGATACCCACTTACAGCGTCTACTAGCGGTCACTCTAAGCACCGCTATACAGGCGCTTATCTGCCGATACCTGGCGTAAGTAATGAATCAGCCTCATGGTATCCAGCCACACAGGACCCTGGGTTCATGGAGTAATATGTCCCATTTCTGGGACTTACAGAGGGCAGAAGGGATAGGGTTGCAAGCGGATTACAATCATGCTGATATTGTGATGTGTTATCCTGAGGAATTGGGTGTGTGGGTGGTAGGGTGAGTAATGTTTGGTTGGCTTTTATCTAGTATACATTTACTGAAAAAAAAATTGGGGGTAAGCAGGGCTGTATTTGTTATTCATGCTGCCATAGGCACTTTTATTGCTTGTGCCCCCTTTTGTTGTGTAGGTTCGAGTAAAGTATGCAGATCATGTGGGGGAGGCAGACTACATGGGGGTGCGAGGGGTTAATGTGGACCAATACTCACATGTTTAAGTAGCATCTCCTGAATTGCTCCCCCACGGAGAATACCTTTTGGCAAATGCAGTGCAGGGATTGGCGAGGGCACAAGGGATTAAATGTAGTGTGTGAGGGGAGAGGAGGGATTAAATGTAGTGTGTGAGGGGAGAGGGTGCAAGGGATTAAATGTAGTGTGTGAGGGGAGAGGAGGGATTAAATGTAGTGTGTGAGGGGAGAGGAGGGATTAAATATAGTGTTTGAGGGGGGAGCACGCAAGGGATTAAATGTAGTATGTGAGGGGAGAGGAGGGATTAAATGTAGTGTGTGAGGGGAGAGGGCACAAGGGATTAAATGTAGTGTGTGAGGGGAGAGGAGGGATTAAATGTAGTGTGTGAGGGGAGAGGGCACAAGGGATTAAATGTAGTGTGTGAGGGGAGAGGAGGGATTAAATATAGTGTTTGAGGGGGGAGCACGCAAGGGATTAAATGTAGTGTGTGAGGGGAGAGGGCTCAAGGGATTAGATGTAGTGTGTGAGGGTAGAGGAGGGATTAAATGTAGTGTGTGAGGGGAGAGGAGGGATTAAATGTAGTGTGTGAGGGGAGAGGGCACAAGGGATTAGATGTAGTGTGTGAGGGGAGAGGGCACAAGGGATTAAATGTAGTGTGTGAGGGGAGAGGAAGGATTAAATATAGTGTCTGAGGGGGAGCACGCAAGGGATTAAATGTAGTGTGTGAGGGGAGAGGGCTCAAGGGATTAGATGTAGTGTGTGAGGGTAGAGGAGGGATTAAATGTAGTGTGTGAGGGGAGAGGGCTCAAGGGATTAGATGTAGTGTGTGAGGGTAGAGGAGGGATTAAATGTAGTGTGTGAGGGGAGAGGAGGGATTAAATGTAGTGTTTGAGGGGGAGCACGCAAGGGATTAAATGAAGACAGTGTGTGTGGAGGCAGGGTGGGATGCAAGGGCTTACTTCTCACTGGCTCTCCAGGAGTCACATGACCACAGCAGTGGAGGTAGGGAAATCACATCCTGTTGACAGCCAGGAGATGCTCTGACTGTGGCCCTCGATTAAGCTTTTACACCGTCTACCCGATCCACACACACACACACACACACACACACACACACACACACACACACACACACACACACACACACTGTGTCTCTCTGTGGCTGAGGGGGAAGGTGTACTCCTTTGGGGCAATTAAAGTATAGGCAAGGGGATTTTTTTGCCCCCTACAGGTGGCCATCCTAGGCATTGGTCTAGCTTTGCCTAATGGGAAATACGCCCCTGTGGTTAAAGGAATTGAGCTTTAGATCTCCAAATACCTACAGAGAAGACAGTCTTCTGGGAGATGGGGAGGCTGATTCATTACTAAGGCCAGGTATCGGAAGATGAGCTTCTGTATAGCGGTGCTTAGAGCGACCGCTAGCAGACACTGTAAGCAGGTATCGTGCACTGTAACAGAGCGACTCAGTAGCTGTTGGGCGCTCTAACACCAGTACAGCGCTGCAGGGAGCGAGAGGTAGCGCCAGCTCAGTGTGGCCGACTCTCAGCAATCCACACCATACTTATTGAAAAAGGACACACACACAGCGTCGGCGCTCTAAAGCTGGGCGCTGTAGCATAGAGCGCCAGACGCTGTGTGATTAATGTCTGTTTTTGAACACATATCCACCTGTAACAAAGCGAAAACACATGGAATGACATTGTTGTAACATTGTAACATTAACACTTTAGTGCCAGACCTGTAATGACAATTCTTCATAAAAATATAAAAAGTCAAAAAAGTTTCTAAAAGCGTTTGTTTGCAGCCAGGAGAGGTCGCACAATGATTTGGGGGGGGGGGGGGGGGGGAATTGTCAAATACGCTGTTTAAACACAAGCAAATGAACGCCCATTGAAATGTATGGGAGAGCGTCATTGAGCGAAAGGTAATACCTGGTGTCCTGAAAGCTAGAGCGCCAGCGCTATACACTGAGCTGCCTGTAATAATACATTGGACGCTACATGGCGCTGTTAGGCCTCACCAGATTTGCTTTCATAAATGGTTTTGTGTACAGCGCCCGGCGTTACCTGTGCTACGAAGCAATACCTGCCGCTATCCCTTCTTAAATAACCCCCTTAGAGAGGTTTAGCTGTGTACATACTATAGGGTCATATATAGGGCTCATGTATGAGACACACCTGACCATTTTGTATTTATTTGGTGTAATTAAATGATGTGGAGAGACTCTGCAGTGCTGATAAGTGAGGAGCATTCAGGTGGCTCTTACTAGATAAATGGTGCTGTCACTTAGACAGTGTGGCGGCAGCGGCACTGATCAGCATTCATGTAATGCATGGCTCTACATCCAGTGCTAACGCCCCAGCAGCCTCCGGCCAGCACACCCACTGACTGACAGCTCTATTTATTCATAAAGAGAACCATGGAGCCTACAATTGCTGCACAGGAGAGCATCACAGCGAGCATCCCGAGCAGCTACATCACGCCATCTTACAGCCCCCATGCTTCTCTCCTTTAGGGTCAGCATTGCAGTTACTGCTAAGGGGGTGGGGCTCCCCTAAGGGGGGGCTCCCAGACAAAAAATACCATTTTGTGATTACTCACCTGTAAAATGGGTATTATAAGTATGTCACACACCCTGCTTCCAATATTAATGACATATGGGTATGTCCAGTAGAGGCCAAACTTTTGCAGAGATGACTAGAAAAAAAGGAAGCCCCTCTGGGTCCATAAATACCTGGGACCTCCCACACAATCCCCAGTATAGGAAAGCAGTAAGGGGACCAGGAAGAGTCCCCTATCCTACTAACCAAAACAAGGTTCACCCTATAGAGGATCCAGAATACAATAAGGGCGGGATGAAGCGGGGTGTGTGACATACTTATAATACTCATTTTACAGGTGAGTAATCACAAAATGGTATTATTCCAAGTATGTCACACACCCCGCTTCCAATATTAATGACATATGGGACATCCAATAACAGTGTCCAACATGGGTGGGGATCCCAAAAGGCAACAATGCACAAATTTAAACCACTGCAGCTTGCAGAACCTTGCGGCCAAAAACAGCATCCGCTGAGGCCCGCACATCAACCTTATAATACCTGGAAAAAGTATGAACAGAAGACCAAGTAGCAGCCTTACAAACTTGTTCAACAGAGGCCTGGAGCTGAAAAGCCCAGGAAGCACCAATAGCACGAGTAGAATGAGCAGTGATCTGAAAAGGAGGAACCCTCCCCTTGGCAGTATAGGCCCCAACAATGGCCTGACCTATCCATTACTAATGGCAGACCTGGCGGGCGCCAAACCCTTCCTGGGCCCGAAGGGCACCACGAACAAGGCGTCTGTCCTACGAAAGGGAGAAGTAGCCACCAAATAGTACTTCACACAACTAAACACATCCAAAGAGTGCAAGACCCTCTCCTTATCATTGCTAGGCTTAGGACACAAGGAAAGGAGAACCAGCTCCTAATTTAGATGAAAGGCAGAAACCACCTTAGGAAGGAAATCTGACTTAAAGCGAAAGACCACCTTGTCCTGGTGTCTTTCAAAGTAAAGGGCCGGAATGGACAGATCCGCCAACCAGAGACATGTCCCAAAAAGGCAACCCTTTGTGTGAGCATAGAAAGTGCAACATCCTGCACCGGCTCAAAAGGAGGCCCCTGGAGGGCCGACAGAACCAAATTCGAATACCAAACAGGCAACAAAGGCTTTCGAGTGGGTCGCACATGAGTGACCCCCTGGAAGAAAGTCTTAACCAAAGGATGAAGAGCAAAGGACCTTTGAAAGAAGACCGCCAGAGCAGAGACCTGCCCCTTTCAAGGTACTAAGCTGGAACCCCAGGTCCAGGCCGTGCTGAAGAAAAAAACAAAATCCTAGGAATCGAAAAACACCCTGCAAGGCAAGGCCCTGGCCTCACACCAATCAATATAGGACCGCCAAGTCCTGTAGTAGATGTTAGAGGAAGATCTCTTCCTAGCCCTAACAAGTGTCTAAATCACCGCATCAGACACACCTTCCTCCTTTAGAATGGAGGTTTCAGCAGCCACACCGTCAAAGCCAGCATTTGTAAATTGGGGCAACGAAGTTGACCTTGAGTGATCAGATCCGGAAACAGGGGCAACCTGAACTAATCTACCACCAGCCGTACGACGTCTGCGAACCACACCTGTCTTGGCCACCTTGAGGCCACCAGAATTGCTGGTGCACCCTCTGGGACAGCTTGCGCAGCACCTTGCCTACCGTGGAGAAGGAGGTAAACAGGTACAGAAACCCCAGATCCCTCCAGGCAAGAGACAGGGCATCCACTGCCAGGGCCAGAGGATCCTGAGACAGAGACACAAATGCAGGAAGCTTGTGATTGTGATGTGAGGCAAAGAGATCCACCTCCGGAATCCCCCACTTGAGACAGAGGGACCGGGATACCTTATGGTTGAGAGACCACTCTCCTTGGCGAGATGATCCCCTGCTCAGGGAGTCTGCCTCCATGTTTTCCATTCCCGGAATGTACACTGCTGAGATGCATGGGACATTGCTCTCTGCCCATGCAAGAATCAGAGAAACTTCCCTGAGGGCACTCCTGCTGCGAGTCCCTCCTTGGTGATTGATGTAAACGACCGCAGTCCGATTGCCTGATCGAACCTGAACCGGTAAACCCTGGAGGAGATGCTTTAAGCGTGACAGTACCAACCGAATGACTCACAGCTCCAAGACATTGATGGGGGTGTGTGCCTCCAGAGGACCCCACAGCCCCTGGAACTGATGTTCCTTCCAGAAACCCCCCCAGCCTGACAGGCTGGCATCCGTGGTGACCGTCTCCCAACAAGGGGTCAGAAAACCACCACCACCGCCACCACTGAAGAGACTGCCGAACCAGAGGAGACATCAAAAACAACTGAACCAATGACAGCAGGTATCTGTCCCAAGCCAACAGAAGATGGAGCTGGAGCGATCTCATGTGAAAATGAGCAAAGGGAACTGCCTTGAATGAAGCCACCATCAATCCCACCAGCCTCATCCCTAGCCAGATAGACGGCAGCGGGTTTGGACAAAAGAAGACGGATCAGGTCCAGAACCATCTGCACCCTTGACAAAGGCAAGAACACCCTGGTATGAATGGTATCCAGATTCATGCCCAGAAATGAAAACTCCCTTGAAGGGGAGAGAGAGGACTTGGGGTGGTTGATCACCCATCCAAACCTTTCCAGGTTAGTCACCACCGTCCTGGTGTCTATCTCCTCCTATCTGAGAGAGAGATGCCGTAATGAGAAGGTCGTCCAGAAACGGCACAATGCGAATGTCCTGGGCTCTGATAAGGGCCATTATACCCGCCAGCACCTTGGTGAACACCCTAGGTGCCGAGGTCAGCCCGAACGGGAGGGCCACAAACTGAAAAATGTTGATCTCCCATCACCAATCACCAACCTAAGAAATCTAAAGCATCCCACACGCATGTGCGTGTCCTCCTTGCGCAGTGAGACTGCTAATCTTGTCCTGTTCCACTCAGGACTCTGGTGTGCTGGAAAGATCGGCACATGAAGGTAAGCATTCGTGATGTCTATGGATGTCATGAAGTCCCCCTGACAAAGATGAACCTGTTGAGAAGCTTCAAATCCAGAATGGGTCTTATGGATCCATCCTTTTTGGGCACAGCGAAAAGGTTGGAATAATAGCCCCAGCCTCCCCCAGAGAGAGGCACCGGGCATATGACTTCCATGTCCAGAATATTTTGCACTGCCAACCGGAGCCCCTGCGCAGCCCGGGGGTCCGAGGGGACCTGAGATCTGAGGAATCTAGGAGGAGGGCGGTACTCGAACTCCAGTTTGCACCCAGAAGAGACCACTTCCAAGGCCCAGTTGTCTGTGACCTCCCAGGCCTAGACCAGGGTGAAGTGCCGCAGCCGTCCCCCCACCCGCAAGGGTGAGGGCGCCCCCTCATTGCTGAGCTGGCTTGGCCGCGGGCTTGGGCTTGGAACCCCAGGCTGGTCCAGGACGGGCGCGTCCTCTGCCTCTGCCCCAAGAGTCATCTCTGAAAGTATAGCAGGCAGCTCCTCTGCCTGGTCTGGCACCGTGAAAGGAAGGATTAAAGGAGCCTGCCCCCCGAAAGGAGCGACGCTGCCTCTTGCATTGTGGTAGCTTTCCTCCTTTCGCTACCGAATCCAATTTATCTCCAAACAGCCGCATACCCTGGAAGGGTAGCCCTGTAAGTGACTTCTTAGCCGCAGTGTCAGCCACCCACTGGCGCAGCCAGACCGATCGGCGAATAGCCACCAGCAACGCCGAGGTTCTGTTACACATACCTATTGTGTCATCCAAAGCAGATAAGACAAAGGTCATGAACAATTCACACCGCGTAAGCGCTGCCAATTCATCACTGGCCGGGTTAAGCTGGTAACCACTCAACAGGCCCCTAATCACAGACCTGGTGGCCACAGCAATGAGCGCTGAAGCACAAATAGGCCGCAAGGCTAAACCTACACTGGCAAAGGCATGACATGCCATTTGATCAATAAGTCGGTCCTCACCATCCTTTAGCATGGTGGCGTCTGGAGAGTGCACAGCAGATGTGTTGGACAATCCCAGAATGGGAGCATAGACTTCAGGAAGGGATGACCAGCGCTTCACCGCGTCCACCGGAAAGGGATACTTTCTATCCCATCCCTGAGGAACACCGGGAAGCCGGCTAGGCCTTTCCCATTCTATAAGAATCAGATTGTCAAAGTGCTTCTGATTTGGGAACTCCAATCGAGGCTTAGAGGTCCCAAAAAATTCTCCCTTCTGCAGAAGGGACTCCGCTGGAGGAGAAATAGCCAGCACCTCAAATAAATGGGCCAGAGACCTGGGGGTATCCACTGTATCCCCATGCTCCTGCCCAGCATCAGCATCCAAAAACTGCTGATCCTCAGAGCCATCAGATCCAGAAACCATTCCCCCTCCTCAAGTGGGGAATAATCAGACCAGTCAAGAGAATAATAATCCTCAAAACCCAGAACCGGCGCGGCCGGTGGCAAATGTCTCCTCTTAGCTGGGGCCTCTCTGGCCGCAGAGCTAGAAATCAAATTCTCTATGTTGGCCAATCTAGCACATATATCAGATTGCGACTCCCCGCTAATGACAGTGTCACTTGGGGTACGGATCAGATGGGGTGGAGTAGGTGAGGAGACCGGCGGCACTGACCCAGACACCTGGGACCCAGACTGCCGCGTTATGGCCTGCTGAGCACATGGTATGCAAATCAGCACATTATCCCCTGTAAGGGATACCCCACAACCCACACACTGCCGGGCTTGCCCCGAAAGGAGCCCGAGCCCGGTATCCTGGGAAGCCTCCATATGGTGTTTTTTATGGTAGTCGCAATGACCAAAGGGAATTACGCTATTAAGCTACCCGGGATGCCCCTTAAGTCCACTAGTGGGAGGATTTGTAAAAACCCAATTTATGCAAGGGACCTAGGACTGGGAGAACCCTCTTTTTTTTAAAAATGGGAACAGGGAGTCCTCCTGAAAGACACAAAGATCACACACACAAGCTAATAAGACTTGCTATATAAAAATTATATATATATCCAATGTGATATAATATATATATATATATATATATATATATATATACACATAATGCATGCTTTATGGATAACAATGCGTTAAAACAGTAGCCCCCGGTGCTATAACGGGGTACAAGGCATAATTAAAGGCACGAAAAACCCCGCAGGGCACTCACTGCCCAGGAAATGGCGACGGCACACCGAGGCAGGAGGAGGAAGAAGGGCGGGCCAGTGCGGATCGCCTGGCTCCGCCCCCTTCCCAATCAGCCCAAGCAACGCGGATCCCAGCCAATAGCTGGGCGCCGCAATAGGCGCCATAGACAGGGGGGGCGGGCCGGCCACGGACGCGCCGATCGCCCGGTCCCGCCCCCTGCTCAAACAGAAGAGAGGGGGAGAAGCTCTCCCTGCCGCAATGGCGTCCCACGAGCGGCCAACGCCACATCCTGGACAGCCTCCGCAGTACAAGCACACACACTAATAAAGTAAAAGACAGAGACAAACAAAAAATGGGACCAGCTGGCCCGACCCCCTCCCCCCGCCTGAGGGGAACAGGGAGACACGGAAAATAGGGGGGGATCCCATACTAACCAGAAGTGAAGGGATAACGGGACGGGGCATCCCAAACCAGGGTCACCAACCTGGTAAACCGCCTACCCCTTGATATGAGGTCTCACGGTGGAGCATGGCTCCTAAATTACACCTGCTCGGGTGCAGCCTACCCTCATCCGGACCTGCAGCCAAGGCTGGGAGGCATAGGAGTTTAAATTTAATCCGGTCCAGGCAGAAATAGGGCAATAAATTGCCGGGTGTGACCCCGGCTTACCTGTCAGGAAGGAGATCTTCTGACTTGCTCGCCGTCTGCAGAGACGATTACTGGGGATTGTGTGGGAGGTCCCAGGTATTTATGGACCGGGAGGGGCTTCCTTTTTTTCTAGTCATCTCTGCAAAAGTTCGCCCTCTACTGGACATAACCCATATGTCATTAATATTGGAAGCGGGGTGTGTGACATACTTGGAATATACACTTACCCTAGGCTCAGTCCCATACAGTCCTGGGACTTTGAGGGGTTTGGTTTCATGTCCACATGGGGCATTCCTATTTAGATGCTTGGTGGAATCCCGTTCTGCTATTCACACAAAGTTGTTGAAGCTGGGATCTGGCCCCATTTCTGTAACCCAGTTCCCAGATTTCATTTATGCATGATCACCTTTTTTCACTCCGAAAGGTGAACCTTGCTCCACCCCTCTTTTATCAGACTGTGCGGGACACACAATTTCCTGTGTCTGCAAGGGGAATAGAGGTTCTTTCCTCTACTTGTCTGCTTTTATTTTCCTTTTTTGTATACTGCAACGATTACTAGCAGCAGGAATAAGCAAATCCTCCTTTATGATAGAATGAGATAGAATCACACAATGATTTAAGCAAAAAAAAGCAAGCACGCTATTTATACACGACTAATGAAGCCCCATTGAAATGTATGGGAGAGCGCTACAGAGCCACAGGTACTACATGGTGCTCCTGAGCCTAGAGCGCCGGCGCTATACACTGAGCCGCCTGTATTGATACATGTGACGCTACATGGCGCTGTTAGAGTCGCTCACCAGATTTCCTTTAATAAATGTGGTTTTGCGTACAGCAGGCCCGACTGCCTGTCGCTATGAGGCACTACCTGGCGCTATCCCTTCTTAAATAACCCCCCGAAATGCCACACTATGTGCTGCTGAGGCCAAAAAGGTGGAGCTGTGTGCTGCTGACGCTTCTTATATAAGGCTCAAAATGCATTTCCCTTTCCGTTTATTTACCTGTTGTTTTTTGCTGGTGCTCTAGTGGTCGCATGTGTGCTAAACGACCATGCAGAACGTCCTCATTATATTGATCAACTTAGCAAGGTCTATATCCATTTGTAGATATTTTTTATTGAAGCTATGCATGATGGGAGCTGCTGTGCTTGTGCACATGTCCCCCCTCTCCAGCATCCTCCCCATCCCTCCTGCTATGAATAAGTATGTCTGAGATCCCTTCAGAGAACCCCCCTCCCTCCCTCTACCAACCTGCCGCAGTGAACACATGGAATATAGCCATGTGTGCATTGATTTGTGTTCAGTCGATCATTCAATTACATTTTTTAACAATTACTTTCCATTTTTTAACAATTACTTTTCATTTTAAATGAAAAATAGAGGTTTGAAAAAGAAAAAAAGTAGAAAACTGTGACTGCACATATGAATGTTAGACAATCACATTTTTCATCATTGAAATGACTGTTGAGGTGGTTCATCATTTATTTTCTTCTGAAGATCAACTATTTGATCATATTTCTATGGAAATACACATTGAATTTAAAGAGGAACTTTGGAACTAAAATAAAAAGGGGAAGATTCCCCCCCCCCCCCCGTTGGCCCCTACTTACCTTTTGGATGTTGCCGCTGCTCGCCGATCCTCACCCCCTCTGCCGGCTGTTACCAGCCTCTTCAAAGTCCTGTGCTGCTCAGTGAAATCTCGCACGATTTCGGCCGGCTCCATCGCATCCCAGCCATTGGCACAACGCAGGCGCGAGATCGGAGGCCGTGCGCAGTGCCTGATGGGATGTAAGATGGTGCAGCCCGTCAGAAAGTTGCCAGAATCTGAGGGACCTAGAAGAGGGATCCCCAGGGAAGGTGATCCAGCGATTTTCCTCTTTAACACATTATGTGGGGTTAGTCTAAATTAAATACATGATTGATCAATTTAATATTTAGCAACAAACAACAGAAATTAAAAAAGTGTTGGAAGCATAAGTAAAAGTTTACTTGTGATCATTTTTTGTTATAAAAAAAATACTGCTTCTTGGTAAAATGAAATATTTTCATTTATGGTGAAAATTGTGATTTTTTTTTCTACTGCTAACATTGAACTCCCTGAATAACACTTTTCTCTTGAAAATGCACTTGTTCAAAGGTTTACCTAAAAAAGGGTGCAGGGGATGCGACTGTATCGGGCCCCAGCATTGTTGCTTCTCCTCCTTATTTATCAGATTAGTGCTCACTTGGCATCATTTAGAGAGGGGAAGCAGTTTCCACTGTTTCACTCCTTAGTTGTCTAGCTGCATCCAACTAAGTTAAAAGACTTTATCTACTTCTAATTGCTGGACCTCCAATACCAATTCCGGACGGGGAGGCCGATTCATTAATAGCGCCAGGTAGCGCCAGATGAGCGACTGTAGCGTGATTTTTTCAGCGCCAGCCAGTATTCGCTGTGCTTGGCCGGCGTTAGCTTGATGACAGCGACTCAGTCGGTGTGCGGTAATGTTGAATACGGGCTTAGGGGTCGCTGTTTCACAGGTCCAGCGTTGTATGTGAGCGCCTGACAACGAATGGCCAGAGCGAACGGCTAGCTTCATATTCATTAACAAATCACGCTCCGAATGTGCTGTCGCTGTCCATTCCTTGTTTAAACCCCAGAGCGCTGGCGGCGATGGGTATTAACTAGTTTTTAACCCCTAAACAACCATATTTTTTGAATGTAACATTATACATGTTTTTAGAATCATTTTGTAATATGAATACATTAATCTCAGACCTGTTAGATCAATTCTGCACAAATTTTTTTTTTAATTTTTTTTACTTAAAAATAAATCCTAACATTGCAGAAATACCAATTAATTATGATTAATTATAGATTTCTCCATTGAAATGCATTGGACATCGCCAGGGAGCGACAGCTCATACCTGGCGCTGTGAGGGAATTTGCAGCGGCGCTGTTCAGTCCAGGCGGCTTCATGATGAATGCCGCGCTAGCCGTCGCTCTCGCCGGCGCTAGCCTCATTTTGCTTGATAAATGCGTCATTGTGACCGCCGCCGGGCGTACTTGAGTCGGTAGTCGCCGTTAGCTGCCGCTACCTGGCGCTCGTCAGACACTACCTGGCGCTAGCCCGTGATAAATGGGCCTATGTGTATTATGTGAGTTAATCCACAGGCTAAGCATGACTCAGGATACCTGCATAAGCTGGTTACAACCAATTTTTATCAGCGTTCCCTTTAAACTGCACGCTTGCGCAGCTGCTGCAGGTCTGCCCATTACCTTTGCCACCCACCCGCTTAGCTCTGGGGAGCCGCAGAAGCTGAGAGATTGCGTCCCAGGTCATGCGGGCCTAGCGCTAATAGGTGGGCATGCCAGCTGGCGACCAATAGGCAGCAGTGTGGAAGGTGATTGGCAGGATAAGGTTCCTCCCCAGTCCCAGAGTGCCAAGGCTACATGAGATGTGGTGGCGCCTAAGGAGGTCTTCGTGAGTCCCTTTGGTCAGGGCTGGAGGATAAGGGGGAGTACTTACCCCCTGCTGCCCCCACTCTCAGCCTCCATGGTTTTCTATTAACATATTAATCCTTCTATATATCCTATATTTATCTAAACTATCTATCTATCTATCTATCTATCTATCTATCTATCTATCTATCCTTTTCACTGTTATATCTATCTATTAATATATCTGCCTATATGGCCTTTCTTTCTACCTATCTATCTATCTATCTATCTATCTATCCTTCTATTTTCCTGTCCATATAAACTTGTTTTCCTTTCTATCATCTATCTATCCATACTTTTTTTATCTTTTATTCATCTGTTATATATCTTTCATCTTCTATCTATGCACATATGTTATCCTCAATCTATTCTTCTATTGCTATTTATCTATCTATCTATCTATCTATCTATCTATCTATCTATCTATCTATCTCTGACATTCTACAAATTGTTTATGAATTTGTTTATAATCTTTCTATTTATTGTTTATTTATCCATCTACCTATCTATACTTTCTATCTATCTAAACTATCTTTCATCTATTCTTTCTATCATTTCTTTATTTTAGTTGTCTAAGTATCTTTTCATTTAATCATCTGTCTTTTATTCTTGCTTTCTTTATGCTTTCCTTTTTAAATCCCTTATCTATTTATTTATCTATCTATCTTTATTATTTTCTAGTTTCTATCTATCCTTTCTTTCTATACAGTGTTTATGTATCTGTATTTTATCTATCCTTTCGTACTATCCATCTTTTACCTATCATTTCTTTATTTCAATCTTTCATGTATTTTTTCATCTAATCATCCTTCTATCTATCTTTTAGCCTTCCTTTCTATAAATCCAATCTAAATCAAATCTATGTATCCAACCTTTCTTTTACATCATCTTTATATATTTTCAGTCTCGGTTATCCTTCAGTCTGTCTGTCTGATCTTTCTTGCTATTCACTGGTCATTTATTTATTTTTATCTACTTTATCTTTCTATCCATCTTCTGTGGTTTAATTCATCTATCTATCTATCTCTTATTTCTATCTATCCATTGTTTATCTACCTTGCTATATTTTATTCCTTCTTGCTATCAGTCTTTTATCTATTTATCCTTTCTTAATAACCATTATATCTAAGGGCCTAATTTATGATGTGTGCCTGGTCCCGGGTTTATTTTGGCTATAGCGCCAGTTCCACTGTGCTGGTATTTTAGAATTTTCTGGCGCTGTGCTGTGGCCTGCATTGGCGCTAAAAGACGCAACACAAAACGCTGCCAGTTTAGCATTCATTGAAGCAATAGGTAGTGGCTGGCCTATATCAGCGCCTGTTGTCCTAGCTGCCGATTAGCCCTGCGCCTGGTGAGCGCCACCGATGCTTTCCAGCATATTTATCAATTTTTTGGGGCCTTAAAATGTTGCCACTGTATTTAACTGGCGCTGCTTAGCGTTCCGTCATTACAGTTACAAGAAATCACTGCTGGGGACAAACTTTGCATTGCGCTTTTAGAGCATTTTTCTGGTTGGGGTCCAAATTACATATTGTTAAGCTAAATAAACCATTACAGTTAATTATTAACATTTATTTAAAAAGTTTCATTTTGGATGGTTTTGTTCCTGCATTTCAGTTTTTGACAAGTCCCAACACAAGGTAAAAAAAAAAATGGGGGGAAAATTAATTTTAGCAATAAACGCTATAATCCAGTTTGGCCCATTGTGCTCTATGGGTTTTCCTGCTACAGTGGCAGGTTTCTTTTGGCGCTAGAGCCAGAGCTCCCAACACAGCGTTCTTTTTAGCCTTCCTGTTGAATAAAGCGCTATCTGGCAGCCACACTGGCGTCAGCGTTTTTGAAGTTGTTAAATCGGACGCTGAGCTAAAAAAAGTGGCTCTATGTGGCGCTAACGCTTCTAAAATAAAGCTCTAAATATCTATCTAGCTACCCTTTCATTCTATACATTGGTCATCTATCTACAGTATATTTTATCTATCCTATCTTTTTAATTATATTCTAGCTATCTATATATCTATCTTTTTGTTTGTTTATGTATCCATGTATCTATCTATCCTTTCTTTTCATCTTTCCATCTTATATCTTCCTATCAATCTATCATTTATTTCTTTAAATCTTCTTTGTGTCTTTTCATCTAATCATCCTCCTATAATTTTTTATTCATTATGTATGTATGTATGTATCTATTCTTTATCTTTCCTGTCTAACAGTATTTTATCTATTTATCTATCATTTCTTTCCATCTTTTTGTATCTTTTCATTGTTATCCTCTTTATATATCCTATCTTCTATCCATTAGTCATCTATCTTTTATCTATCCTATCTATTTCATCCTTGATTCCTCTACCTATATATTCATCTTCTATTTATGTTCTATCCTTTTCCTCCTTTCATCTTTTATGCATTTTTGTATCTGGTTATCCTCCTATTTATTGTTTGAAGACAGACTGGACATCCACACTATGACTGAACTTCATCAAATTGCACATTGCACTGGGGCATCCAGGGGAAAGGGATAGAATCAGTAAAGAGGTGGGCAGCCTGGGGTGTAATGGGATGCTAGGGTAGGGTCAGGTAGTGGTACATGGAGCTGGGTGAAGCCGTATGTGGGACATGGTTGCAGGAGCTGTGAAGGCGTAACTAAATGTGATGGGGCCCTGGTGCGAACATCAAATGAGGCCCTTTCATGTCTCATGCAGTAAACCTTTTCTGTCTTTTAACTAAATTGAATGCAGCTAGACAAGTGAAGACTGCAAAGGTGCAGACGCAACAATGTGGCCCCCCTAATCTTCTGGGTCCCGGGGTGGTTGCACCCTCCCCCGATTCCTTCATGTTACGCCCGTTTACAGTTTTCCTACCAAAATTACAGTGATATTTCCCCCACTTTCTATATTAGTCTATGGAAGTCCTATAATTTCCTAGGACGGGTGATCTCTACCTGCTGCCATCTAGTGCCTAAATTCTAATACTACATCTAAAGAATTTTTCCTATTAAACTCTATGGCAATGAACATATCAAACTACAAACTCAGGGCTCACTCCATTCCAAAGCACTGTAATCTGACATGCTGTTGGGAATGAAAGGGTTACTTCAGCCAATGCATTTCTGCCACACCCAAGGGTGGGGTCATGCTAATTATTAGGTGAAGCAAGGTGCACTTTGGGTGTGATTTGAAACCTGCTTCTGATTAAGTAAAAAAGCTTAAACACACAAGAATGTGCAGAAAAGTGTTTGCTTCTACAGGTGAGGTACATATTTTTTACCAATGAGGTGAAGGTATATAGAAAAAACGGAAAGCACGGCACCCTTGGGGGTAAGACAATTTGTATGGGGTTGTTGTATGTATGTTGTCATTGGTACTTACCAGTGAATCTCTGAGGTATTGAAGGAGATTGTCCAGGCTAATGTTATGAATAAATCCTTCTTTGCTTACCTGCCATGCAGATGATTCTTCCTAGTGTGCTGCTGAATAATGTTGTTGTTGCTGAGATCCAGACCCTTTCCTGTAGCCCATCCCCTGGATTTATTTATTTAATGTATTCATGACCTTGTTTTAACACGGAAGGTGGACCTATCTCCAGCCATCTTGCATCATACTCTGTGGGACACAGCATTGTTTAATGTGGAGGGGGAATAGCGGCTCACTGCCCTGCTTTTTCTTCCCTTTCTCTGCTCCTTTGTATAAGACAAAGAAAATGTTAGGAAAATCCTACTAGAGCAGTTGGATTTCATATGGGGTTAATCTGTATCACTTTAAAATAAATGATGGCAGCTGTGTACTGAACATGAGTTTAAATGTGATTGGCTAATTCTGAACATATCCCCATCCCCAATAAAAAGAGTTCACACTTAAACCAGACCTTCACTGTTCCCCAGCATCTAAAATGAATAGATTTTAAGTTTTTAGTCACTTATATATTATTATTTCTTCCACTGGGCTGCAACTCTGTTCAGGACTCTAGGATACGGGCCCCACCATCTTGACTCAGAAGCATCACGTATACTGAGGAGAGGGGGATAAAGTACAGGGGGTTGGGTTATAGCTGTGCTTTGCTCAGACAAAGCAGAGCTGGGTCAGGAAAGAACAGCAATCCCAAAATGCAGAGTGACACAGTCAGAAGACACTTCCTGTTTGCAGGCTGCCTGATGCTCCATGAGCCGCCATCTTGGATGTTTAAAGGCTCATAACATGCAGTAGATGCAGGTAGGATGATTTTTAATGTGAGCAATCTGTATGTACAGGGTGTGGGAAGCATATAAGATAGACTCTTATTCAGGGTGAAGGATCGCTTTAAAGAGGAATAACCACCGGTGCCCTTGAGTTTATAAGACTCTTGGGGCAGTGGTCTACCTCTTTATGGGAGATCCTGAATTGAGATCACCCGCTGTGTGAAACCCTCCTCAGATCCCCCAATCCACTCACCTTTTCCATATTTCTTCTGAATAAAGAAAGGTCAGATAAATCACCTGCTCAAGGAGGGGGGTGAGTATAAAGTTTTGAATTTGTTTCCTGGACAAAGAGTAAGAATACTGGACGACTGGGGGGGGGGGGGGGTTACAAAGCGGGACATGCCAAACTGGGATACCCCAGGGGTGGGCATCTAACTGTATCACTTGTATACATACACTCCGATATTCTCAAATTAACATTGTACAACCTCTTTCACAATAGATAGGATGATTGGGTGACTGCAGCCCACACATGTATCGCAGCCCCCCCCCGCCACTTCCTCAGGGATGTGTATTTACTTTTCATGTCTAAAACCATTTGCGTAAGGCTGTCCCATATATAAAAGCCCTGCACCATGTGGGGTATAATTGGGATACAAATGCTGACAGAAATACTTACCCAAGATGCCTCCAACCTGGTTTGTTTGTCTGACAATTGTTTCACAGATCACAGACAGGGTTCTGTTCCAATCCAATACTAACCCAAGCACTTTATTTACTAATGTCAAAAAAAAGTCTGCTGAAGACAAAGTTTGGGATGTCAATGAGATCTTTCATATAAATCCACAAGTGACCACTAGCTGAATCAGGTGGAGAGAATTGTTTTTTTTTAGATGCACGATTATAATTTTGCGTTCAATTATGCTTTACTCATTGAAACATGCTAGTGTGAACATACTGCATTAAAAACCAGCTAAGGCATCTTTTATTTTTGTCCCTTCACCCTCCTGTTTTTTCAGGTGCTTTACCCGCATTGGCTCTTTATACATACTGAAACTGAACTAAATAAAGTCTAATGAACCAGTGCAAACCAGTGTGTGGCCGCTCTTTAAAGCAGACCTCCAGTCAAAAATACAAAGCTTAGTAAATTGCTCCCCTAAGCCCCACCCCCTCTAGCAATCAGTAACATAAGCCATTTTAGAGGGCTTAACTCTATGCAGATGTGGAATAGCTTCTGGACTGCATGGGAGCCACCACCTTGCTACACATATGACAGTACTGCTTCTGAAAAACCTACTGCGCAGTCAAGTGGCCTTAAATCTCTGTGCAATCATCCCTTAACAAAAGTAGTAAGCCATCAAGTATAATTGCTCACTATTGCTCATAAAGCTCTTGGAAAAATGTCGTAGCAACTGTTTCAATGCCTTGTGGCTGTCACCCTATAGCGATACATAGTTACATAATCAGTATTCCTCTCCTCCACCAGCTGTTAATTCTGTGTGTATGCAGCCTGATAGAGATGCTGCCTGGTTTTGCTGCCAGGGCATATACCTCTCTCAGCCTGGGATGCTTATATAAAACTCCAAGCTTTGCTACTGACAGCCTGCCTTGTGTGGAGAAACAGAATCCCACAAGCACACTGCAGCCCAGCTGACAAGTTCCTTTTTATCAATCCAGCCAGCTAGAGAAAGAATTAATCTTCTTCTAACCTTCCCCAACTCAGTGTGTCTGTGTGCTAGCACTCATGTGTAAGCAGGTCTCTCATGTGTATAGCAAAATGGGGCTTCCATGCAGTCCTGGAGCGCAACATCTGCATCAAAGCCTTTTCTCTCCAAGCTATCTCCTCTATCTGCCCCTGTTGCGCCCCCCAGAGATTTCCCCTATTTGCTACTGCTACTCCCCCAGCTATCTCCTTTATATGCCCCTGTTGCTCCCCAGCTATCTCCTCTATTTTCCCCTGTTGCGCCCCCCCCCCCAGGGATTTCCCCTATTTGCTACTGCTACTCCCCCAGCTATCTCCTCTATCTGCCCCTGTTGCTCCCCAGCTATTTCCTCTATTTGCCCCTGTTGCGCCCCCAGGGATTTCCCCTATTTGCTACTGCTACTCTCCCAGCTATCTCCTCTATCTGCCCCTGTTGCTCCCCAGTTATTTTCTCTATTTGCCCCTGTTGTGCCCCCAGGGATTTCCCCTATTTGCTACTGCTGCTCCCCCAGCTATCTCCTCTATCTACCCCTGTTGCTCCCCAGTAATTTCCTCTATTTGCTCCTGTTGCGTCCCCAGGGATTTCCCCTAGTTGCTACTGCTGCTCCCCCAGCTATCTTCTCTATCTACCCCTGTTGCTCCCCAGTTATTTCCTCTATTTGCCCCTGTTGTGCCCCCAGGGATTTCCCCTATTTGCTACTGCTACTCTCCCCGCTATGTCCTCTATCTACCCCTGTTGCTCCCCAGTTATTTCCTCTATTTGCCCCTGTTGTGTCCCCAGGGATTTCCCCTATTTGCTACTGCTACTCTCCCAGCTATCTCATCTATCTGCCCCTGTTGCTCCCCAGTTATTTCCTCTATTTCCCCTGTTGCGTCCCCAGGAATTTCCACTATTTGCTACTGCTGCTCCCCCAGCTATCTTCTCTATCTGCCCCATAGCTGGCAGCCCACCGATTACCAATTGATGTGGACTACATTGGTTAGCAATGGGCCGCCAGCCCAGAATCAACATAACAAACAGGAGTAAACAAATGGCAAAAATACTAGGAGTGATGGGGGGAGATAAAACATCTGTGGTTGAAGTATCAGCTGAGGCCTTAACATCAACCTTGTAAAACTTAGAAAAAGTATGAACAGAAGACCAAGTGGCGGCCTTGCAAACTTGTTCAACAGAAGCTTGGTGCTGAAAGGCCCAAGAGGCACCAATAGCATGAGTAGAATGAGCAGTAAGGCGGAAGGGAGGCTCCTTCCCCTTAGCAGAGTAGGCCTGTATCACAGCCTGACGGATCCACTTGCTGATAGCCAGACCCTTCTTAGGTCCAGACGGGAGCACAAAAAGAGCATCAGTGTTCCTGAAGGATTCAGTAGCCACTAAATAGAACTTCAGAGTCCTGACCACATCCAAAGAGTGTAAAATCCTCTCCTTAGAGTTACTAGGATTAGGACACAGAGAAGGCAAAACAATGTCCTGATTGAGATGAAAAGCAGAAACAACCTTAGGCAGAAAATCTGGCTTAAAATGAAACACCACCTTGTCCTGGTGTCTCTCAAAGTAAAGGGGCTTGATGGAAAGCACCGCCAACTCAGAAACACGCCTAACAGAAGTAATAGCCACCAAAAAGACTACCTTAAGCGTAAGAATGGACAAAGGGGCTCCCTGCAAGGGCTCAAAGGGAGACCCCTGCAGGGCAGATAAGACCAAGTTCAAGTCCCAGACTGGTAACATAGGCTTGCGTGGGGGACGCACGTGAGTAACCCCCTGGAAGAAGGTCTTGACCAGGGGATGCTGAGCAAAAGATCTTTGGAAGAAAATGGCCAAGGCAGAAACATGACCTTTCAGAGTACTGAGCTGAAGACCCAGATCCAAACCATGTTGCAGAAACTCGAGAATCCTAGGAATAGAAAACACACGACAGGGAAGCGACTTAGACTCGCACCAGTCAATCTAAGTATGCCAAACCCTATAGAAGAAGAGGACCTTTTCCTAGCCCTGATCATGGTATTAACAACTGAGGCAGGCAGCCCCTTTTTCTTCTTGGCCAACAGGGGGCCACCAGTATGGCTGGCACCCCTTCCTGAGCTATCTTGCGCAGCACCCTGCCCAGCAGGGGAAACGGGGGAAACACATACAGGAATTGAAAACTCGTCCAAGACATTGCTAAGGCATCCCTGGCTAAGGCCAGAGGATCCTGGGACAGAGAGACAAAGACTGGAAGCTTGTGATTGTGACGGGACGCAAACAGATCCACATCCGGCTGACCCCAGCGTGGCACAGGGAGCGAAACATCCTGCTTCTGAGGGACCATTCTCCCAGACGAGAGGTCCCCCCTGCTCAGAGAGTCTGCCTCCAGATTCTACACCCCCGGAATGTACACAGCCGAGATGCAGGGAACATTGTCCTCCGCCCAGGACAGAATCATAGACACTTCCCTGAGGGCCCTCCTGCTCCGGGTCCCTCCCTGATGATTGATGTAGGCAACCGCCGCCTGGTTGTCCGAGCGGACCTGAGCAGCCCGACCCCGAAGGTGTGGGGTTAAGTGGGCAAGAACCAACCTGATCGCCCTCAACTCCAGAATGTTGATAGGGGTGTGGGCCTCCTGAGGGCCCCACTGACCCTGGAATTTCAGGGATTTCCAAAAGCCCCCCCAAACTGTCAGACTGGCATCCGTGGTGACAGTATCCCAGCAAGGGGCCAGAAAGGATCTGCCCCCCAGCAGGTTCCTTGAGTCCAGCCACCACGATAGAGACCACCTGGCCAGAGGGGACAGAACAAACACCTGGTCCAAGAACACGGTGTCCCGATCCCATACTGACAAGAGGTGAATCTGAAGAGGTCTCATGTGAAACTGAGCATATGGAACCGCCTCGAAGCAGGACACCATCAGGCCCACCAGCTGCATCCCCTGCCTGATGGACGGATGAGGACAAGACAGAAGAAGCCGTGCTTGCTCTTGAAGATGTCTACAGAGGTCATGAAGTCCCCTGGGCGTAGAGAATTCACAGCGGAGTGCAGAGTCTCCATGCGAAAGTGTCTGAATCTGACAAATTTGTTGAGGTGCTTCAAATCTGATGGACCCGTCTTTCTTGGGAACAGTGAAAAGATTGCAATAGTAGCCTTTGCCCCTTTCCCACAAGGGCACCCGGCAGATGACTCCCAATTCCAGAAGGCCTTGGACAGCAAGGGACAGACAGCTGACAGGGGGTTTTGAGCCATCCGGGATTTGATGAATCTTGGGGGCGGCCAGGCTGCAAACTCTATCTTGTAACCGGAGGACACTACCTCCTGAATCCACCGGTCTGAGACATGACACCTCCAGACGTGAACAAAGAGCCGAAGCCGTCCCCCGACCCGGATGGGTGAGGGCGCCCCTTCATGCCTGAGGGGGCTTGGGGGAGGACTTAGGCTTGGAACCCCAGGAGGGACCAGGGCGGCCCCTGCCCCAAAAATCTCTGCGGGCTCCAGCAAAGGAAGCTCCCCGTCCAATTCTGGAACCCCAGAAGGAGGGAAGAAAGGCACCTGAACCCCGAAAGGACCGGGGCTGCCTTCTACACTGAGGCAATTTGCCTCCTTTAGCCTCCCACTGGTATGCACCTCACTAGGATGTAAGCGTGGGGGGGAGGCGAAGCCAGGGGGGGCGCAGGCCCAGCCCCCGGCAACCCAGACTGCAGCACAAGCGTCTGCTGGGCGCAGGGTACACACACCCTGACATCATCACTTATAGGGGATACCCCACACGCTATACACAGCCGGGCTTGTCCTGAAGGAACCCCAAGCACATTATCCTGAGGAGCCTCCATATGGTGATTATTGTGGCACAATAGGCCAAGTCGGGATTGACGCCAATAAGGCTACCCAGGATGCCCCAATAGCCCGCTAGGGAAGTGGGAGATATACAAATACAATAGCCCTCCACTAAGGAGTTAACACTAAATAGAGGAGATAGGACCGGGAGAAACCACAGAAAAGTTTGACCCGTCTGTAAGACATAAAGCAAAGAACCCGTAAGCATAATACAATGAAATACAAAGAAAAGCCAGCCCGCAGGGGCACTTACGGACCACGATAGGGAGACGCCAGACACGCAGCACAGGAGCTCCAAAATGGCGCCCGCATATACCTCGAGGGGCGGGCCATGGAGAAGTGATGCAGAAAAAGTAATTCGCAAGGCCCGCACCCCCCCCCCTAAGAGCGCGATAACGTGCCCCTGTGACAAGGCCAGCCAATGACGGCGCAGCAGCGCCTGAGGCGATGTTGCCGCCGTCCGTGGAGCGAAGTACAAGCGCGCGGCGGCGGCGGCAATAATCAAAACCAGTGCACCAAGGCAAAGCGTGAAATACATAGTAAATACATACACCACCAACCCCCCCCCCCCCCCCCCCCGAGATCTACCCAGGGAGAGCGAAGGGGAAGCAGCAGACGACCCAAGAGGAGCCTAATTGAGGGGACAGGGGGCGAAGGGCAAACGGCCGTGGGAGGAACATCCCATAAGGCTCCCCATGGGATTGTACCGCCTACCCTTTGGTGGGGGACTGCGGTAGGAGCAGCGCTCCTTAGCACCTGACAGTGGTGCTGCCTACTGTCACCCGACCAGCGCAGCCTAAGCTGGGAGGCAGTGAAAAGGAACGGGTGGGAATAGTCCTACAGAGCCACAGGCTAATAAGCCTCGCTCACCTGCGAGTAGAAAGAGCCATCTTCTAGTCATCGCAGCCCAGACTGCAGAGAAGAACTGGGGAATTTGTGGGAGGTCCCTGGTATATATGGGGCCGGGAGGAGCCACTTTTCTGTCTCTGCAATCCAGCGCCATCTAGAGGATGTATTACCCATGAGTAAGGATTATTCTGGAACAGGACGTGCTGTATACTTAGAATATAGGTAGACCAGAGCCGGCATCAGGAATTGCTGGTCCCTGTACACCCACAATGTCTAGGGCCTGCAATAACCTATAATGTGGTAACTGTGACCCTGGTGTGAACTTAGTTTCCTGGATAGTCTGAATACTAGGGTAAGTCTGGTTTCCTTGGGGCCAAGTTCAAATTTTATAGCAAACTAGGGCCCGGTGATTGCTTTATAGGATATGGGCAACCCAAATCTAGTTTGTTAAAGCTGGGTCACTAGTTTGAACTGTGTACCAGACTGTTGTACCTGGGCAGACTGGGCTTAGGGCAGGGTAACGTAAGTATAGGCTGATTTTAGGCTCTATATATGCTGTGTGTCTGCTGCCCTCTGGTGGGAAAAAGAAGAGTGCAGTTTTTAAGAGGATCAAATCCTGTGCACCCAGCCCTGGAGTCTAAAATAATCCAGGGCCACCACTTGTTTATTGCTTTGCTGTGTTTGATCCCTAGGATTGCCCATTAAATTCACCTTTCCTGGGCCTTCACATCCCCAGCATCTCGCAGCTGGGACAAACACTCCTGCAGCCCAGGCATTCTGATAGGCTGGGTTTGGGAGTGAACCACATAACGCAGGGAAACTAGGGATGTGAGCACTCCCCTCTCCCTATGTCGGGCCCTGTCTTAAACAATAACATTATTCACTATGTGGAGCTATTACTATATATGCTCATTTGGGATGCCCCTGTGATGGGATTGTTTTTATGTATGTGTATTTTCAAATAATTGTGATTATATTAAATGAATTGGGATAATTTATTTGGGGTTTCTTGGTGCCTTGTTTACCTGCTGCTTGTTTTTGTGGCTGCTGGTGCCACCTATTTGGGGATTTGGGGAGACAGGTCCCCTTATTTGATTACTTAGGAGTATTGATTGTGTACTAGATTGGTGGTGCATCATTGTTTCTCTTCAAATAATGACATGCTTGGCATACAGGGCCCTATTATAGTCGTACTGGCTTTGGGAAGGATTTGCCTCCCTTGCAGAGTACGTGTGAATACATCCTGTGCCCTTGCCAGAGATTACAGGTGACTCCAGCAGGAGTCTGCGGAAGCTGACAGGCTACGTCTCGGAGATGTATGAAAGGTACTTTCATGTATCGTCTCCTGAGAAATCCTGGGTGACCTAATTCTTTTTGTATTGCTCATTCCATCTCTGCGCATTTTCATCAGCTCGCTGGAGCTTTGTAGTGTCAGCTACAGACAAGGCTGGCGTGTTTGATATGTCATAGCCGTGCCTTCTGCTTTTTCAGCCAAGAACAGCAAACCTTCCATAGGCACCATGCCAGCATGCTGCAGCCGCTTCCTGCTCGCAAGGTGAAATTCAGCACCAGGCCATGGCTCCTGCTCATGTGCAACAATATGATATAGATATATATATTATAATATATATATTCAATTTGTCTTACTTTGTTATGTAACTTGGCAGCAGTACAGTGTAAATGCTACAGAGAGTGGCAAGGATCACACCTGAAATCTAACATGATACCACCACAAAACATTTGTAAACCTACACATTATGTCATATGTGAAGCAGGACAGAAGCTGCAATTAATCATTATTTTTAAGCAAATGTTTAGGGATTTGATCAAAATTCCAAAACTGTATTCTATTCTACTGGTGAAAATGAACAAATAAATGCAGGTACATCCTTAGAACATGAAATACAGGGAAGCATCAGTGCATTTCAGACCTGAGTGACATAAATCTAATAAATAGATGGATGGCTTGGGGTAGGCATGGTGGTCACTTCCTCACATGGGCTAAGCCGGTGACGTTTTACTTCACTAATGCATTGCAGTGAAGCCGTTTGGTTGCATCGGTGTGCCTGGATTTTCTCAAATAACGCAGGCTTCTTCCCTAGGATAGCATGTATTGTCATGATTTGTCCTTGGGTTTCACTATATCTTCAAGGGGCAAGGTGTAATCGATGTAATGTAAGCTTTAACTTTATTTGATTTATATTATTTTGGTCAGGTGATGAGGTAGGTAACTTGTTCTTTATGCGTTTATTGTTTTTTTTTTCCCCAGGGGTTGATGGCAGATCCGGACCCCTTCCGCCCCAGATGTCTTCCACCTGAAGTCGGGAAGACCAGGGCAACCGAAGGTTGGACTGACTTGGTTACCGGGGGGTTGTCACTTTTTCGAATTCCAATGTTCTCCAGGTCTCTTTTCCTGTCCTTGTCGGATGCCAGGCTCCAGGGAATGCTGCCGGGAGGTCCATGGCTCTGCAGGGGCAGCGCAGGAGACCGAGGGTACATTCGGCGCTCACAGATGAGGGCAGGTCAGGTATCCACCCCATCCGGTGAGAACACAGGTGTGCCTCCAGCCCATAGAAAAGAGCCTGGTCGGAGTCGAGACTTTCGGGTCACAGCGATGTCATCACGTCGGGGCACTTTAGGATAAGAGGGCAGATATCCTGCAACGAAAAGCATGAAATACTGATGCCTTCTTGTTAAAGCCCCTAATAGCCACAGATTGTGTGGGGCTTGAAATGTGGGTGGACAACCTTAAGAGCAACTTGATTAAGGATGCTCCTAAAGAAGAGATATTGGATGTACTTCCATTTGTGGCAAAGGCAGTGGCCTTCATTGTGGATGCTTCGGCTTAAGCTATCAGGGCCCATCCTATCTATGTAGCATACCTTTCAAGGGAAAGCAGCGTTTCGGCCCAGAGCTTGAGGCTGTGCTGACTAGATCTTACGAGTGGGGTAAGAACTTCCCAGTCAAAAGAAAACCTCCCATTCCACTGTTGAGGACAGATGCCGAGGAGCCTAGATTCCCTCAGAGGGACTTTAGTAGACCAGAGATCAGGAAGCCCTGGCAGACACCGAGAGGTAGTGACAGAGGAACCCTACTTCTCAACCCGCCACCCCGTCCAAGCCCCATTTCTGATAGTCAAGTGGGAGGGAGACTCCTTCATTTTCTTGCTGCTAGGAAGGAGATCTCCAGGAGTCCCTTTGTGCTTCGGATAGTACAGGAAGGGTACAAGTTGGAATGTGCCCAGTGGCCGCACACTAATTTTCTATTTACCCAGCCTCCCAGAGTTAAAGGAGAAGCCTTCCCAGGGGGCATTTCTGAACTCTTATCACAAGGCAGTGATAGAGCCAGTTCCGGGATTTTACTCTGACATTTTTATTTCTCTGTAGACCTTCTGTCAGGAACCGCTTACCTGGTCCCCGTTCCAGCGACATCTCCAGGCGGCCAGCTGCAGCTGTCACTGTGCGGCGGCCGCGCCGAGCGGCGTCGGCTCGAGCAGCGTCGGCTCGAGCGGTGCCCAGCTCAGCCACGCCCCCCGCTTCCTCCTCCAGGAGACGTGCTCGCGCGCGGCCGCGAGCACGTGTCTGTTATGCCCTCCGGCGGCGCTGTGCTGCGCGCACCGGCCGGAGGATCAAGTAAAGGGTTAATGAATCCTAGGGGATTGAGGGCTTCGTCCTCTTCTGCTCTGCAGCCAATTACCCTTGGAATCCTATGTGCTCCAATCAGTACACTGCTTCCCTCAGACCTGTTCCTATAAAGGCAATTCCCTCTCAGTTGTGAATTGCCTGTGATAGCGCTCAGAACCCTGTGTTACCTACTCCTGTGAAGTCTAGCCTGTTGCCGATTTGATTGTACGACCATTCTCGATCCTGAATCCTTGTTGCCGACCTTTGCCTGAACTGACGCTTCTAGATCCTGATCCCCAGTTGCTGACCTCTGCCTGAACCCCGACTACGTCTTGCCTGACCCCTGGTGCCGCTACGATCTCTGCCTTCCCGTTATCGACCTATTGCCTGTCTCTGGACTTCCGTCACTCACGCTCTTGCTATTGGTTCTCCAGTCCTCCCACATATAAGCTTACATCCTTTGAGCCATTAAGTCCTGGGGGCAACCGATCCCGGGTAGGCGTATCTTGCGTCCCGGCAAGCGGGGGCTCCTACAGGTGAAGCTGGCTGTGGAGATTGGGGGTTGTGAGCTTATTAAGAGGGCTGGAGTTACCCCGAGCGTGACACCTTCAGGATGTGTACCTTCGTGTTCCTATCCATCCTTCCCACCGGAGATCCATCCTTCCTAAGATTTGCCTTCCAGCTGGAGGGGAAGAATTCTCATTGGCGGTTCCGAGTAATGACCTTTGGGCTCTCTTCGGCTCCTCGGATTTTCACAAAGATTCTGGTGGACGTAATGGCTTATCTCAGATTGAAGCAGATAAACATCATTGCTTATCTAAACGATCTGCTCTTGTTCGCCATGGACAGATCTTCCCATCTAGCTGGACTGCAGATGGACATGCAGTACCTGTGAAAGCTACGATGGGTTCTGAACTTAGAAAAATGGAAGCTCATTCCAGGTTGCAGATGCCCTTTCCTGGGATATGAGGCACCAGAAGGAACCCCCTGCATAATCCCCACAGACGCAAGTGCGTTCGGATGAGGGGGCTCACTGAATGTCAAGAAAATCTTCTAACTTAGAACTTATGGCAGTGAAGATGGCTCTTCTCTGTATAGACAAGGACCTACAGGACAGAGACATTCAGATTGTGTCAGACAATACCACTGTGCTAGCTTATCTAAACCACCGGGGGGGGGGGGGGGGGGCAAAGTCCAGAAAGCTCTATAGTGGGACCAGCTCAATTCTTCTAAGTTTGGAGAACAGAGCCATAATGAGTAAGCAGACTTCCTGAGCAGGGTCAGGGTGGATCAAGCAGAATGGAAATTGGACCAGCAGACATTTCTGCTCATAACAAAGTCTTATGGGGAGCCAAGCATAGACCTCTTGACACTTCTCTATGTCAAGGGACCCCCTAGCTTGGGGTTTAGATTCCTACGACAGCAATTGGAGGGAATTTGGGCTTTGCCCCTGATGAGAATTCTGTCAGTTGTCAGTGAGAATCACTGTCAGATATCAGTGAAGTCACCCTGGCTCCTTCCAGTCATCCTGGGGCTGTTACATCAGGGACCCATCTGACACCCACATATTTTTGTAGCCTTCGCCAGAAAGAGACCGGTTCAAGTAAGAATGTTTCCTACTTGGGATTTAACCTTGGTCCTGCAGGGTTTAACCTTGTCCCCATTCGAACCACTTAACGAAGCCCCCTCCCCCCTTCTTACCTATAAGGTAGCTTTCATTCTTGCTATCACCTCAGCCAGAAGAGTTAGCTATTTAAAAGCCCTGTCTGTTAAGAAGCTGGTCCTACCATCTATTGAGCAGTCTCAGAGTCAGGAGTTCGAGCAGATGAAGTTGCTAGATGCTAGGAGCATCCTGCCCTTTTACATCAAATCTACAAAGCCTTGGAGAAGATTGGATCATCTTCTTGTCGCCTTTGCAGGTAGAAGCAAAGGGTTCAGGCCTCCAGAGCTTCAATTGCACGGTGGATTAGAGACGCAATTACGGCATATCAGGCTACAGGAGTGCCTGTGCCAGATGGTACACTCTACTAGGACAGTGTCAGCTTCCTGGGCATACAATGGCAGCATTTCTCTCAAAGAAATCTGCAAAGCGGCCACCGTGTCATCTCCGCACACTTTATATTATAAAGTTGAATTACTGACCCAGGGACATAAGGATTTTGAAATAAATGTTTTACAGGCTTTTTGCCCACGGAGGTAGGACACTTGGGTTACCTTCCTTTAATGGCTAATGCGTCTTAGAGAATGCTGGGGGAATACCCCATTAGCTTACCAGTAACAGTGTTTCCATTAGTCCTCCAGGATGGCGTCCTACATCCCGCCCCTCTGTTTCATTCATTTGGGAGGGTCTCACGGGTGCTCATTTTATCTTAACCTTTTCTGTCACCCTTTTGAGCTCGGTGGTTCCTGGTTGCTTTAGAAAGGAAAAACACTGAGGGCCAGAGTGAAGGGGTGGTCCTAATAATGCTCCTCCAGTCTAGTATTTCCTGTACAGGAAAGGAGAAGGTGGCTAAGCCATCCTGGAGGACTAATGAAAATACCCTTACCAGTAAGCTAACTGGGGTTTTCAGCAGGGATTGGGATGACCCAGGGATAAAGTATTCAGCAGAGTTTAAGTCACTTTTCAATTTAATTCCACTTTAAGAACCAAAGTAGGAACTGAATGAGTGAATTTAATCACAGAACAGTTTGTATTTAATGGATCTTCGGTAACGCCCCCTCCAGACACACACATGAGCAACTGAAAGCAAGCAACAGAGGAAACACAGAAAATAGGGAGACAAAGTTGGGGCAAAAAAAAACAGAGGCAATGCAGAAAAAGACCTACAATAGTGAAGTAAGAGGGGTGCGTAGGGCTTGGTAAGTTTTACAGCAGCTTCAGCTGCCACATCCTTTAGGTGAGTCGGGTTGATGGGAATTTTGCTGTTCGCCTATCATTAGTGGTAATGCATAAATAAAATCTGGGGGCTGAGCTACAGACAAGGGGCTAGATGCAAGCTTCAGCAGCTTTATGCAGCAACATGCCATTATGTTGTCACGTCAGATGAGGAGATATTGCTCCCAACGTTACACATAGCGTGGACAATCCCTTTAAAATACACACCCCCTATATCAATATCCACCCACCAAGTTGAAATTCCACTGGGTGCATATGGCTCTCAAGTTCGCCTAATGTTTGCCCCCCCCCCCCGCCAGACCATTTGATCATCTGTGTTTATTGCTTAATTTTGCTCTTTAATGTTTAACAAGCTTTATTAGAGGAAGTCAGCATCATGGCTAATTTGGCTTTGGGAGAGGGAGATTGAGAAATTGTGCTGGGTAGGGACTTAAAATAAAGAAGGGTGCTAAATATCACATCACAATGACTTGGGTAGATCCCAAATCACTAAAACCATATACCTGATTTAGTCTTATCTTTTGGGTGGTCCTCTTTGCTGCTGCTGGCTCCCAGTGGCACCAGCCTAGCCTACATCCTAGACAGAGATACACAGCCAGCATGTGCCTGCAGTCATACTTACTGCGACAAGAAGTTCTAACCATGTACTGGGGGGTGATTAATTATAAATAGTACCAGAATAAGCCCTTGGGGCACCTTTAATGCATGAAGGTATTAGCTTTCACGTGTATAACAATATACCAGACCAGTCAGACCCGCTGTAGGTTTGCCCCTAAACAAGGGGGTACATGTACCACAGGCTGAGAAACAGTGCTCTAGAAGGCCAGTGGGCATTCATTAGACAGCATCTCCTCAATTTTTATGATGAAATAAATAAGTTGAGGCATTTTTCTAATAGAAAATGTATTACTTTTCAGATCTCTTTCTTATACAAGAAATATATATAATGGGAGAAATTATGGGCACATTCAGTGGTGATATTATCACCATCTAAAAAATAATATGGCAAGATAGGGCAAGGAATGCTCTAACCACATTACCTTTCTGCTGGTCACTCTGTTCTTTTGCAGCATAGTGGATTGTTCAGACCTGAAATCCAATCTAAAGTTAATTTTATCTTTAGATATAGTGGAATGTATGTAATATTATTTGTTGTCTATATCTCCTTTGAAATGATTTATCCACTTGTTGGTGGCAGCCAAACAAGTTTATGGGAACCTAAGGTGTCGGTGGTGGAGGTTCTCTATATTTTGACCTTTTCTCCCTGATGAACCCCTCAGATATCTTGTATGGATCCCAGCCTGTACTAACAATACTCAGCTCTATAGCTGAAGGGTTTCTTGACAACCTGTTTTTTCAAATAACAAGATATTCATAAAATTAAAAAGTACTTTTAAATTAAATTAAATTGGACCTTCACGATCTGCACCATTGCATGATTACCCCTCTCCCACTGACTAAGGACTTTAAAGTGACAATCCAGACAGGCCTAAAAATGAATTCTTACCCTCTCTTCTACAGCAACTTAGGCTCTTTTATACTCAGTGACTGCCAAATCAGGTCTAGAAGGGGGCACGCACCCAGGGATTCCTTGGGTGCTTGTCCACCATTTGAAATGTAATTTGTGAGACTTTGGCAGTGTGATTGGATGCCGATTGGATCTTGGCATCGAGGAGTACAGCGCTAAAGCATCTTCGATGGAGAAGTGGTAAGTATTTATTTCCCTGGACAGGGACTTTAACAGAAAAAAGCTCCATGCATGCAGCTCATTCACCATCCGGAAGTTGAGTCCTGAGAAGAAAAACTGCACCAGACTGTTTGGTATTTCAACACTTGCTACAAAACTGAGAAACCCACTTGCTACAAACAATAAATACTTGTTATGTATACAATTTGAGTGGAGATACATGTATTTTAGCATAAGTGTGGTTGTCACCGAAAGTATTATCTACATTGTATGGTTCATGGTATATCGCCCCAAAGAATATAACTATTTCACATAGAATACACTGATATGTTGAAGAATACTTGAATTTTAAATTTAACCTGCTATCCAAAAGGTACCCCAAGTAGGGAATTTCTCCAGCCCCCCCCCCCCCCCCCTCTTCTGACAAAATTGGAAACAGGAGTGGGAGAGGGCTGGGTATTTCCCTCCCCCCCTTACAATTTCTCTAGAAAATAGGGACCTTCAAAACATACAAGGTGCGCCAAAGCGGGAGCGAGGGAGTGAAGGTGTATACATCTCTGCCTACGGGCGGCTCCGCACCAGTCCAGATCCTCCCCCCCCCCCCCCAAAAAAAAGTTCCTAAGAAACTTTTTTTAGCATGGGGGCCAGTTTGTTACTCTAGGGCTGGATTAATTGTGGTAGAGGCCCATGGGCAGAAAATCTGGTAGAGGCTCCTGATTATGGATGGGCAGGTGCGTGCACAGTGGGGGTGATGCCACTCTGTGCACTCTCTCTCTGTGGCTGCTGCCCAGGCGACAGTGCTGAATTACAGGAGAGGTAAGGCTATTTTTATAACCCCCCCCCCACAGCACCTGGGGGTATGAAGACACTATATATCCTATTTAACATAATAGTTCAGCCAAGTAACATAATAACAAAAATATTTGCCTTTGCTTGCATACTAAACAGAATGTCAGATCCAGTCCCCTGTGCCATCCTTGCCGTATAATCTCCAGCAGCCTCTGTAATAAACAGGCCACCCCCCTGTTATCTGTCGCAGTGATGCTGTCACACCCAATCCATTCACTGCGACAGAGGGGCATGCCAGGGTTTTGCATGTATGTAGAAACAGGTTAGCCACCCCCTCACGCACTGAGTGGATAAACCATGCTCCTCTCCTGTAAAACTGCAAAACCAACCATTGCGCCTTGCTCCAATCACTCTAATAATCACTACGCTATTGCGCTATTAGAGCAATGCATACACATGTCAGTAAACAACGACCCTGGATCCAGAGAACGGAGGCTCCAAATAATCCTGTGAATGAATGCACCTCGTCCAGGATAGTACACTTTCGAGCACCAGATCTCCAGACCTAGGGGGGCTAACGACCCAGTGGAGGCGGGAAATTGGAAAGGGGAGAACCTCAGGTATACACCACTGCAAGCGCATGGGGGCGGGGCCTGTCAGACCAAGTGGCGGCACCGCAAAGTCCCGGTACAACTGTTTGAGGGTTCCAGGGTGGTATACTTCCGAGTGTTGGGTTTCTGAATTTAGGAGAACTAACGATCCACTGGTATCATTGGAAAGGGCAGAACCTCAAGTATAGACCCTTACATGAACGAATTCCTGGTACCCCAACTATAGCCCAAAGTTGGTGGAGGCCCTCTTGCAGGGCAAATGGTGGAGCCCCAGGCGCCCTGCCTATAATCTGGCCCTGCTCTAGGGTATCAACTTTGCCTGCTTGTCCGGTTTGCCAACTTTAGCAACCGCTATCTCAGGATGTAAAAAGAGGTTCCCAGAGGAAATTGTGATTGTGCTAGGAGACTTTAAAGCGGACCTTCACTCTGAATAAAAGTCTATCTTATATGTTTCCCACTCCCTGTACATACAGATTGGCCACATTAAAAATCATCCTACCTGCATCTACTGCATGTTATGAGCCTTTAAACATCCAAGATGGCGGCTTATGGAAGCCGCCATTTTATCAGGCAGCCTGCAAACAGGAAGTGCCTCCTGACTGTCCTGCTCGGCATTCTGGGACTGCTGACCTTTACCTGACCCCAGCTCTGCTCTGTCTGAGCAAAGCACAGCTATAACCCGCCCCCCTGTACCTTATCCCACTATCCTCTCCTCAGTAAGTGTGATGCTTCTGAGTCAAGATGGCGGCGCCCGTATCCTAAATTCCTGAACAGAGTTGCAGCCCAGTGGGGGAAAGAATAATAAGTTAGTGGCTAAAAACGTAAAATATATTAATTTGAGATGCTGGGGAACCGTTTTTTAAGAGTTTGGGCTTTTCATTAAATCATGGTGGTCCGGTTTAATTCACACATGTGGGCCTGGGAGCCGGATACAGCCCTCCAATCCTTTTTATGCGGGTACATTGCAGTCCAAAGTGTTCTTTGTCTCTGTGCAACCAGCTCTCACCACACAAGTTGCATCTGCCTAACCCAGCCGAATCACTGCCACAGCAGAGGCAGCTACAGCTGCTGCAGGGGTTATTGCAAGTTTTTGCAAGGTGGGGTAGGGAAAAAAGATTAATTGTTTCATTTCATCAAAATAATGATATGGCTATCTTGGGCAAAATAATTCTGTGTCTATAGCTGTCCTAGGCAAGATATTTCTGTGGCTATTCTGGGAAAAATAATTTATGTCTGCATTTGCCCTGGGCAAAATAATTCTGCATATGTAACCATACATTTCAATGGCTGTGTTTTGCATTTTGTTATTGGTATTTTTTGCAGCCCTATACGGCTCTTAAGGGAACCTTAGAGCAGTTCCCACAGCAGCAGTTCTCATAAACAAATAGCCAGCCCAAACCACATACATGCTCCACTATTCACAACAGGGGCATGGCTCTCAGTGATTTCCACCCACAGCAAACCTGAGCTGCTCTGACCACAATCTTTTGCACTTAATTCCACTGTATAAGTAGCATCTGAGAGAGTCAAAACGCACATCAAATCTACCAGGAAATGGACTGTAGGTGCTACTGACCAACCTCAAGCTTGCTTTGATTCCACTGACTGGGAAGTCTTATCTAGTAGCCTTAAGGTATAAACTAACCATGTGCTGTCCTATGTTAAATTCTGTGAGGATATGATTGTCCCTAGGTAGAACTCTTGTAAACAAGGTAACAGCAGCAAACCTTGGTTTACCAGTAAACTATGAATGTTACGCAGAAGGAAAGAAAAAGCTCACTGACTACAAAAAAAAGCCAGCATCTAAGATCTACAGAAAGGACATTTTACTCAACCAGTCACTCCCGAAAAATGAGCTGATCTCCATGACCCAAGACCACCTGTGGATCACAAGCAAAGAGGTAAACAAAACCTCAATGCAAAGAAAGCTCCAGGTCCATATGGGATTTCAGCATATTCATAGCATGTGGCAATCAACTGCCCCCAGCCCTAACCAATAGTTTCAAAGCCTGTTAGGAAATAGGAACTGTACCCCCATGTCTTAAAGAAAATCATTTGCAATTCCTGTTCCCAAGACCTCATATCCTAAAGTTCCAAATTACTACAGACCTGTGGCTTTATGAAGTTATTCGAGAGACTGATGCAGCAGTTCCTGAAGAGTATCACTGACTAAAAAAACTGACCTGTTCCAATTTGAGACCATATAGGTCATCTGAAGACATGGTTAATACGGGACTTCACTTTGTAATACAGCATCCTACTACTATACCCGGAATGTTATGCCAGAATACTCCTGGTCAATTTCAGCTCAGCGTTTAACACCATAAGGAACCTACTGTTCAAAAATATGGTCGATCTTGGCATTCCTCTAAGGATCTCAGTATGGGTAAATAGCTTCCTGACAGAGGGGATCCAGCTAGTTAAGCTGGGTACTCTTGTCTCAGCCTCAATGATAATAAACAGTGCTCCTCAAGGTTGCATCCTTTCTCCCATTCCTGTTTTCCCTGTTCCCCAGTGATTGCTTCTACTCATCAGGCACAGTAAATACTCTTAAGTTTGCTGAAGACACCATGGTGATTGGTCTGATCAGGAAAACAACGAGGGCCTACAGCAAGGAAGTAGAGAAACTTGAGAGGTGGTGCACAGGGAACAACTTAATACTAAATTCCTCTAAAACTGTTGAGATGGTTGTAGACTTTAGGCAGACCCCTACTGAAGCTTCTCCTGTATGTCTCAATGGGGAGTAAATAAGAAGGGTAAAGGAAACTAATTTCCTTGGCATTACCAAGAAGGGTACCAAGAAGGGTCAGAGGCTATTCTTCCTGAGACCGCTCAAAAAGGCCAGTCTGGTCAACAACCTGCTGAAGCCATTTTTCACCACTGTAATTGGATTAGTCGTATGCTTCTCATTCTCAGTTTGGTTTGGAGGAGCAAAGATAGACCTCAAAGAACACTCAAAACAGCAGAAAGGATAATTGGAGCCGACAAATCAAGATTTGTACCAAATAAGGACTACAACTATAGCAGAGAAAATCTGATTGTACTCACCCAGGACACACTGACTGTGAACCGTTAGTCGGGACGGTGAGTTAGAATGTTATACTACTAGACCTCTAGATTTAGAAAGAGCTTCTTCTCAGAAGCCATACACCTTCTAAATAACCACTAGGCTGCTACGGAACTGGAAAGCAAATGTCAGAAACAAGATGCACATTTTTGTATATGATAGTGTATAAAAATGTTTTATTGTTTTCCTGATTGTTTGAGTGGCAACAATCAAATACTTCTGCTGGCTGAATGATCCATTAAATTATTCATTATTCATTTCTGTGTACAAATATTGGACTAAGCGTGCATCCTTAATAGCTTGTCATGAGCATGATATTGTTGTATTCTTCTTGGCATACAAGCTGGTAGAAATGCGTTATCGGAATTACATAATTATTTTTAAAGAATAATAATATGAAACTATTATGATTATCATAAAATGGTTATAAAATGGTCTAATCAGTTGGCTGATGACCTAGAAAATGTTGATATTAATACAAATTCACCTTTGTTTTAAGTTAAAAGTTGCCTTTTCATGCCTTTTCTAGAACATGCTGACCTGTCATTGTCTTTTTTATCTTTTCTACTATGCGTGTTTCGGAAGGCAGCTTTTTCTTGGGGTCCATCCTCTTGTCTTCCAGGAGTTGTCATAGCCGCCGTTGTGAAGACAGTCCTTGATTATGTGCGGCTTGCCTTTGTAATAGGATTGTAGCAATGAACGGGACATACTCAGACGGTCTTTTATGTCATGCACAATGGTACATTGTCCTTTCGTTGACATGCTTTCTTCATCTACATTGTGCTCACTGGCGATCATGCATCCCTGAACAAACAGCCACTGGAAAACATCACAAATCACGGCTTGTTAACCATTCACAACACCACTTGCCTATTGACGGCAAACGTTTTTATGATAAAAATATGAAAATTCCAACCAAATCCCAAAATCAGATTGTTCCTGTCACTGTTTGGAGGCAATGCCAGTGTCATAAATCATGCGTCCGCCTCCAGCTGATCTGTCCCACATCATGTCATTGAAAAGCTGCAAGGCTCATGGGGGGGGGGGGGGGGGGGAGAGGGGACCAGATCCAAATTAGCTGGATTCTCTGAGCTCATCAGGGAATAGTTTCTGCTGCAGTTTATCTGCTGTAATCAGGGGCTCTATCAGAGAAACAATCTGCGGCTCAAAGGGTCTAATCTGTGGGACGCTGCTGACTGCCCCCCAGGCTCAGAGGCGATCACTGTGCGTGATGCCTGGCCGGCTGCTGCCCTCTCTATCTCTCTTCTTTTGGGAACGCTTGACCTCGGTTCTATCCTGGGTGTTATGGGGAATTGTGTGAAGTCTCCTCTTCGAAACCTCTCGCAGAAGGTATGTCTTTCAATAGAATGACGCCTATATGAAATGACAGAGGGACTATAGCTTGAATGGGAACACAAAGAGATGATAGCTGTAAAGAAAATCTTATATAGTACAGTCATTTTTGTATCAAAGCCACATTTGGCAACAAATCTGAATATAGCCAGTTCAGTTACCCAAGGGACAGGAGTGTCGGTGTATCTGCTGCATTTAATTTAAATTATTTCCACTAGTCTCTCAGCCATACAATTTGCTCCATGTGCGGCTGTGATTTAGCTTAATTTTAGTTCCCATTTATTTTTAAAATCCAGGATGGTAGCCTCAGTTTGCTTTATGACCTATGAACCTGTTGTGTAGTCTCAAAGGATATGCACAAACAGCAAGGAAAATTATGTCTTATAAAGGCGTGGGAATGGAAGGTCTGACGGGACCTGACTAAAACAGTTCCTTATATAGCGAGATGATACAGGGGAGGAGGGCAAGGCGATGGAAACAGAAAGAGAATCTGGGAAATGTTTCTTTATCAAACACAAAGTACGTAGGGATACAAAGAACAGAAGGGCAATACGGCTTAGCAGAAGCTTGAGCGGGGCTGTAAAAGGATATGGCAGCAGTGAAATAATTTGGGGGTTACACACTAAAATCTAAGAAGGATCAGAGAGTTTAGCTATAGCTTAAATAGGTAACAGGGCAGGAAAAAGTCCACTGTTGAAATTAACGCTCAGTGTTCTGGTAACACTTTGTATATTGTAAGATGCACCAGGAAGAGCGGAGCTGTCTCAGATCGACGCAGTCCGGGGACGAGGGTGCTCAGGGGCCCCTCATGCTGTTGGCTCAAAACTGCGCGGTGATGCATAACCTGCTGGGGCCGGCCTGTATATTCCTCCGAAAAGGATTCGCTGAGAATCGACAGCCTGTGAGTGAGTTTGTCCCTCCTGTCTCCTCCATTAATGTGTGACCACAACCATGCTGTTCATTTTAATGTTTCATAAATAATTGAATCCATCATGGCAAGTGGGATAACAAAAATCAATGTATTGCCTAATGGAGTTAACGTGTGTTTGTTTAATAGTGGTTAAAGATAGAAAAATCTCCCTATGCTAACTGCCATGAAGGGATATGGATTTTCCTAGTTAGGTGTAATTGTTCTTAGTAATACAAATGTATTTAGAAATATGTTGGTCAGTTTATAGCATATATATATATAATATATATATATAGAGAGAGAGAGAGAAAGGGAGAGAGAGGGAAAGTGGCTTTTGACACTAATTTCAATTATTCTGTATTTTCTTCATTTAAAACAGAAAACTAAATATAAATGTACTTAGAAATGTTGCCCGGTCTCATGGCAGTTTCTAGGTGAAATAGTGGCCCACCTATCTGTGCTGCTCCTGTTCCATACAGGTATGTGCCATGTGGTGCCTCTTCCTTAGCAGCAGGCATTGTCCCCTCCCAATGGGGGGATGAGAGGCCTGGCATACAGCCTGCAACACGAACAGTTGCCCAGATCCATCTGCAGAAGACAGGATGGCTGGGAAAAAGGAAACCCCCTTGCATGCAAGGGGAATTGCCCTGTTCTCCCTCCCCTAGAAAGTACCCTTTTTTTCATTTATTACATTGTACTAGATTTTTGTGCAAAAATGGCCATTAACCCATCCACGCAATGAGACAAACACAAGCAGTGAGTGTACAAGTCTGGATTGGTGGGCTGCTCTAAATATGGTGCCTGGGGAGCAGGTTGGGGTTAGGTGCCTTGCTCAAGAGCACTTCAGTCATGTACTGGTAGGGAACCGAACCTGCAATCAAAAGATTGCTTCTTTACCTCTAGGTCACGACTGCCCCTCAGAGATGTCAGCTGTTACTCTAATCAGCATACTTAGATATATCACAGGCCAGTAGAGTAAGTTGGGGAGAATTAAGGCTCTCACTAATCACTGGCTCTGACTGGGAAATTATATTGGATTAGGTAACAAAAACAAGAGATTGCTTTAGTTTTTTGACCTTCACATCCAACAAAATACACTCAGTAAGCTCCTATGTGGTGAACCAAGCATGAGTTAGGGGAAGGCTTCATACCATTTAAACTAGAAAAAGGAAATCTAGAAGGACCCCACAGCTCTTACTTACAAGACCCATATGGATACTTTCTCAATGGAATAGAAACTAGGGACAGGAGGGTGTGATTCCACTTTATATTGTGTGTGTGATGGAAGCCATTGTGCATGTATGGATACACACAAGATGCTTAAACATATAAAATATTGGGTTTGATGTATACATTTTACTTTGGGCTAAGAAATATCAGCCATTTTTTTGGCGTTTGTAGACCTTATCCTTTCCTAGGAGGTCTGTCTCAAGGAAGTCTGCTGTGAACACCTCCGGTTCTGGTTGCCTACTGGAAAGATTCCTAATCCTGGAAGGGGTAAGTATCATTCGCTGCAGAGCTAGGGGTCCGCTGAATGACAGAAGGGCAAATTCCTCACTGCACCAAATACAGTGTAGAACCAGTTTAATAAGCATTACTGAATCCAGACAGTATCTTGCAATATGAAACCATGTAAGACTTTATTTTATGGCAGGAGATAATTTAATGTATGAAAACTTGGAGCAATTACTAAAATATGAAGATCGTGGTATATGCCAATTGTATAAGCAAACTGTATTTTGTGTTGTTCTACCAACCCTGGCAAATTGTCTGTAGCCATTTCAATGTGGTGGCTACTAATGAGTGTGCTGTGCTGGACAATCCCTTCAAGTCTATTTAAAATTAAAAGATGTAATACATGATGCTTTATAACTGCATATTATTTGAGGCAGAAAGCATTTAGCTTTTTTTGGTGTTTTTGGAATATAAGCCTGTGAATGTATGGTGGACATCACTGTACACATGGGGAAACTGAAAAGGGTAACAAAAATTAGTTATCTGTAAGAGCAGTGAGACTATGGAACTCGCTGCCAGAGGAGGTAGTAATGAGGGATACATTAAAAATGTTCAAAAGTGGCCTTGATGCCTTCCTGGCATGTAATAACATTTCCGGCTATGGCTACTAGACCACTGGAAGGAGTTAAACAGGCTGAACTGGATGGATTAAAGTCTTTATTCAGCCTTACATACTATGTTACTATGTTACTATGTTACTATCTTAATCACTCATTTCACCAAGGAGGACCTAGAGTTGGAATGATTGGGGTCACTGTAATTTTTTGAACAGGATAATTGTTTTAGGGTAGTTCTCATCCTCATTTTGACCAATCTCTGTTGCATGTTTGTACACAGCTTTATAAGTGATCACCTGCTGTCACATACAGATATGCATTAATATTATGACATTATGGCTGACTCTGAGCTTTGTAACTTGGTCGGCTGCCAGATCATTCATATGATCAATGAACTCCGAGGCTTACTTCTGTCATATTATCGAGCAGGATGTGCATTGTGTATAGCATCTAAAATATATATATATATATATATATATATATGTATTAAAAGCTCAAATCCTCTCCTGGAACTGTGCATACCTCCAGCGTGAGTTTTGTCAGTTATAATAGATCATTCTTTTGGTTTGGGCACTGGATTGGGATGATGGAGGAACACTGTATATATGACTTAACCGCTGAAGATAAACATACGCAGACACGCGGCTTGCCTTTGCTACTCACAGGCTTTTGTGCATGATTATGCTGCAGATTACTGTAGTTTGGCCACATAATCCTGTTCATTCACTGGCCGCAATGCTCTCTTCTTTCTGCTCTAATCTCAGTTTCAATATGTTTTCTTATAGGACAGAGAGCTGCGACCAGAGGAAATAGAAGGTAAATAACATGACTCAAAATAAACTGCTACAGGTTATACCAATTATAGTTTATATGTGCAGAATATGTGTTTTTCAAAAGACTACAGGTTTTGGCATTATGTGAACCTTACATTCAGAGGACTGACGCCGAAAATACAATTCTGTGAAATACTCACCTGTAGAATTGATATTATTTGTATACAGTACATCCTGCTCCAGATATAATACTTACACTTGGGTTATCCTCCGCCAGATGGCGCTGCACTGCAGAGACATGCAAAACAGGCTCCTCCCGGCCCTTCAAATACCCAGGGACCTCCCACAAATCCCCAGCATTGAAAAGCAGTGAACAAGAAGCCGGGAGAATTAAATCACCCAGAACAACTGGTAATGATAAGAATGATAACAATCACCATACAGGGGATCCAGAATAATGCAAAAACCAGGGTGGGGTGGAGAAGGACGTACTGTATACAAATAATATCAATTCTACAGGTGAGTATTTCACAGAATTGTATTATTCTTAGTATACAGTACGTCCTGCTCCAGATATAATACTTACACTTGGGACATCCAATAGCAGTGTCCATAAAGTAGGGTGGGATCCCCCAACAAAAGGTGACATCAGGCAGTTTAAACCACTGCCGCCTGCAAAACCTTGCGGCCCAAAACAGCATCAGCTGAGGCCCTAACATCAACCTTGTAAAACTTCGAAAAGGTATGAACAGAAGACCAAGTAGCGGCCTTGGAAACTTGTTCAACAGAAGCCTGGTGCTGGAAGGTCCAAGAGGCACCAATAGCACGAGTAGAATGAGCAGTAAGATGGAAGGGAGGATTCTTCCCCTTAGCAGAATAGGCCTGAATCACAGCCTGACGAATCCATTTGTTAATAGTAGACTTGGCCGGAGCCAAACCCTTCCTAGGACCAGAAGGGACCACAAAAAGAGCATCAGTCTTCCTGAAGGCCGCAGTGACTACCAGGTAATACTTCAGACACCTGACCACATCCAAAGAATGCAGAACCCTTTCCTTAGCGTTGCTAGGATTAGGACACAATGAAGGAAGAACAATATCTTGATTCAAATGAAAAGCAGACACCACCTTTGGCAGAAAGTTTGACTTAAAGCGGAACACCACCTTGTCCTGGTGTCTCTCATAGTATGGGGGCTGAATAGACAGAGCCGCCAGCTCAGACACACGCCTGACCGAAGTAATAGCCACCAGAAAAACAACTTTGAGGGTAAGTACAGCCAGAGCAGCATCCTAAATAGGCTCAAAGGGAGCACCCTGCAAGGCAGACAAAACCAAGTTCAAGTCCCAAACGGGGGCCGTAGGCTTACGTGGGGGACGCACATGAGTGACCCCCTGAAAGAAGGTCTTAACCAAGGGATGCTGAGCAAAAGACTTCTGAAAGAAGACAGACAGGGCAGAAACCTGACCCTTCAGAGTACTGAGTTTTAAACCCAACTCCAATCCATGTTGTAAAAACTCCAGAACCCTAGGGACTAAGAACTCACTACAGGGAAGAGACCTAGACTCACACCAATCAATGTAGGAACGCCATACCCTATAATAGATGGCAGAAGAAGTTTTCTTCCTAGCCTGTACTATGGTATCCACCACCGAGGCAGACAAGCCTTTCTCCATCAAGATGGAGGTTTCAGCAGCCAGGCCGTCAAAGCCAGAGTTTGTAAACTGGGATGGCGTAAGGAGCCCTGAGTGAGCAGATCTGGCGCCTCTGGCAGGACGTACTGGTCTACTGCCATTTGTACCACGTCTGCGAACCACACTCTTCTTGGCCACCTTGGGGCCACCAGAATCACTGGCACCCTTTCCGGGGCAATCTTGCGCAGAACCCTGCCCAGCAGGGGGAACGGGGGAAAGACATACAGGAGCCGAAATTCCTTCCATGACATTGACAGAGCGTCCGTGGCCAAGGCCAGAGGATCCTGAGACAGGGAGACAAAGGCCGGGAGCTTGTGATTATGACGGGATGCAAACAGATCCACATCCGGTAGGCCACACCGGTAACACAGGGACTGGAATACCCTGTTGCAGAGGGACCACTCCCCCTGAGGGGAAGTCCCCCTGCTCAGAGAGTCTGCCAGAAGATTCTCTAGCCCCGGGATATAAACAGCCGAAATGCATTGAACATTGGCCTCCGCCCATGTCAAAATCCGCTACACTTCCTGGAGGGCACCCTTGCTCCGGGTCCCTCCCTGATGGCTGATGTAGGCAACCGCCATCCTGTTGTCTGAGCGCACCTGTACAGACAGTCCCTGCAGGTGATCAGTCAACTGCTCCAGTACCAACCTGACCGCCCGTAGTTCCAGAATGTTGATGGGTAAATGGGCCTCCTGAGGCCCCCACCTCCCTGGAACCTCAGGGACTTCCAGAATCCCCCCCAACCTGACAGACTGGCATCCGTGGTGACCGGCTCCCAGGAGGGGGCCAGAAAGGACCTGCCCTTTAGCAAGTTCTTGTGGTCTAGCCACCACGAGAGGGACCTTCTGACCAATGGGGGAAGCACACAAACCCCGTCCAAAGACGCGGGGTACTTGTCCCATACTGATAGAAGGTGAAGCTGCAGAGGCCTCGAATGGAACTGAGCAAAGGGCACCGCCTCGAAGCTCGCCACCATCAGGCCCACCAGCTGCATACGCTGCCTGAGGGAGAGCTGGGGGCACGTGAGCAGGGAACCGCACCGGCGCAGTCAGAGCTTCCACCTTCTGTTGGGGAAGGAATATTCGTGACTGAACCGTATCCAGAATCATCCCCAGGAATGGGGTCACCGGCGAAGGGGACAGAGAGGACTTGGGATGATTGATCACCCAGCCGAAGGACTCCAAGGTGGACACCACCAGCTGAGTGTCCAGCTCCGCCTGCTGTAGAGACCATGAGGTGATGAGGATTTCGTCCAGGTAGGGCAGCACTCGAATTCCCCCTGACCTTATCAAAGACATCACCCCCGCCAGCACCTTGGTGAACACTCTGGGGGCTGAAGTGAGGCCAAACGGTAGGGCCACAAATTGGTAATGTTGATCTTTCAACGCGAATCTGAGAAACCTTTGATGTCCCGGGAACACAGGGATGTGAAGGTAAGCATCTTTGATGTCCACAGACGTCATAAAATCCCCTGGGCGCAGAGAGCCAACGTCCGAGCGCAGAGTTTCCATGCGAAAGCGCTTGTTCTTGACAAATTTGTTGAGGATCTTTAAATCCAGAATGGGCCTGACTGACCCATCTCTTTTGGGAACTGTGAAAAGGTTGGAGTAGAACCCCTCTCCCAATTCTCTCAAGGGAACCTTGCAAATAACTCCCAGATCCAGAAGTCCTTGCACAGCCTGCATCAGGACCTGAGCTGATACCGGGTCCTGGGGGATCTGGGACCTGATGAATCTTGAGGGGGGCCGCACAGCAAACTCTATCTTGTAGCCAGAGGTAACTACCTCCTGAATCCACCGGTCTGAGACTTGGCGCCTCCAGACTTGCGCGAAGTGCTGTAGCCGTCCCCCCACCCTGGCGGGCGAGGGCGCCCCATCATGCCTGAGGGGTCTTGGGAGGGGCTTTGGGTTTGGTCCCCCAGGAGGAGCCAGGACGTCGCCCCCTGCTCCTATGCCAGGAGTCTGCGCGAGCCCCCGCGAAGGCCACCCCTTTTCCCTGCTTAGCGTTGAAAGGGGCAGGGGGCTGAAAGGGGGCCCTGGCTACGAAAGGGCCGAGGCTGCCGCCTGCACTGTGGTAACTTACCTCCTTTAGCAAAAAGGTCTAGGCGGTCCCCAAACAGGCGCAGCCCCTTAAATGGAAGCCCAGTAAGGGCCCTCTTAGCAGCATTGTCGGCAGCCCACTGGCACAGCCATACCGCGCAGCGTATAGCCACGCCAAGGTGGAAGATCTGGCACACATCCTAATAGCATCATCCGATGCAGACAGGATAAAGTTCACAAATACATAACAGTTAGACAGTGCATTAATAGTATCAGTAGGCAACTTGTCTGGGCCGTCAAGTGCATTCCTGACCATGGCCCTGAGCGCCACAGCAGTAATGGCCAAAGCGCAGACCGGGCGCAGCGCCGCCCCTCCAAACGCAAAGACATGGCACGCCAATTGGTCAATGCGCCGGTCCTCAGAATCCCGCAGCGTAGTAGTGTCAGGGGAGTGCATAATAGAGGTGTTAGACAGCCCTAGAATAGGAGCATCGACCTCGGGGGGCGATGACCAGCACTTGACCATTTCAGCAGGAAATGGATACTTCCTGTCCAAACTCTTAGGGATCCCGGGAAGTCTACTGGGATGTTCCCACTCCTTAAGCACGAGGTTATTGAAATGGGTTTGCTCAGGAAATTCCAATCGAGCCTTAGCAGTATGAAATAGCTCACCCCTTTGCCTGGGAGCCGCAACAGGGGGAGAGATGGACAAAACCTCAAAAATCTGAACCAGCAGTTTATCAGTGTCATCCGGGGTCCAGTGATCAGAGCCAGAATCGTCATGACCCCTAGAGTTCTCATCAGATGACTCTGAGTCAGAGAACAGCTCCCCTTCGTTCGAAGGGGCATGGCCATATAGATGCGAAACTCATCAGACTCCGTAGGGAAAGGAGCAGAGTCAGGGATTATGTGCCGTTTTTTTTGCGGTGGCCCTGCACGCTAGAGTATTAGCAAGCAATTTTTCAACACTGGCCAGTCTAGTAGCCACATCAGGATGAGAATCCCTGCTTGTATTGGGGGTTAGACTCAGGCTTGGGGGGGTAGGTGAAGTGAGGCGAGGTGCAGGCCCAGCCACAGGAGGGGCGGGAAGTACCATTAGCGCCTGCTGTGCACAAGGGACGCAGACCCGTGTATTGTCACCGCTGATAGGTGAGACCCCACAAGCTACACACAGCCGGGCTTGTCCCGAGGGAACCCCGTTCACAATATCCTGGGATGCCTCCATAAGGTGATTAATAGGCACAATAGGCCAGTAGGGATTGACGCTATAAGCTACCCTGGATGCCCCAAAGACCCGCAGGGAAGTGGGAGTAATTATACTAGGTCCAACTGGCAATTACACCGGGCCGGGAGAAGCCACTGGATTCGACCATCTAAAAGACATAATGGGAATAGGGATGTCAGAGCCATGCGCAGTAAGCAAGAATGATGAAAATCGCCCGAGAGGGCACTTACAGACCGAGGGAGGAGGAGGACCGTTACCACGCGCGCACGCGACGAGCATCTAAATGGCGCCAAGCCAAGGGCGGGCCAGAGCGGGCTGTGACGTGGAGCGCGCCAAGCCAGGTCCCCGCCCCCCCGAAGAGCGCGAAGCTCTGAGACAGTAGTCAACGCAGACAAGAAAACGCGAGTGTATGACACACTTAGAAAAAAAGAGATTTGCCCATGAAGACGCCGCAGCGTCTGAGGCGCCGCCGCCCGTTCGCATGCCCATCCAATAAAGGCAAAAGACCCGCGCGGCAGCGGGCGATATACAATAAAAGGTAAACAGCGCGGCTCTGACACCAGGTGTATAGGTCAAGGACAATACTAAGGCCATAACGTGTAAATCAATACACTAAGACTACCACACACACCCCCCCCCCTTTCTTTCCCCCCCGAGCTACGGGGGGAACGAGGGAGGATGGCGACCCTTTGCACAGGGTCCATCGCTACACGGGGTATGGGGCAATAATGCGGGAGGGGCATTCACTAGAGGCTCACCATCAGCCTAAACCGCCTACCCTTTGGTGGGGGACTGCGGTGGAGCATGGCTCCATAAGCACGCGTGGTGCTGCCTACCTTCACCCGACCAGCGCAGCCCAGGCTGGGAGGCACATCACAAAGAGGACGGGTGGGAGTAGTCCAACAGGGCCGCAGGCTTTAATAGCCCAGCTCACCTGCGAGAGAGTGATAATTCATGTCTTCGCAGTCGGCACTGCAGAGAAATCTGGGGATTTGTGGGAGGTCCCTGATCATTTGAAGGGCCGGGAGGAGCCTGTTTTGCATGTCTCTGCAGTGCAGCGCCATCTGGCGGAGGATAACCCAAGTGTAAGTATTACATCTGGAGCAGGACGTACTGTATACTAAGAATAATGAGCCTACAACCATCCTACTGAACTCTGCAGGGGCAGAACATGGGCTAGGATTTCCAATAGAGCTGGATATGATGGGAAACCTGGTAGACAGGGTGGAGGGGGTGGGTGAATTCCAGTATAAACCAGCCAGATAAAGGATTCCCCCCAACACTCCCTGTGGCCAAGTCCACCCCGTATTCATTCATCCAGACAGTCCAGCAGTATTACCCCCTGAATATTGGAACATTTGATGTTGAAGCCCAAACTTAAAAAAGGAGGAAAATGCTTTCCCTCATCCCCCCTCACCTCTCCTTGGACCAACGGCACATGCACGGGCCCTGGCCAACAAGAGACATTTGCTGTGTTTACATCTTTTGGCAAACAGCTCTCATTGACTTTAATGGGGAGTGTGTGCCGCATGCCCTGTGTGAATGGCTGTGGCGGGAGCACGCACTCGCCACTGACAACAAGGAGAGCCCATGCATGTGTCATTGGACCGGGGAAAGGTCCACACAGCGGGGCATCCCGATTAGGTGGAAAGCCAGAGGCTGGCCCTGGAACCTATTAGATTTCAGGCTGGCTGCTGGTGGGTTTTGTTCCACAAAAGTGTAGCTTAAAGCAGATCTGCCATGTGTAGCCCCTTGAATCACCCGTAAAAATGTACCTTTTCTCAGTCCTGCGGCCCATGCGTGGGTTCTTGTACAATCCACGCCTTATGTTTAGACATAGAGCCGGGCAATAGGGAGCAAGACGGATGCATTTTCCCATCAGGTGTGAATGCACTCCTGCCCCCAGCCCAGAGATTCTGGGGATGCAGCTAAAATTGTTTACATCGCCATGGGGGTCAAGGCAAAAGGTGAGTTTTTTGGCGACCCGGGTGGGCCACATGGGAAGGCCAGAGGCTGGCCCTGGAGTCTATTAGAATCCAGGACCAGCAGCACTGGGTTTTGTTCTACATTAAATAAGGCTTACAACCCAAGTTTAACCATCAGAGGCCTTATGTCTGCTGCCTTCCCTTGGGTAACCTCACTATAATGCTGGCTGTCAAGACAAAGCAGGGTGAGGGATGTTGGGCATCTAGCTTTCTAGTAGCTTGATAAACTGTTGAACCTCTCACATGTGCTTCAGCTAACTCTCCACCAACCAGAAGCATGTGGGTTCCTCTGTAAGGCAAGTTTAGTATTTATTTAAAGCCATGGCATGGCATATAGCAGGATTTTTGACTAGGTACATTTTGGTTCTAGGTTCATTTTTGACCAGGTTCATCGGCACGGGGTGATTCTGATACCGTTACAGATAAAGATTCCTAGGAAGCCAAAAATACAATTTTGTGAATACTCACCTGTAAAATGGGTATTATAAGTATGTCACACACCCCGCTTCAAGACATTCATTACATGTGGGTATACTGACCTGTAGATGGCGATCTTGCAGAGATGTCAATAAAAAAAGTAAGACCCTTCCGGCCCATAAATACCTGGGACCTCCCACTCATTTCCCAGTATAAAGATAGCAGTAAGGTAAAGGGACCAGGAAAGCCAATTAAAACTAACAAAGGTTCACCATATAAAGGATCCAGAATACAAAAGGGCAGGGTGAAGCGGGGTGTGTGACATACTTATAATACCCATTTTACAGGTCAGTATTCACAAAATGGTATTATTCTAAGTATGTCACACACCCCGCTTCAAAACATTCATTACATGCGGGACATCCAATAGCAGTGTCCATAAAGGGCGGGGATCCAAAAAACAAGGCAACAAGGCACAAACTTAAACCACTGCAGCTTGCAGAACCTTGCGGCCAAAAACATCCACTGAGGCCCGCACATCAACCTTGTAAAACTTGGAAAAAGTGTGAACCGAAGACCAAGTAGCAGCCTCACAAACCTGCTCAACAGAGGCCTGGTGCTGGAAGGCCCAGGACGCCCCAACAGCACGAGTAGAATGAGCAGTAACACGAAAAGGGGGAATCTTCCCCTTAGCAGAATAGGCCCCAACAATGGCCTGGCGAATCCATTTACTAATGGAAGACTTGGCGGGAGCCAAACCCTTGCTAGGCCCAGAGGGCACCACAAAAAGGGCGTCAGTCCTACGAAAAGGGGAAGTAGCCACCAAATAGTACTTCACACAGCGAACCACATCCAAAGAATGCAAAACCCTCTCCTTGTCATTGCTAGGCTTGGGACACAAGGAGGGTAGAACAATGTCCTGATTAAGATGAAAAGCAGAGACCACCTTAGGAAGGAAATCTGGCTTGAAGCGGAAAAAAACCTTGTCCTGATGCCTCTCAAAGTAAGGGGCCTTAATGGACAAGGCTGCCAACTCCGAAACACGCCGAACAGAAGTGATGGCAACCAGAAAAACAACCTTCTGAGTAAGCGTAGAAAGTGCAATATCCTGCAAAGGTTCAAAAGGAGGACCTTGCAAGGCAGAAAGAACCAAATGCAAATCCCAAACTGGGAGCAAAGGCTCCCTAGGAGGTCGCACATGCGTAACCCCCTGGAAAAAGGTCTTAACCAGAGGATGAAGAGCAAAAGACTTTTGAAAGAAAACCGCCAGGGCAGAAACATGCCCTTTCAGCGTACTAAGCTGCAAACCTAGGTCCAGACCATGTTGCAGAAATTCCAAGACCCTAGGGATAGAAAACGCCCTGCAAGGCAAGGCCCTGACCTCACACCAATCAATATAAGACCTCCAAATCCTATAGTAGATGGCAGAGGAAGACTTCTTTCTAGCCCTAACCAGAGTCCGAATGACAGCATCAGAAAGACCTTCCTCCTTCAGGATGGTGGTTTCAGCAGCCACGCCGTCAAAGCCAGCGTTGGTAAATTGGGGTAGGGCAGAGGACCCTGAGTGAGTAGATCCGGCAGAAGGGGCAGAACTAACTGATCCTCTTCCAACCTTACCACGTCTGCGAACCAAACCTGTCTTGGCCACCTTGGAGCCACTAGGATTGCTGACGCGCCCTCTAGGGCCAGCTTGCGCACCACTTTGCCCACCATGGGAAACTGAGGGAACAGGCTGCCAGAGCCAGCGGATCCCGCGAGAGAGACACAAATGCCGGAAGCTTGTGATTGTGACGAGAGGCAAGAGGTCCACCTCCGGAGTCCCTCACCGGTGGCACAGCGACCGAAACACCTTGGGGCTGAGCGACCATTCCCCCCGGCGAGATGACCCCCCTGCTCAGGGAGTCCGCCTCCGTGTTCTCCACTCCCGGAATGTACACTGCCGAGATGCATGGGACATTGCCCTCTGCCCAATCCAGGATCAAAGACACTTCCCTGAGGGCACGCCTGCTGCGAGTCCCTCCCTGGTGATTGATGTAGGCGACCGCTGTCCGATTGTCCGACCGAACTTGAACCGGTAGTCCCCGTAACTGATGAGTCAAGTGAGCCAGAACCAATCTGATGGCTCTCAACTCCAGAACATTGATGGGATCGTGAGCCTCCTGAGGCCCCCACAGTCCCGGAAACTGAAGATCCTTCCAAAATCCCCCCCAACCTGACAGGCTGGCATCCGTGGTGACCGTCTCCCAACGAGGGGTCAGAAAAGACCTGGCCCTCGTCAGATTGCTTGGTTTTAGCCACCACCAAAGGGAACGCCGCACCTGGGGAGACATCAGAAAGGACTGATCCATTGACAGCAGGGACCCGTCCCAGGCCACCAAGAGATGGAGCTGGAGCGTCCTTGTGTGAAACTGGGCAAAGGGAACCGCCTCGAACGATGCCACCATCAATCCCACCAGTCGCATCCCTAGCCGGATGGACGGGCGGGGGATGGATAGGAGACGCTGAGTAAATTCATGAATCAGAAGAACCTTGGCTCGGGGGAGAAACACCCTGGCCTGAGAAGTATCCAGAGACATTCCCAGGAACTCCACCACCCTGGAGGGAGAGAGGCAGGACTTGGGATAGTTGATCACCCAACCAAAACTCTCCAGAGTGGACACCACGGTCCTGGTATCCAGCTGCGCCTGACTGAGGGAAGACGCCATGATGAGAAGATCGTCCAGATAAGGCACGATGCGGATACCCCTGGCTCTGAGGATGGCCATCACTTCTGCCAACACCTTGGTAAAAACCCTTGGAGCCGAGGTAAGGCCAAACGGAAGAGCCACAAACTGAAAATGCCGATTTTCCACAACAAACCTGAGAAATCTCTGGTGTGCCGGAAATATTGGAATATGTAGGTAAGCATCCTTGACGTCTATGGACGTCATGAAGTCCCCCTGATGAAGTGAGTGGATGGCAGAGCGCAGAGTTTCCATACGGAACTTCCGGGGACGAACGAACCTGTTGAGCAACTTCAGATCCAGAATGGGACGAACGGATCCTTCCTTCTTGGGCACCGTGAACAAATTGGAATAGAAGCCCAGGCCCCAGTCTGAGGGAGGCACCGGACAGATGACAGCCATGTCCAAGAGACTTTCTATTGCCGCCCGAAGCCCCTGGGCGGCCTGAGGATCTGACGGCACCCGAGAACTGAAGAATCTGGGAGGGGGCCGGAACTCGAACTCCAGCTTGTAACCGGAAGACACCACTTCCTGAATCCACCTGTCCGAGACCTCTTGGACCCAGACCCGGGAGAAGAGTTGCAGCCGTCCCCCCACCCGCAAGGGTGAGGGCGCCCCCTCATTGCTGAGCCGGCTTGGCAGCGGCTCTAGGCTTGGAGCCCCAACTGTGTCCTGGACGGGCCCGACCCCTGCCCCTAGGCCAGGAATCACCTCTGGACGAGGGGAAAGCCGAACCCCTGCCAACTCTAGCCCCACGAAAGGACTGAGAGAAGGAAGCGGCCCCACCGAAAGGGGCAACGCTGCTTCCTACGTTGAGGTAACTTACCTCCCTTTGCCACCGAATCCAATCTCTCTCCAAAGAGCCGCAACCCCACAAAGGGAAGGGCCGTAAGCTACTTTTTGGACCCAAAATCAGTCGCTCACTGGCGTAACCAAACTGACCGCCGGATAGCCACAAGCAAGGCCGAAGCTCTGCTACACATCACCAATGTGTCGTCCAAGGTGAACAGCACAAAGGACAAAAATAACTCAAAGCCTTAAGGTCGGCAAACTCCTCAATAGCCGGGTCAAGCCCGGAAGAGGTCAACAGTCCTCTAACAACCAACCTGGCAGCTATCAATAAAAGCTCTGACGCACAAACCGGCAGCAAGGCCGACCCAACACTGGCAAAACCATGACAAGGCATCTGGTCAATGCGTTTATCCTCACCATCCTTGAGGGTAGTGCACTCCGGAGAATGCAGGATTGAGGAACTGGACAACCCCAAAACAGGAGCATCCACTTCGGGGGGGGGGGGGGGGGGCGACCAGTGCTTCACCGCTCCGCCAGAAAGGGATATTTTTTGTCCCAACCCGGGGGGACACCCGGAAGCCTAGTCGGCCTCTCCCATTCCTTGAGAATGATACCATCAAAATGCTTTTAATAAGGAAATTCCAAGCGCGGCTTGGTCACCTCAAAGAACTAGCCAGGACCTCAAACATATGAGCCAGGACCCTAGAGGTATCCAAGGAATCCCCCTGGCCCTGCTCGGTATCAGCACCCACAAACTGCTGGTCATCGGAGCCCTCAGACTCCTCATACAGCTCCCCTTCCTCACGCGGGGGACAATCAGATCAATCCAGGGAGTCAAACTCCTCCATATCAGAGGCCTGCGTGGCTGTATACAAATGTTTATGCTTTGCTGTGGGCTTTTTAGCAACGGCACTGGAAAACAATTTTTCAAGATTGGCCAAACTGGCACACACCTCAGATTGCGACTCCCCGCCAATGACCACATCACATGGGGTACGTGTCAAGGGGGGGAGACGGAGAGGAGACTGGCGGAGCAGAACCAGACGCCTGAGATCCGGACTGCCGCGTAATGGACTGTTGAGCACGGGGTACACAAAGAAATACATCATCCCCCAAAAGGGATACCCCACACCCCAAACACAGCCTGGATTGCCCCATGGGGGGCACAAGCCCAGTATCCGGGGAAGCCTCCATATGGTGATTTTTAATATATATATATATATACAGTGTCCCGAGGGAATTACGCAGAAATGCAACCCGGGATGCCCCTTTAAGTCCCGAGTGGGAACAATTTTAAGCCAACTAAATTTAACCAGGGACCCTAGGACCGGGAGGGCCCCCCTTTAATAGGATCGATGGTCCACCTGGAACACACAATCAGACCAACATAGCAAATATCCAAAGAGTTAATAACAGAGCATTGCCCAGCAACCCCAAGGAGGGGCATAATCAATAAAGAAAACTGATGGGCCACAGGCCACTCACCCTACCGTCACCCCTCCGGAGTCCCACACGCCAGACAGTAGGGGGAGGGAAGGCGTGTAGTGTGCAGAGGAAGAGGGCGGGCGGGCGGGCCGGCGCGTCTCGCGCATCGCGCCCGGCCCCGCCCCTCCCGGACGGGACCTGAAACTGCGGCGCCCGTCCCCGCCCCCCGCCCTAAGGGAAGAAGCTCCTCTTGGGCGCCTTACAGCCGCCATGACAAAATGCCGGAGGCCGGCGCCGCGGGACTGCTGGCCTGTGTAGTAAAACCATGCAAAGTAAAGCACCTCACACACACACAATTATAATAAATAAGATGAATCCATAAGGGACCCGGCCCCCCCCCCCCACCCACCCCCCTCCCACCCCCCTCTAAGGGTATCCGGGAGAGGGGGAATCCATGCTAGGGTAGGGGCCAAGGGAATGGGCATCCCAAACCGGGGTTACCAACCCGGTTAGCCGCCTACCCCTTGTTATGGGGTCTCACGGCTCCTGAGCACCTAGGGTGCCATCTACCATTGCCCGGACCAGCAGCCTAGGCTGGGAGGCAAGTAATGTAAATAAAGGGATCCGGGCAGGAATAGAACAATAGAGGGCCGGGAGTCATCCCGGCTACCTGCAAGGAGGAGACATCCATCTTCTGACTTGCTCGCCTCTGCAGAGATGAAAGACTGGGGAATGAGTGGGAGGTCCCAGGTATTTATGGGCCGGGAGGGTCTTACTTTTTTTATTGACATCTCTGCAAGATCGCCATCTACAGGTCAGTATACCCACATGCAATGAATGTCTTTAAGCGGGGTGTGTGACATACTTAGAATATAAGGCACAGAAGTGTCCTTTATGAGGGACAGAACATAGCAAGGAGGTGCAGCAGCTTCATATGTGTGTTACTATCTCCTGACCCCATCAGATGAAGCTTTGATAAGAGGTTAGCATCTCTCTAATGCAGGACTCATTGGTGGCATAAGGGGTGAGTGAGGTTAGTTTAGGGTCTTTGTAGATCAGGCATCTACTCAATTCTTATTATATCAGATCAGCATATCATATTGAAAACAGTAACTGACAGCAAAGCCAAAATGCCTTACTTCCTTTGGATTACATAGCACAGTTATAATTATACACAGTATAGCCAATATACTAACACAGGAACATGGTCTAGTCATAGACAATTTATTTAAAAAATTGGGTACTACAATCAAACAAAAACACCATTATAAACAAAAATAACCCATAGCATAATGAATATAAGTCATGTTCTACACTTTTTATTGTACTTTTTAAATTATGCTTATTTATAAGAATATATAGTAATTTGGTAACAGTTTATATATTTAGTATATATGTGCATCATGTCATGATTAGGTGTTGTATTACAGAGAAGTGGACTATTATTTATTATGTAATTTAGAAAGAAAAAGTATTTTTGGCTCTAGTCATCTTTCTGTTTATTCTGTGGTCTACAGAGCTCAGAGAAGCTTTCAAAGAGTTTGACAAAGACAAAGATGGCTACATTAGCTGTAAGGATCTTGGGGATTGCATGAGGACGATGGGATACATGCCAACTGAGATGGAGTTAATAGAACTGTCTCAGCAAATCAATATGAACTGTGAGTAATGATCCTGCCTCATCCAAACAGCTCTATTTAAAGCAGTGATAATTCATGTTTTTACCCCTTAATCATCCATAGCAAAGTAACCCCAAATATGTATTACGACTTGCCAAGTTAATAATTACCCACTATGCAAAGTGGCCATTAAAAAAGAAAAAAAACTACTGTACCCATGTAAATTATAAATAAAAGCATTGTCATGTCATTCAATGTATTATTTCTGAATTTTGCCATTGTCTATAGTGGGAGGTCATGTGGACTTTGATGACTTTGTGGAGTTAATGGGCCCTAAGCTTCTTGCAGAGACAGCGGATATGATTGGAGTAAAGGAGCTTCGAGATGCCTTCAAAGAGGTAAGACAATCCCGGACTATTTGGCAAGCTATAATGCTTGTGCACTCTTATTATAACATTGGTTAATTTTTGTGTTTTTTATTATATTTTATTAGTTTGATACAAATGGAGATGGGGAGATAAGCACAAGTGAACTACGAGAGGCCATGAAGAAGCTTTTGGGACAACAAGTTGGTCACAGAGACATTGAGGATATCATTCGAGATGTTGATTTAAATGGAGATGGACAAGTGGACTTTGAAGGTACACAATTACTGTATAGCTATTTGTTTGACTTTTTATTTAGTTTTTCAATATAGATGCTTACTAGTAAAGTAAATAGAAATAATTACAGTTCACCCTGGCCCATTACACATTATTCATTGAGCCCCTCAACAACCCCAAAATGTGCTGTTCCATTACATGCAAAATATGCCCAATAGTAACCTGAGCCATCAGAACTATAGGGTTGATTCAGAGCCCCTTTCTCGCCATTTTCTTGTATGAAAACTGTTGTTCTCTGACATTTTCCCTCTTGTCTGATTCAGCAGAGCCTTTTTTTCTGTGAGAGTTTTTGAGTGAAATGTTTTCATTTTTGTGGGATTTTTTGTTTGTTAGTAAGACCTCCAAAAAAATGTCGAGAAAGGGGCTCTGAATCAACTCTTATATATAAAAATCATATGCATCATATAAAATCATATGCATTTCACCAGTAGATCAGCCAGTCACTTTTATTTTTAATTTTTAAATAAGAGTTTTAAATAAAGATAGTTAAACCAGCAAATAAGAGATTACTAGGTAACCAGGCACAAACAATTATTTTCTATTTGTACCAAAAACTATCCAGTGCAAATACATAATTTACTAAAAACTACTAGTATTAAATCAGACCTTTACCCTGAAAAAGAGCATATCTTATAATGTTTCCCCCACCCTGTACATACAGATTGCTTACATTAAAAAATACAATTCTGTGATTACTCACCTGTAGAATTGGTTATATTAATTATATTAATTATACGTATAAAGCACGTCCTGTTCCAGAATATTCCTTACACATGGGTAATACATCCACAAGATGGCGCTGGACTGCAGAAAACAACTTGTGGCCCCTCCCGGCCCTATATAATTCAGGGACCTCCCACAAATTCCCCAGTATTTACAAGCATTTAACAAGAAGCCGGGAGAACAATAACATCAAAAATGAACATATGAACAATCACCATACAGAGATAACTAAGAATAATGATAACAAGGGTGGGGTGGAACAGGACGTGCTGTATACATATAATACCAATTCTACAGGTGAGTAATCACAGAATTGTATTATTCTAAGTATACAGCAGGTCCTGTTCCAGAATATTCCTTACACGTGGGACATCCAATAGCAGTGTCCGTAAGGTAGGGTGGGATCCCCAAAAAGTAACAGCGGGCTGTTTAAACCACTGCCGCCTGCAGAACTTTGCGACCAAAAGCAGCATCAGCTGAGGCCCTAACATCAACCTTGTAAAACTTAGAAAAAGTATGAACAGAAGACCAAGTGGCGGCCCTGCAAACTTGTTCAACAGAAGCTTGATGCTGAAAAGCCCAAGAGGCACCAATAGCAAGTAGAATGAGCAGTAAGGCAGAAGGGAGGCTCCTTCCCCTTAGCAGAGTAGGCCTGTACCACAGCCTGACGGATCCACTTGCTGATAGTGGACTTAGCTGGAGCCAAACCTTTCTTAGGTCCAGACGGAAGCACAAAAAGAGCATCAGTCTTCCTGAAGGATTCAGTAGCCACCAAATAGAACTTCAGAGTCCTGACCACATCCAGAGAATGTAAAACCCGCTCCTTAGGATTACTAGGATTAGGGCAAAGAGAAGGCAACACAATGTCCTGATTGAGATGAAAGGCAGACACAACCTTAGGCATACAATCTGGCTTAAAACGAAACACCACCTTGTCCTGGTGTCTCTCAAAGTAAGGAGGTTTGATGGAACTCAGAAACACGCCTGACAGAAGTGATAGCCACCAAAAAGCCTACCTTAAGAGTCAAAATGGACAAAGGGGCCTCACGCAAAGGCTCAAAGGGAGACCCTTGTAATGCAGATAAGACCAAGTTCAAATCCCAGACTGGTAACATAGGCTTACGTGGCGGACGCACATGAGTAACTCCCTGGAAGAAGGTCTTGACCAGACGATGGTGAGCAAAGGATCTTTGGAAGAAAATAGCCAAAGCAGAAACATGACCTTTAAGGGTACTAAGTTGAAGACCCAAATCCAAACCATGTTGCAAGAATTCCAGAATCCTGGGGATAGAAAACACCCGACAGGGAAGCGACTTAGACACACACCAGTCAATGTAAGCATGCCATACACTATAGTAGACGAGAACTTCTTCCTAGCCCGAATCATAGTATTAAGAACAGAGGCAGGCAGCCCCTTCTCCATCAGGATGGAGGTTTCAGCAGCCAGGCTGTCAAAGCCAGCGTTTGTAAATTGGGATGGCGGAGCTGCCCCTGAGTGAGCAGGTCTGGATCCTTGGGTAGAGCATACTGATCTACTGCCAACTGCACAACGTCTGCCAACCACACCCTTCTTGGCCAATAGGGGGCCACCAGAATGGTCGGTACCCCTTCCTGAGCAATCTTGCGCAACACCCTGCCCAGCAGAGGGAAAGGAGGAAACACATAGAGAAGCTGAAAGCTCTTCCAAGACATTGCTAGAGCATCCGTGGTCAAGGCCAGAGGGTCCTGTGACAGAGAGACAAAGACTGGAAGCTTGTGATTGTGACAGGACGCAAACAGATCCACATGTGGCTGACCCCAGCGGTGGCACAGGGAGCGAAACACCCTGCTGCTGAGGGACCATTCTCCCAGATGAGAAGTCTCCCTGCTGAGAGAATCTGCCTCCAGATTCTCCACCCCCGGGATGTACACGGCTGAGATGCAGGGAACATTCTCCTCTGCCCAAGACAGTATCAGGGACACTTCCTTGAGGGCCCTCTTGCTCCGGGTAGGCAATCGCTGTCTGGTTGTCCGAGCGGACCTGAACCGCCCGACCTCGAAGGTGTGGAGTCAATTGGGCGAGAACGAACTTTATCGCCCTCAATTCCAGAATGTTGATAGGGGTGTAAGCCTCTGAGGACCCCACTGACCTTGGAATTTCAGGGATTTCCAGAAGCCCCCCCAACCTGTCAGGCTGGTATCTGTGGTGACTGTCTCCCAGCACAGGGCCAGATAGGATCTGCCCACCAACAGGTTTCTTGAGTCCAGCCAGCACGAGAGAGACCGACTGGCCAGGGGGGACAGAACCAGCACCTGATCCAGGGACCGAGGGTCCCGTTCCCAAACTGACAAGAGGTGAATTTGAAGGGGTCTCATGTGAAACTGAGCGTATGGAACCGCTTTGAAGCAAGACACCATCAGGCCCACCAGGACTCCAGTGTGGATACCACCAACTGGATATCCAGCTTGGCCTGCTGGAAGGACTGGGACGTGATGAGAATGTCGACCAAGTAAGGAAGGGTGCGAATGCCCTGAGATCTCAACAGAGCCAGTACGCCCGCCAGCACCTTGGTGAATACCCTGGGAGCCGAGGTGAGACCGAAAGGCAAGGCCACAAATTGGTAGTGCTGATCCTCCTCCAGAGCGAACCTGAGGAATCTCTGATGACCTGGAAAGATTGGTACATGAAGGTAAGCGTCTCTGATGTCTACAGAGGTCATGAAGTCACCCGGGCATAGAGAATTGACAGCTGAGCGCAGAGTCTCCATGCGAAAGTGTTTGGTTCTGACAAATTTGTTGAGGCACTTTAAATCCAGGATAGGTCTGATGGACCCGTCTTTTTTGGGAACAATGAAAAGATTGGAATAGTAGCCTCTGCCCCTTTTCCTCAAGGGCACCTGGCAGATGACCCCCAACTCCAGAAGGTTTTGGACAGCAAGGCACAGACCCTGAGCTGAAAGGGGGTTTTGAGCCATCCGGGATTTGATGAATCTTGGGGGCGGCCAGGCAGCAAACTCTATCTTATAACCGGAGGACACTACCTCCTGAATCCACCGGTCTGAGACGTGAAGCCTCCAGACGTGAGCAAAGAGCCGGAGCCGCCCCCCCACCCGGATGGGTGAGGGCGCCCCTTCATGCCTGAGGGGGCTTGTAGGAGGATTTTGGCTTGGGACCCCAGGAGAGGCCAGGACGCCCACGTCTTCTGCCCCTTCCCCAGTTATCACCGCGGACCCCAGTAAAGGAGACTCCTCGGCCAGTTCTGGAACCACGGAAGGATGGGAGAAAGGCACCCCAAGGACCGGGACGGCCTTCTACGTTGAGGTAACCTGCCACCCCTGGCAAATAAATCCAAGAGCTCACCAAGGAGACGCAGGCCCTTGAAAGGGAAACCAGTGAGAGCTTTCTTAGCAGCATTTTCAGCTACCCACTGACGTAGCCAGACAGAGCGGCGTATAGCCACCAACAAGGCAGAAGTTCTGCCACACATTCTAATGGCATCATCCATAGCAGACAGAATATATGCAATAAATTCCTCACAAAGCAGTAGAGATCTATACTCTTCTCTACCCACATCCTCAGATGCCCCATCCAAGAGACACTTAAGCACCCCTTTAATGGCAATAGCCGTAATAGCAGAGGCACAAATCGGGTGCAGCGCTGTCCCCACACAGGCTAAGGCGTGACAGGCAAGTTGGTCCACGCGCCGGTCCTCCCCATCCCGCAGGGTAGTAGTATCAGGAGAATGCATGACAGTTGTATTGGACAACCCGAGAACGGGCGCATCCACCTCGGGAGGACATGACCAACGCTTAACAACATCAGCAGGAAAGGGATACCTCTTGTCCCAACTCTTAGGCACCCCTGGCAACTTGCTAGGCCGTTCCCATTCCTTGAGCACTAGATTATTAAAGTGAGACTGCTCAGGGAACTCCCAGCGTGGCTTAACCGTATGAAAAAGCTCGCCCTGCTGCTGTGGAGCCACTTCCGGGGGAGAAATACAAAGCACTTCAAAAATATGACTCAGCAATCTGTCAGTGTCATCAGGGGACCACGGGTCCCAGTACTACTGTAAATCTTAGGTTGTTCCTTAGAGGATTCTGAATCAGAAAATAATTTCCCCTCCCCAAGGGGGTAAGGACCTGAGAGTGAATAAGGGCCCTCATCTTCTACAGGGAAGAGGGAAACCACGGGTGATAAATGCCGCTTCTTAGCAGAAGCCTTAAGCGGGGCAGACCCTGTAAGATGTTTTTCAATGCTGGCCATGCGTGCAGCTAAATCAGGTTGAGATTCCCCGCTATTAAGCCCCTCGCTGGGGGTCAGATGTAAGCGTGGGGGGGTAGGCGAAGCCAGAGGGGGCGCCGCACCAGTAACAGGCAGCCCAGGCTGCATCGCAAGTATCTGCTGGGCGCAGGGTATACACACCCTGACATCATCACTTATAGGGGATACTTCACACACAACACATAGCCGGGCTTGTCCCGAAGGAACCCCAAGCACATTATCCCCATAAGCCTCCATATGGTGATTATAGTGGCACAATAGGCCAATATAGGGTTAACGCTAATGATAGCAACCCGGGATGCCCCAAGAGCCCGCTAGGGATGTGGGAGATATATATTAATAGCCCAAAAATAAAAGGAGGAGGACCGGGAGAAACCACACTGTGGTCTACCTGCCTGAAAGACATAAGAAGACATCCCCGTAAGAAATACAGTAAAAAAATATATACATATATATGACAATCCAACCCGCAGGGGCACTCACGGACCGTGGTAGGAAACAGCAGACACGCAGCACGAGGGTGGTAAAAATGGCGTCCGCGTATACCTGGAGGGGCGGGCCATTAGAGAAGTGATGCGGAAAACATCATCCGCAGAGCCCCCCCCCGAAGAGCGCAAATCGCGCCCACATGATCCCGCCGTCCAATGATGGCACGGCAGAGCCTGAGGTAATGTCGCCGCCATTCGTGGAGCGCTGTACAAACGCGCAGCGGCGGCTGCCAGTAAAAAATACATTAAGCAAGACATGCAGGATACAACAAATATCTATTCTGGCACAAGCAAGTGAACATTCAGGCTGTACTTGACATACCGCACACACGCCCCCCCCCCCCCCCCCCCCCGAGATCTCCCCAGGGATGAGCGAAGGAAGGGGGATACACATGAAACAAAATGAGAGGAGGGAGCAGATACCTAAGGGGAGTAGGGATTAAAGGGGAACCACGGGAGCGAGAGGGGGCATCCCACAAGGCTCACCACAAGCCTATACCGCCTACCCTGTCAAAGCAGGGACTGCGGTCGGAGCAGCGCTCCTCAAGCACCTAACCCGGGTGCTGTCCTACCTTCACCTGAACCAGTCAGCTGAGGCTGGGAGGCAGTGGGTCCAGAACGTGTGGTAATAGTCCTGCAGGGCCGCAGGCTGGTAAGCCCCGCTCACCTGCGTATATAGAGAGCCATCTTCTATCTTCGCAGTCCAGACTGCAGATTAAAACTGGGGATTTTGTGGGACTTATATAGGGCCGGGAGGGGCCACAAGTTGTTTTCTGCAGTCCAGCGCCATCTTGTGGATGTATTACCCATGCGTAAGGAATATTCTGGAACAGGACGTGCTGTATACTTAGAATATTAATCCTACCTGCATCTACTGCAAATGTCTTTTTTTCATGCAGCATTTTTCCTACAGCAAAAAGCAGGGGGAAAATGCTGACTTCACTAACTGACATGCGTATTTTATTCATAAGACCATAGGCATGTATTTTATGAATGAAAGTGTCAGACGCCAATTCTTTTTCTTTTTTCATAATTTTATGAAAAAAAATAGTAAATAGTTGTAAACGTTTACAAATGTAAGGTTGATTCATCAGCATGCGTTATTTTGTTACTCATGTTTTTTTAGAGTAAACACTTTTTTATTTTAGCACCATTTTTTAGTTGTGCATTTAAACAATTGCACAGCTAAATATGGTGCTGAATTGCACCAAGAAACAGAAAAGCATTTTCACTAAAATGGTACAAAATCAAGACTTTTAGCTTTATAGTTTTACACTACAAACCCCAAAAAGGTGGACATTTGGTCACAAATGTTTGAATACAAAAACTTGAAGAAATAATAAAATACGCTCAATTATTAAGCAACAAACCAGAAGGGAGGGAGGGGTACAGAGAAACATGGGGTCCATGCCTTAGCCTGTACAATGCGAACAGAAGGTGGAACTTTGCACATAAAAAGAGCTGAATTTCATGCGCAATGCAAATTTTTTTGCAAGAATTGGAAACCTGCAGCTCGCACACTTCAAGCATACCATTTGGTGCGATGCACACGTGCCAGAACTGCCTGCCCAGTCCATGAATCATGCACTGAATCACAAATTTCCGTATGCAGTTGTGCATGGTTTGTGGCTTTTTGGCACACAGGCACTGAATCTACCCTATTGTTCAGGTCATGGTCTTTGGCTTACTTGTGGAAAATAGCCATCATTACAATGTATCTAACATGATGTCATGAGGTTCAGATGGTAGTCCCTGTATATAATTACCATATTTTGAGCCAGTGACAACCGCCTGGATCCTTGACACATTTTTGTCTAATTGATTTTTTAAGGGGACCAAAACTGGAGCCTGATGAAATCCGCCCCTAAACTCACCTTGTCTCAGGATACCATGCCACTCGGCAGAGTGGGTCTGCTTTGCTGCAGAATGCCCATTCTGCACACCATCTTCATCCCATTGACTTGAATGTCACCTGATGGGAACAGGCAGCACCAGGGGAGAAGGGATTTTTATATTTCTGTTCCTCTTTGAAAGGCATACAGGAAATTAGTTTTATTCTGTCCGTGGTGTTTTGGGTGGATGTGCTTCAGAAAGCTAACATCAAGAGAAAACAGTCCCCTGCTATATTGCATTAGGGAACCTACATTTCCAACTTCCTTTGAAAAGTAAAACGGCACCATAAACTAAAGCAGAAGTTCTCAACCTTTCTTACCTTGAGAGCCACATTCATCATGGAGAGACGTTCTTGAGCCACATTCGACATGAAGATATTGCTGGCTGTCTGAACCTGACTCCAAAAAATACCTGTCCCTTCAGAAGCAGATCCTCTATCTCTAAAAAGGTTAAATTGCAGCATCAGTCAGGGAGAGAAGGGTGTCGGCTGCAAAAACATGGAAGCTATCACATTTCTATGCCTTCATTGACCCAAGGGTCCGCGAGCCACAGTAAACTAAAACGAAGAAAAAAAGTAATTTAAAATAATGTACAAAACTAGATGCATAGTGTGGTTCCAATTCACATATGTAAATATACAGGAAAATTGAGTATTTACTTTGTTCTGTATTTATTCATTTGACAGAATTTGTCCGTATGATGTCTCGCTGACCTGTGATAAGTTCCTGTCGCTCACTTGACTGCACTGTTTGGGCGAAGTTGTGCCTCAATCACTTCACTTATTCCTGGACTTGAAGGGGCAGCGCTCACATCAGCCATAATCCAAGCTCTGGAGGCATTGTGCCCACCAAGCATCTTGGGACACAAGACAGACCTTCCTCCATGCTGATTGTGCTCTCCTAACCTATCGTGTGCCATCACACCTGCTTGTGGGAAGAGAGCGGGTTTCCCGGATACTGGGCAATCATCAGGGGCTTCCTTCTTACTGTTAGGCAGCTGGAAGAGGCTTACAAGCTGCTTGAGAAAACCAAGCTGTGTGTACATGAAACTGCACCCGTTCTGTGACTTTAACTCCTAGAGGATTTGTGCAATAATAGAATAGAAACTGCTTCCTGGATTTTTCATGATATTAAATAAATAGAGAAAAATATTTATAATGGTGACCTCGTAATAAAAGTAGAGTGTAGAATATATGTACACATTTATGTAAGACACAACGTCATATACATGTTGTCGGGTTTTATATACCTATGCATTTAAATATTTATATTTGGAAATATGATGAGCTAAGAAGAAACCCCATGTTTTACCAGCCGCAATGATAAGAAGAAGATGAATCTGGTCAGAATTAAATAGAGGTACAAAAGCCTGGTCCAGATCTAAAAAAAGAATGTCCTTGCAGCTTTTATAAACAGGACTGCTTTTAAGTAAGCCTGTAAACAGACCTGTAACGGTTAGCCATTGAAAGCAATAGAAGGTGAAAAGTTAAGGCCATACCTTTTGAAGCTGAGTGTATTTAAAGTGGACCAAAACTCACACCCTCCCCCCCCCCCAGTGCATCCAGCATCGGGATGCCCCGCTGTGTGAAACCCCCCAGGTTTCTGAGAGTTCACGCATAAGACGGGGGAAGGGTAAGTTAGATCGGGTGACCTGGATGGTTTCACACAGCGGGGGCAAGGACCAAATCCCAGGATAGTCAAAATCCTGGGTTTTGGTCCACTTTAAGACACGCTTGTGAGAATGCTTTTTTTGACTAAAGTGATTTTTTTTACTACCAAGTTTTTTTCAACTCTTACTGAATCAACCCCATTGTCTGACAAAGGGAACTAAAAGCCTAATTTATAAAGTATGCCATTCTGTGCCATTTTGCTTCCATTTGCATTCTCCTTCACGTGTCTGCTTTTTTTTTCATTTGCCATTATTTTTCGATAAGCAGGAATTTATTGGCGCAGCAAATCTAAATGTCTATTCTTAAATAATGAGCTTGCATTGGCGCACTCGGTTTCTCCCTATAGGCCAGCCCGTGTCAGTGCTTGTTTATGTACCTATTGGCCTTTATGCTGCATGCCATATCTGCTCAGTTTTAACACATTGCGGAGGTTGCCGCTGGATCTTGTAACAGCATTAAAGTTCTGAAAACACTGTTGTGTTTAAAATGTGGCAGACTTTGTAGTGCGTCTAAGACCATTTTAGTTGTTTAGGTTAGATAAACCCATTAGTGTAAAAAGGAGAGAAAATTTGTGAAATAATACCTCTAAATAATTCTTGACGCGTTACACAAACTATTTCCTTTTTCTGCATTGCTTTGCAACATTTTTTCATTATAAAACCCTTTGTGTAAGGCATTTTACTTTGTGCCTTAAACCGGACCAACACCCGTACAAGAAAAGGTGCTCATATGCATCCCTCCCCAGGGCAATTCAGATTGCTGCACAGAAAAATTCATTTACCTTTTTAAACTCCTTTTGTGGGCTATTTTACTTTTAAAGTGGCTTCCTATGGAGCTGCAGGTTTCCTGCAAAGAGGAAGTGCTGCTGGGTTTCCTGACAATATGCATTGTGGGCTGCAGGCCTCCTGCTGGGTTCCCTGCTGCTGTGCATTGTGGGTTATGTCGGTTAAATCCAAGCAATAGCACAGTTGGGAAGCTGGAAAAGGGGTGTTTCAAAATGGCCACTACCAGGAGAAAAATGGTGAGGCAGTGTTTCAGCTTTGAGTGGGTGCAGGAGTAAATGTAACTGCTGACAATGATTCAGTATCATGCATGCGAGTTTAGGGGAGTTTCTTTTTTCAATTGTGCAAGGCTGTTGGTCCACTTTAAATTGAGTGTGGTCTTGGTCAACCATCTGCACTTAATGGTGTAGCCATTTCAAAAGTCAGGCCCCCCATTATGTTCCACTTCCCTTAAATATACTCTGTTTGCCTACAAAGTATGTAGCCTACAAATGTATCGCCTCAATTCTTTATATAGACCAATCAAGCATGGAGCATTACAGGAGCCATGATCTGTGGTGTACATACTATCCCAATCCATACAGCTAGTTAGGAAATGCTGCTTGTTTGTTAATTGAATTATCAATGAACCAATAATTGGTCCATGTAGTAGATATTTGGGCTAGGATTCCTTTTCATATAGTGAGTAAGAGTAGCTGCCAATTGGTCACACCACAGGGAAGGTTGAGCAATGCTTTCAGTTTGGTCACTAAAGATAAGAAGTTCATCTCAATGAAATTGTATGGGTCTCAACTGACAGCACAGAAGCAGAGCAAGTCATAAAACTACTGTAGCAGCATTGCTGCCTCTGTACTTTTTGTTTAGTTGATTGAGAAAGCATCAGGGTCACATTAATATTGCTTCTGCTAGCTGTGACACTTCCTGTCTGTGATGACGAAAGCTGCTGGGAGTAACTGGAACCAAAGGATGTCATGAACAAGAAAATTGCATATTTTGAGCTGACCACCACATTTTGCACTAACAACTATAGATATTTAGTTCAGTTAACTTACTGTGCTTAATAGTAAGAAACTGGTCCCAATCTTGCCCCACTCTACTCCAAACCTAAAAAGAACATTGGCTGGAGTTAACCTGTCATTTCTTTACATAATCTCTAGCACTTTAATCATGTTATCTTGTGTTTCTAGTTCTGTCCCTGACAGTCTCCTTGTTATGTCATTCTTAAATCAGGCCAAAACCCTTTCGGTGCAGTTCAGGAATGTAAAATACAGTGTGAAACCCCCCCGCCGGTAAACTCACCTTTACCAGACTGCTCTCACAGAGTTGCTATCGCCGGTGCTGTATCCCCAGCTTCCCTGTAGTCATGTGCGCTCCCCACGCCCAGCCTTTCTGAATGGTTGGGTACAGGAGGGCGTGCATCTGAATAGAAAGCTAAGGATGCGGCCAGCTGACTGGCGATCTAAAAAATGCCGGATGGGTGTGGCCTCAGCGGTAGAAACCCCCGATTGCTTGGGTGGGGAGGGGGGCAGCAGATCACCCAGAAATAGGTTTTACACCGCTTTAAAGGCATCCTAGGGCCATTTTGTACAGGGTGTAACCTCCTCTCTAGAGAGAATCAGATCATGACTAGCGGACCAAGCTGACAACTGGGAAAGATCACTAGATCAGGGAAGCCATGGAATATATGGAACTGGTCTTGCATCCTTTCACAATATCAGTTTTGCTACATTCATTCCTTTCTGGACGATGGACTAAGGCTCCTTTCACACTGAAGCGATTGCCAGGCGAATGGGAAGCGTTTGCAATCACCCCACAAACGTCAGTGAAACGCTGTCCATAGTTTTTTAGTAATTTCAAATACTGGTGGGGCGATTGTGGGATGATTCCACTCGCCCTGCGAGCAGCGTTTTTGCAGCAATGGCGATTGCTGTATAGCAAATAGCGGTCGCAAACACCTTCGCTACCAAAACGCCTGTAAGTTGACAGTACACAGGAGCAAGGCGTAGCCACAGCAATTCTAGCTCCGGCTACACCTCCCCCCAGTGCAAAAGGAGCCTTACATTTCTAAAGTAAATAACCAAATAAGTATTAAAGCACAATGCTTATTCTACTATAGTTTTTCTTGAGGAAAGGACTAAAAGGCACACACAACATTTATTAAACATTTATCTAAGAGACAGCCACTGCATAGTTCCTCCAAAGACAGTTTACACAAGGTTATTTAAGAAATTATTAATTTGGAACCTGTGGCAGAACCAGTTGAGCAGGAAAATGATCCTTGTTCCCAAAGGAAGGTATGTGACTTTTTAACATATGAAAGTATTCTTGTTTCTTACTACAACTGGAAGCACAGGTAAGTGTGAGCATAAGCAGAACCAAGAACATTAACTAAAGTACAATGGTTCCTGTTTTTCTATCAGTCTGATGCAGCAGATCAGTTTTAGTCTATGACACAAGACCATACAGGAAAAGTGACCCTCCAACTTCAAATGACCACTCAAGTTACCAGCAAATTGACTACAGTCCTTGAAGAGACTGGGTTCCACTGCCTAGAAGAAGATTGTAAAATGTCATCCTTAGGTCTTCAAAGCACATCTTAATATATATCTATATTCAGTATTACAACCTGCATGTTTTATGTATTATATGTCACAGTGAGCATCTATAACTTAACTTCCTGGACTTCTATTCGCGTTTGCGCTCTGACTGTGTTTCCTCATACAGTTCCGGTCCTTTGGTTGCCGTGTGCTATGTTTTATGTGTTTGTTCTTTTACAATGACTGACAGAATTATCAATTAAAAGAATAATGTTCTCAAACAGTGCCAACTGCACAAAACAGCACTACCATTTATGTGTACTGCATCTTTATAAACATTGAACTTTGCACGCAGATTAATGTTGTAATTACATTTATACAGAACAAGCAAATTGTAAAAAAATATATACACTAAATTAAAATCTCATAGTACAAGCCCTTTCTCTTAAATGATTCTGTGCTGTAATTTAGTCAATTTAGACAAAAAGGTATAAGAGGCAGTGAAAATATAATTAAGAAAAATGGTAGCCTGTTTGATTTAGAGGGCATTTGCATCTGTATCAACACCGTACATGCTTATAATGCTAGTAGTAGGAAACATTATAGTACTCACCGTAAAGGTATTTTCTTCTGGACATGTGGAGGATACAGTCCTTGGTTATTCATTACTTCAGAGGTGATTGGGTATCCAAAGGAGATTGTGAGATGATTCAATCTGGGTATACCCCTGCTTCTCCCAGCATAACTAACTAGTTTGTCAATAGCAGTAACTGAGCAGCATTAACCAGCTTAAAACTGGAAAAAATGTCCAGAAGAAAAGACCTGTACAATGAGTTCTAAAACTCTTATTTTCTTCTGGAACAAGTGGAGGACGCAGCACTGTCCTATATTCATAACATCTGGGATGTCCCAAGCAGTAATAAACAGGGTGGAAGAGCAGCATAAGTTATTTACCCTTGACTGCCATAAACAACTAAAAATGATGGCAACTAAAATGAATCTTTAAAAATGTTTTTCAAATGTGGACAGAAGACCATATAGCTGCTTTACAAACCTGTTCTCCTGAGGCTGGGGCCGAAAAGCCCAGGATGAGGCTGCTGATCTAGTAGAATGAGCAGTGCATTTTATAGGAGACTGTTTGCTCTTTGCTTTGTAAGATTCTACCATGACCATTCTGATACATTTACTGATGGTCTTTGATGGGTCAGGCTCCCATTTCTTAGGACCATCTATTGTTATAGAGAGAGTCTGTTTTCCTAATGTCTTTTGTTCTATGACTATAGGACTTCAAAGATTGAACCATGTCCAGTCGAAGTGATATTTCTTGTGACTGGTGATAAATTGGGACAGAGAGAAGGTAGAACAATTTCTTATTAATGTGAAACAACAATACCACATTAGGTAGCAACTTAGGTGGTAGTCTAATCATCACTTTGTCTTAATGGTAAACCAGCAATGGTGGTTTAATAGAAAGGGCTGCCACCTGGGAAACTCTACAAATAAAACTTATAGCCACCAAAAAGGCCACCCTATGGGACAAAGTGAGTAGAGGAACAGAATCCATTGTTTTGAAAGGAGGATGCCGAAGAGCGATAAGACCAAATTAAGGCCCCAAGGCTCAGTTTGAAGAGAGCTGTAAGTGCACCTAGAATATAAGTCTTAACAGAACAGTCCTCTGCAATAGGCTTTTGAAAAAGAATAATGAGTGCCCATTAGTGATGGGTGAACCTAAACTGCAAAGTTCAGCCAGAAGTCAGTGTTAGAGTTTGATGTTCAGCCCAAACACGGAAAAGCTGGTTGATTGGCAACCCTTTAACACGCCTCATCTAAGGGTGCAGTAGCAGGCAGTGCTGCTGTAACTTACCTGGCCCCGCGATCCTCTTCCTGGTCAGCAGCAGCGGTTGAAATCAGCCACAGCCAGGGCTACAGAAAAATGGCAGTTGGTTCCCATAAGTGATAACATTCCTAGTGGCAGCACTGCCAGCTGACACTAGAAGTGACCTCACTCATGGGAGCCAGTAGCCATCTTTCTGTAGCCCTGGCTAGGGCCGATTCAAACGCCACCTCTGACGACTAGGAAGGATTGCGGGGCCAGGTAAATTACAGCAGCACTTCCTGCTGCACACTCTGCATCCCCCAGCCACAGCCACCCCCCCAACAGTAGGGTCCCGATTGATTTCAATGGGTTCGGGTACCCAAACATTTCAAAGTTCGGCCAAAATTGCCGGACCAGAACTTTTGGGGGTTGGGAGTACCAATTGACAGACCTTCCTTTATCTGACCCAGATTGCATAAAAATGAAGATATTTGGTGTGGGAAACTCTGTAGTCAAGCAATCTTGAGAGATGCACCACCTCATAAAGGGTCTCCAGTATCTTTAATATATCTTTCTGGAGGATACTTTTCACCAGAGTGGAAATAACAGATTGTGAGAACCTTTTCTGTTCTAGGATTGCCATCAATAAAAGTGGCTTCAGATTGGGGTGCAATCCTACAAAGTAGGTCTGGATGAAGAGGTACTGAATTGGTTCACTAGATCTGCATACCACGCTCTCCCCAGCCAATATGGAGTAAAGAGGATCATTTTGACTCATTCCGACGTAGCATTCGATGCATGGGAGAAAATGCATATACCATGTTGAACTGAAACCAAGAAGCCACCAGGGCATCCACTCCCAGTACCCTTTTTTCGAATTGCAGCAAATCCGAGAAAGCGACTGCAGAGGGGAAAAGGGGAGAATAAATGCACTGTCAGGTCCTAAAAAATGATTTCAGGGACTTAGGCCGTAAGCTTAAGGCAAGGACCTCAACTGTAGTATTCTCAGAAATACTACCAGTACCAAGAGCCACACCAGAGAGGCAGCGGGAGATTAGAGATGTAAACAGGTGGCTCAAAAATTGGAGTAAAAAGGAGGGGTTTGGGTTCTTAGAGAACTGGGCCGACTTCACAGTGGGCTACAGGTTCTTTGGCAGGGATGGGTTGCACCTCAATGGGGAGGGTGCATCTGTTCTGGGGGAGAGGATGGCTAAAAGGTTAGAGGAGTGTTTAAACTGAGCATTGGGGGGGAGGGTAAAAGCTATTACAAAGGGGAAGTTAGGAAAGAAAGTGACAGTGGGTGTAGACATGAAACTGGGGGTGGAGAGGGGGGAGGGGTTAGCACATCTAGCAGGAATAAGGGCAATATACAAAATTATCAAAATTCTCATAAGCATTTGAAATGCATGCTTACAAATGCTAGAAGTTTGACTAATAAAATGGATGAACTAGAACTGATAATAACAGAAGAACAATATGATATTGTGGGGGTAACAGAGACCTGGCTGGATGAAAGCTATGACTGGGCAGTAAATTTACAGGGATACTGTGTGTTTAGGAGGGACCGTAACAAACGCAAAGGGGGTGGAGTCTGCTTAATTGTAAAATCCTCTCTACAGCCTGCTCTGCGGGAGGATATATGTGAGGGGAATGACCATGTGGAGTCGGTATGGGTAGAAATACATGGAGGGAGAAACAAAAATAAAATACTGATGGGGGTTTGCTATAAACCTCCAGATATATCCGAATCCATAGAAAATATGATGCTAAGGCAAATGGATATAGCCGCTAAAATAAATGAGGTAGTGATTATGGGGGACTTTAACTACCCAGATATAGACTGGGACGCTGAAACATGTGTTTCGCAGAAAAGCAATAGTTTTTTATCTAAAACAAAAGATGGCTACCTTTCCCAACAGGTACAAGCTCCAACAAGGGGGAAAGCCATATTGGACCTAATACTAACCAATGTACCAGACAAAGTAATAAAGGTACAGGTTGGGGGACACCTTGGAAGCAGTGATCATAATATCATTAATTTCCAATTAGCAGTCACTAGGGTGCCTTATCAAGGAGTCACAAAAACGCGGGACTTCAAAAAGGCAAAGTTTGACCAACTTAGAGATGCCCTACACTGCATTGACTGGGAAAATGTCCTTAAGAACAAAAGCATGGACGCTAAATGGGATACTTTCAAAGGAATACTTAATTTTCAGTGTGACAGATATATACCTTACAGGAATAAAACTATTAGACACACATGTAAACCGATGTGGCTAAATAAAAAGGTTAAGGGGGCAATAAACAACAAAAAAAAGGCATTTAAACGTTTAAAGCAGGAAGGGACAGCGGAAGCGTTAAAAAACTATAAAGAAGAAAATAAACAATGTAAACAACAGATAAGGGCAGCTAAGCTGAAGACAGAAAGACTGGTCGCGAAAGAGAGTAAAACTAACCCTAAATTATTCTTTAGCTACATAAACCGTAAAAGGTACAAACCTGAGGGTGTGGGCCCCCTGAAAAGCAAGGATGGGACCCCTATAGAGGGAAATGAGGAGAAAGCTAATTTGCTTAACAACTTCTTTGCTTCTATATTCACAAAAGAATTTGACATGCCGAGTGAAATGCAGGGGAATAACCGGAACCCTCCATTAAATGTCACTGGTCTAACCAAGGAAGAAGTCCGGCACCGTCTCAAGCAGCTGAAAATCGATAAATCACCGGGACCAGATGACATACATCCTCGTGTTTTAAGGGAGTTATGTACAGTAATAGACAAGCCGTTATTTCTAATATTTGTGGATTCCATAACTACAGGGTTTGTTCCGATGGATTGGCGCTTGGCAAATGTGGTGCCAATATTCAAAAAGGGATCTAGGGGGGAACCTGGGAACTACAGACCGGTAAGCTTAACATCTGTGGTGGGCAAGCTGTTTGAAGGTTTCTTAAGGGATACTATCCTGGAGCACCTTGGGGAAAATGACCTTATTACTCCATATCAGCATGGATTTATGAGGAATCGCTCCTGCCAGACAAACCTGATCAGCTTTTATGAGGAGGTAAGTTCAAGATTGGATCAGGGGGAGTCATTGGATATCATATATCTTGACTTTTCTAAAGCATTTGATACTGTGCCACATAAAAGGCTGGTACAAAAGATGAGAATGCTTGGACTGGGGGAAAACGTGTGCAGATGGGTGGGAAATTGGCTTAGTGATCGGAAGCAGAGGGTGGTTATCAATGGTACACACTCAGATTGGGTCACTGTTACCAGTGGAGTACCACAAGGGTCAGTTCTGGGACCAATTCTCTTCAATATATATATAAATGACATTGGGTATGGAGTAAACAGTAAAGTCTCAATCTTTGCAGATGATACTAAGCTGAGTAAAGTAATTAAAACAAAGGAGGACAACAGGCAACTACAAACAGATTTAGATAAATTGGAAGCATGGGCAGTTAAATGGCAAATGAAGTTTAACACAGATAAATGTAAGGTTATGCACATGGGAAGGAGAAATCTGTGTCATGATTACACACTAAATAAAGAAACACTTGGTAAAACAACAATGGAAAAGGACCTAGGGGTTTTAGTTGACAATAAGCTCAACTGTAGTAATCAATGCCAGGCAGCTGCTGCCAAGGCAAATAGGATCATGGGGTGCATCAGGAGGGGCATAGGTGCTCATGACCAGAACATCATTTTACCCCTGTACAAGTCACTGGTCAGACCCCATATGGAATACTGTGTACAGTTCTGGGCACCTGTGCTTAAGAAGGACATATCAGAACTGGAGCGCGTTCAAAGAAGGGCAACAAAGTTAATAAAAGGAGTGCGGGGGCTAGAGTACCCGGAAAGATTGTCCAAGTTAGGCTTATTTAGTCTAGAAAAAAGACGATTGAGGGGTGATCTAATAACTATGTATAAATATATTCGGGGTCAATACAAGGATCTGTCCCACAATCTATTTATACCCCGGAGTGTAACCATAACCCGGGGGCATCCACTAAGGTTAGAGGAAAGGTGCTTTCTCCACCGACATAGGAGTGGATTCTTCTCTGTAAGAGCAGTGAGACTATGGAACTCGCTGCCAGAGGAGGTAGTAATGAGGGATACATTAAAAATGTTCAAAAGTGGCCTTGATGCCTTCCTGGCATGTAATAACATTTCTGGCTATGGCTACTAGACCACTGGAAGGAGTTAAACAGGCTGAACTGGATGGACTAAAGTCTTTATTCAGCCTTACATACTATGTTACTATGTTACAAAAACACTCCCCTCATAAAGCAGACCAAACCCCACCAAGGGCTTTATAGGGAGAGCCCAAGCAAGGTGAAAATGAGTCTAAATAATATGGGGGGGGGGGGGTTGATAGTAATATGTGTGGTAATATCTGGAACGATGGCTGTATACAGGCCAGGCCTGGAATAAATTGTCTAAATCATTTGAAATGTTACGGCACCAGCCCTTACTGAGTAAAAAAAAAAAAATCTACACTTACCTTTCCACCCCCCAGGCATGTTGCCTCATTATCTTGAAGGTTGCCAAACTCTTGTTTCAGAGCTATCAGCCTTGAATCTGAGAGCGCACTTATGACTGTCTTCTGACACACATAAGTGCCCACTGCTGATAGAATTAGTGGTGGACGCACATGTGTTGCACCTCCCAGATCCCCATATGAAGAGTGCCAAAATCTGCCACAGGTAAACACCACAATAAAGACATACCATTTTCTTCTGGAACTCAATGGAGGACCCTTTAACACATGCAGCAACCACTACTCACCACTAAAAGGGAAGGGTGCCGTTTCTGCGTTTCCCGTTGCATGGATTACTGCAGAGACAACACATAAAACAGTCCCATAACTCTAACGCTGTCAATCAACAACAACACCCTATATCAGATCTATCAACTACACAGCAATGGATAGCTTGTTGTACCATACATTGCTGCACATGGGGGGGGGGGGTAAAGCCCCTCTTTACAACTACTGAGCACATCATGTTCTCACACATGGGAACAGGCTTATGTTAGTGCAAAACTGTGGAATGGCCCCTCCAGGAGGAAGACTGCGCTTCAATAGACCCCCCACTAAAAGCAAATCTGGTAGAGCCAGAGCTAGACAGGTGAGGTGCCTTCCCCCTCCTGAGCTAATCGGCGCCAGTCCATTCAAAAAAATAAAAAAACCTTGCCAAATAAGAAAAAATGGAGGGCACCCCCAACAGCACTAGTAGGGTGATGCTGCCCTTTAGAGCCACTCCATCTGCACTCAGGGCTGCCATGCACGCTGCTCTGAATATCCGCTCTCAAACTCTACAAATGGCAGATGCTCATCCACTTTTTCTCGGGATTTGGTACACTTTTCTGGGCTTTCCAATTTGTGTAACAAAAAAACAGGATGCCCTGAAATGTACCTGTCTGCTGGTGCGTGCACTGGCTCTCATCCAATCAGCACTGTATGTTGTGAGATGCTGGGGATGAAACTGTAAGCCGTGTATGCGCTATGGGATCGCTGGCAATGCAAGTATATTGATCCCAGGGGGTTACACAGCAGGGCATGTCTATTTGGGATGCCCCAGGGCTACTGAATGGAGTCTTTTATACCAGCTTTAAAGGTTCCGCTTTAGGTTGGAACAACATTTTTGTTTGTTATTACTGTTATTACTATTAAAAGAATGGCATGCAAGGGGGCACGGCAATTTGGGATGCCCTGCTTTTCAAAGCAGCCCATTTTCTACTATACCTTATTTTCACCTTCCCCCAGGCACCGTAAATCTGCCAAGAATGCAGCATCCCTGCTCTGCAGATGTCCTAATCTACAGGCACTGGGGGAACGCAAATGTAAGGTAAGGGTATAGCAGAAAACAGGGTTTGTTATGTGTGAACATGCAGGGCATCCCAAATCAGCTTAATAGTAGCAGTCCATAAGTCTTAGGAATGATTGTGTGGCCAGTAACCCTAGGCTAATATGCAGATGGTACATGGTTACATAATAAAGGTCACATAGCAGTGCACGTGCATCTCTGTAATCTGGAATTACATTTAGAGCAGTAACAATTAAATGCTGAAGCACATTTGTGTTATTAACAGTAACATGAGCAACAGGCGGTGTGCCCCTCTCTTGTTTGTAGAAGCATTATTTTTAAATCATTATCCAATTGGTCTAGTAATCTCAACGTGTTCATCCATGAACTGCTCTAGGAAAGAAGCCATCCATATGTAGATTACACCATCTAACAACACAGCCGCACCAGCGGCAGCTCAGGCCTGGCCTCTGTATTCAGGTCACCACGCAGGTTACTGCAGGAACACAGGAGAAACATTCGATGGCAAAGGCGAGCAGTTATTTTTAGAGTTTTAGACATCACTTGGTCTGAGTCAGCCACATGGGAAATGTATTTTAACAATCCCCTTCCTGCCCTTCCTGCCATTTGTACATGTACAGAAATGTCCTCTTAATCAACTGCTAACAAAACATACTCAGAAAATACAAATAAAATGTATATGTTGGGATGCGGAGACTTCTATACAGGCAGTACTACAAACTTGTTGTTTATTTACCTGTTTTTGATTGGCAACAATTTTGGAGCAACTTATTAATAGTGATGCTTTTGAGATCCGGGCTGAAGCTAGATATGTCCATCACCGGGTGTCATGCTCTCTGCAAGTCCGTCTAGTCAGGGGCACCCCATCTTGTCCACCCCCCCCAGTGAATAAAGAGATTCCCCAGGAATTTATAACTGTGTTTTTTTCCAGGGGACTCCTATACCAGTTCACATGTTGTGTGGTGGTCAGAGCTATTGTATTGATACTAGGGGCTAGCTGGCTAGCGTGGGCTTGCGAACCAGAATGTCTCTTCTTCGGCTCATCACTACTTATTAATAAAGAAGGGGGATTTTGTTTTCTTGAAGTTGGATGGGAGGACAAAGCAGCCAATCAGATATTGTTAGGGGTAGGACCCATCAGGAGTACTGGGCACTTAAGGCAGTCCTGTCTCCAGGGTACATAGCACAACTCCACATCCAAAAAACATGGGAGACAAAAAGGGGAAATTTGTGTACTCATCGGTAACTTTCCTTTCTTGTTCTCTTCCATTCCAGGGCACCACCAGTAGCAATGCGTGGGTTGTAGACGGGGACTGCAAGATAGAAAAAAAAATAACTCCTAACGGCCTATATAGGGCAGGCTGTGGCAGAATACCCTCAGTTAATTAAAAAGCAGTGCAGCCACAGCCTCAGGAGGGAAGAAACGCTAACTAGAAACTGTGCAACAAAACTAAAACCATGTAGAAGGCATCAACCGCACCTGACCCAGAAGTGGCAGAAATGTGTGGAGCAGGTTGTACCCTGACCAGGTAATGGCCAGCGAGTCGAATAGCCATAAATAGCGCAGGTATTGTTGGTGATCAGGGAAGATAGGGACTTGCAGATAAGCATCCTTTATGTCCACTGTGGTCCAAAAATCTTCCTTCTTCATGTCAATGGCATGACCGACCTTAGAGATTCCTTGCGGAACTTGCGCACCTGAATGTAACTGTTCAGATACCGGAGATCCAGGACTGGCCAAACGGACCCGTCCTTTTTGGGGATGATGAATAGTATTCAGTAGAATCCGCAGCCTCACTCTGAGGGGGGAACACATACTAAAACTCCTTGTTCCAGCAAGAGATCTATCACGCGGTCATGAGCCGCCGCCCTTTCATGGAGCGGGAAGGCTTGGACGCCACAAACCTGTGTGGTGGCCTGGTTCAGAACTCCATTTTCTGGAAGAAATCTGGAAGAAACAACCTCTCTGGCCCAGGCGTCGGATATCTGTTCCCTTCGCGCTGGCGCGTAGAGCAGAAGCCATTCCCCCACCTAATCGGATGAGGGCCCCCCATCAACCCTGAGGGGGCTTGGCTGGGGGCTTGAGCCGGCTGACCTATTGGGGTCTAGGTTTCCCCCGTGGCTTTTCCCTACCCAAAAACCCCTCATGGCATCTGCAGTCCGTCAAACACTCGAACTTCAGGAAGGGATGAAAATTCGACAACCTCCTTTCCGTGTAAGCCTAGTAGACTTCCCACCCGTGGCCTTCCTGACCAGGTCAACCAGAGGCTCACTGAACCCCCCCCCCCAAAAAAAAATGGGAGGGCAGTAAGCATCTTCTTGGAAGCAATGTTGGCCAACCACTGTTTTAGCCAGACTGTGCATGGCAAGGTGACCAGCAAGACCAGCCCCCTAGCCGTAGACGCACCAAACAGTCCGGCACAATGTATCTGAAGACCTCCACAGCGAAGGAGTTCAAACAAAGTGCAGAGGAACGGGAACCTCCATGTCGCAAATGCCTCTTGCTTCATCTAGACCTTGCCTGTCATAGCAGCCATGGATGTGGCACAAGCTGGGTGCATGGCCAACCCCACCATGGAGAACGCATGCCTGGCCAGCTGGTCCAAGTGGACCGCCGGATCTCTCAAGCCGCACTATCTGAAGTAGGGCTAATGCTGTGCTGAGCCATACCGGTTCGTCTACCACAGGTGGCGAAGACCAAACCTTGACTGCCTCCTCCGGAAAGGGGTACTTGGTATCCAAATGGAAGCTTATCTAGTTTCTTCCACTCCTTTTCCACTAGCCTGTCGGAATGGGCAATCCTGGGAAAAATACAATTCTGTGATTACTCACCTGTAGAATTGGTATTATGAGTATACAGTACGTCCTGCTCCAGAAAGAATACTTACTATCGGGTAATACTCCGCCAGATGGCGCTGGACTGCAGAGACATCGAAAACAGGCTCCTCTCGGCCCCTCAAATACCCAGGGACCTCCCACAAATCCCCAGCATTGAAAAGCAGTTAACAAGAAGCCGGGAGAATAAAACAACCCAAACTAGTAACTATAACAATGATAACAATCACCATACAGGGGATCCAATGATAATGCAAAATCAAGGGTGGGGTGGAGCAGGACGTACTGTTTACTCATAATACCAATTCTACAGGTGAGTAATCACAGAATTGTACTATTCTTAGTATACAGTACGTCCTGCTCCAGAAAGAATACTTACTATCAGGACATCCAATAGCAGTGTCCATACAGCATTGTGGGATCCCCAAAGGTAACAGCAGACAGTTTAAATCACTGCCGCCTGCAAAACCTTGCGGCCAAAGTCAGCATCAGCTGATGCCCTAACATCAACCTTGTAAAAGGTATGAACAGAAGACCAAGTAGCGGCCTTGCAAACTTGTTCAACAGAAGCCTGGTGCTGAAAAGCCCAAGAGGCACCAATAGCATGCGTAGAATGAGCAGTAAGGCGGAAGGGAGGATTCGTCCCCTTAGCAGAGTAGGCCTGAATAACAGCCTGACGGATCCATTTGCTGATAGTAGACTTGGCAGGAGCCAAACCCTTCCTAGGACCAGAAGGGACCACAAAAAGAGCATCAGTTTTTCTGAAAGGTGCAGTAGCCACCAGATAGTACTTCAGACACCTAACCACATCCAAAGAATGCAAAACCCTCTCCTTAGCATTACTAGGATTAGGGCACAATGAAGGGAGAACAATATCCTGATTCAAATGAAAGGCAGAAACTACCTTAGGCAGAAAATCTGCCTTGAAACGAAACACCACCTTGTCCTGGTGTCTCTCATAGTAGGGGGGCTGAATGGAAAGCACCGCCAACTCAGACACATGCCTAACAGAGGTGATAGCCACCAGAAAGACAACCTTGAGCGTAAGAATGGCCAAGGTAGCATCCTGCACAGTTTCAAAGGGAGCACGCTGCAAGGCTGACAAAACCAAGTTCAAATCCCAAACAGGCACCATAGGCTTACATGGGGGACGCACATGAGTGACCCCCTGGAAAAAAAGTCCTGATCAGAGGGTGCTGAGCAAAGGACTTCTGGAAGAAAACAGCCAGGGCAGAGACCTGCCCCTTCAGAGTACTGAGTTGGAGCCCCATGTCCAACCCATGCTGCAGGAACTCCAGAATCCTGGGAATAGAGAACACACGACAGGGAAGAGACTTAAACTCACACCAGTCAATGTAGGCACGCCAAACCCTGTAGTAAATGGAAGAAGACTTCTTCCTAGCCTTTATCATGGTATCAACCACCGAGGTAGACAGCCCCTTCTCCATCAAGATGGAGGTTTCAGCAGACAGGCCGTCAAAGCCAGAGCTTGTAAATTGGGATGGCGTAGGGAGCCCTGAGTGAGCAGGTCTGGCACCATGGGTAGAACGTACTGATCTACTGCCAGCTGCACCACGTCTGCGAACCACACACTCTTCTTGGCCACCTAGGGGCCACCAGAATTGCTGGCACCCCTTCCAGAGCAATCTTGCGCAGAACCCTGCCCAGCAGGGGGAATGGAGGAAAGACATACAGGAATTAAAAGTCCTGCCATGACATTGCTAGGGCACCCATGGTCAAGGCCAGAGGATCATGGGACAGGGAGACAAAGACCGGGAGTTTGTGATTGTGACGGGACGCAAACAGATCCACATCTGGTTGGCCCCCAACGGTGACAAAGAGATTGGAACACCCTGTTGCATAGGGATCATTCTCCCTGGAGAGAGGTCCCCCTGCTCAGAGAGTCTGCCAGGAGATTTTCCACCCCCGGGATGTACACAGCTGATATGCAGGGGACATTGGTCTCCGCCCAGGTCAGGACTAGCCAGGTAGTACAATTAATGTAAAATTTACTATATCAATTATATTGTACCATCCACCTTCCCCCTGCCCCTTGTATGTGTGTTTTTTCCCTTCCTTATTGACAATGTTTTGTCTTTGGTGTTTTTTAATCAGTCCTTAGTGTATGTAGATTATGTGACATTGTTATCAATAAATCAGTAGTGGTGCCGTACATCCCAGTGGGTGTTGTGGAAGGAGTGGGACCTTCCTTTCTCTTTTTTTATATACAGTGGTTTCACCCCTTTTGTGCACACTATACATAGATATAAATTTATGTTCCGGTGCAGTCTCATATTGCGTCTTAGTATTTGCATGTGCGGGGACGGCGCTGCGCCCGGTCTGTGCCTCTGCCATTACTGCTGTGGCCACTAGAACCCTTATCAGAAATATGCTTGATAGTGTCCCTGATGAATTGCCTTTTGAGGTGTTTAATGCACTCTCCAGTTGTGATGTTTTTGTAAACTTTGTACTATCAGCATTGGATGACACCATCAGAATGTGTGCCAGAACTTCTGCCCTCGTGGTGGCTATACACCGCTCGGTTTGGCTGTGCCAGTGGGCTGCTGACAACGCTGCCAAGAAGGCCCTCACTGGTTTTCCCTTTAAAGGACTGGGTCTGTTTGGAGACCGCCTGGACCTTTTTGCTAAGGGAGGCAGGTTACCCCAGCGCAGGCGGCAACCTCGGCCCTTTCGGGGTCAGGGTTCCTTCTCCTCCCCTTACCGTGGTGCAAGACAGGGAAGGGGGGTCTCTTTCCCTGGGGCCCAGGGAGACTTCTGGGGTAGAGGCAGAGGACGTGGACGTCCTGGCTCCTCCTGGGGTCCCAAAGCTAAATCCTCTCCCAAGCCCCCTCAGGCATGATGGGGCACCCTCACCCATCTGGGTGGGGGGACGGCTGCAGCACTTCGCTCACGTCTGGAGGCTTCATGTCTCAGACCGGTGGATTCAGGAGGTAGTGTCCTCCGGTTACAAGTTGGAGTTTGTTGCCGATCCCCCTCCAAGATTCATCAGATCCCAGATTCCTCAGGACCTTGTGTCAGCTCAGGAGCTAGTGCAAGCAGTGCAAGGCCTCCTAGAGCTGGGGGTCATCTGCCAGGTCCCTTTAAGAAAAAAAGGCAAGGGCTTTTATTCCAACCTATTCACAGTACCCAAAAAAGATGGTTCTGTAAGGCCCATCCTGGACTTAAAGACTCTCAAGTTTGTCAGGGGCAGGCGCTTTCGCATGGAGACTCTGCGCTCTGCGCTCTGTTCCCTGTGCCAAGGGGATTTCATGACTTTTGTGGCCTTGCCCTTTGGCCTCACTTCAGCTCCCAGGGTGTTCACCAAGGTGCTGGCTGGCATGATGTCTCTGCTCAGATGTCAGGGCATCCGCGTGCTTCCCTATCTGGACGACATTCTCATCACTTCCCAGTCTCTACATCAGGCAGAGTTGGATACTCAGCTGGTGGTGTCCACTCTGGAGTCATTTGGATGGGTGATCAACCACCCCAAGTCCTCACTGTCCCCTTCCTTGGTAACTCCATTCCTAGGAATGATTCTGGATACAGTTCAGGCAGATCTTCCTTCCTCAGCAGAAGGTGGACAGTCTGATTGCACAGGCTCAGTCCCTCCTAGCTTGTCCCCATCCCTCCATCAGGCAGGGGATGCAGCTGGTGGGCCTGATGGTGGCGTGCTTTGAATCGGTCCCTTATGCTCAGTTCCACTTGAGGCCTCTGCAACTTCACCTATTGTCTGTATGGGACAAGGACCCAGCGTCCCTGGACAGGGTCTGTGTGCTCTCCCCCCTGGTCAGGAGGTCGCTCTTGTGGTGGACGGACTCCAGGAACCTGTTGGGGGGCAGATCCTTTCTTGCCCCTTCCTGGGAGACGGTCACCACGGATGCCAGTCTGTCAGGTTGGGGGGGTTTCTGGAAGACCCTGTGGTTTCAGGGGAGGTGGGGCCCTCAGGATGCCCACACACCTATCAATGTCATGGAGCTGCAAGCGATCAGGTTAGTTCTGGCTCGCTTGACTACTCATCTTCAGGGCCTGCCTGTTCAGGTGTGCTCGGACAACCAGACGGCAGTTGCCTACATCAATCATCAGGGAGGGACCCGGAGCAAGGGGGCCCTCCAGGAAGCGTCTCTGATCCTGACTTGGGCGGAGGCCAATGTCCCCTGCATTTCAGCTGTGTACATCCCGGGGGTGGAAAATCACCTGGCGGACTCTCTGAGCAGGGGGACATCTCGCCAGGGAGAATGGTCCCTATGCAGCAGGGTGTTTCAATCTCTGTGTCACCGTTGGGGCCAACCAGATGTGGATCTGTTTGCGTCCCGCCACAATCACAAGCTTCCAGCTTTTGTCTCTCTGTTCAGGGATCCTCTGGCCCTGACCTCGGATGCGCTAGCAATGTCATGGAAGGACTTTCAGTTCCTGTATGTCTTCCCCCCAATTCCCCTGCAGGGCAGGGTTCTGCGCAAGATTGCTCTGGAAGGGGTGCCAGCAATTCTGGTGGCCCCCAGGTGGCCAAGAAGAGTGTGGTTCACAGACGTGGTACAGCTGGCACCCTGATGGTAGGGACTATACTTATTTTTCCCCCATTCACTCAAAATACTCAAGAATTGACTATTTATTCTTGTCCCAGAGGGACCTCGAGTGGATTGATGTGGTGGAAATTGGCACAATTACATTTGCGGACCACGCCCCGGTGGTCCTTAGACTAGTGCTGCCAGGGAGGTCTCACAAGGAGTGGAATTGGAGAATGAATACTGGCATTTTAAAGGATGTGGTAGTGGCTGACAGGGTAAAGGATCAGATCATCCAGTATTTTCGTGAGAATGTGGTGGATGACATGGACCCGCTCACAATCTGGGAAGCGCACAAGTGCACAGTACGGGGGTTTCTTATTCAGGAGGGAACAAGATTAAAAAAGGAGATTGGCTAAAATTGAGGGGCTTACCCAGAGAGTATCTGCTCTGGAATCCCAACATAAAAAATCACTTTTGGAGAGGCACTTGAAGGAACTGGTGGACAAGAGGAAGGAGCTCAGGGCTGCCCTGTTAGGATCCGCCAGGAGGGCCTTTATGTTCCGCAATGGGCTCTATTATGAACAGAGCAATAAGCCAGGCAAACTTCTCGCGGGTGCCCTTAACCCGAAGGGCCTTAGGGCCCGGGTGGGTGGGATTAGAGACTCAGCGGGGGCCTTGCACCAAGCAGAGAAGGATATTGCCGAATAGTTTAGGAGGTACTACCTTGCTCTGTACAATCTCCCAGGCCAAGATTCAGGGGAAGGACGCAAATCTCAGATGGCGGAGTATTGTAGGGCTGCCCATATGCCTCAACTACCTAAGGATGCTATTGAGCAATTGGAGAGCCTGATATCAGTTGAGGAGTTTCTACTAGCAATCAAGGAAACGAGGCCGGGAAAGGCCCCGGGTCCGGATGGATTCCCCAGTCAGTATTATAAGGTGTTTGCTCCCCATTTGTTCCCACATATGGTGCGAGCATTTGAAAGTGCTGCGAAAACAGGGGTACTTCCTCCGGATTCTCTGGAGGCCCGTATTGTGGTTATCCCAAAGTTAGGAAAGGACGAGAGCCAGTGCCAAAGTTACAGACCTATATCCCTCTTAAACGTGGATATAAAGTTATATGCAAAGGTGTTAGCGAGAAGAATGACAGGATTTTTATCAGCATTGGTCCAGCTGGATCAGGTGGGCTTTATTCCCGGTAGGGAAGCCCGTGACAACACGGTGAAAGCCTTGAACGTTCACTGGTGGGCCACCTCCCACAGGCTAGGATGCTTTCCACAGACGCCGAAAAGTCATTTGATAGGGTTGATTGGAAGTGGATTGGTGCAGTCCTGGAACATATCGGCCTGGGGGAGATGGCCCGGAACAGGATCCTGGCCTTATACTCAAATCCTCGAGCGTTAGGGTGAATAACGTGACTTCGGACGGGTTTCCGATTCATAATGGGACTAGGCAGGGTGAATTTGAATCCTGATATTAAGGGAGTTCAGGAGGGGGGTAAGGAACAGAAAGTGGCCGCGTACGCGGACGACATGCTGTTCTTTCTTTCGTCCCCCTGGGTTTCAGTTTCCTGTCTGCTTAGAGAGTTTGAGAGTTTCGGGAGACTATCTAACCTGAAAATAAACTACTCGAAGTCTGTCGCTTTGAACATTTCTCTCCCTGCTAGAGAGAGGGCGAACCTAGAGGAGTCATTTCCTTTCAAATGGGAGGCAAGTAGTATCACCTATCTTGGGATGCAATTACCTATGGAGTTGTCTCAGTTGTTCCAGCTAAATTTTGCCCCTCTTGTTAATAAGCTAAAGGCAGACCTGAGTAGGTGGAAGTGTTTGAAATTATCATGGTTTGGGAAATTGGCGGTCTTGAAGATGAATGTTCTCCCACGGTTGTTGTACCTGATCCAATGCATCCCCGTAAAACTCCCGAGCTCTTTCATTTTGGATGTCCGGAGAACCTTCTCTGGGTTCCTTTGGGCTGGGAAACCCCCAAGAGCAAAAAGGACTACTCTTATCTTACAAAAGGCCAGAGGTGGACTGGGTGGACTGACAATTGAAGATGAGGTGGCCTTTTGGGTTACCTTTGGGCCTTTAATGGGGTGGACATCCCAGAGGGGATCAGATCCCACCCTATCATTGGCACTACGCTGGAAATATTCCGGCAGGTTTGTAAAGGCTATAGGGGGTCTCATCAGTGCCAGGGCCTCTGTTGCCGCTTCATAACAATTCGGGCTTTCCTCCTGGATGGGAGAAATCCTTTTTGAGCAATTGTAGGGGTCCGTATCCACTCAGAGCTGCTCATGTGTTCTCACAGGGGGTTTTCACGCAGAAACAGGACTTACAGGACACACTTGGGGGGTAAATGTCCCACTTGGAGTACCTTCAGGTGAGGCACTTTGTTCAAGCTAACAGTTTGAGGGGCAAGGTGGAGAGGGATCTCACAACATTTGAGAGAACGAGTTTAGGAGAGGGCCCTAGGAATCATCTTTTGTCTTGGGCTTATAGTCTAATGCTGGGGGGGGGGGCCCTACTCCGAGGAGACCCTGGGAAGGAAGGTGGGAGAAGGATTTGAACTTAGAGCTGACTGAGGAGGACTGGGAAAAGATATATCAGAGGGCATACAAGGGGCTGGCGAACTCCTCTACTCAAGAGACAAATTATAAGCTAATTACTAGGTGGTACAGGACCCCAGTGGTGTTACATAAAATGTTCCCTTCCGCCCCAGATACTTGCTGGAGGTGTAATTATAGGGGGGCTGATGTGTTGCATATATGGTGGTCGTGCCCGTGTATTGTCCCTTTTTGGAGGGAGATACATAGTCTGATTGGGAAAATTTGGGGTCTCTCCCCGAAGTGGGATCCAGCCTTTTACTTGCTGAATTGGAGAAGGGAGGGGGATGGGTCACAGGATCTTGGCCCTTTAGGTACTCACTTAACTAATGCTGCTCGAAGGGTAATACCCAGGAGATGGAGATCACCTGTCGCCCTAACAGTTATAGATTGGTTTCAACAATTGAACCAGGTCGAAGAAATGGAAGAAGTTTTGCACCTAAGGAAGGATAGTGCTGAAGCGTACAGGAAAATCTGGACAACCTGGTCCGTCTTTAAGTCTTCCCCTGAGTATAGGGCAGTGTTGGAGCCGTCAGATGGACAATAGACTAGCTATGGAGACTCGCCCGCTGGACTCCTCTCTGGGTAATTGCGGCTAGGGTTGCGGGCTGGCCTCTCGCGGGGTTCCCTCCTCTACCCCCTCCCCCCCCCCTGCCCCGGGGGCCTCTTGCTGGCTTGCTTGCTTGCTCATTCCCTTCTTTTTCCTTTCCCCTCCCCGGTCTTGGTGTTGTCTCTCCCACTACCCACACTTTTCTGCCCCTTACAGCTGTCTTTCTGTTCTAGCTCTATTCTGAAAAAAAAAGAGGCTGTGGTGGTGAAACATGGAAGAAGCCTGGGTTCTTAGGTCAGTGCTGACTTAGGCAGGGTGCACCAGGGATCCCCATGGTGGGGGTTCCAGACAGGCAGCAGCTTAGCTCTCAGAAGGGTCTGGTGGAGAGCTTTAATCTTGTAGAAGAACCGGTTGTTCGGCACTGTTGCCCTTATTTATGTAGCTAATTGTACTATTATTCCAGGCTGCGACCTGAACCGATTTTGCTGCTATGGCCGGATGGTCAAATGTTTGTATACCATGTCATTTGCCTTTGGAAAAAAATTTTCGAATAAAGATCAGTGTGAAAGTAAACTGCCTGCTTCTGATTTTCTTGGGGATCCGACCCTACTTTATGGACACTGCTATTGGATGTCCCAACTGTAAGTATTAGATTTGGAGCAGGACGTACTGTATACTAAGAATAATACAATTCTGTGATTACTCACCTGTAGAATTGGTATTATGAGTATACAGTACGTCCTGCTCCAACCCACCCTTGGTTTGCATTTTCTCGGATCCCCTGTATGGTGATTGTTATCATTGTTATAGTTGATAGTTTGGATTGTTTAATTCTCCTGGCTTCTCCTTAACTGCTTTTCAATGCTGGGGATTTGTGGGAGGTCCCTGGGTATTTGAGGGGCCGGGAGGAGCCTATTTTCGATGTCTCTGCAGTCCAGCGCCATCTGGCAGAGTATACCCCAACTGTAAGTATTAGATTTGGAGCAGGATGTACTGTATACTCTGTGGTAAGGTGCAAGGGGCCGTTATTGACGGCAGGTATGTAGCACCAATGTACCTGGCATTGGTGCAGTAAAGCCGTATAGCTTGTTTTCCAGCATCAGCTGCTGGTGGCAGTTTGCTGCTGATGATTTAGAATAGCCGAAAGGCTAACCTGGGACGGCTTTACTGGGATGGAGTAGAGCAGGGTGGGACTCCATCCCACTACCCAGGTCCGGGTTTTGCGGGCTGTTTAAATAGCCTGGGGAATCAGCTGTGGCCTGTCCTTTGTCTAGAGCTCACATGGGAGTGAGACTCTGTGAGCCTGGCTGAAATCTCCTGTGGAGGCTGTTCATGCGGACCTGAGGCCTATTTGACTGTAAACAGGACCTTTGCTCAAGGACTAAAAGCTGTTTGCCTGACTGTATCATTTATGCTGCGGTTTCCTGAAAAGGTGATGTAACCTGTATGGACATATGCTTTTGTGGATTTTTGTGTGAAATAAACACAGACTTTACTTTGAACTGTTTGCCTCCGCCTCTATACTGCTGACACCCGGTCGCCTACCAGAGCTAATCTCCACATTTGGTGGAGGATGCGGCACAGCAGTGAGGCCATTGCTAGGAGCAACCGACTAAAAAGTTTTTGTTTTGTGCATGTCCTATATTAAACCTGCCAGGCTGCTACCTGGGACTGCAGACAAAATAGAGGCGGTCGTGAAAGCACTCTTGGAGGCAAATCTGCAGCAGCAGGAGGCCAACAGGCAGCGGCATGAGGCCAACAGACAGCAGCATGAGGCCAACAGACAGCAGCGCGAGGACTACAAGCAGCAGCAGGAGACCAACCAGCTGCTTTTGCAACATATGATGGCGCTGCAAGCTGCAGGTGCGCCCAAAAGTATTCCTGATGCCCGGAAAGCTGTCCGCTCGGCGCTCACAAAAATGACCCCTTCAGATGACGTTGAGACTTACCTGGCCGTGTTTGAAAAGGTGGCTGCAAGGGAGAAGTTGCCGCATGACCAGTGGGCTGATGTCATCGCTCCATTTCTGGCGTCTGGACCCCAGCAGGTGTTGTTTGATCTCCCAGAGGACCAAGCCGCTGACTACCCGACTTTGAAGGGTGAGATACTGGCCAGACTGGGGGTGAATGTGTGGGTTCGGGCTCAGCGGGTGCATCAGTGGAGCTACCAGTCGGCAGAGCCCGCCCGACCCCAGTATTATAAACTGCTGCACCTGCTGCAAAAATGGCTGCAGCCGGAGTTGTTAAGCCCCACTGCCATGTTGGACCGCTTGCTGGCGGACATTTTCTGGAGGGCTTTACCGCACCCTCTTCAGCACTGGGTTGGCCAGGTATCCCCTGACAACGCACTAGGGATGGTGGACCTAGTGGAGCGATATGAGGCCACCAGGAACGTGCAAGGCGGCTCCATAAGGCGGGATTCGGGGAAACCCCGGAGGTCCCCGCCCCAGCTCAGGCGAGTGGCGTCCCCTAAACCCCCTCAGGACCTACCCCCCAAAGTCCCTGCCCAAGTGTTGTGTTGGGGATGTAAGGAGCCGGGACATATCAGAGCCAATTGTCCCCACCAGGGGGAGCCCATGGACGTGAACTTTGGTTACCGCCCTTCCATGTATGCCAGGAGGCTGTGTGCTGCCGGTGTCCCTGAGCTTGTGGGGCAAAGTCACCTCTGTCAGGTGAAAGTGGGAGACACCCTGGCTGTGGCCCTTTTGGACTCGGGGAGTATGGTTACCCTGGCAAGACCCGCCTTAGTACTGCCCGATGAGTACACTGGGCGGAAAACCGGGGTTTTGTGCATTCATGGGGACTTGAGAGACTATGCCACAGCACAAGTGTCTCTCACCACCGTCTCCGGCAGCTGGAAACATGAAGTCGCTGTCGCCGCTAAACTCCCGTATGAACTGATTATTGGGAGAGATTTCCCAGGGTTCAGGTCCCTGTGGGCCAAATTGGCAGTTCCGGAAACCCGCGAGGCGGTGTGTCCCCAATAGACTGGCCCTACTCAGGGGAGACCCCGGTACCCTGGGAACCGGAATCAGGAGGCACCGTGGAAGAGGTGCCCGCCCCTAAAATGGAAGAGGGGGAGTCAACCCCACTAAATGTTATGGTTGGAGATGTGGAAGAGTTGGCAACAGGTCCAGAGTTGGCAGATCTCCATGTCCCCACAATTAACTTTGGTACCGCTCAACACCAGGACCCGACACTGTCTCGGGCCTGGGAGAATGTTCTTGAGGTGGAAGGTGAACCACAACAGCCAGGGGCGGAGTTACAGTTTCCTCGCTTTGTGGTTCACCAGGAAATGTTGTACCGAGTAAACAAGGTACGTAAAGAGGTGGTGGAACAATTGGTGGTACCCAATCCATATCGCAAGTTGGTGTTGGATTTGGCCCACCAACATGTTCTGGGTGGACACCTAGGCCAGCAGAAAACTCTGGACCGCGTTTTACAACGATTCTACTGGCCCAGTGTGTACAAGGAGGTGGAGAGATATTGTGAGTCCTGCCCAACATGTCAGATGACCAGCCCTCAGCCTCATTACCGTGGTCCCTTAGTTCCTCTCCCAGTTATTGAGGTACCCTTTGAGCGGATTGCCATGGATCTAGTGGGTCCAGTGCCAAAATCCGCTAGAGGGCACCAACATATTCTGGTGATCTTGGACTATGCCACGCGGTACCCTGAGGCAGTGCCCCTGCGTCACACCTCTGCCAAGCTCATTGCTAAGGAGCTTATGGAAATGTTTTCCAGAGTAGGTCTGCCTAAAGAGGTCCTGACCGATCAAGGTACCCCGTTTATGTCGAAAGTAATGAAAGAGCTCTGTAAACTGCTGCAGGTGAAACAGTTGCGGACATCCGTTTACCACCCGCAAACAGACGGCCTAGTAGAACGGTTTAATCAAACTTTAAAGACCATGTTAAAAAGGGTGGTCGCCAAGGATGGGAAGAATTGGGACTTGCTGCTGCCCTATCTGATGTTCGCAGTGCGAGAGGTGCCCCAGGCCTCTACGGGGTTCTCGCCCTTCAAACTCTTATACGGTCGACATCCACGGGGCCTGTTGGATATAGCCAAGGAGGCCTGGGAACAGCAACCCACACCCCACAAAAGTGTGGTAGAGTACGTTACTCACCTACAGGAACGGATAGAGACCGTCTTGCCGCTTGTCAGAGAACACATGGAGGCAGCGCAGCGGGCCCAAAGCAGGATTTATAATCGGCAAGCCAGGGTACGGAACTTTAACCCAGGTGACAGAGTTGTGGTTCTGGTACCCACGGTGGACAGTAAATTTCTAGCTAGGTGGCAGGGTCCCTATGAGCACGGATTGGGAAAGTCACCTACCCAAAGTCCAGGCCGTAGTGGATTCCCTCAGGAAGGCTGGGTTGACGGCAAACCCGAAAAAATGTGCTTTAGGCCTAGAAGAGACAAAATACCTGGGCTATGTGATTGGACGAGGAGTGGTCAAGCCCCAGGTTAACAAACTAGAAGCCATCCGTAACTGGCCACGGCCTAACACCACCCGCCAAGTAAAGTCATTTCTGGGGTTGGTGGGATATTATATGCGGTTCATTCCCAATTTTGCCACCCTAGCGGCACCATTGACGGACCTGTTAAAGGGACGCAAGTCTGTCATGGTGAAGTGGAATGAACAGGCCGAAAAAGCGTTCTCCGCTTTGAAATCTGCCCTGTGTGGGTCTCCGGTGTTGGTAACACCCGACTTTAAGAGGGAGTTCATAGTGCAGACCAATGCCTCCGAGGTAGGTCTCGGTGCTGTACTGTCTCAGGAAGTCAACGGGGAGGAGCACCCCGTTGTCTACATGAGTCGCAAATTAACACCCGCGGAGACCCGGTATAGTATAGTGGAGAGGGAGTGTTTGGCCATTAAATGGGCCCTGGAGTCTCTTCGCTACTACTTGCTGGGGAGAAGGTTCCGGCTGATTACGGACCACTCTCCCCTCAAGTGGATGTGCCAGGCTAAGGACAGAAATGCCAGGGTCACCCGATGGTTCTTGTCATTACAAAACTTCAAGTTTACAGTAGAGCACAGAGCGGGACGATTATTGGGTAATGCGGATGCCCTGTCCCGAGCACATTGTTTGGCATGTGTCCACCCCCTCAGGGTTGAACAAAGGGGGGGGGTATGTGGTAAGGTGCAAGGGGCCGTTATTGACGGCAGGTATGTAGCACCAATGTACCTGGCATTGGTGCAGTAAAGCCGTATAGCTTGTTTTCCAGCATCAGCTGCTGGTGGCAGTTTGCTGCTGATGATTTAGAATAGCCGAAAGGCTAACCTGGGACGGCTTTACTGGGATGGAGTAGAGCAGGGTGGGACTCCATCCCACTACCCAGGTCCGGGTTTTGCGGGCTGTTTAAATAGCCTGGGGAATCAGCTGTGGCCTGTCCTTTGTCTAGAGCTCACATGGGAGTGAGACTCTGTGAGCCTGGCTGAAATCTCCTGTGGAGGCTGTTCATGCGGACCTGAGGCCTATTTGACTGTAAACAGGACCTTTGCTCAAGGACTAAAAGCTGTTTGCCTGATTGTATCATTTATGCTGCGGTTTCCTGAAAAGGTGATGTAACCTGTATGGACATATGCTTTTGTGGATTTTTGTGTGAAATAAACACAGACTTTACTTTGAACTGTTTGCCTCCGCCTCTATACTGCTGACACCCGGTCGCCTACCAGAGCTAATCTCCACAACTCATAATACCAATTCTAAAGGTGAGTAATCACAGAATTGTATTTTCTGAAATTTTGCTCATTGCTGCCCCTGAGATAGCTAAGATAAAGCAGGGGGGGGGGGATTTTTCGCCCTGGAAAACAGCGACTAGAGTTCCCTGAGCAGGAACATTTTACAACCTTGGTGCTTAAAGAATGGGAACGTCCTAACAAGATGCCTGCTGTGCCCAAGGGTTTGGATAAAAGGTATCCCTTTCCCGTTGATCTTGTTAAGAGGTGGTCATTTCCCCCTGAAGTGGACGCTCTCGTGCTAGGCTTGTCCAATACTTCGGTCATGCCTTCCCCTGACACTACCACTCTGAGGGACGGTGAGGACTGGCGCATGGATCAATTGGCCTGCCATGCTTTTACCTGTGTGGGGGCTGGCTTGCGCCCCACCATTACTGCTATTGCCCTTAAGAAGCTGCTCAAGCGTCTCATTGATGGCGCAACAGCTGGTAGTGTGGGGGAGGAATATAGGACTCTCTTACTTTGCTCAGATTTTGTGGCCTTTATCCTTACTGCTATGGATGATGCTGTGCGGCTGTGTGGTTGGGCCAGGTGAGGGAGGACGGCGGCCACTTAAATAGGGCCCACCGATAGGCAGGGGCAATAGTGCGGGAGGGGCATCCCATAGAGGCTCACCATAAGCCTGAACCGCCTACCCTTTGGTGGAGGACTGCGGTGGAGCAGCGCTCCTAAGCTCCAACGGCGGTGCTGCCTACCTTCACCCGACCAGCGCAGCCAAGGCTGGGAGGCATATTACTAGTGGAACGGGTGGGAATAGTCCTACAGGGCCGCAAGTTAATAACCCCGCTCACCTTCGAGAAGAGAGCCAATTTCTCGTCCTTCGCAGCCAGACTGCAGAGAAATTCTGGGGATTTGTGGGAGGTCCCTGGGTATTTGAGGGGCCGGGAGGAGCCTATTTTCTGCAGTCCAGTGCCATCTGGCGGAGTATACCCCAACTGTAAGTATTAGATTTGGAGCAGGACGTACTGTATACTAAGAATATATGTGACAGCAGATTATCAGTGTCCTCAGGGTACCATGATTCCTCTCCGGACACAGATCCAGGGTCACTATCGCAACCCTCCTGCTGGTTCTCAAGGGGGTGACAGCCACCAAGATCATCAATCCCCACATACATCTCAGTAAGGGGAGCAGGCCTGGGATCTAGGTGTCTCTTGCCAGAGGCCTTCCTAGGAACAGTCCTGGCAAGCTGCTTTTCAATGTTAGCCACCCGCAGAGCCAAATCAGAATGTGACTCCCTGCCAACATTCCCCTCACTGGGGCCCAATTGCAGGAGCGGGGGAGTAGGTGAAGCCAAGTGAGGCGCAGATCTGGGAAGCGAAGCAGGCAAACCAGCTTGAAGCGCAAGGACACTTTTAGCGCACGGCACGCACACCGTGACACTGTTACTCACAGGGTATACCCCACACATGAAACAGAGCCGGGCTTGCCCCGAAGGGCCCCCGAGCACGCTATCCCCAGAAGCCTCCATATGGTGATTAACACAGGCGCAATAGGCCAGCAGTGGGTACAGGCTTAAGACAGAAGCCACCCGGGATGCCCTCCCACTGGATGCCCCCAGAAGTCAATAAAGGGGGAATGAGGGGGAGGAAGGAGTGGAGCCAGGAGAAACCACAACCCAATGGTATCCCGCCTGAAAGACATAAGTAAAAACACACATGAGCATCCCGCAGAAAATACACCCCAAATCAATAAAAAAAACCCCAAGGGGGACTCACGGACCAAAGACACCGCGGGATCACACAGGCACAGACCACTGGATAAGGCGACCCACCGGAGGAATCAGCACTGCAGCCAGGAAGGGAAAAAATCCAGACACGCAGCTTGTCCAAAATGGCGCCGGCAGAGGTACCTCGAGGGGCGGGCCGCGGGGGGGGGGGGGGCACGATGCGATACGCATCATCACCCACCCCCGCCCCCCGAATAGCGCGAAAAACGTCACTCATGTGACCCGGACGGCGCCATGACAAAGCAAAATCACCTCGGGTTATAGCGCCCACAGCCGCGGAACGCAGTACAAAGCGGCGCAGCAGCTAAAAACAGCACAAAATACCCCAAAAACGTCAAAACACCACAAATATCACCACTCGCCACTACCACCCACCCCCCCTCCCCAGAGAGGGGGGGGAAAGAGAGAGAGACGAGAAGGCAGCGGCGAGCAGCCATGGCCAGGGAGGGGGCACAGTCCCCAAACTACTTAGCCCCTCAGAAGCCAGGACAGAAACTCTGCATCCCTATTAGGCTCACCATAAAGCCTATGGCCGGCTTACAGCGTCTGCGGCTTGGAGCTGCGCTCCAGGAGCACTTGACCCTAGTGCTCTTCTACCTTCACCCGATCTGTCAGCCGAGGCTGGGAGGCAGTGAGTGTCCAGAAACAGATGGAAATAGACATGCAGGGCCGCAGGCTTGGTTGCCCCGCTCACCTACGCAAGAGAGAGAGCAATCTTCTAACTTTGCAGTTCAACTGCAGAGGAAACACTGGGGTACTCTATGGTTAATCCCGTTTTTATAGGGAGCCGGGAGATGCCACAGCTTTCTGCAGTACCACTGCGCCACATTGTGGCGGAATAACCCAAATGTTATGAATACCGAAGCGGGCCGTGCCATGCAATAAAGAAAATTACAGCTCTAACCGCTAACCAGTACAGCTAGAGCGCTGGTCCCCACACCCTCCTGCCTGCCGAATACTGGTCAGCACTGCCTGCACTACTGGAAGAGCAACCTCCCTGCAGCTGATATCAACCCACCGGCCAAGGATGCAGCAGCTTCCGGACCCCCACCCAGCAACATGAATAAATGTCAGATACAGAAATGTCAGACAATAAAGTCAAATGGCTTTGCCCCCCAATGTAGCCCTACCTGACCAGGGAAAACTGTGGGGCGGCAGCCACGCTGGAGGAGCCGGTGCCAGGAACAGGGAGGCAGTGCAGGAGCTGCCAAGCAACGATACGGGGATGCAGCAGAGACCTCCGGGTACCACACAAGATGACGATTCCTTGTACTGCTAGCGAGGAGAAGGAGGGCAAAGCCCCAGACCACGCAAATGCAGCCGCCGCGCCTCCTCCTCCCATTCTCCACTGTAAGGCCCGAGCAGGCCAAAGCCATGCCCCCCGCCGGCCCACAGCCTGCCCACTCCTTTCGGTGTTTGCCAATAGGCAGGCGACATGGCTGGTGGCCACGCCCCCTCGAACACTGTAGTAGCAGTAGTAAAAGTACAGAACCTAACACACGGGAGCACAGCCACCTATATTGGGCACCCCCCACCAGACATGGGGGAGGCAGACTGCGGCCAGGGTGGGTAAATGACCCAGGGGAAGAGGGAAATGGGGGCTCAGTGGGAGGCACACAGCAGAGCCACCATGCAAGGCCCAAAGATCAGGTACTCAGCCGGCAGCAGGGTCCTGTTTCTTGGGGCTCAGACCCAGCCAGACGAGCCCTGGCGCCCTTACCTGGACCCATGCATGCTCCTCTCACTCGGCACAAGCCCCAGTTCTTGGCTTAGAAACCGACTTCAGGTATCTAATGGGGGTCCCCAGGAACGCCACAACTGGAAGAAGGGCTTGAAGACAGCCGAAGTCGAAGCCCCCACTCCCAGTCAGCCCTGTAACAAAAACCACAGTCCCTTGCGACTGCAAGAAAAGAACTGAGGATATCCTGCCACAGTCTGCCCTATATAGGCTGAGAGAAGTTTTTTTTCTATCTTGCAGTGCCCTGGTTACTTCAACCTGCAGAACCTTTCACATTGTTCTCCACGAACTGCCGGTGACCAACCTGGTTTGCACATCAAACCTGAATGGTTGCCTGAGGTCACAGGATTAGATGCCCTCCCAGAGAATCTTGACAATAGGCTTTTAATAAGTAAGAATGATTGTGTGCCAAACATGTGTGCCTGCCAAACCTAATTGGTCCCTGCCAGTCATGTGGGACGTGACATTACTGCTAGATTACAGAATGGAATTGTAATTAAAGTTTATTTTCGGCTTTCTAAGACTTTAAACTGAACCAACAGCCTGGTACAGTTAAAAAAAAACTCCCTTGCCGCATGCACGATACTGATTTATTGTCAGCTCTTACATTTGCTCCTGCACCCACTCAAAGCTGAAATGCCACCTCATCGATTTTCTTCTGGTCGCAGCCATCTTAAAGCATTCTGGAGGCTTTCTTTGCCAGCTTCTCAGCCGTGCTGATGCCTGGGTTGTATGAGCAGATATAACCCACAATCCACAGCATCAGAAAACCAGCAGCAATTCCTCTTTGCAAGCTATCCCCAGCTCTATGGGACACCATTTTGAGGGGGAAGAAATCGACCACAGCAGTTACAAAAGGTAATGTTCATGTTTATGTGCAGTATTCTGAATTGCCCTGGAGAGGGATGGACATGAGCATGGTTTCATGTAAGGGTGTTGGTCCAGTTTAGCCAGTCAAATTGGAATGCTTCGGGAGAGTAAATTAAGCAGACCTAAAAAAGTGTTATTGGTCAGTTGATTGGGTTGGTAAAGTAGCCCTAAACTGCTGTCTGCACAACCTTGTGATCACGTGCTGCATTAATTAGTCTATTTTGAGAATCTTTACCGGTCAGTAGAGGAACTGGTGGCTGCCTTACAGATCTCATCTTAAAAACGGCCACAAGGTACCAACCACTCTTGTGAAATGTACTGTGATGCAGAAAGGAAGAGTCTTAACCTTTGCAGAATATGCTCCTGTAAGTTGGACTTACAGCGCAATCTCCCGTTCCAGAGCCAGCGGATACAACACCTTCTTATTCAGATGCAAGGGAGGAAGACAAAAAAACACAATTCCTGATTGAAATGGAAAACTGAAACCACTTTTGGAAGCAAACTTGCTAAAAGCTACCCCACCCCTGAGCACAGAAAGGTATGGCAGTCGAGTCCAAACCACTTTGTATGGAAGTAATAGCTACCAAGTGCCAGTGGCCTTTGAAAAATTTACATGAGGCCTATTTGCCATTTTGTCATGTTTATGTACCCCAAAGTTGGAATAGCTCAATCAATTTTAGTAAGTTGTTATACCATGTTAGCCATCGATGTCCAGTCCTGCCATCATGACCTTGTTTTGAAGTCCCTGTCCAGGCAAACAACGTCCTCCATCCCTTCTTACTCCATGTGGAAGCCATGTAAAAGCATTTTAAAATCTGATTCTAATGAATGGGGACTTGATGAATCATGCATGCTGATGTGGTCAGACCTGATCGAGTTCTGCACTGCCTGGGCAGGATCACTATGCATTGGCAACTATGGGCTGCCCCCAGCCATCAGTCACAGTGACACTGGCAAACCCCCCTCTATTAACTGCAATGGAGCAGGCGTGTTCTGGACTTATGGATGGCTGGGGCAAAACAGGATCCTGTGACTGACAATTGGGCTCGGGTGGCACGAGCTTAGAGGCAGCAGGAAGTACTGGGTCCAGATATTCAGAGATCCGAGATAAATAAATGCTTAAAAAGCCCAAAGCTGCGGATGGCGGGGTACAGAAGGGAAAAGCCCTGCAGGCACTTTCTGAAGAGAACACACATATATAATTGCACATAACAGATGACCAGATATTCTTGCATGCTGGTGAGTTTTATTTCTGGTCATCTGTTATGCTTTTTCCCTCTGTACACCGCCATCCGCAGCTTTGGGCTTTTTAGGCATTTACTTATCTGTTTATATGAATAGAATTTGACTTTTAGCCGCCGCGATCTATGTGTCACTTTTGATAAAGTCTGGTGGTTTCGGAATTTTCGTCCTGCACATGGATATTCCTTCTGCCATTATTCTGATGCACTGACTCTCGGACCAATAGGAGGTGGCAACGTCATCCTCTGATTTGTCATTGGCCAAGTCTTGGTTCTCAGTCAGATGGGGCGAGACGGCGGACGCACCTGACGGTGGCGGATACACGCGCGCGCTGCGAATAGCGGGCATGTAAGTAATTGATAGTGTTTAATTTGCTTAATGTGTATTTTTTGATTACTTAATTGGATCCCATGTCTGTATATATACTAGGGGGTTGTCCCCCATTATTTGTCATGATTAAGGGCGTGCTGCCCGAAACGTGTCGACGCAAAACTACAGTTTTTATGTCTGTATGTACCGCTGCTGGAATTGAGCATTTTAATTGAGACTTCAAATAAACTGGATATTTTTATGGGATTCCGGATGTCGGCTGGCATTACTTTATGCCCAAGAAAAAAATTTCAAACTGGTGGTACAGAAGCCCCATCCGCATTCATTACAATGCCGACATACAATACCGGATACGTGTTGGAGATGTAAAGTAGCTCGGGGAACCCTTTTGCATATCTGGTGGGAATGCCCCAGCATAAACAGTCTTTGGGCCGGGATCCTCTTGTTGTATGAAGAAGTTTATGGCTCCCCAATCCCAAACACCCCCGAGATAACGCTGCTGTCCATACTTCCAGGAAGTAGGCAATCATGTGAAGGGGGAGTTCTGAGACACTTTTTGACAGCTGCGAGATCGGTGATACCAAGGTTTCGGAAGAGGACGACAGTCCCCTCCTTGATAGAGTGGTGCGAAGAGCTTAATAACATCATGAGAATGGAGGAGCTAATGGCTGATCTAAAGGGAGAGGGCGAGAAGTTCAGGAATACATGGGTAGCATGGATTATGTTCAAGGGCTCGGACCAAGGGCAAAGAAGGATAATGGAGCTACAATAGGCCCCGACGAGGGTGGGGGGTCTTTGTCTCTTCTTTTCGCCCTGCCCCCCCTTTCCCCCCAACCCTAATGTGTCTTTGTCCACGTGGGGTGTAAACCTGTTTGTTTTGCCATTTTGTGTTGTAAGACTGCCTGACCTACAGATGGATAGTGTAGGATGGGGTTAGAGTCATTGTTAGAGTTTTGGCCACTGTGATCCTACTAGGGAAAGGCACTCTGTATTGATTGCCAAAAAAACACATCTAACAGAAAATCTAGGAGCATTTTCACTTTGCAGGTGGCCTGCAGCCCAATCAGATGCCATTTTGGTTGTAAAATTTACCACAGCAAGAGTTACACAAAGGTAAATTAATTATTATGTGCAGTAATCTGATTTGTCCTGGGGAGGGATGCCTGGCACTTTTTCTTGCTTTGAGGTGAGCAGCAGCAGTAGAGGCAAAGAGAACCTCTTATCACAAAGCAGTTTGTACTAGTCTGGGCCAAGGTAAGAATATGAAACAGTTTAGAAAAACACTTTTCCAAGAGCTGAACTTCCAATATATTTAAATCTTAGCTGATGCATCTTTTTGTCTTTTTTTTTTTCTTTTTAAGTATCTTTGTAGTAAAATATATTTTCTGTAAACATTTCCGATCACTATCCCTGGTGACAGTGAATATAAAATAACATGTCTCTCACATATCTGTTTTGCGACACAAAGAAAATAATCCCTGAATCCTGAAAGAAACAGTCATGCTGCTGATCCCTGCATGGCGCAGCATCCCTTTAAAGAGTTCCTCCGAGACTGCTACGCTTCCAGAAAAAGTACTCACAACATGTTTTTAAAAGCCCTCAGGAGGAGGAAAGTAAAGCTGCAGTGGAAAAAGCTGCTTATGTTCTTTGACCGTGATCCTGTGGAAGAAGCTCTACATTTTTATCTGTGCTCAGAATCTTCCCAAAGCACCTATTTCTTCTGCTCTAGAGAACTTTTAAAAAGGGGAATAAAAATAAAACGTCAGACTGGTCAACTAAAGAGCAACATGTCTCTGTTAGTGTTTCAGTATTGAGAATAATTAAGCTGCAGAGCCTTCCTAGGCTTTGTTCTCCTTTGTTTTTTTTTAAGTCACACTACTCATCTTTCATCCCGTGCAGACTATCGCTTCTAGTCCTGTGCAAAGACACTTACCAGATTGCCCGATGTCAGTCTCATGCCAGATGACACTCCCTCCTCCTCTTTCGCATCGACACAGTGGCACCACTGTGCAGAGGAGACTATGGCGTGCCCTCCCACCTCATCACAGGAACTATGGAACACAATCCAGGCAAACATGAAAAAAATACTTACCCTCTGGCAGATTAATACTCACCCAAGCCTGCGATTAAGTCCTTCTGTGTCTGGGACCATTCCCTTTACCTCACACAGGGAGCGTGCAAGGGCATTGCCTGGCACATCCACTCCATTGAGTAGAGTGCGTTGTGCTCCAGTCACCATGATGGTGGCAGGGCTGGCTGTTGTCCATCAATTTGTTTGCAAATGATTGATGCGCACACAAGGATGCACAGAAATGTGCAACCTATTGGACCCCATCTCAGAAAAAGGGTCTGTATTACGACACATTTCCACAGAGAAATGAATAATCACATTCAGAAGATTTTAATTACAATCTTAGATCACTAACGAATATTTATCAAAAAATCATCCACGTTTATCGAACTTACCGTACAGACATTCCCATGGCGCATGCGCAGGCTCTTGCCCAGATTGCACCCTAACTTATGGCATATGGCGATGTTAAAAACAGTGCTCTGGCATCTATAAGACTGCCCAATTCCGTGCCCCCCGGGGTACCCCAATTTGGAATGCCCCGCTGTGTGCCGCTTTTTGCTAGATTTGGCGCTTACCTGAAATTGACGAGTGCAGCCGAGCCTGTCGGTTATCTGCACGCCCACGTATGTGCATTTTACTTTTCGACCTGGGGGGTTTCACATGGTGGGGCATCCTGAATTGGGGGGCCCTGGGGGCAAGGACCAAAACCCAGAAAGTCAAAATACTGGGTTTTGGTTCACCTTAACAGCAGCTGCATAAAGCAGAACAAGCCCTAGATTACCTACTGTTTTTTAACTACAGGAGAAGCAAGAAGTAGTGACCTAATTGGGGCCCATGGGTCTCCAGGATATGAGGGCCCACCACTAATATGTCCTGGCCTAGACAAGGGTAGCATAGCTGAATGCAGGGCTGGGGCAGCAGTTTGGTTAAATTATTATGAGAAAGGAATATATCAGCACTACAGGCTTATGATGGCAGTGACAAGTGAAAGGCATCATTATGCAAACCGTGCCATGCAACATCCTCCATGATAGAGATTTAGAATTACAATCATCAAATCCAAATGTTGTATTTCAAACATTTCAACAAGGATTGATATTCATGGAATGCAGAATATATACAAAGCCTTCATATCAAATTTGAACAGCCACTTTGAAATACATTCTGAAATTAGTGCGAGCCCCCAAAAAGCTAGGTTGAACAGCGTGAGCTTGATGAGAAGCCACCACATGCAAATTTGGAAGCGAATTAATGGAATATTGATCAGCCCATTGTAATTGCAGTCTAGCTGCTAGAACATCTGCAGGGAGGGAGGGAAGGCAATAAGCCCTGCAGAATGCTGACTGTATGAATTCTAATACCACTGGATAGCGATAGACTGAAAAAATATCACAGTTAGGCGTAAAGCCCAAAAAGACTTTTGACCCAATATAGAGCCCCACTCAGGAGCATACTGATTTGGTATGCCCCACAGTCTGAAAGTAAAATAGGAGACAAAGAATGGGCAAGCCAAACAGGTTTAGGGAATGCGTCCCAGTGTAGACATGTCTATAAGACTCTAGGACTGGTGGTCTCGCCCTCTTTGGGACATACCAATTTTGGATACCCTGCTGTTGCCAATTGCCTGGAAACTAACCTTTCTGGGGAACGTGCAACATGCCCTTCATCCCCCCAACTGCTGAGCACACCCATGAATTTTTTGAATGGCTTGCACTGGTATGCACAGCCAAAGGGGAGTAGTTAAAGGAGTACTTGTTGCTCAATCCATTCACTCATTGGACTATGTTACTCAATATGCAAGGCATAGAATGACAATTGGAAAACAGCCCACACATGCACCGTGGGATCGCGGATGAAGTAAGCAGACCGAGCAAGCCGGAGCTTTCTCAGAGTTGGGGATCTCAACACGTGTGCAGCAGCCCCGACTGGCTGACTTGGCACTCGGCCATGGGTGGGGTGGTCAGTAATTTGTATGGCGGGGGAACAGATGGCAAGTGCCAGTAAGGTAAGCTTTGTTTTTTATTTTAATATTTCAAAACCATCTCAGCACCTGGCACCCAACTATACTGTACACGTAAGTGTGCACCAGCCGTTTGGAATATTAGCACCAGGCTTAGGGGTGGGTAGATTTAGGCAGGGTCCAGTATACCTGGACTGCCACTTCAAACAAGCAAACCAAGGTTTTGTTTCTTTTCTGGGGTATCAAGGTTATCAGGTTGGGTGGCTTTCTCACCAAGGCTCAACCCCTCTGTTGGATGTAATAGATTCTGAGCTGAAACCAAGTAGTTACTAATAGTTTTGTAGCTTATACAGGTGCTGCAGCCTATGGAATGCTGCATTCCAGCAGGTGGACAGGTCTGAAATCAAGAAAGGGTAGTCTGTCCGATTTCCAAAAAAAAAATGGTATGGCAGCATATACGCTCCTTGGCCCCACCCAAGATACTATTCAGGCCATGGTACACATTCTGAAATCTCTGAACTGCTTGTTTTAGTTGAGCTGGTTTTGCATGGTGGTTCTACCTACTGAAGCTGCAGTGCTATTGATGGACTGCATATATAGGGATGTCCAAGGCCAATACAACCTACACAGCCAGCAGCATAAGGTCACATGCACATGGGTGAAAGAGGACCAAGATCAGGTAAGATTCACAGAGCAAAACTGGGAGAAAACATCTTCAGGGAATGTGGTAATTATCCATTAATGTGAAAATGGGCTTGCTATTCCCCCTTTGGTCACTAGATGGGAGTAAAAGACCACAAATCAAAAGAGAATTTAATTCAGACGGTCAGAATTATAACTCTGAGTTGCCCTTTAGAATTCATAACCTACGTTTAGGGAACAGCAGGAAACTGCTGAGATTGGCTGGAGTTTTTTTGAGGGAAAACTACAAGCAATATTGTATTGAGCAGAGGTATGATAAGGCCAGAGGAATATGGAGATTATCCAAAACCATGCTGAGGGGAAAACTGGTGTAGCCTCCCCACCGTTTAACATGCCTGGTGGTGCTACCAACGAGAAGAGGCCCAGGTGCAGTTGGAAAACGTAGCTGTAGTACAGCAGAGCCGCGTTTAAGGGCAGAGTGAGAGAGCTGAGGTCAACACAGAAAGAGTTGAGGTCCATGCAGGAAGAAAAAACCCAGTGGGCTCCTGGCGCCCCTTAGGAGTAGAGGGGATACAAAAAAGGACCAGGCCACAATGCTGGAGCTGCTGTGCCTGAGACTAAGGCAAGGTGTGGCTGCTCTCTGCCCTTTAGTGACTGTTGTGTGAGGGAGAAGCCCTTGTGTTGGGGGATGGTAGAGCTCGGATGCCTGATTAGAAGAGGTTCACTGCTTTTTACTCGCTGGCAGAACCTCTGTTGACGCTGGGCAATTCCGAATCCCAGTCTGGGATACCCCATAGATGGTCTCTATGGGGTGACTTAGAGTAAAGCAATAAAACTTTCTTTTTATGACCCTGCAACAACAAAAGAAGTGAATGCTTTCATTTATCCTGCTTGCCGTTGAGTGTCTGTTTGCTGCAATACCATCTTGTCATCCCCATGCTGCGTTCCCGTTAACCCTTACCCTCGGCTACCATACCTGTCTGTGTGCGGAGACACTGCTTGAGATAAGTTGACATCATGACATACTTTGAAGTGCAATTAAAGCGGACCGTGATTACTGCTAGTTAACACCAATACTATCATTACATGTTAAAGCCTAGCTAAATTCAAAGTCACTACTAACTACTGCTGAAAGCAGGCCCACAGTATAAACTGCTAAGCTTACAATAATTAATACGGAGTAAAGCTAGCTGTTACCAGTGACATTCCTCTCCCACACCTACCTCTGTTGGCAGGCAATATATATTTATTTAGAAAATGTTAAACTTTGGGACTTAGCTTTTGTGTGCACCCAGAGATTTTTTGGCCCATTTACCCAAGTAACTGCTATAATATGCATAACAAAATTGAAGAATTTTTCCCAGGATCAGTTAGAGGTACAGGTATTTGGTGTGTGATTCCTCCTTTCATTTTCTACATCAGTCAGAGGTCTTTGTGAATACTTGACCCAACAGGTCCATGGGAGACACTATAAACATTAAAAGTGTCCCTGAAATACATCCTAAAACACAGAGAACAAGCAGGTACATATGCAAGAGTATGTTTAAAGTGATTGTTAAGGCACACTCAAAGGTATTCCCATATTACCAATGGCAGGGAGCCAGCGTCTGTCTTCCAGCGACGGGGGCCTCTCATGGAGGTGTCCATGGAGCCTTTTTTATGGCAGCACAAGCCTACTCCATTCATTGCAATGGAGGGCTCACCCCAAAGTGGGTTCTGCACATCGGATCGAGCCACGCCCCTCCATTTCAGTAAACGGATAAGGGGTGTTAGGGGACATAAAGCCATAGTGATGGATGCCACCATGTATGCCCAGCGATGGAGGATGTAATTGCTTGTTCTTCCTCATTGCAAGTATGAAGATATCAGCGCTGCACAGATGAGCTTTGGGGAAAGGTTGAGTATAGACTTTTTTATGATATTGCCTGGACAGGAAATTTAAAGGGACATTCCAGGCAAAGGGTTAAATTAGTCTGTTTTCTGGTCCCTTCTGCTGGACCTCCTCCTAAGGGTGACTTATTGATGTATTCTTTAATGTAACAATCCTCTACAAAGCAAATTTTGGGGGACGGAGAAAGAGGATGCTTAGTAAGGATTAGAGAGTGCAAGGAGAGTGATATAAATGGGTTATATTGGCAAATAGAGGAGACAGCAGTGGCTTGGAGAAACCTGGTGCAACACCACCCCTGGGTGAAATCTCTGGTCAAGAAACCAGATATTAAATTTTTCTATATATTATTGTATGTTTAGCATTGGTAGGTATTTAACCCTTTCAGTGCCAAGCACGTAGATTCTACGTGCTCGCTTCCACTCCACTTAAGTGGCAAGCACGTAGAATCTACGTGCTTGAATTTCCCCCCTGCTAGCAAAAAAAAAAAATATATTATAATAATATAATAAAAATAAAAAAATACTCACCTGACCCCTCGTTGGATCCGGCTGGGTCTCCTATTTAATTTGGTGCCATCCGATCCCCCTTGGGGGGTCGGATGGCCTCAGGAGAGCCCCCGGAATAGCCCCCCCCCCCCCCGTTTGGCAGCAGCAGCTGCTAACTGTAAAAAAATAAATAAATAAAAATGACATTTACTTACCTGCAGTCGCGCTGCCTCCCTCCGGGTCTCCTCTTCACTGGGGGGGCCTCCGATCGCCCCCCCAGCCTCTTCAGCTTCAGGGGAGAGCCTGAAAGGTGGTGATGGGTAAGGGGGACCCTACGCTTTTTTTTTTTTTAATTTTAAGGTTTAGGGTTAGCCTAATCCTAACCCTTAAAATAAAAAAAAAAAAAATGGATTCCCCCCCTGGGAGGGGGGACCTTACGTCATTTTTATTTTATTTTTAAGGGTTAGGGTTCGCTTAACCCTAACCCTTAAAATTAAAAAAAAAAAAATGGGCTCCCCTCCACGTCATTTTTTTTATTTTTACGGGTTAGGGTTAGCCTAATCCTAACCCTTAAAATTAAAAAAAAAAAATGCAAAAATTTTTTTTAAGGGTGAGGTGGTGGAGGACCACGCAGCGCGCCGGTGAGGTAAGTGGGGAGGACAGGGGGCTCCTTTTGGTACTTCGCAGTGCTATTGTTCACTGCGAGTGTTTATCCATTTATATATGCTTACCTGTTTACACCATATGTGAGTGGCGCTTATTAGAATTGTAGTAGCACTATTTAGGCTTAGTCTTAGAGCAGTTGCACTTATTCTTTGCACATGGCACTTTCTTTGTATTATATGCTTTGTATGATTGCACGGGTTTGGATGTTGTAAGCACTGCGAGTTCTTAGCAGTGCAACCTTTCACAAATAAATAGAGCACTTTATAAATAGACACTAGGCACTTTATGCACTCAGCACTTTCCATAAGCGCAATTGCACTATGAGTTGTATACCATTTTTATTGATGTTTGAGTATATGATCAAGTGATTATCCATTTTAATAGTAATATAGCCCTGGAGTTCCTCCCCACTTTAACTGGGTTTTAATAAGTGTTTTTTAACTGTGTGTATATATGTTGGTATGTGTATTTGGTACTATGTATGAATTTCTTATGCTCTAATAAATTGGACTTTAGATTTAGCAGTGTGCAATTAGCATTTGTGGACCGATTGGTGGGCCAGCCCTGGGGTCGCACCAGATAAAGAGGATTGTGATTAGTAGGTCCCTTTAATTGGCACCTGCTCTATATGGGATTGTGTAGGTGGTGTACACATTATAAGTGCAGGTGAGGGTTAGGGTTAGGCTAACCCTAAACCTTAAAAAAAAAAATGACGTAGGGGGGGGACACATTTTTTTTTTTTTAATAACCCTAACCCTTAAAATTCCAAAAAAAAATGCCCCCCCCTTCCCCGGGGGGACCCTGCGTCATATTTTTTTTTTTTAAGTGTTAGGGTTAGGCTAATATAAAAATGATGTAGGGTCCCCCACCCGGGGGGGGGGGGGGGAACCCATTTTTTTGGGAATATCCCTGACCTATATAAAAATGATGTAGGGTTCCCCTCCCGGGAGTTGGGACCCTACGTCATTTTTTTTGGGGGGGGGGGGGAATTTTAATTTTTGTATATTTGTTTATTTTTAAGGGTTAGGGTTAGCCTAACCGTAACCCTTAAAATTCGCCCAAAAAAGGGGTCCCCCCCCCCTGGAAGGGGGGACCCTATGTCATTTTTGGGGGGATTTTTGAGGGTTAGGGTTAGCCTAACCCTAAACCCTTAAAATTACCCCAAAAAATGCCCCCCCCCCCGGAAGGGGGGACCCTATGTAATTTTTTTTTTTTAATTAACCCCTTATATTTATAGTGTGGATAGTATTTTATTTGTAAATGTAATAAAGTGCTGTTTTCAGTTTGGGGGGTCTCCAGGGCAAGAGTGGGGGGGCTACCGATACATATGTGGTACCGTTGTAATCGGGAGAAATGGGGCTATGACATGCAATATGGTTTTCATTAAAAAAAAAAAAGGTTTTATTTAAAATAAAGGAGACAATTGTCTAAAATATATATATATATATATATATTTTTGTTTTTTGTTTTTTTAAGCAGAAATATTCAAAAAACAGTAGAAAAATTACAAACAAGACATTTCATGTTAAAGCCTAAACTCTGCTGCAAAAAATGTATATGTAATGTATATAATTTTTCTGGAAATTCCAGCAAAAATCACGGTTAATCATGCCGCAAAATGGGGAAAAATGACCTGTCAACAGAGGGTGACAAAACTTCAAGTAGGCTGACAAAAGGGTTAATAGTACCTATGCATGTTGGGTATTGTTCTGCTCGGGGGACCTTGCGCTTTCAGATTTAGCTTGTTTTTTCTTGTTTGCATATTGATATTTTAGGAAAACATGGTCTTTATTCTGCTTTTTTTATAATTGTTTTTAGGGAAACCCTTTGCAACCTAAGAATTCTTCAATGGATTACTTCCAGAAAGATGATCCCACTACAACAAGCTCAGTACTCTTAGAAAGCTTAACATGTGTACTTTCAGGGAATATATGGTTTATGGGGATATTCTAAATTTAAAGGGTTGTTTTGGTTGAAAAATCGCAAGGTGCGCACTTTGTCTGCAGAGCTGAAATTTTTAAGTAAAATTACCGTTATGCGCATGCTTTACTTGGGGGTGTTTGGCAACTCTTCGCTTGACAGAACCTATGCATGTTGGGTATTGTTCTGTTCGGGGGATGTTGCTTTTTCAGATTTTACTTGTTTTTTTCTGTTTGCATATAGTTTTTTTTAGGAAAATGTGGCTTTGATTCTTCTTTTCTTTTTTAGGGAAACTCTGTGCAACCAAAGAATTGATTGAGGGATTACTTCCAGAAAATTGCGCCCATGTCAACAAACCTGGTACGCCTAGAAAGCCTGATGTGTATACTTCCAGAGAATATATAGTTTGTGGGGGGTATTTCAAATTTAAAGGGTTCTTTTTCTGGAAAGACAGCAAGGTGCGCTTAGCGCGGTGCATAGTTGTATTTTATCTGAAAATCTCCTAAAGCGCTGTTTCAGTTTGGGGGAGTCTCCTGGGCAGGAAAGGGTGTCTACCAATACATATGTGGTAACGCTGTGACCGGAATTAATTAATTGGGGTTTCACATGCAATAAGATTTTATTGACAAACTTACATTTTTTATTACAAAAAACACTACAAATTGCAAAAAATAGATTTTTTTTTTAATTTTTTTGCACATATTTCACCCAAAAGTATTGAGAATACACCTAAAAAATTACAAACAAGACATTTCATGTTAAAGCCCAGACTCTGCTGAAAAAAACAATATATCATTTTCCTGGGAAATCCCTGGAAATCCCTTCAAAAATCACATTTGAACATGGGGAGTGCAAAATAGTGCAAAATGGTCTGGCACCAAGGGTGACAAAAACTCCAGGTAGGCTGGCAGCGAAAGGGTTAAATGGGTTGAGCATTGGGAATACAGGTGCCATTTGGGATTGTTGGGCTATAAATATGGGACCCATATATTTGGAGAGGTGAGGCAATTGCTAGCAAGTGGGGATTGTTAGATAAAATGTGGTAATGGGGAAGAACAATCTAAGAGTAAAAAATATCTATGGAGTTTGTGGAGTAAAACACAAAACCCTTATATGGCCCACACTCTGCAAAAGGTTGAGCACCCCTGCTTTAAGTTATTTGTACAGTATTTGTATTCCAATTAATATGCTTTTTGTTCTATATAAGTCACCCTTATATATAGTGGTGAGAAAAAGCCCCATGTTACAATTTTGCTACAGGAAGTATATTACTAATTATTGGATATTTATGAGTCTGGGCCTGATAAAACTGGGGAGTCAGACTTTGACTTACCAACTCCACAACCCTGCTGAAACTCTCAATGGTGAGATGTTTTTTGATTTCTTCATACACACACATATTAAGGAAGTTACCATGGTGGTGGAAACTACTTTTCTAGATGTCACCATCTCCAAGAATCTCGAATGGATAAGTATTCTGCTGAAATAAATAAAACAGAAAACGTTCAGTAAATGTTTTTTTTGCATTAGCTGATGAAGTTTGACCTAACATGAGTACTTCTGTGTCAATTTTACACCTCCCAAAATCATAGGGGGTCTCAGTAATTGTATGATTTAGAGTCTCATTAAAATTACATAATCTCCAAATCACATAAGGTCATCAATCAAGCGTAATAAAAAAAAAAATCACTGGCATAACACTACCTTAATTCCACGTTTTCCACACCAGAAGAGTCTAGAATCATGCAGAAAACAGTATCCATCCCAACCCAGCCATGCTCTTTTCCAGACTCTTCCATGAAGAAGATTACAGAGTCTCAAACAACAGGACTACAAGATACAAGGACAGTTTTTTCATGTGTGCCATTTCCTTCCCAAACAAAGGTCCTTATTTACTAAATTCGGGTACCATAATTGTATGCACTACAATACACTTCCTCTGTCATGTAAATTACTATTTCATTTTACAAATAATTGATGATGTGCTTACTCAAATATTCCTACTTTACACAAATGCCCTCAATGTTAAGAACAATTGTATGTATGTAGCAGAAATAAATTACTGACCCCCCCCCCCCCCAAATCTATTACCATGACAGGCATATGCACTTTGTTCCCCAAATAACTATGCAGTTTGTATGGCTTTCCACTGGTGCAAATGATAAAGAGCAAATGTATAACGTACTAGAAAGTAAGAGCTGAAAGTAACCTAGGTTTCATAAGAAAAGGGAAAAATTTGCATGATCCACAGTCAGCTGCTGAATTTCTTCATACTTGCAAAGAACAGCGAGTCACTAAACTTTAATCTATTTATAACTCAATTCTTGCTGTCTTCATTTGTTTTTTATCTCACTCCGCAAACGTTTTCTGTCACGGGAATGAGGCCAGACTATATAGGGTGATTTAAGCCTTTCTGAAGTGCGTTAGATTAATGGGGATTAGTAATCAGAATATGTAAATGAAGTCTGCAAGTCTGCAGACAGTTCAGAAATTGCTTTATGCTCCTAACATATTTTGGAGCTAATTTATTTCCTGCAATATTCACTAATTAGACTTGACATGGTGACTAACGAATCCAGAAACCTCCAAATAAGGAGAAACAGCGTAAACATCTGACTGTAAAATATTGTCAGGAGCCAAAAAGCTATGTTTATGGTTTCTGGAATGATGATGAAATGTGAAAGCAGCAGACACGACACATGTGACAAATACGTGATGACATCAAACTAATTCCAAGCATCTTTTAACAAGCTCAGGTTTATGTAACAAGGCTCTGTAGAGGTTAATGGCTGCATACAAAAGGAGTCGGACCCTTAATTAAGCTCATTAGGATACAGAGCCTATGGTCTTTGACATTTTATATAACCCACAAAGGAGAGGAGATTTAACCCTTTAAGTGCCAGCCTACCTGGAGTTTTTGTCACACTCTGTTGCCAGACCATTTTGCACTATTTTGCGCTCCCCATGTTCAAATGTGATTTTTGAAGGGATTTCCAGGGATTTCCCAGGAAAATGATATATTGTTTTTTTCAGCAGAGTCTGGGCTTTAACATGAAATGTCTTGTTTGTCATTTGTTAGGTGTATTCTTAATATTTTTGGGTGAAATATGTGCAAAAAAATAAAAAAAAAAATTTTTTACATATTGTAGTTTTTTTTTTAATAAAAAATGTAAGTTTGTCAATGAAATCTTATTGCGTGTGAAATCCCAATTTCTCCCGGTTACAGCGGTACCACATATGTATATGTAGACACCCTTTCCTGCCCAGGAGACTCCCCCAAACTGAAACAGCGTTTTAGGGGATTTTCAGAAAAAATACAACTATGCTATGCAATATGCGCACCTTGCAGTTTTTCCAGAAAAACAACCCTTTACATTTGAAATACCCCCAACAAACTATATATTCTCTGGAAGTACACACCTCAAGCTTTCTAGGCGTACCAGGCTTGTTGATGTGGCCATAGTTTTCTGGAAGTAATCCCTCAATGGATTCTTTGGTTGCAAAGAGTTTCCCTAAAAAAAGGATAAAAAAGCAGAATCAAAGCCACATTTTCCTGAAAAAACTATATACAAACAAGAAAAAACAAGTTTAATCTGAAAACGCAACATCCCCCGAACAGAACGATACCCAACATGCATTGCTACTGTCAAGGGAAGAGTTGCCAAACACCCCAAAGTAAAGCATGTGCGTAACGGTAATTTTACTTGAAAATTTCAGCTCTGCAGACAAAGTGCGCACCTTGCGATTTTTCAACCAAAACAACCCTTTACATTTGGAATATCCCCCATAAACCATATATTCCCTGAAAGTACACATGTTAAGCTTTCTAAGGGTACCCAGCTTGTTCTAGTGGGCTCATCTTTCTGGAATTATTACCTCAAAGAATTCTTTGGTTGCGCAGGGTTTCCCTAAAAAATTTATAAAAAAGCTGAATAAAAAACACCTTTTCCTAAAATATAAATATGCAAACCAGAAAAAACAAGCTAAGTCTGAAAGCGCAAGGTCCCCCGAACAGAACAATACCCAACATGCATAGCTACTTTTAACCCTTTTAATTGCCAGCCTACTTGAGATTTTGTCACCCTCTGTTGACAGGCCATTTTTCCGCATTTTGCGTCATGTTTTGCGCCATTTTTGCTGGAACTTTCAGGAAAATTATATATATATTTTTTTGCAGCAGAGTTTAGGCTTTAACATGAAATGTCTTGTTTGTAAATTTTTTTTACAACATTATTAAGTAAAAAAAATAAATAAATAAAAATTTTTTTTAGAAAATTGACTCCTTTATTTTAAATAAAAAATGTATTTTATTAAGGAAAATCATATTGCATGTGAAAGCCCCATTTCTACCGATTAGAACGGTACCACATATTTATCGGTAGCCCCCTGTTCCTGCCCAGGAGACCCCTTTAACTGAAACAAGTATTTTATAACATTCACAAAAAAAATACAAATACCATCCACACTACAAAGGGTTAAATCGAGAAAAAAAATGACATAGGGTCCCCCCTCCCAGGGGAGGGAGACCCCATTTTTTTTTTTGATTTTTAAGGGTTAAAAACCCTTAAAAATAAAAAAAAAAATTGACGTGGGGTCCCCCTTACCCAAAGTAACCAGCCCGGGACCAGCTATGGGGGCTTGTAGGCACAGAGTGGGGGGGCCAGCTTTTGTGGCCCCCCCACCCTGCAGCCTACGAGCCCACATAGCCTATGTGGGCCCGGGCTCTTCTGCCCCCTCCTGGCCTTTGGGGAGGCAGGTAATGGGGGTGCCAGGGGTTAATGGCAAGCCACCCGCTAGTGCAGGTGGCTTGCCATCCCCCCAGCCTTGTGAACTGGTATAGGGGTCATGGACCCCTTACCAGTTCACAAGGGGTTAAAAGTAAATAATCACACAGACACAAGCAGAGAAAAAAAATATTTTATTAATTTTTATTTTTTTTTTTACACTGTACTCACCTCCCATCCATCCTGGAGCACTCTGTCCCTCGGCGATCACTGGCTTCTGCTCACTTGCTAGAAGCCTTTTATAGCTGCTGGATGACAGAACACAAAGGGTTAATCAAAAAAAAAAAATGACATAGGGTCCCCCCCCAGGTCCCCCTTACCCAAAGTAACCAGCCCGGGACCAGCTATGGGGGCTTGTAGGCACAGAGTGGGGGGGCCAGCTTTTGTGGCCCCCCCACCCTGCAGCCTACGAGCCCACATAGCTTATGTGGGCCCGGGCTCTTCTGCCCCCCCCTGGCCTTTGGGGAGGCAGGTAATGGGGGTGCCAGGGGTTAATGGCAAGCCACCCGCTAGCGCAGGTGACTTGCCAGACCCCCGAGCCCTGTGAACTGGTATAAGGGGTCACATGGACCCCTTACCAGTTCACAAAGGGTTAACAGTATAAAAAATAAACACACACAGGTTTTTGTAATAGTTTATTAAAAAAAAAAAAAAAAATTTAACTTTACTCACCTCCGATGTTCAGATGCATTGTCCCGCGGCGATCTGATGCAGGTGACAGCTGGGCAGAGAAGGGGGGAGGCAGGCGATCGGATGATCGCCTACCTCCCTCCTTCTCTGCCCAGCCGTCACCGGCATCTGACAGTAGAACTGCCGGGTGCCCCGATGACACCCGGCGGTGAGGTCATTAGCCCCGCCCCCGAAGGGGCGGGGCTAAAATCCAAGATGGCGGCCGCCATCGGAAGCTGCGACGGAGGGAGGGCTGTTATGCCCCCCTCCAGAAGACAGAAGACCCGGGGGGGGTAATCGGAGCCCCCCCCCATGAAGAGGAGAGGCGGCGGGAGTCGGCGGGAGCGGAGGTGAGTAACTGTCATTTTTTTTTTTTTTTTTTCACAGGCAATCCCGGCGGCTGCTGAAACGGGGGGGGGGGGGGCACCCTATTCCGGGCCCTCCCCTGCAGCCGGAGAAGCCCCGATCGGCGATCGGAGCCCCGCTGGCTGAAGAGGAGACCCGGCCGGACCAAACAAGGGGTCAGGTAAGTGACTTTTTTTAAAACTTTTTTTTGTGGGATTGGGGAATGCCAGGCACGTAAAATTTACGTGGCTGGCACTTAAGTGGCGGAGAGGCAACCACGTAAATTTTACGTGGCTGGCATTTAAAGGGTTAAAAACCAAATGACCACCAAGTATGTTAGCCAATGACACAAGAGGGCCATTTATTCCAATTAGCAAGAATACTTTAGAAACAAACTGACTAGCACCCTCTATGTGTATAGTGTGCATTTCCCACAGGTTCCCCAGTCCGACACCAATTAACCATGTGGAGTTGAAGAAATTTACTTTTTTCAATGTTGCTGAATCACCAGCTAGTAAAGAAATGAAAGTCAATGGCACTTTTTACTACAGAGTAAAAAGGTACCACTGTTTTTCATTGCATTCCTAGCTGGTATTCAGCAACAGTGAAAATCTCCTGATTTTTATTCCTTGGGACTGTATCCAACCCTGACCTGCAGACATCTACTGTCACATACCTGAATGGTGATCTGGCTTAAGTAGGGAACAGACAACCACCACCGGTGCCTGATGTGTCTCCACCAAATAGGCATAATGGAAAAAGCTAAAAAGCAGGATAAGCTGAAGGGTCAGAGGCTGGATTTACAACCCTGGCAATATAGAACCTACAGAAGGTACTGTAACAGCAGGTTTAAGAGGTACTGCAGATCACAGGAACTGAAGAAGGCAGGAATGACTGGAACAGGGAGATGAACTGACACTGGGGGAATACCACACACAAGATCCGGAAGTGGGAAATCTACTGACTAGTCTGATCTTCATTAGGGCCCCCCGCAAGAAAGGATAGACTGGGCTGTAGGCAAGCCAAGGTCCTACAACAGTTGCCAATGCAAGCCAAGCAGCGTTGGATCCGAGCCAAAAGAGAGTAGTCAGCTGGTGCCAGGGTTGAAAGCCAAATGAAAAGTCAAGGGAGTTGAGGTCCAAACCAGGAAAACACCACTGGAACAAGGATGGCTTGGGTCACTCTGCGAAGATGTGCAGGCTTCTATCTATGGCCACATGATGCCCTTTTGTGTGTATGCCCCCCCCCAGGTTGGCCCATTCTACTCAAGTTCTTGGTGTTCCCAAGACACAGGCTTGACTGAGAGCGCTGATTGAGTGCTCAGCCAATCAGCGTGCTCCATTTGATTCTGTTCCCTTCGGCTCAGCTTATGGCTAAGTAGCCAAGAACAGATAAGCAGGGCCTAGTGCGCCACCACCCACATCCCCCACTCAGCTTCCGGCTGTGGTATGCCCGCAAAAATAGGACCTCGGCCACTCAAGGCCATGCCGGTACCCCCACATACACATATCATTTAACGCCAGGGGATGTACCAGTCACGTACACTGACAGATAATATATTTTTTCTCCGATAAATGTCCTTCGTAGGCACTATCACTTATTAGAACCAACCATGACCGATCTTACAAGCACTAATTGGCAAACCATGATCCAAGATTTGACACAATGCAGGCTGGAAAGCAAAACTACGATCGAACATGAAGAATGCACCCAGTCCACCTTCAATTTCTTACACAACATGTTAAGAAGTCTAAATTGTGGTGGGACATTCATTACCTAGAATACATAGAAAATAATATAGTACCCAAAGTTCTACGTCTTAGACTATTTCCCCAAAACGGACAGATTTCGGAGGACTTTAAAACAAAATGGGAGGACACACTACAGACCTGCTCTTTAGCATTGATGAAATTACTCTTGGACCACCATAAATCACAGATTCAAGTCTTGGAGCTTTCCATCCAAAATACGATCGAAGATTTGAAAAAAACTTAAAAAGGATGATTATTTCATCAATAGAGATAGAAACATCAAAGAATATATAGAGAGAATAAATAAAGATTTAATACAAAATAAAGAACATAAACTACAGAGAGACAAAATTGCGTATAAGAACAAACATGCATATAATTGGCCGACTAACAATCCCAGGCCAACTAGGAGAGACCAGGGACCAAGTTCATATTCATCCTCGGAATCCTCATCCTCTTGGGAACGAATCAGTAACAATGCAAGAGATTTTTCCCTAAACAAACAGCCCTATTCACGATCAAACAGGATCCCGAAATCGAAAGGCTCACCAACTTGAGAGACAATTTTAGACCAAGAGGACAGAGTGACTAGGTCCAAATCACGACACAGGGAAGGTGAGGCCCCAGTGAGAGAAGTGACTAATGAAAATTCACAGACAGAAAGGGATTTTTTAGGCTCAATCGGAACCGCAAAAGGAACTGGAGGAGACGCTCCAATTGCCCCAAAGAAATACCCCATATGACGAATAATCTAAGAATGATGCACGATGTGAAATCGACATCAATGTCATCCCACAGTGATTCGGGGGGTTGACATCCTCAATTTGTCAAATCACATCCTTACGGAAGAACAAAAAGAATTATTGAAACTAAGCTTAAACTTCTGCCTAACGAGTCGTACTGACATTTTCGGGTTTATTACAGATTTACATTTATTTGCCCGGAAAATTATCTGCCGACAGCAATTTCAGAAACAACCTGACCTACAAACCTCTACCAAAGTCACTAAACCATTAGATGATGAGGAAGTAGCACAGGTCCTTTTGGACCTGGCTGCAGAGGCAACAGGCATAACCCCTATGATGAATCCCAAAAATACAGAATTTAAGAAAAGATCCACGTATTTCTCCCCCTTGACTACCAATGCCCATGTGGCAACTTTTGTGGACTTAGTTTCCACGGATATTGAAAAACTCAAACATAAAAAAATCACTAACGTGTCCATGGAACTCCAAGCAGCGCTTGAAGAACTATAGAACAAACACGATGTGGTTGTCAAACCTGCAGACAAGGGGGGGAATATAGTGGTCATGGACAAAAAACTCTATGTGAATATGTGCATGAATATCCTAAAAAATGGTGAGTGGTATGCCAGGGCCCCCATGTCCAGGGTGCGGGAGGACTCCGGAGCCTACCATCGACTGATCAGGGAGGCGGTGGAGAGAGGGGTGATCGACAGGGCGACGGGATCCTACCTAGAGGTCCCATGCCCGACCATACCAACTATTTATGCCCTGCCAAAGGTGTACAAGTCCACCACAGCACCCCCAGGGAGGCCAATAGTGTCGGGCATGGGATCTCTAACTGATGGGGCCAGACGCTATGTCGATCACCACCTCCAACCTATGGTCCACCAACTCCCTTCGTATCTCAAAGATACAGGCCATCTTCTACATGTCCTCGATGGTAAGACTGTGGCCCCTGGGTCCTTTCTCTTGAAATTTACTCTGAAATTTACCTGTGAACATTGCCCAAAGAAAGTCCCTTTTCTGGATCTCTTGATTACTATCGATGACTCAGGACAAATTATAACTGACTTCTTTCGAAAGAAAACAGCAGCAAACACTATACTACGGGCCTCTAGTGCCCATCCCGAGCACCTCCTTACCAGCATTCCATACGGAGAGTATTTACATGCCCGACGAAACTGCACCTTAGACTCGGACTTTGAGACAGAAGCAGTCAATATAAGGTCCCACCTAAGGGACAGGTGCTACAAATCCCGTACCCTTAGGAAAGCTTATAAGAAGGCACTTGCCAGACCCCGACAGGAACTACTGTGTAAACCTAAACCCTACAGTAGTGAAATCCCAATATCTATGATCTGCACCTATACAGAACATCATGCAGAAATTAGAGCAATTTTCTCTCGCCATTGCACCCCTCATTCCAAAGTACCCTACTTTGACATACAGAAGAGCTAAGAACCTGAAGGACAATTTAGTTCATAGTCACTTCACGGATGTCTCCAAAAAATTGTGTTGTACCACGATTGGTACATATCAGTGCCAAAGTTGCACTATGTGCAACCAAAACATTAACCATAGGCTATAGACCACCCCTAAAATTGAGACACTTTGTCAATTGTAAGTCGAGTCACGTTATATATGTCCTGATATGTCCATGCAGACATTTTTACATAGGAAAAACTAACCGACAATTAAAGAAACGCATATACGAACACACATACGACATACGCACAGGCAACACTAAAACGCCTATAGGCAGACACTTCCTTGCCCACCATAACAAAAATCCGGAGGGAATTAGGATATTGGGATTGGACCGCATCCATGTCAACATTAGAGGGGGGGACTTAGAGAAGGCCACCCTCCAGAGGGAAACAAAGTGGATTTTTCATTTCAAAGCCCACCGCCCCCCAGGTCTAAATGAGTCCATAAGCTTTGTGCCCTTTCTTTCTTTGTTTGCCCCAAGTTTTTCCTTCTGTTAAATATGATCATTTTCAATACCATATAATCACCTTTGGAATGTAAGCATGTGTGTACTCAGCCCTGTCAGTGTACGTTTTTTTGGTTATCCCCCGATTTGTTGTCTCTGTTTTCATGCAGGGCACCTGCTTTTCATAGATGGACAATTCTTATTCCTTTATTTTATCACCATTTTCAGTACAAGGCGGCAATTTGATGTTAGTTCTAGTATTCTGATCCTTTACCTCTTATCTTCAGGTCCCCAGCCAAACTACCTAATCTTGGGTTCCTCTGTGGCCCATTCAGGGGGCCGTGGCTGTTATTTAGGGCTATGCCGCTGTCAGGGATCGCCGGACACCCCTCTTGCATAAGCCAACAATCCCCAATCTCCACCGCCTCTTGTGCCTATAGTCAAGCCCCCGCTCGCTGGAGACATGAGTTATGCCTCTCCAGACTCAGTTGCCCCCAGGACTTACTGGCGCAAAGATTGCTGGCTTATGGTGAAGACAGGTGAACTGCGGGGTATCCCAAATCAGGAGTTCAAGCGGGCAGAGTCCGAACCGTCAAATCCAGCGTGTTGGGCAAAGAATGGTCGAGACAAACAGGGGTCAAAGCTGGGTGGTCACAGGGCATGGTATCCAAGGGGAAGGCAGAGACGAGGTCAGACAGGCAGTAGGTCGGTGCGGGCAGCGGACAGGAGTGGTCAAAGACGGAGCCGGATCAAAACACACTAAACGCAATTCCAACAGCACACCCAAGCTAATAATGGCTATAATGGGCACTGGAGGACCAGGCAGGAACATATTTAAAGGGGAACTGGCCAATGGGAAGGGGGAATGTGGCGATTGGTGCAACTGTAAGGGTGATTGGTGCAACTTAGGAACATGCTCCTGATAGGAGCAGCCCCAGGGTCTGGACCGCCCAGGCCAGTCAGGCTGTCCAATCCCTGGGTTCATCCCACCCCAGGCCCAGGACCTAACTGGCTAACTTTGAACTTGCATATAAGGAACATGCTCGCGCGCGAGCACGTGACAGGCCGGGTGCGCTCCCCGAGAGGAGGGGAGAGGACGCCGCGCCGGCCGAAGAGGAGGAGCCACCTGAGGACGTGGAGGGGGGCCTGTGATGCCGGTGACCCCAGCTGCCGCCGATGAAGAGGGGGCGGCGGAGGCTGAAGCCCCAGCAAAAGGTGTGGAGGCGGCCGCCGGAAGCGGCCGGGTGCCGTGTCGCTTCCGTCCAGCTGGGTCGCACATGCGCTTCAGCCGGCTGCCTTTCGCATTGTGCGCCCTAGCCCCCGGAAGTCACGTCGACGTCCCACACATGTTTTCTCCCGGTCTCCACAGCCGCACTCGAACGGCGGCGGGTGAAACAGAGGACGACGAAAAGAAGCGTGCCAGCGCCATGTTCTTCTGCTGTCGTGGCGGGTCTGTTTCCTGTACTCCCCATCGCCAGCGGAGGCGGTTCGCGAAACACGCTCTTTGGCACCCGGGGGTGCATTGGCCAGTGGAATGCATCACTAGTATTCTCTCCCAGGTACCTTTTCATTCTGTACAACTACATAGTCTTTCTTTATTAATTAAGTATAGGATGGACTTAGCCCTATGTTGTATGTATTCTTTATTCTTATTTCATTACCTATATATTCTTTCACTATCTGAACATATCCTTCTACTCTGATAGAAGGCCAATATAGAGTAAGAAATTCGGAGCATCCCTGGCATTATTTTGCATCCAGCCCTAACAGCAGGCTCCTTTTGTGGGTGGCACAGGGTGAACCTGGTGCAGGTATACTATTTTTACGGCTGGTGCAACTACCCTTACCTTTTTAACCCATGATTCTTACAGTATAATCTGCTAAACCCTGGAGAAGGGCATCATTCCCGCCTGCCTGATATGTCTAGACGAAACCTAGCTCATAAGGTTCAGTTCTATGGGATTGCTCAAATTTGTCCAATGATTTGAAGCAGCTGCCCTGCACTTTCAGGTAAATATTTAGTTCATATTTGTGTTTTTCAATAACACTCACCTGATGTTCTAGTTGACCAAAAATATGTTTCCGTATGTTGTATCATCACAGATGCAGTATAACCCATTGGGTCCTAGCGGACACTGAAGAAGCTTAATATAGCGAAACTAGTCTGCTCTGCAGGACAAGGTTGAAGCTGCTTCTAATGCCTATACTGTGTAACCTTAATGAAAGTAGTGATTGTTCTACATGTAACCTTACGGATTGTTGCTTTTTCTGGAATATACACTTGGTTATTGTATTGGTGTTAAAAAAAATTTTATGCTGAAGTTTGTTAGTTACTAATAAAAAATATTTACCACTCCAACCAATGGTTATTGAGGCGAGGTTAACATCTAATGAGCCCTGTTTTTTTTTTCCCATATGACTAGGGAGATGGTCTGCTATACCCTAGCATAAATTCTAAGTTCTGGTATGCCCGCACTGCCCATTCAGAAAAGACACGGCTAGAGGTGAGCGGGGATGTGGCTGTACATTAGGTCAGTGGATCGGGTTTTACAGTGAGGCATCCTAATTCGGGATGCCCCAAGGAGTGGAACTCAGTCAACCCTGGAGTCTTTTAGACTCTGGGACCTACAAAGTTCCTTTTTAAATGCCATTTGTTGCGTAGATACCAATCACCAACACTGAGTAGCTAAACTTCAATGTGCTTGTGTCTCCCCAGTTCCCAGCTATTCTAGGTCCTCCGTGGCTGAAACAACACAACCCTGAGATTACCTGGGAGTCCAGGAACATTGAGCTGCGGTCAACTTACTGCAGAGCGCATTGCCTTTCTCCACCATCTGCAGTAGGTCATTTAGGTCCTTGTCCCAGGAAGACCTGGAAATGATCCCCCTGACCTGCCAGGACTGTGATATGGAACTCTTTAATAAGAAAGAGTACATGTTGTGTCTCCAGATAACCCCTTCCAACCGTCCCATAAGTCTTATTCCTGAGGCCGCTATTCCATATGGGAGGAACTTATGATTCTGACAGGTACCCTGACGAGAGTATATGGACATCTGCATCACAAAGGGCTAGTTGAAGGGTAATTTCTGGCCTAGTGGTAAGGACTTGCAGGTTCAATTCTCGAGCGGGACATGACTGAAGTTCTCTTGAGCAAGGAATCTAACCCCCAACTGCTCCCTGGGGCACCGTGATTAGGGCAGCCCACTGTTCCTTGCATGTGTGCACTCACTGCTTGATGGTTTAAATGCAGAGGTAAAATTCCACAAGCCGAAAGGGGTCCATTCATTACTATAGGTCTCCAGCCATGCATGTATTTTCTTTGTGGAGGAAATAGTTGGCCCTCAGACCCTCGCATTGATTACTGTGACTGAAATGAGATCACTGAATAAACGTTAAAATTTTCTTTTGATACTGGAACCCCTGAAGCAAACAGGAAGTGATTGCATCCTTACCAAGTTGGATTTAAAGGGTAATTCCACTTTTAATGGCATTTTTTTGTTAATATTCATTATTGTGTGCCAAAATTGTGTCTCCAGTGTTAAGCTTATCTGTTATTTAACTATTTTCTATCTGTTTGTAACTCTGTGTTATAAAAGAAAACAATTTTCCCTAGCATCAATGTGTTTACCTTAGCAATGTACATCAACTGGTGCATTAGATGTACAGATCAGAGACTTCCTCACTCTAGCTTGCTAATAGTCTGATTGGCTAGGACACAGACAACAGGCTTAACCCATTCTGCTGTAATTCAACTTATTCAGATAGGGAGCATCACAATCTTGAATTCAGAAGCTAAAGGGTTACTTGGAGCCTTCCCAGTTGGGAATGGTCATTACTGCATGCTCACCTGTTACATTGGAGGGATTCTGATATATGTAGTCAGTACTTTTTACTCAAGGCCAGAAAAAAAACTCCTCTATCTTAGGAGCACAGTCCCACAGGAATATAGAAAACTTGGAAACAGCATGCTGATAAGTAAATCACAGATATCGTAACACAAATGTTTATTTTTCAACCCAGAAGAGGAAAACAATAAGGCAAAACACACAAAAAAAACTGACAAAAAGGGAGTTTTTCTTTAAGAGGGACCTAAAATTTGATCCGGGGGGGGAAAGCTTTTAGGACAAGGTATGTTCATGACATTTGTAGCTATCTGGATACCTTCCCTACCAGGAGCAATGAGGAATAGAGATCATTTAGAGGGTGCAAAGCACCTTCTTCCTGAAAGACCATGGCAATTTAGGATACCTGCAAACTGCCCACAGGCTCAGGCCCAGTCAGACTCCAAGGTAACCATTCTCAATTTTCATACCACGTTCAGATCCAAAAGAACAGCAAACCTGATGCCTTGTCAAGAATTCACTCAGAAAGTCTAGCTGTCAGAGGAACGTCATTGTTGTCGTCCAACCAGGGCCGGATTATGAGGAGGGCACCAGGGGCCTCCACCAACCTTTGGGTTATGGTCTGGTCCAGAAGGCTTTTCAGTCTCTGGTCTGATGGAGCGGGGGGGCAAGCAACAAAGCTATCGGCGGCAGTGGGGGGCCTGTGTCCCTGGGCAAGCCTTTTTTTGTTTTTTGCAAACCTGAAGCCAAAGCCACCGCAGCAGCAAAGCCACTGTCAGCAACGCTAGTGATGGGTGCGTGCAGAGCTGTCAATCAGCAGCCACTCACTGTACATAAGCCACCAAGCACAGCCACTGGCAGCTCAATGCAGGGAATTAATTTCTGCTGGACCAGCTGGGTGACTACGCTACTCCCCTGCCCAGAATGGCAAAGCAGGGGTTTCTGAGCAGCACGCACCGCACAAGGGACTTAACCACCAATCAGTTACTTGGTTGGACTATTATTTTAAAGGAAAAAAAATATTGTCTCTGGGACCTCCACCAGATTTTGTTCCCAGGGTCCTCCAAAACACTTGATCCGGCCCTGCGTCCACCTGTTTAGAAAAATGGCCACTTTTCATGTCCTTGAAGTCTATTCTGTCTCAATTGGAATTGCTGACGGATGATCCCATTAACAGACAGCACTAATTGGATGATCCCATTAACAAGGACTTTCAGTGTAGGATTATCTTCGAATGTTGGTAATCTTTACTATAGATCTCAGCTTCTGGAAGGGGAAGTTTAAACATGGAACAGAGCATTGGGGATGTTACACAACATGCACCAACTATTCTTCAAATACTAAACTTAAGAATGCTAAAATCTTAGCACTTGCAATGAAATGTATATATGTAGCAGCACATAGTTTGCAACACATTAACCAAACTCAATATAAATACTTGTGAGGTTTATCTGCTTTACAGCTATTGCTTTATGTCATACCAGAATAAATGGGTTAGGGGGGGGGCGGAGCTTGCCATGGCTGCGTGAGGACCTGATTGCTGCCAGCTCCTGGCCCCATCAGCTTCTATAAGCGTTTACTGAGCATAATCCTGAGCCCCGACCCGTGGCACGTACCTGTGGGGACGGGGAACATTCCCGGCTCCTGCAGGATTCATTATTGGAGCAATCCGAGGAGTGGAGGCGCCCGTCCAGGACAGTACAGTACAGGCTTGGAGTGGCCGCCATGTTGCCGCCACCGCACCCAGATACGTGCTGCATCCGAGTGGCAGGGTGAGCGGCGAGGAAACCTGTGGAGTCACAGTCCAGGCGCCAGCATTGTGTGCCCCTTCACTAGCGGTGCCCTGGCATGCCGACAGAGAAGCTGCGGGCAGGGGAGAAGACCTGTCAAGGCAGCAGCCGGAGGAGCGTCCGCCATCTCGTCCCCTCCGCATGGAAGATCGGCCGCTTACCCGGGAGCTGGGGAGTTCTGAGAGATCCGCGCCTGGCGTGATGAGGTGAGCGCTTGCCCTGGGACCCCCCCTTTTGTCGCCTTTTGGGCCCCAACGCCTCCGGGGCATGGAGCGGGCCCTGGAAGCACAGGCCCAGACGCCTCACCCTCCCACCCCTTGCTTTGCCCTAAAGGAGAGAGACGCTGGGAGCGCGGCTATGCCTGCTGGGACCCGAGGCTGCATTGCGAACCCCTTAGCCCACACAGTAACGCAGGTATCTTTTTTTTGAGGGAATGGCTGCCGCGGTGGAGTTACTTTTCTTCTTGTGTATGGTCCTTGTTTAAGCAGCTTTTTGCTTAGGTGCACCAAGTGTTTCAACACAATTTTGTCCCAGTCCTGACCTTGCTTTACCTTACCTGGGTATTTCCAGTTTCACCTTTATACCATATTTGTACTACAGAAGTGCACTGTTTAAATTGCTCTAGCTCCTAAAGAAGCACTCCGCTTTCTACTCGCTTCGTTGGGAAAAAAGCTTCTACGATAAAAGAACCAAGTGTTTATGCGCAATATTGTTCCAATACGGGTACAGCTTTATTATTACCCAACTCTATCTCACTCTGCATCTTATACCATAATCGGTGTGTTCTGGGCATACTCCAGTCAATTTGCTCCAGCTCTGAAAGAAACACCTTGGAGGAAATCCCACAGCGCTCTAGGATACCCCCCCCCCCATTGACCGTGTGGTGTTGCAGAGCAGATCTCAACTGAGATGGGTGGCGGTAGCAAACAAAGATTCCAAGACCCAGACGAGGGGCTCCCTGGCGGCTAACCAGACCGATCTCAACCGGTATATCTCAAAACCCGTGGAGACCTCTCGGGACCCGGGTCCCTCGGGCAGCCCACCCCGTGGGATCGCAAGGGAAGAGCCTGCTCAGGGGGATGCTAGCGCAACCAGGTCATCCCCGGTGGATTGCACGCTATCCGAAATATGGGCTCACCTGCGCTCCATGCCCACTAAGGAGGACTTGTCTCTGATCAGCGAAAAACTATCCGAAGAAGTCGGTCTCCTGAAAGGAGATCTGAGACAATTGGACACTAGGCTGGATAAGGTAGAGCGAAACCAGGAAGAGGATGGGTCTGCCATACGGCAGCTCACACTTCGCTTGCAAGCGCAGGAAGCGGCCAACAACAACCTAACCCTTCACCTTGAAGACCTGGAAAACCGCAACAGGCGGAACAACATTCGCATCAGGGGTCTTCCTGAAGCAACGCAATCGGAGGACCTAATGCCTACACTCCAGGGCATCTTCTCTGCGCTTCTGGGAGAACAACCGGAAGGGGACTCTAAGATAGAAATTGATCGGGCGCACAGGGCCATTGCCCCTCTCCCCCGACAGGGTGATCCTCCGAGAGACGTGATCTGTAGGATCCACTTTTTTCAAAAGAAGCGATTATGTCAGCGGCAAGGAGGAAGGGACCCCTTGACTTCGACGGGGCTGAACTTCACTTTTACTCCGACCTCTCAAGGTCTACGCTGGCGAGAAGGAGAACCCTACGCCCATTGCTAGAATTGCTCAGAACAACGTGACTTATCGGTGAGGCTATCCTTTCTCTCTGATTGCCTCGAAGGGGGGCAAAACTTCTGCACTTCGTAGGCATGCGGACTTACCAGCCTTTCTGAAACAGTTTGGCCCTCGACCTCTCCAGATCCCGGACTGGATGGGCGTCAAACCGGATCTATATCCCTCTCGGGCCGGAGGACGACGATCTCTCCAGCACCCCGACGCGTGAGCCTGATTGATTATGATCGTTGCATATATGGTCGCCGTGTTATAGTTTTTATAGGGGTGTTTGCGATGCACTTTCTTGGTCAGTGCTGGTCTTTGGGCGGGAGCTGGGGGGGCCCCGCGGTCCGAGTGGAGCTCGTGCTCGGGGATCAGCTCCGACCGTTTGGAGGGGGGGTTGGGTGGATGGAGCCGGGCTCTCAGAGGCCTATTCCGTTACCAGTTTACCTGTTTCTTTCCCCGCTAGCAGACAGTTGAGCCCCGGTTTTAAATATTCAGATTTTGTCAGATTCAATTGTCTTGATTCTTATTATCAAGTCAGGATTGCAATTGCACTGTTATGATAATGTGTTATAATCTATGGGTGGCAAGGGGCTGACGCCAGATCAGCGTGAGTTAACTAGAGCTTCGCACCCTTGTCGCAATCGGCGGCCTGCCTCTCGGTCCCCAAGTTGAGGGTGGGCGGCGGCTCCTTGATCCCTGGTTTTTGGGGTTGCGGGCCGTTGCCGACTCCTCTGGTTTTCTCGCGGGTAGGGCTTTGCCCGCCCTCGTATATACCGGGCTTCCAGGCCGCCTCCCCAATCACCCCCTGGGGTCAGGGGACGCCCTTGGAACCTTGTTAGGTACTGTTTGGTGTTCAGGTTTGAGGGAGCTAAACCCTGTTCTTTGGACTGGGACGGTTCCCAACACCACTTCTCTCTTTTTCTGCCTTTTTCTTTTCTCTCTTTCCCTCTTTCCTTCCCTTCTACTGGCCTTCCCCCTTTCCCCTTCCTTGCCACCTCCTCCCGTTCCCACTAACCAAGCCTCCAGTAAAACTCGGGAGTGTTAGCGACAACCGAAGATTGCCATAGCATGAGGGGCTCTGATTCTAGCCCTCCTTTTACCAAAAAACTCAGAGTGATTTTGTTGAATGCAAGAGGATTGAACACCCCCATTAAGAGATCCAAATTAGCTCAGGAATTGTCCAGACATAAAGCAAATCTCGCCCTCATACAGGAGACGCATCTTAGGGGTGAAAATGCCCCTAAGCTGTCCTCCAGGTCCTTCTCCCAGTCTTATACCAGTAATGCACCAGATGTCAAGGCACGGGGGGTGGCGATTCTGATCGCTAGGAACACCCCTTTCCGGGTCACAGACAGAATCTCGGATGGGCAGGGGAGATACTTGATCCTCAAGGGCTCTCTGTTCAATAAGAAGTATAAATTAGCTGTTGCGTATGCCCCTAACTCTGGGCAGGTAGCCTTTCTAGAATCCTTTGTGGACAAACTCATGGCAGTACATTATTCTCGGAGGAGACCTAAACGTAGCGTTAGATACCCTATTGGATTCATCCACAGGGCGGTCGGCTCTGGCATATGCGGCATTGAGGAAAATAAAGAAGACCCTTCAGAAAGCCCAGCTCTGTGATCCCTGGCGAATTAGCCACCCCACCACTAAAGATTACTCCTTTTACTCTGTGGTCCATGCCTCATACTCCAGAATCGACTATGTTCTAGTATCCCATTGCCTTCTACCACATATAACAAACACCAAAATAGAACCCACAATCAAATCAGATCATGCGCCCGTGGCTCTCTCCCTCAACTTGACCGGTGGTTCTGGGGGGGGAGTGGACGTGGAGGCTGAATGAGTCCCTTCTGCAGAATAAGCCACTGGTCCTTGACCTTCAAAAAGCCATTAAAGAGTTCTTTGAACTCAACAAAAGCAAAGACACCTCCCCATTTAACAATTGGCAAGCTCATAAAGCAGTCATTAGGGGCATTCTAATCGGACATGCCACTCAGATGAAGAGAGACAGGGAACGGGAGCTGCAGAAATGAGTGGAGAGGGTGCAAGAGCTGGAGGGATCTCATAAAGCCTCATTAGCCAAAAGCAATCTATTGGAGCTCTCTGAGGCCAGGGCGGCCCTGAACTCTCTCCTGTCCTCTAGAGCCGCCTATATCATAAAGAGATGTAAGAGAATGTATTTTGAATGGGGGAACAAAAGCAGTGCACTCTTGGCGAGAGCCCTCAGAAAGTAGCAATCACTGAATTATATTGAGGCTATTGTTGATGAGCGTCAGACTAAGCTTTATAACACCCCGGATATCGCAAAGACTTTTCAGTCCTTTTACCAAAATCTTTATAATATCCGCTCTGATGGGGCAAACATGAGCCAGGGGTGTCTGGAGCAAATGAAGAAATACATAGAGGACTCTGGAATGCCAGTTTTGCGTAGGGAGGAGAGGGAAGCCCTTGAGAGCCAATCTCTATGGCGGAGCTAAAATTGGCTGTTCAAAGCTCGCCAAACGGGAAGTCACCAGGGCCTGATGGGTTCTCGGTCATTTATTATAAACAATTCCTCCCTCTTCTCGGCCCACATTTTCTCTCTGCCTTTAACTCACTCTTGGAGTCCTCTGTCCCAGCCAACATCCCGAGTGAGGCATTAACCGCTTATGTCACTGTAATACAGAAGCATGAGAAGGATCCACTCTCCTGCGGTAGTTATAGGCCCATCTCATTACTGAATGTAGACCTTAAGCTCTACGCAAAAGTTCTGGCGAATAGGTTGTCAGGACTGCTCCCGGGGTTGGTGGATGGCGATCAGTCCGGCTTCATCCCGGGGCGAGAAGCCCGCGATAATATGACCAGGGTGTTGAGTCTACTTCATAAGGTCAAACAGACCAGGGGGCCGGTTGTTTTGCTGTCCACTGACGCCGAGAAGGCCTTTGACCGGGTAAATTGGCAGTTTATTAGAGCAGTTCTAGAGCATATCGGGTTGGGGCCTAAGGTGCTGCAATTGGTTATGGCCCTTTATTCTGACCCCTCTGCAAGAATCAAGGTTAATGGCGCTCTTTCGGGCCGAGTCGACATTAGGAATGGTACCAGACAGGGTTGCCCCCTTTCCCCCTTGATTTTTGCATTATATATGGAAACCGTTTCTGTGTAGAATTAGGAGACAGGTGGATATACAAGGGATCACAGTTGGTTCAGTCACACATAAGATCTCAGCCTATGCGGATGATCTGCTTTTCTTCCTCATGAACCCGATGATGGGCGTCCCGGTGTTGATGAAGGAGTTTGAGAGGTTCGGTAGGCTCTCCTTCTTAAAAATAAACTATGACAAATCAGAAGCGCTGGGGGTGAATCTCCCCGATGAGACTGCTGCCTTCCTCAGAACTTCCTTCCCATTTAGATGGCCTCCCTCGGCCATCACATATCTTGGCACCAAGATTACTAAAACAGTAGATGGGATATACACTGCAAACTTTGGCCCCCTCCTTTCTAGAGTTAAGGCGGACTTCGCGAACTGGGACCTTTCCACCTTCTCGTGGCTAGGCAGAATAAGCATTATTAAAATGACGATTTTACCTAGGATCCTTTATTTGCTTCAGACCCTCCCTATACACATCCCTAAGGCATACTTTAAATCCCTGAATTCGGCCTTCATAAAATTTATCTGGCAGGGACGTAAACCAAGAGTGAATCTGCGGCTTCTCTTTAAACCCAAATTAGCCGGGGGTTTAGCCTGCCCTGATCTGTTTCAGTATTGGCGGGCGGTGCATCTCCAACGCATACTGGACTGGCACCATCAGCGAACAAGGAAGAAGTGGGTGGGCCTAGAAGCGACCTGGTTGCAATTCCCTCTGAGGGATGCCGCTTGGGTGGCTGGAAAGGGGAGGGCACTCGGTAAGGATCACCCGCTCATAGCTACTTCTCTTGGGGTCCTGGATGGAGTTAGAGGTAGGGCAGAGATATCACCCTGGCCGACCCCCCTGGTGAGCAACCCTTCCCTCCCAATAGGCATACTCCCTCGTCTCAGGGAGGCCTTTAACGAGATGGGCACCCCGAGGGGGCTGGATCTCATATCGCCTTCTGGTTGGACTCGGCTGGAAGATCTCTGAGGGAGGTGGGACACGCACCTGTTTGATCACTGGCTTTTGTTTACCTTTCGGAGCTTTCTCCTGAGCTTGGGACCTAAGCAGGCGCTGGCCAGGACCCTTACCCCCTTTGAGCGGTTGGCCACTGCGCGAGATCCTCTCCTAAAACTGATATCTCAATTATATGCCTAGCTGCGGAGCTCTGAGAATAGGGAGACGCCCCCTTTCTGTGCGGACTGGGAGAGGGACCTGAACAGGCAGCTGACGGAGGACCAGTGGAGATATGCATTTCTAGCAACTCATAAAACCTCTATGTCCTCCAAGACACAGGAAGCAAATTATAAATGTCTTACAAGATGGTATTTCACTCCGCAGAGACTACATAGGATAGACCCGACAGTTCCTGCTGAGTGTTGGAGGTGCCGGAGAGCGACGGGGAGCTTTTTCCATGTGTTCTGGGAGTGCTCTAATATAGTACCTTTCTGGCAATCTGTAGCCGGCATTGCCGGGGAGATTGTGGGCAGTCCGGTGCCCCGAGACCCCTCTCTGCTCCTCCTGCACCTAGCGGATGTCCCCCTGAAGACTTATAGGAGATCGCTTCTGAGGCATCTCATTAACGCAGCAAAGGCTGTCATCCCGAGACTTTGGAGATCGGAGGTGATCCCATCAGTGGTGGACTTGGTGGGGGAAATGGAGGAGCTCAACACCTCTATCCATGAGCATACACAACAATTTCTGCAGACCTGGACACAGTGGTTTCTTTTTAAAGATTCAGACAGATACAAGATGCTTACAATGGACGGGTCCCGGACAGGCCCTTAGTTCCTCTGACAATCTTATTTACCTCACGCTATTACTGACTTCTGTATGACGTGCACTGTAGAATTGGGGAGTTCTAGACGACGCTCTGTAATACACCCTACGGGGTTTATACTCGTGGTACTCCCTTCCCCCCCTCCCCTCTTCCCCCTACTCCTTTTGTTATTTTTTCTCTTCTTCCTCTTTCTTTCTATGGTTCAAGTTATGCTGAGCCAGTCTGCTTCAGAGCAGGACAATTATGCTCGGACTTGGTGTGGTCTCCCCCCGCGCTGGCGGGGCCCAACGGGGGGGCTAGTTGCTTGGTCCCCGTGGGGGGCTACTGCCGGCCCGGGCGGACGGTCAATAAACAGGCTATGTCACACTTTATCTTTATGGCATTTGAGTATATGATGGTGGATATTAGCCTTAAAGTGGACCAACACCCACCGGTGATCGGCCCGGGAATCTATAAGATTCCCGGGCCGATCACCTCCCTCCCCGCGGGACATCCGAGATCGGGATGTCCCGCGGGGTGAAACCCCCCCAAACTCCTTACCTTATCTTAGCCGCCGCCTCCCTCGCGCCCCTCTAGACGTGCGCGTGCCCGCGCCGGCCCTCCGTGAATGGCCGGCGCGGACGCGCGGGAGGCGGCGGCGGCGGATCCGCTTGTCCGCGGCTTGTCCGTCGGCCCGGAGAGAGGTGAGTTCGGGGGGGTTTCACACAGCGGGGCACCCCGCTCGGGGGTGCCCCACCGAAGTGGACCAAGACCCAGGATAGTCAAAATCCTGGGTGTTGGTCCACTTTAAGTACATGATTGCTATCTAATTGTTTGTATGCTGGCTGGCACCGTTAGGCTTCAATTTAATACCTATTCCCTTGCTTTTGTATTGACTTGTTATATTTTTGAAAATAAATAAAGAATTTAAAAAAAAAAGAAAAAAAAAAAAGAATAAATGGGTTATTTGATTAACTTTGTGCAGTGGAAGCGCAGACTATATGGCATGAACGACTGTGGCAACAAGAAAGTATATACAAATAAAGTATATGCTAAACTAATGACATCTAACTCATAGTAACATAGTATGTAAGGCTGAATAAAGACTTTAGTCCATCCAGTTCAGCCTGTTTAACTCCTTCCAGTGGTCTAGTAGCCATAGCTGGAAATGTTATTACATGCCAGGAAGGCATCAAGGCCACTTTTGAACGTTTTTACTGTATCCATCATTACTACCTCCTCTGGCAGTGAGTTCCATAGTCTCACTGCTCTTACAGAGAAGAATCCCCTCCTATGTCGGTGGAGAAAGCACCTTTCCTCTAACCTTAGTGGATGCCCCCGGGTTATGGTTACACTCCGGGGTATAATTAGATTGTGGGACAGATCCTTGTATTGACCCCGAATATATTTATACATAGTTATTAGATCACCCCTCAATCGTCTTTTTTCTAGACTAAATAAGCCTAACTTGGACAATCTTTCCGGGTACTCTAGCCCCCGCACTCCTTTTATTAACTTTGTTGCCCTTCTTTGAACGCGCTCCAGTTCTGATATGTCCTTCTTAAGCACAGGTGCCCAGAACTGTACACAGTATTCCATATGGGGTCTGACTAGTGACTTGTACAGGGGTAAAATGATGCTCTGGTCATGAGCACCTATGCCCCTCCTGATGCACCCCATGATCCTATTTGCCTTGGCAGCAGCTGCCTGGCATTGATTACTACAGTTGAGCTTATTGTCAACTAAAACCCCTAGGTCCTTTTCCATTGTTGTTTTACCAAGTGTTTCTTTATTTAGTGTGTAATCATGACACAGATTTCTCTTTCCCATGTACATAGCCTTACATTTATCTGTGTTAAACTTCATTTGCCATTTAACTGCCCATGCTTCCAATTTATCTAAATCTGTTTGTAGCTGCCTGTTGTCCTTATTTGTTTTAATTACTTTACTCAGCTTAGTATCATCTGCAAAGATTGAGACTTTACTGTTTAATCCATACCCAATGTCATTTATATATATATTGAAGAGAATTGGTCCCAGAACTGACCCTTGTGGTACTCCACTAGTAACAGTGACCCAATCTGAGTGTGTACCATTGATAACCACCCTCTGCTTCCGATCATTAAGCCAATTTCCCACCCATCTGCACACATTTTCCCCCAGACCAAGCATTCTCATCTTTTGTACCAGCCTTTTATGTGGCACAGTATCAAATGCTTTAGAAAAGTCAAGATATAGGATATCCAATGACTCCCCCTGATCCAAACTTGAACTTACCTCCTCATAAAAGCTGATTAGGTTTGTCTGGCAGGAGCGATTCCTCATAAATCCATGCTGATATGGAGTAATAAGGTCATTTTCCCCAAGGTGCTCCAGGATAGTGTCCCTTAAGAAACCTTCAAACAGCTTGCCCACCACAGATGTTAAGCTTACCGGTCTGTGGTTCCCAGGTTCCCCCCTAGATCCCTTTTGGAATATTGGCACCACATTTGCCAAGCGCCAATCCATCGGAACAGACCCTGTAGTTATGGAATCTACAAATATTAGAAATAACGGCTTGTCTATTACTGTACATAACTCCCTTAAAACACGAGGATGTATGTCATCTGGTCCCGGTGATTTATCGTTTTTTATCTGCTTGAGACGGTGCTGGACTTCTTCCTTGGTTAGACCAGTGACATTTAATGGAGGGTTTCGGTTATTCCCCTGCATTTCACTCGGCATGTCAAATTCTTTTGTGAATATAGAAGCAAAGAAGTTGTTAAGCAAATTAGCTTTCTCCTCATTTCCCTCTATAGGGGTCCCCTCCTTGTTTTTTACGGGCCCACACCCTCAGGTTTGTACCTTTTACGGTTTATGTAGCTAAAGAATAATTTGGGGTTAGTTTTACTCTCTTTCACGACCAGTCTGTCTCCAGCTTAGCTGCCCTTATCTGTTGTTTACATTGTTTATTTTCTTCTTTATATTTTTTTAATGCTTCCGCTGTCGCTTCCTGCTTTAAACGTTTAAATGCCTTTTTTTTGTTGTTTATTGCCCCCTTAACCTTTTTATTTAGCCACATCTGCTTCAATTAGGCCTCAATTAGGCCTCAGCAGGAATCCAGGAGAGAGAAAGTGAAAAAAAAAATTTTTTTTCTTTCTTTGGTTTAAATTTGTGCCAGCATTAACACACTGATTCACAAAAATAAAACAAACACAGTTTACTATATTTTACTTACCAAATGAGCTCTGTTTCCCAAAGCTTACCACAGGAGATCCTGCTTTAACTCACCACTTCCAAGCAGCCACTTACAGAGTCAGCCTCAAGAGCAAGCTACAAGAGTTGTGTGCTGGCTTATAACACACCTGCTTCAATTAGGCCTCAATTAGGCCTCAGCAGGAATCCAGGAGAGAAATTTTTTTTTTCTTTCTTTGGTTTAAATTTGTGCCAGCACTGTGCCAGCCACTTACAGAGTCAGCCTCAAGAGCTCATAGCAATTCAATATGTATTCCAAGCTGAAAATCATAAAAGATGTGATTTAAACACCCCATTGTGAATATTATTATTGTTTATTTATAGAGCACAATAATCTTCTGTGGCACTCATAATAAAGCTTGGGAATTCATAGGTCTGCCTTTAAACCGGACCAACCAACCCATAGACAGCTACCAGAATGCTGGTGCCCCCCCCTGCACATAACCTCCCCAGAATGGAGGCTCTATTGTGGGCAACATGACCGCCTGTGTCCTGTGAAATGTTGAGGTAATTTTCGGTAAATATAAAGGATCTGGTCTTTAAAGAAGTCTGGTAACTTTCTAGGGTAGGGTTCTTTAATAGACAGGGCATGCAGGTTACTAACCTGCCTGTCCCTCGTAATTGCTAAGATGAAAGTCTTTAAGGATAGCATCTTTAATGTTGCATCCTTTATGGGTTCAAAGGGGGTAACGTTAGTCCTTGAAGAACTAAAGACAAATCCCAACTGGGAAACATTTTGGCCTTAAACCTTAAGGGTGCTTAACGCTATGCCTGACTCATAACCCATAACCGAATCCACCTTTTCGTCGAGATGAAGGATCGGTATCTTTTCCATATCTTACAGTAGATCTTTTGTGTCACAAACTTTCTGCTTTCCAACAGGCTTGATCTTTGTCCAGCGAGTCCAAACAGAAGGCCTGCAAGGGACAAGAATGGAGCTGGACCCAGGGAACTGCGCGTATGGAGGAAGTCAGAACGAGCATTGCCAGAATCTGTCTCAGAGAGATTGACTGACAGGAGAGAACTTGCATCACATGATCTGCCAACTTTTCCGTTATTGCCCTGGGAAGAAGTCTACGCTAGGTCAGGGTATGTATCTCGTATCCAAGGTATGTGCATCTGCTTTCTGGGAAAAGGCTGGACTTTTCCAGATTCAATATTCAACCTAGCCCATGGAGACAAAGTAAGGTCCTCTGCAAGGCTGCTAGAAGCGAGGACCTATGCCTCACAAAAAAAACAGGTTGCCCAAATAAGTTATGATGTTCACCCAATGAAGTCTCAGGTGAGCCATCGCTTCTGATACAATCTTTGTAAAGATTCAGGGTGCCAAAGGCAGGCCAAATGGCAAAGCCCGGAATTGCCAATGCTTCACCTTGCCTTCTAGCAGTATTGCGAACCTCAGAAACTTTCTGTGAGCAGAATAGATAGGATTGTGGAGGTAGGCATCCTGTCGACTGACACCAACAGTGCCTCCTGCTGTAAGATTTCTCTTATGGAATAAATTTATTCCATCCTGCAATTTTTGTATTTTATATTGCTGTTTAGGTTTTTCAAATTTAGAATCATGCAGAATTTTCCCCGAAGTTTTTTGAACCCGGAAAACATGAGAGCACACCCCCTTTGGAGACCTTGTGATTGTGAGTTCGTTAATGATGGACGGGAAGGTTTGTCCTTGGGCCAACGAGAAAATTCCAGACAGTAACCCTCCTGAATTGTTCTTAAAATAAAGGGGTTTTGGGAAATCTCCTCCCAGACAGGGAAAAATTGAGAAGTCTTCGCTCCACCAGGATGTCAGGACTGAGGCTTGGGTACCTGAAAAGAACTATATGAAGGAGTCTCCCTTCCCCTGTCCCTGGAGGTCTGCCAAGGCTTTCTGATTTCAGGACTTTTGATCTGTCACTGAAAATACCTTGGTTTCGTGTTATCTACCCTCTGAGGGGGCCCTGGTATCCTTTTAATCGGAAACGTATTTCCTTTTTCCGAAGATGGGAAAGAACTAAGTCTAATTCCATGCCAAAAGAAGATTACGTTCGAAGGGAAGCCCACAAAGGGGTAGCTTAGATGTCTGGTCTCCCTGCCATGCTCTGGGCCATAGAGCACATCTGGCAATGTTAGAGAGTGCCATGCATTTCGTGTTTGCTCTGATTGCTTCTGCAGAAGCATCCACAATAAAAGCTACGATTTAGAGAAAAAAAAAGGTAAGACATCTAAAATATCCTCCCCGGGGCTCCCAGAATAAGGTCACTCCTGAGACTGTCGATCCACATCTCTAAGACACAGCCCACACAGTCTGGGGCAATTAAAGGCTTTAAGAGAAAGGCACCCATGTACCAGACTTTTTTGAGAAGAATATCTGCCCATTTATCCATAGGGTCCTTTAAAGACCTCATGTCTTCAAAGGACAGGTTAGACCTTTTAGAGACCTGGGCTAGGGGAGCATCCACTCTGGGATCCTTAGCACAAACCGCTATGTTCGCTTCCTCGAAAGGGAACCTAAATTTTAATGATTTTGCTTCTGATTTCCTTCACTCCCTTGAAACCATCTCCATGAGTCATGGACAAAAAAAACCTAGGTGTTCCTTAAAGTCCTGATATAAGGAATCCTTAAAAGGCAAAGGTTGAGCTGGGGTTTCAATCTTTAGCGTGATATAGATGGCTTAAATGAGATCAGGCATGTCTTCTACCGCAAACCTGAATCTAGAACTACCAGCTGAATCTAGAACTACCATTTTAGCTGATTGTTCTGTGTGGCAGGAGTTAATAGATTCATCTGACAAAGCTAACTCTTCTTCAACTGATGCACTCGCCCTGGGAGGAAAACCTGGGATCACCACAGATGACCCACTTACTTCTGGGTAAGCTGGGGTGGGAGCCCGGAGGCAGGTGAAAACTGATTCATATGTAAGGGGGGGTTTGGGGAAGCAATTTGGGTTTGATCCCTTCCAATCTTGTGGTGGTGCAGTACCTTATTTTAACTTGGAGAAAAGGGGGAAAGAGAGCCACTACCCCCCCCCCAAAAAAAAAACAGTGTATTCCCTCAAGAGCTAATTATCCCAGGCACCAGGCATAGGGTCCTGCTGGTATACCAGCCCTTGTGCCCTTCAGTACGATGTTCTGCACCCCAGATGTCTCAAATGGGGGAGCGAGAGATTGGATGGGATACTGCCATGTCCTCCGCCAGTGCTTGCAGGTGACCTGGCCCAAGTAGTTACAAAAACCCACACAAAATGAACTCACTTGTACTTGGACTAGTCAATTCAGTGAGTCCTGTTTGTCCCACTGAGATAGAAGGAACTTCTGCAGTGTTCTCATGTGTAACTGGGCCCATGGCACAGCAGAAATCGCCACGGTCATAAGACCGAGCAATGACATGTTTTCTCTTATGCAAACATGAGGGACAGTGAAGAAGCTCTGTGACTCCGCCCTGATCCTGCCAATTTTTCCTGTGTGATTTGGAGATCATCCAAATAAGGAATCACTATTATTCCCAGTTGCCCGAGGGGTGCCATTGGCTCCGCCAAGATCTTTGTAAAGATGGAGCTGAAGATAGGCCGAATGGCAGTGCCCTGTACTGGTAGTGAAAAGATCTGTCTAAACAGTGAAAAGTGGCCTGTCTGAACAGCAGATGGCTTCTGACCTGAAAAACGTGCTAGTAGAATCCCCTCCCTTCGAAGGGTGGTGGTACTGCTTCTATCAGGTTTTTCTGTAGAAGCTCCTGTTAGGGAAGGCTTCCCTCTTCCTGGGGCCTTTTGGCAGCTTGGTTACTAGAAAGGAAGAATTGGGAAGGGATGAAAATTTTAATCGATATCCCCTTTCTAAGGTTTGTACCACAAACTGACTTTGGGCAATTGCTCTCCAAGCAGCTACAAACCAGGAGAGACGGCCTCCCACAGGGTGTTCGTTGTCAGGACTGAGATTTATGGCCCTCTGTGGGGTTTTCTGCTCAGTCAGGTGCACTGTAGTCTTACCTCTATTACTGGTGCAAGTATTAAACCTTCTTTTTTAAAGGGCAACTTTCCTGCCCCCCCCCCCTCATTTGACCTAGACAAAATAGTATCTAGCTCCACTCCAAAGAGGAGGCTACGGAGAAAAGGAATTCCACAAAGCTTGGTCTCAGAAACAGTGTCTCCTGACCAAGTTTTTAGCCAAAAAGCCTTCTTCTAGCGCAGGAAACTAAGGCAGTGGCTTTTGCTGTGGCTCGGATGGCCTCACCTGAAGCATTAATTAGATAGTAGACAGCTCTAAAGAGAGTCGGTAAAGTCTCTAGGACACTCTCCTTAGGAGTATCGCTCTCATTGTACCCCTTAAGGTTATTGAGCCATACCTCCATGCTTCCGAGAATACCGTCAGATGCCAAAGTGGATCTAAATGTAAACGAGATAGCACCCCACACTCTTTTTAAGGATGTTTTCGATCAGGCGATCCATGGGATCACATAACCCCCTCATGTCCTCAAAACTTAATCTGCCGCCCTGGACATCAGACCAACTGGCGCGTCCAATTGGCTCCACGTCTTATTTGTGGTACAGGAATTTTCTTTTTAATTAGTTAGGCATACAAAAAATTCCTTTCTGGGTTTTCCCATTTAGTCTGAATAACCACCTTAAACCGGACCTTCAGCGTGATTTAATGAAAAGCCCAAACTCTTAAAAAACGGTTCCCCAGCATCTAAAATTAATATATTTTACGTTTTTAGTCACTAACTTATTATTCTTTCCCCCACTGGGCTGCAACTCTGTTCAGGAATTTAGGATACGGGCGCCGCCATCTTGAATCAGAAGCATTACACTTACTGAGGAGAGGAGAGTGGGATAGGGTACAGGGGGGCGGGTTATAGCAGTGCTTTGCTCAGACAGAGCAGAGCTGGGGTCAGGAAAAGGTCAGCAGTCCCAGAATGCAGAGCAGCACAGTCAGGAGGCACTTCCTGTTTGCAGGCTGCCTGATAAGATGGCGGCTTCCATAAGCCGCCATCTTGGATGTTTAAAGGCTCATAAAATGCAGTAGATGCAGGTAGGATGATTTTTAATGTGGCCAATCTGTATGTACAGGGTGTGGAAAACATATAAGATAGACTCTTATTCAGAGTGAAGGTCCACTTTAAGTGCTAAGAACCAGGGGATCCATAGCCATCCTGCATTGAGGCAATTTCATTACTCATTGCAAAGATCTCCCAGAACAAAACTGCTGTGTCCTCATCCATTTTTACATGCCTTAATTCCTGACATAAAGGCCTCTGCCAAGTATCCGGAAGAATAGCGCTGCAGGATTCACAGCGTCTTGACTTCTTGGATGCCTTGAGCTTTATTTTTGAGGGGTTAATGTCCTTATCTTTAACCTTGGGTGTATCAGGCTAAAAAGACAATCACAGTTATTTATTGTTACATAACCCCATGTATGCGGCATACAAAACATCTCAATATAAAAACAAGATTTCTAAATTACCATCTTATCCATAGGAATCTTGTTTGAGGTTAGAAGGCTACTGCTTGGATTGCCTGCACTCGTTTCTTTAAGCTTGGGATGGTCCATCTATCTGGTGGGCTCTGGAAGGACACTGCTGCTGCTGCTGCTGAGGGCTTCAGTGCTCCGCTACTGCCCCTGTTCCGATGCTTCCTCTGTACCTCTGCTGCTCACCGCCACCCTCACTACCCCTAATGCCACAGAGACCCAGTGCCGAGTCCGTTCCTCTCTCCCCAGCCTAACAGCTTTTGGGTCGCAGCATGTGTCAGCGCCATGCCCGGCAGTGACGTCAGAGCACCGGGTCACCGATCGAGAGACTGCCCCCAAAATTTGGGGGAAAAAAAGTATTTTGCTAAAATCAACTGGAATCCCGAAATCGCTGATCCGAGTGCTCAGGTGAGTACCCCAGGGGTCCCACTAGGACAAGCACACCTGGAAACTTAAACAAGTATGCTGAGATTTAAAGGGGGCATCGCACAACCTAGCCTGCTTTTGTCAGGCTATGTGGGATAAACCTGGCCACCAAAAGACATTGGGTGAACTACACCTGGTAACATGTCCAAGGCTCAGTGGGCTCCTCCAGAACAAAGTACTGAGGTGGGGAGGAAGGGGTGGGGTTTTAAGCTCTGTTCAGTTTGTGTTTCTTCCCAGGGGTTGGAGGCTCTCTCTCCATGGGTCATGCTGAAGGATGATTGGAGAACATAGTTCACAGATAAGTTTAGTACCTGTGGGACATTACATTGGTACATAATAGAATCTTTTAAAAAAGCAGGATTACCCTTTAAGAAAAGAAACTTAAAGATAGAACAAGAAGGCACAACCTGAAGCTAGTCGGAGAGAAAATTGCAGAAGTATTAGATGCTTTGAACAAACTTCCAGCAGAGGTAGTTGAAAATCTAACAGTAAGTACATTTAAACATGCCTGGGATAAGCACACATCTATCCGAAGATAAAGAGCACATGCACAAATAAGAGCAGACTAGGTGGACCATATGGTCTCCTTCTGCCTCAGCCTTCTATGTTTCTAAGACACAGCCAAAGGCAAAGTTATTACTTCCCATCAGATTGGCCAATCTTCTTGCTAGTTTCCATGCGTCAGGATTTATTTCAGATAACATCAGGCATCTACCAGAGTTCAGTTTTGTGAGCAGCAGATGGAGAACTATGAAGAAGAAAATGCTCCATCTGTGATGAGCAGAGCACCGGCTCACTCACCATCTACACCAAATCCAGCCTAGTTACACAAGCTTTGTAAATAATAAAATGAATAAATGTATAATATAAATAGAACGGTGTCCAGGCATGAGACTTCTTCCTAATGTTCATAGAGGAGAAAAAAGACTCACTTATCGGCATATAGATTTGAACCCATGCAGCCGGCCTCTTGAAGCCTAGCGGACAGTTGGGTGTGATCCAGCACCCCCACAGATGACATTCAAAGGGCAGGCCATAGACCTAGGAACTCACCTGTCATAAAGATAGGTGCTAGTACAGAAAGGTGGCAGATCCACCAGCAAAAAGGATCTATGGCCGCCTCCTCCATAGTGAGGCGCACTGTAGTGGCACAGGTCTCTATGGAGACAGAGGGGGCAGGCCTCGGACGCTCCCTAGTAAAGATCTATGGCAGGTACATACAGTGGTGCGTGAGCTCCCCTCTATCTCTCTTCTTCAGCAGGGCTGCCATCAGGGCAGGCAAACCAGGACCGGTGTACTAGGCCCAAGGGTCCCGGGCACCTACAAGGGGGTTTGGGCTCTGTGGCGGCTGCAATGCTGCCTGCCCAGCTGTATATATATATATTTTTTTTTATTCTGCTGTCAGCCTTGTGGAGGGGGTGCTGAGCAGCGGGTGGCACCGGCTGGGTGATGAAGATACACACATAGCAGTGATCCATCGCTGTCCATCAGCATCTCCAGCCAGCCATTGCCCACTCTCTGCAGCTTCCCAGTGGGCGCCAACCAAAGATCCAAGGACAGCACTGTATTTTGAGACCACTGCTTCTAGGGGAGGGCAAGCAGGACTATCGCCCTGGGCCCAAATGCCATTGCGGGCCCCTTTATCCCTGCCATGTTTTCTGCAGATTAATGCTACTGGCCATAAGACAGGCCTCTCATCTCCCCCTATGATGCTCAGCAATGGGGAGGAAGCACTGCCTGCCGCAGGAAGAGGCACAGCATGGCACATACCCGTATGGGACAGCAGCACCACAGAATGGTTGAAGGGAAACGAGCAGATTCTTTTTTTCCTTTGACCTTCAATGAGTGCCATTTTGCATAGAAACTGCCCTGCCAGTAAAACCTGTTCACCAATCCAACACTGCATGTGGGTGCCATCTGCCATGGCCGCTCCCTGCCATACCTTTAGCCGGGTGCGAGCCTGCTGCCAAGCATTTGTGGATGTTCCGTTAGAGGGTAGCAGGGATGCAGCCACAGACACGCTCAATTTACAGTCGAGCAAGCTGATTGGACAGGAGGCTGCACATGCAGGTTAGGTACACCTTACTGGGGATCTGAGAGGTCTCACACAGCGAGGCATCCCAAATTGGCTGCCCCAGGGGCAAGGACCAAAAACTTGGGAATTGGTTAGGTCCAGTTTAATTCCACTTTATAATGCACCAGACCAGGCATTGTGGTTGCATGGGCCCAAATAGTCCTAATGGCGGCACTATCAGTTATAAAAATTCTTCTAATAGAGAGCAAAGGGGGCTTCGTGCTGCGCACCAGCTGCTGCAGCTGAGGAGACACGTGTATGCACACGCTCAGGGCCGTCGCCATGGAGACCGGCTTCCTGCATGTCAGCATCCTGCAAGTCCCAGAATACCACGCGGGAGGGCGCGCTGGAGCTCGCTGATTGGCTGAGCTTCTATCATGAATACTACTCGCTACAGCTATCATTTCCGCACCAGCCACACACGAGAGCATCTACCAGACACCCGCGCTCCAGACCCGGCTCGTAACGGCCAACATTTATGTAGAAACGGTAGCTAAACCCGGAAGCGCCGACTACTTCCGTCACCCCGCGACCGGACAAACCGGTCCGCTCCCACTCAACCAAACTTGCACTTCAGCTCCTCCTCCCATGTCTAGCGTATCTTCAGGATTGGCTACGTGTTATATTTATTCTCCAAAGCCCGCCCATTTAACTATCCGCCAGCCAATGAGGTGTTAGCGAAAGGAGCAGTGTCAGCTGGGCTGCTGGGATTGGCTGGAGGGCGGCAGCAGCAAGTTTGCGCGTTGCCTCGGAGAGAGTGAATGAAATGTGCGGGCTGCCGGGGGCGGAGGGGTGCGGAGTAGCCGCCTGGTGCCGGTGAGCGGGAGAAAGCCCGGGAGAGAGAGTGCACGCCGTCACCGGAAACATGCCCGCTCCTCCCACGCTATGGGCCGCGGTGCTTTGCTGCCTGCTGCTGGCGCCGCTCGCTGCGCGGGCGGCCGGAGCCGGGGACAAGGTGATATGGGCTGTCAATGCCGGCGGCGAAGCCCATGTGGACTCCAACGGCATCCATTACCGGAAAGACCCGCTGGAGGGCAAAGTGGGCAGAGGTGAGTGCTCGGACAGATGCAGGGGCTGTCATTGCTGGGCTGGAGCAGCACGGCAGCTAGCTTGTCAGCATTTCCCTCAGATTGAATGAATTATGGATTAAGAAACTATCTGGAGAAAAAAAAACACATGTCATTTATCCAACGTAAAAAAGTGGAAGAATCGATAGAATCAGCCATTCTATTTTGCACCCTGAGGGTACACCTAGCGTTTAGCCATAGGCTGTGCTACACCCAGCAATCTGCACTTCATGTGAGCTGCCCATACACTGACTTCTATGAGCTACCTTGCATTTGGCTGCATGCAACGTCTCCCATAGAGGTGAACAAGCCCTTTCATTTGCATAAGCACACATCTGTTTCCACTTTGGTGCATTTTTCCCCCAAAATTAAACCTACTCATAAAATAAGCCCTAGCCAGATTTTTGAGGACACTTTAAAGCGGAAGAACCCCCCCCCCCCCCACCCCACATCCGGCCTGGTGCTGCCTTTTCCCTTGGGAAACCAGAATCGGGATGCCCATTAAAACTCCCCTGTCCCCACTCCTGTGGTGCATGCGTGGGTCATCATCCAATCAGATAGGCAGATGGCCCTTACAATGGGGACTGTACTGTACAGCTGCAGAGGAGGTAGAGGGGGCCCATACCAGTGCCGGGAAACTTGGCTTTTTTGACTAATTTGTTTCGCCAACTAAATCCTGCCCAGTAAGGCTCGCAGGGTGGGATTATGCACCTGGACACGTGAAGCTGCAAACCAGTGTGGTAGCAGGTGTGTATCGGGTGCAGTCTTCAAGTGCGGGTATACAGGGTTTTCCTTAAAGTGGAACAAAACCAGACCTAGCTTCTAAAAGGCGCTAGTCCAGCTAAATACCAACCTCCTGGGTGATACCGATTTGGGATGACCCACTGTGTAAGACACACTAGTCGCCTTATATATTTACCTCGCTGGCCAACCCACAGCTCATGCATGTCCGGCAGCTGTATCTCTTGCGTCCTTATAGGTCTGTGTTTGTCATGCCCTCCGTAACTGAATGGCTGCCATGGCCATGCACAGTCATTAAGTGATACGGGGGGGGGGGGGGGAGGGTACATAGCTGATTGCGAGTGTGGCTAAGCCCCATTTATTTTCTTTAGCCACACGTTTATATGTGCGGCCGAAGAAGCTGATTGGAGCAGAGCCATTGGAACCCCCAACAAGGTATGTTATACGGAGCTTCACACAGTAGGATGCCCCCACTGCCCTGTCTTATTTCATTAATGGCCACTTTAAAGCAAGCCTAAAGCCCCCCTTACAGCCGTGCAAGAGAGGGTTTTGATCCACGGGGACACTAAACTAAGCTACGCCCTCACACCATCATGAGTCTTAACTTTTCCTAGTGGAGATCCATCCAAAGGGGTACAGGAAGCATCCTCACATACAAGTGGGCAGCCATGCATCGTTCAATTGACGGCAGGTGTGTCTGTAGTGTGCAGCTGTTCACTGGTCCACCATCATACTGCGTTCAAAAGGAATAGGTCAAAGTATCTCCAGAATCTTGTTTTTTCAAAGTGATGAGAGTAGGTTGGTTATGGTCCTTGGGTACCTAGACTCCACCTGGTATAAAGTAGTAAGGCAGGGTTTATGTCCACTGTAATCTCATGCAGCAGCTGTTAGCTGTTTCCCGTCTGTAGAGACCTGTTCCTGCAAGGTGCATGCATATGTAGTTGTTTCTTAAAGTGGACCAAAATCCATGCTGAATCGATTCCCCTCTTCCCCTGGGCATCCAAAACCGGGATGCCCCGCTGTGTGAACCCCCCAGGTCGCCCCATTAACTTACATTGCTTCCCAATCCAACAGCACGAGCCACGGCAGCATTCCCGCTGTCCCTCCAGCAGGGCTAGGATGCGGCCTTCAGCAGCTCCGAGCTTGCTGATTGGACGAGAGGCCCCATATGCGCCGTAGGACCGGGAAGAGGTGAGTTGCCTTAGGTGGTCTGGGGGGTTTCAACCAGCGGAGCACCCCCCATTGACCAAAACCAAGGATAGTCAAAATCCTGGGTTTTGGTCCACTTTAGGGCCTCCCACTTTTACAAGCAAACAGGTGGATGGAACTGTACATACCGCAACCCCATCCCCCCACTGACATTACAGTGCATGAAGCATGGCTCCATTAACTGGGACATGGAGAGTGTGCTAGATACTGCCTCTGTGTGCTTCCCCCATATGAGGTGGCGGGGGCGTACAAACACCTCATGGGATCTGAAGACTAGTGTGCTCTGCAGAAGCTGACAATTCACCAGCTGCTTTTATTGCACCTCAAGGGACAAAAAAACTCAATCTGCCGGCCATACTTGCACAACCCTACTGACCTCTCCTTGATGCAGTGTAATGCTGGGAGGGCCAGCGGTCATGTGACACCCCCTTCCTCTTTCAATGTCTGGTTAGGTATTTGTAATCAGCCTATTCCCCTTCCTCTTGTCTGCTCTTCCATTTTATTGTAAGCTTGTAAGGCAGACCTTTCCTTCCTATCATATTGTGGAAATGCTGGACATGTTTATGCTGTAGAGTTCATGTTAAGTTTGTCATTTGCATTTTGTGCTCAATGAACTTCCTTTTTTTTATTTTTGTAACTGTTGGATTGAAAGTCTGACACAAGCCCCCCACACATTTTTGTGTGGTGGACAGGAAGCAGCAGCAGCTGCTGCTATCATGCATGCTGTGGTTTCTAGTCCCCCATTGCACAAGTCTATGCTTGAACTGTGAAGGGGAAATCCTGTGTAGCCATCATACTGAACATTGTGGCAACCAGCAGTGTCCATTGCCCCTGAATGCAGAATCTGTCTCTTATTTATTTTTTTTCCCCTGGAAATAATCCAGTTCTTCATCCATAGATTTTTGATTGCAGTCTTGTGTGATTAGCATGTGTAGAAAAATGTCCTCTTTTTCCCTTTATTTAGCATCCGACTATGGAATGAAATTGCCAATTTTGCGGGCAAACCAGGAGGATCAGGTTCTGTACCAGACTGAGCGCTATAATGAGGATAGCTTTGGATATGACATCGCAATCAGGGACGAGGGTGAATATGTCCTGGTGTTAAAGTTTGCAGAGGTCTATTTTGCACAGTCCCAGCAGAAGGTAAGGGTGTCATGTTCCATGTCTTTGCCCTCCCCTCCCAAGGCGTGTCAGCTTGACGGGAGTGCGACAGATGGCATGTGGCCCGTGCAGGTGAGCTACATACTCTGATGGATCGTGTTTCTGCTCTTTGTTCCACAGGTGTTCGATGTGCGGGTGAACGGACACACTGTGGTGAAAGATCTGGATATATTTGACCGCGTGGGACACAGCACAGCACATGATGAGATCGTTCCCATTGTGATCAGGAAAGGGAAATTAAGTGTTCAAGGGGAAGTGTCCACCTATACTGGGAAACTCAGTGTGGAGTTTGTGAAGGTAGAGCATTAAATCCTGACCCTTTTGACTGAATTCTTTATAACCCCTATACACTTTTTCATATACATAGGAGAACCCCTAGTTATAAAACTACATTAAGTGAATATCCTTAAAAAAAAACCCTATAACATTTTCTAAATTTTGATAAATTAAAGGGACATTTTTCAAATCACCCCCCCCCCCGGCCCACCACGCCACTCTTCCCTAGTGCTGAAGCAGGATGGGGGGGGGGGGGTTACATTAAAAAAAAATTCTTATTTTTCCTTAATGTATACTGGCAGTCTGCATTGATTGACCTACGAATTAGACACTCACCAGCTGCCTGATAGCACACAGTAGCTTGTTTCTGGAATGACATTGGTGGAATGTTTGTAGTTTTTTATTTATTTTTTTTTAAATAGACCAAACCTGTGATTTTTCACTGTTCCTGAGTTTAGGTCCTTGCCCCGCTTTGTTAAACCTCATGTTGCCCCTAAAAAGTACCACCTGTCATTCCCACATTGCATGTGCAGGCTCTAGTCCAATCAGCACTGTGTCTCGTGCATATTAGGGCACCGCACACACAGCTGTTTCAGACCAAAGCTCCTGCATTCCGCACCCTGCACACCGATGTAGGATAGCCCGAGAGGTAATCGGGGGTTCTTCACACAGCGGGGTAAGCCTGAATCCGTTTAACAAAACTTCAGAGCTGGCTATTAAAGGTGGTTGCTCTAATGTATACATTCAAATTTGACTTGCAGGGTATAATCAATTTATTCTTTTAGGTCCACTTTAACACTCCATAATAATAAAGTGCTCAATGAGACCCCTATTTTCCTTATGACCACTGTATGCCTGTGCACGCATGGGAATTTTTCCTTTGCATTTAACCCATGTGCGCAGTGTGTGGTGGTGTTAGGGCACCCAGTGAGGATTAAGTGCCCTGCTCAAGAACACTTCGGCTATGGAACCTCAACCCTCCAGTCACATGATCACTTCCTTTCCTCTAGACCACGATTTCCCTTATGTTACATTTGAGGAATATAATTAATAAAAGAAGTTAATTTAAAGGGGAACCAAACCCTCTTTCTCCAGCCTTGGGAGTCTAAATGTCTTTTAGGAACCAGGTCAGGCGTTATACGTATTTGGACCTCTAGGATGGCAATAATCTTCCTCCTGGGAGCAATAATAAATTCCAACAACAATGATAAATTCCTGGTACAGGAAACCATTACAGAGGATGAAAGGTAAGGGGTGGAATTTTTACCCTGTCCCAGATATAAAATAAATGGGTGGCATCAGGTTCATAAAGGTGATGGCTAGCTCAAAACTTGAAATCTGTTAGCGAAACCACTCTGGTCCCTTAGTTACTTTCCCATTCTAGTCTAAAATATAACTGATCAAGTCTTTCACTCGTGCTTGATAGAGGGTGTGCATATGTGAAGTCTGTTGTGCTAAGTGGGCGATCAGATGCACTGTAAGGCACCCACTGTCCTTCTCTCTAGCACCATCTGCTTCCACTGCTCCAGCCCTAAAATTCCCATGGGGCCGATTAGCACCAGGTGAGAAAACGACTACTTTTTAAGATAGAAAACTGCCATTCACTTTCTTTGTCTAACTATGGTAAAGGACTGACCCTTGTAAGGCTGATGTTTATAGTTTAGCCCCTAGCCAGGCATATGAGCTAGAGTGTCGGAGCTGGAGTGAAAGAACCGGTCGGGGTTTGGTAGAGGGACTGTGTTGCTGCATGCAGTAAATCCCGACTGTCCGTTTAGCAAGACTATAGTACATTAGAGGTTTGTTTTTGCTGTTGTGCTAATAGAAGATGGCAGTACATATTGATCATGTAGAAGAGTATGTAATGGATATGCATGTTTGTTCGCAGGGATATTATGACAACCCTAAAGTCTGTGCCCTGTACCTCATGAAAGGAACGGCTGATGGTAAGTTACTATTTCTGCTTCACCAACTAAGGTTTGCAAAAAATGCCTTACTATGCTGTATCTAAAGTGGACCAAAACGCAGGATTTTGACTCTTTGGTTTTGGTCCTTGTCAATCAGGGATGCTCTATGTGAAGTCTCCCAGGTCATCCAAATGAACTTGCCTCTCATGGTCCTACAGTGCATGTGCAGCCTCTCGTCCAATCAGTGCGTTCAGATCTGTTCCTGCCCCTTTGTCACGTTGGCAGCCGCATCCCCTTTTAACAGGCAGTGTGCCCGTGCCAGACGGTCACAAATTTTCGGTTTGGGCACGCACCCTGCTAAATGGATGGCGGGGATGCGGCTGCTGCTCACACATGTGCTGTTGACCAAAAAAGGATGTGCGTTTCCGGGCGACCTGTGAGGTTTCACACCGCGGGGCATCCCGTTTTTGGATGCCCCAGGGGGAGGGAATCTATTAGCCCTGGAATCTTAGATGTCAGAGCATGGGTTCTGGTCCAATTTAAAGAAGAAAAATTCTAGATGCGGCATAAACTCTTTCCTAGACAGCTTCTCAAATCTGTATGCCCCATAGTGTAAAACGAAGTCCTGTGCTCCTGCATTGATCTTGGCACTGCAGTCTACATCGCTGCAGAAGACCCATTCTGTGTTCTCCCTCTCGGTGTCTGCTGGTGGTGCACAGTGAAGGGATTCCACAGAAATGCAAAACCCTCTGTGGAATCGCCACTGGATCGCTGTGGGAGCACAAAATGTGGGGAGTTTTACATTGTAGGACATCTAGGTTTGACTTGGTACGTCGTTGGTCCACTCTAATCCCCCCACCCACCCACATGTCTATATGGGTCATTAAAACATTACAAACAGAAGAGGCTTTTCTAAGCTTTGCAGCCTTCAGGGGTCCGTTCTCTCGCAAAACAGTCAACAAAGTTTATTCAAAACAAAGTTAAAGGCTATGGGCATTAGATTTCATTTCCAACAAAAAATCTTCAGGGATCTAATTTGGATAAAGAGATGCATGTGCACATAGTTACAGGTCAGTCTTATTAGCCAGTTTACATGAGGACCGATACGTATTTCCTTATTAGCCAGTTTACATGAGGACCGATACCTATTTCCTTAGTAGCCAGTTTACATGAGGACCGATACCTATTTCCTTATTAGCCAGTTTACATGAGGACCGATACCTATTTCCTTAGTAGCCAGTTTACATGAGGACCGATACCTATTTCCTTAGTAGCCAGTTTACATGAGGACCGATACCTATTTCCTTAGTAGCCAGTTTACAGGAGGACCGATACATATTTCCTTAGTAGCCAGTTTACAGGAGGACTGATAAATATTTTCTTTAGTAGCCAGTTTACATGAGGACCGATACCTATTTCCTTAGTAGCCAGTTTACAGGAGGACCGATACATATTTCCTTAGTAGCCAGTTTACAGGAGGACTGATACATATTTCCTTAGTAGCCAGTTTACAGGAGGACTGATACATATTTCCTTAGTAGCCAGTTTACAGGAGGACTGATACATATTTCCTTAGTAGCCAGTTTACAGGAGGACTGATACATATTTCCTTAGTAGCCAGTTTACAGGAGGACTGATACATATTTCCTTAGTAGCCAGTTTACAGGAGGACTGATACATATTTCCTTAGTAGCCAGTTTACAGGAGGACCGATACATATTTCCTTAGTAGCCAGTTTACAGGAGGACCGATACATATTTCCTTAGTAGCCAGTTTACAGGAGGACCGATACATATTTCCTTAGTAGCCAGTTTACAGGAGGACCGATAAATATTTCCTTAGTAGCCAGTTTACAGGAGGACCGATACATATTTCCTTAGTAGCCAGTTTACAGGAGGACCGATACATATTTCCTTAGTAGCCAGTTTACAGGAGGACCGATACATATTTCCTTAGTAGCCAGTTTACAGGAGGACCGATACATATTTCCTTAGTAGCCAGTTTACAGGAGGACCGATACATATTTCCTTAGTAGCCAGTTTACAGGAGGACCGATACATATTTCCTTAGTAGCCAGTTTACAGGAGGACCGATACATATTTCCTTAGTAGCCAGTTTACAGGAGGACCGATACATATTTCCTTAGTAGCCAGTTTACAGGAGGACCGATACATATTTCCTTAGTAGCCAGTTTACAGGAGGACCGATACATATTTCCTTAGTAGCCAGTTTACAGGAGGACCGATACATATTTCCTTCTGTACTGAAAGAAACAAATGCCTTTCACCACCAACAGAATCTCATGTTGTGAATTTCCTTTGCTAGCCTGCCATTCTTTTCATGGTGATGTTTGAACGTACTCTAAATTATGTTGTCTCTGTCTATAATCAGAGGTGCCAAAACTCCAGCCTCACCCTGGCTTGGAAAAGAAGGAAGAGGAGGAAGAAGAGGAAGAGGAGGAAGGCCCTAGTACAAAGAAACAAAGCAACAAAAACCGGGTGCAATCTGGTCCCCGCACCCCTAACCCATATGCCTCAGACAACAGCAGCCTCATGTTTCCAATTCTGGTTGCCTTTGGAGTTTTTATCCCCACACTCTTCTGCCTGTGCCGGCTATAGGAGGCTTGATGCCATTATTCATTATTTTTTTTTTCTCCCCCCTAGAATTATTTCAGCAAAGAAACAAAGTCTCCTCCCATAAAATTGGAGGGAGATGGGCAACCCTCACAAGCAAAAGATTATACCCAAAGTTCTTATGACTATGTCAATGGAAAATAACTTTTAGGTATTTTAATACTAGATGAATTTGTAAAACATTCAGGCCTATGGTCCTTTGTGGACCTTATCAGCAGAAACGGAAGCAATGAATAGCTGTTCAAATGATTCTTAGTGAATTGGAGAAGCCCTTTTGAACTATGGCTACAGACATTACAGCCTGGACGATGTGCATGGAGCTTTTCAGGGTACTGTTTTCACATACTCTTCATTTATTTTATTTTTTATTTGTACATTAGGATCACCAGACAACGTTGTTCAATTGTATCCTGCCTGATGTATGTGTGTTTGTGTGTGGAGGCAGGAAGTTACGCCATTCACGCCATCCATGCTGTCAGTTTTGTGATACCGTCATCACAGCGGCTGGGATTGTGGGCTATGTTTTCCTCCTATACATAAAATGGAGAATATCTGCTATAGTAAGGAAATGCTTTCAGATCTGATGCCTGAACTGACCTGTAAAAATGGTATTGGTTCTCCCTTAACCTTTTTCCCCACCTGTTATCAAGTTGACTGGGCAAAAATCATTTGATGGCCAACTATCCCAGTCCAATTTTGGTATCAACAAAGCTAATTCTTGACCTGGCTCTAGATTTCCTTAAAATAACCATTGGAAGCTCTACACCTATCTGCCAGCACATGTTCTAGGTCCTGTCTACCTGGCTCGGCTCTGCCCTGTTTCCTCAAAAATAAGCCCTAGTAAGAGTTGCTCAGCTAATGCATAAAAAATAAGCCCTAGTTACAATTCATAATTCAGAATGCGGGCTTCAGGAGAGGGACGTGAGTGGCTGTAAAGGATGGTGAGGGCACATCAAGTCACACAGGTAAGCTTGTCAGTCGGGAGTCAAATGTTTCCCCTTGCTGCTCTACCCCAGCCTGCCGCCATGTCTTATTTTTGGGGAAACATGGTAGTTCTTTTGCTGGCAGAAGTTCACAGGGTAGTTTAGTAGGAGGCACAGGCTGTTGGCTGAGGCGCTGCAAGCCATGTTTTAAGATGTAGGTCTGCTTTGAATTAACATTCTATCAAGGATTGTGCTGGTGAAGAGATGGTTAATTACAAGGTGATGTAGGCCACCCAAATCATTGCTCTGTTAGACATTTCAGATTACGTTTGTTACCAGCTGTTTCCATATGCTGGGCTGTGCTCCCCTCCATGAAAGAATGTCAGCCAGTCCTTGCCTCATATTTTGGCATTGTCCTAACTCTGAGCTGCATGCGAAGTCAAAGTGGTTAACACCGTGAAGATTTTGTACACACCGTTTGTGCAGCAGATTGCAGTTCACAGCCTGTGATCTATCCAGATTTCCAGTGTAGCACATGTAGTGGGAAACGTTCTGCCTTGTTTAGAGGGGGGTACCATTTTGCTGCCTTGATGCGTTCAGTTTTTCTTTCATTTGCCTTTTTTTGTTTTTTAATTTTGCCTTTGTACTGGGTGTTTAGAGAGGATATCTGGCTTGATGCAAGCTATATATATGGCAGTTTGTAAAGCCTTCTAATTCTTAATAAGCAATTTAGACTTGACAGTGCAATGAAGGAGTACTCCATATCCGCAGTTTTTCAGCAAGAGCTTGCAGCAATGATCTATACCTCTGAGGCCATTGTTCTGTCAGCACAACTGAAAATGGCAAAGGAGTGCGAGTTTAAAACTAAAACCCTTTTCCTGCTCCCTAATGTTTAGGATTAGCACATGTAACCTTGCGCCCTTTGGGGGCAAATAACGAGGTGTTACTATGCTGCCAAGAGATCTAATCTTGATATTGCCCATAAAATACTGCTTGATATTCCACTGTGTTTGTTTTGCCATTTTTTGGCTATTGTTCTTAGCTAAGTAGACAATATTGTAGACTTGAAGTGGAACAGGCATGCCACATTAATTTGGGGGGAGCAAATTTATCAAGGCTACTCCTGCCTATGTGACTAGTGTACATGTTTACTATTTAACAAGTCTTAAAATGGGGATGACGCTAAAAAGCAAGTAGGTAAAGCAAGTTTATCTTGGTGTGTGAATTGCTATATGGCTCCCATTGTGCTTCTGCTGCCTGCAGCTGCATCCCCAGCTCCCCTTTAGATGATGCGTGCTCCTGCGTCCAGCAATTCATATAGGCTGGGGGTGGGATTGCTTTGAAGACTAGAAGGAAACCAGGGATGCGGCCAGCAGACTGGCCCTGTGATTCGGCATTCTTGAGATCAGCCAATCCTCGATCTCAAAAATGGCAGATCAGTGTGGCCTTGGTGGCGGGAAAAGACGTTTTTAAAACTGGGCAACAGCTCCACAGTCCGCATCATCGCCAAGGTACTTGGGTGGGAGGAGGCAGTGGGTTTTGTGCTGCTTTAAGCTGTACACATTAAAACATTCTAATAAAAAATGTTTGTTTTATTTTTTCCCCCCCACAAAAAAACCTACCCATGCAATGGTGCATGATTTTTCCAATTGTGTAAGGATATTTGTTTTAAAGTTTAACCCTAGCACCTTATTGGCTATTATAAACAATGTGCCACATTTTTCTGCATAGCCTATAGGCTGTTGTTTACAAACTTCAATCGGATGGCTCTCCTTAGTGCTCTCAAAATTGTTGAGAAGCAGCCGGCTGTCCCCACCCCCTCATTTTGAAAAATTATGCCCCTAACCTGTAAAAATGCCTCATAGGAGTGGTATATGTATTTAGTGGGATGAATCAAAATAAAAATGTCATAGTTTTTTAGTGTTCAAGTTAAAAAAAAAAAAATCTCAGATGTAAGTTACAATTTACACCCAAAAGTGCACACAAAGTTCTATTTGCTGTAGCATATCTTTTAGTGTGACCCTCAATATTGCAAGCATTAAATGAAAGCATACACCTACACCCTACAGGACAGACTTCATTACCCTAAACACAAGTTTCCTGTTCCCTGTGGGACCACAGCGCACACACACAGCGCAGTGTGTGCTTCAGTTTTCAGGTCCCTACCAGAAGCAGATTCTGTGGGAGATAGGGTGTGTATCTGCGCCCTGTACGACTGGGTGTAAGTTCCTTTCCAAAAAAAAAAAAAATACGAAATCGTATGCCTGGATTTAATCCGAAGTAAGATGATAGGGCAAACGTGTATATTGCTAGCCTGTGGGTAGTGACCTTAAACACCGTAAAAACCCCTGATCATTCATTCCTGCCCAACCATTGCCTATCAAGTGGTATTTTATGTTCAATGGAGAAAGATCTCCTTTTTTTTTTTTTTTTCAGTTTTTTTTTTTTGTCTTCTGTTTTTATTTGTACCTGCTCGGTAAAAGTGGTACTAGTTTTTTATTTTTTTTCTTGCTTTTGATAACTTGAATTTACAATGGTACTGTGTATGTGTGGGGTTGGAATAATTAAAGTCTGACAGGTGCCTAATGTAGCTTACAGGAACCCACTTTAGTGTCCTGAAACTCACAGTTGAAGACACAGATGTGATGAATGAATCATCTTTGGTTTATCTTTTTTTTTTACGTCGGTTACCAAATAAAACAAAGGTACGGTTTTTGATCTCCATATTATGCCATGTTGAGTTGTGTGTGTTTTTTTTTTTCCTTCCCCTTTCGAGAACCATTTAGCGGTGGGGGGGATATAGCTCTGCTTTCAATCTGATTTCTTGCAATATAAAATAAAAATGTTTTATTGCCTTTTTAATTGTTGCTTTTATGTATCCTTAGCAAGTGGAATAAATAATTAAAGAGTGTACACCAGCTGCACCCAGACACACGAGTGAAATAAAACTTAATGGCTTGACTGATTAGTTGTATAAAAAAAAAAAAAACTCTCCTGGTTAATTGGAATGTGGATAAAATAACCAAAGCAGTGTATACTAGCTGCACACATACACACAAATGTTCCAGAGAAATCCATTTTCCTCTAAACCCAAGTAAAGGCATAACAAAAAAACTCTCCTGGTAGGAAACCCTAAAGTCTAGAACAGGGGTACTCAACCACTTATTGTAAAGATCAATTTAAAGGCATCTGGTGGGAGGTGAAGGTCCGGGCTCTCACGGAGGGGAATAGTTAGAAATCAGCACACTGGGGAGGGCCTATAGAGTCCCCAGGAAAAACTAAAAAAGACTGCTTGCCCCATCCCAAAAACCCTACAGGGCACTACAAAATAACAGGAGCTACATATTGAGTGCCGGGCAGGGGTCCGGAAATCTGGTGCCAAGGTCTGCATTCGGACTCTGGTCCACCAGTTGAGTATCGCTGGTCTAGAAGAAAATTGCTGTCCCTCTTCTGGTGCTCAGTCATGTTAGGGGGGTTATGAAACTCTGGCTTTGTGCACCACCACTGGCATACCATTAGGTTTCAGGGTGTGGCTGAGGACTGGGGGAGGCATATTCCATCTAGTCTTCAGTTTCTTTAAAGTGGACCAAAACCCACTGTGATCGGCCTGAGAACTTATAAGATTCCCAGGCCTATCGATTCCTTCCCTCCGGGGCATCCAAAACCGGGATGCCCCGCTGTGTGAAACCCCCCAGGTCGCCCCATACACTTACTTTGTTACCCGGTTCAACAGAGCATGCGCGAGCCGCAGCTGCATCCCCGCTATACCTTTAGCAGGGCGCATGCTAGATGAAGCTTTAGGCAACGTGACGTCAGTGGCTCCGCTGATTGGATGAGCGGGGGAAAGGCCTAAAACCCAGGATAGTTAAAATCCTGGGTTTTGGTCCACTTAAACAGCATAGCTGTGGGCAGAAAGTCTGCTGAATTAGAGTTTAGCAGTGGGGAGGAATGATTACTTTAATGATGGCGGGAAGCCTACCTGGCACTGTAAATTCCCTTCCTGTTACACCCCCTTTAGCATACTATTCCTTTCCAGCCTCCGATTCTGGATGCCCCGGGAGAGGGAATCTTAGAGATTCCTGGGCTAATCTCTGTGGGTTTTGGTCCAATTTAATGTCCTTTGCAGCCATCTGTTTTGCTGCATTGAATGTAATTCAGTATATATCCTGGAAAATGTGGAGGACAGGATAGAAATTTACCATCCATAAGCATCCTAGCACTGTCCCATGCCTGTGTTCCTCTGCACCTTTCGGAGAAGTTGCAATGGAAAAGAATAGGACAAGCTGGAAGAATTCCCAGTGGGCCAACTAGGCTGCTGCTTTCGACAAGTCCATGCACTCCCTAAAGCTTATGGTCTACTTGGATTCTTCAGCAGTGATGCCTTTACAACCCATGTTCTTGCATGGCGGTAGCCTTTTTGATACTCCATCTTCTCGCTCCTGCACTGTAAGACTGCCATCTACTGTACACCGAAGGTAGGGCTGCAAAAATAGCCCCGTAACTGCTGCAAAGTATACAAAATGCAGTTACAGTGGTTTGTGATTGCATCTTACCTTGCATCGGCAGTTCCTGGCTTTTTCAGCTGCGTTGTATGAATTAAAGGAGCTCTATTGCAAAATTGTTAAAGTGGACCAAAACCTATGGAGATTTTTATTGATTCCCCCCCCCCGGGCATCCAGAATCAGCATTCCCCGCTATGTGAAACCCCCCAGGTCGCCCATAAGCTCACAGTCTATCCTGGTACAACTGTACATGCGCGAGCAGCAGCATCCCTGCTATCCCTCTAGCAGGACGCGTGCCCATGCGGGTACTTCCCTGTTAGCTTAGCGTGGGAGGCAGCCACCAGCGCGCTCAGATCCGTTCATGTTAGATCCTCCTTAGCTCCTGGACGGAGGGACTCAAGCAGATCCGAGCGTGCTAACTGCACGAGCGGCCGAGCATGCGCCGTAGGACCGGTAAGAGGTGAGTTTGTTAGGGCAACCTGGGGAGTTCCACACAGTGGGGCACCCCCAATCGGGGAGCCCCGGGGGCAAGGACCAAAACCCAGGATAGGTAAAATACTGGGTTTTGGTCCACTTTAAATATTTATATCATGCTTGTGGTTTTCATTACAAGTAAAAATAAAATCCAGGGGTGACAGGTTTATGAGCATCCCATTCCACTTGAATGGGCACAAAACCCACCTGGGCCATCCCTGCTGCTAGCCTCCCCGGACTGGGATGCCCCTAAAAAATAGGCCTCTGTTCAATCATCTGGAATGGGTGCACTCTGCTTCATGTGTGGCTTCCTATGCCCTGTGATTGGCTTGGGGCATTCAGGTGGTCCATGCTCAAATGGTGGACAGCTGAGTATAGACCACATGAGCGCCACTGGCCAATCTCAGGGCTGCATTTTGCTGGGGAGCAAGGATAAAGGTAAGGATAGCTCAGTGTTTATCAACGGCAGGCATCTCTAACTGGTCTGCCTCCAGGATAAAGGTAAGGATAGCTCAGTGTTTATCAACGGCAGGCATCTCTAACTGGTCTGCCTCCCCCCCCCCACCACCACTGGGCAGAACTACCAATACCTAAAAATTGATTAAAATGGGTGTTGCTATGGGTAAAGTAAGCATTTAAAGAGGACCAAAACCCAGGGCTGCCTGATCCCCCCCCCCCCCCCCCAGGGAATCCAGGGCCAATTCAGCACCACTGCACTCCTATGTAACGTTTCACCTAAAATGCACCTTTTTCACCTGGTGCAAGAATTGGCCCTTAGTTGACTTTTAGCTGATTTTGACAAGTGCAGGCGAGCGCTCTGATTGGAGGAGAGCCTGCACTTGCACCACAGGAGCGGGAAAAGTGAGTTTTACTGGGCGACCTGGGGGGTTTCACACAGCGGGGCATCCTGAATCAGGGTTCTCCGGGGGCAAGGACCAAACCCAGGATAGTCAAAATCCTGGGTTTTGGTCCACTTTAAAGAGCCCTTTAAAGATCCATAAAGCCAACATGACACTCCCCTCCCTTCTCTGCAAGCTCTAGTCCTGTGGGCCGGAGCCCTCCAGTTTCAGTGCCCTTTACTTTTAAGCCTGGGTTCTTGCCCCTGCTTCCGGTCATGAGGGTGCAGGTTCCGCTGCTGATTGGCTACAGGGGCACATCACATGAGCGTTTACCACTGATATGCATTCTGCAATGGACTACGTCGCATGACCCAATTAGGAGCCTGCATCCAGCTTCAGACATGATAGCCCTAAGTGAGGTAGCGCTGTAGGTGAGGAGGTAGGTATTTTGCCTTTACTGACCCTTTAAAGGCAAACCACTAATCAACAGTGGGTCAATCCCACACTGCCATATATCCTGTTTTGGGTTGATCTGACATGGAAAGAGGATGCCTGACATCGATCAAATGTACCTGCGCCCAGGTAGCAGAAATAGGTTGGGTCCACCATGCACACACCTGCCCCCCCCCCCCCCCCCCCCTGCTGCCAGTCACATGTGCCCTGGAAAGTCATTTTACTGGGTTTTGTGCTTTGGAATGTTTACGCAGTGGAGCATCCCACATTGGGATGCCTCTAGGGATGTAAGGGTAAGCAAATGACTGGAGGTACGCTTTAATTATGCCTTCTGTTTGGCCACCACACACTAAAACTGGGCTATTTCACTACAATGGGGTAACACAAAAAAGTAGCCCAAACCACCCCCCACTCTATTGAATAACGTTTTAAATATGGGGTGGTGGGGTGATATATCCTATTGGCAGGTGAGTCTCCTTTATAGGCAGGGCAGGTCTCAGCACTGGGCTTACCCAGTCAGGTGTCAGGGTCCCTGCACTAGCCTGGGGGGGGGGGGTGATATATCCTATTGGCAGGTGAGTCTCCTTTATAGGCAGGGCAGGTCTCAGCACTGGGCTTACCCAGTCAGGTGTCAGGGTCCCTGCACTAGCCTGGGGGGGGGGGTGATATATCCTATTGGCAGGTGAGTCTCCTTTATAGGCAGGGCAGGTCTCAGCACTGGGCTTACCCAGTCAGGTGTCAGGGTCCCTGCACTAGCCTGGGGGGGGGGGGGGTGATATATCCTATTGGCAGGTGAGTCTCCTTTATAGGCAGGGCAGGTCTCAGCACTGGGCTTACCCAGTCAGGTGTCAGGGTCCCTGCACTAGCCTGGGGGGGGGGGGGGGTGATATATCCTATTGGCAGGTGAGTCTCCTTTATAGGCAGGGCAGGTCTCAGCACTGGGCTTACCCAGTCAGGTGTCAGGGTCCCTGCACTAGCCTAGGGGGGGGGGGGGGTGATATATCCTATTGGCAGGTGAGTCTCCTTTATAGGCAGGGCAGGTCTCAGCACTGGGCTTACCCAGTCAGGTGTCAGGGTCCCTGCACTAGCCTGGGGGGGGGGTGATATATCCTATTGGCAGGTGAGTCTCCTTTATAGGCAGGGCAGGTCTCAGCACTGGGCTTACCCAGTCAGGTGTCAGGGTCCCTGCACTAGCCTGGGGGGGGGGTGATATATCCTATTGGCAGGTGAGTCTCCTTTATAGGCAGGGCAGGTCTCAGCACTGGGCTTACCCAGTCAGGTGTCAGGGTCCCTGCACTAGCCTGGGGGGGGGGTGATATATCCTATTGGCAGGTGAGTCTCCTTTATAGGCAGGGCAGGTCTCAGCACTGGGCTTACCCAGTCAGGTGTCAGGGTCCCTGCACTAGCCTGGGGGGGGGGGGGGTGATATATCCTATTGGCAGGTGAGTCTCCTTTATAGGCAGGGCAGGTCTCAGCACTGGGCTTACCCAGTCAGGTGTCAGGGTCCCTGCACTAGCCTAGGGGGGGGGGGGGGGTGATATATCCTATTGGCAGGTGAGTCTCCTTTATAGGCAGGGCAGGTCTCAGCACTGGGCTTACCCAGTCAGGTGTCAGGGTCCCTGCACTAGCCTAGGGGGGGGGGGTGATATATCCTATTGGCAGGTGAGTCTCCTTTATAGGCAGGGCAGGTCTCAGCACTGGGCTTACCCAGTCAGGTGTCAGGGTCCCTGCACTAGCCTGGGGGGGGGTGATATATCCTATTGGCAGGTGAGTCTCCTTTATAGGCAGGGCAGGTCTCAGCACTGGGCTTACCCAGTCAGGTGTCAGGGTCCCTGCACTAGCCTGGGGGGGGGGGGTGATATATCCTATTGGCAGGTGAGTCTCCTTTATAGGCAGGGCAGGTCTCAGCACTGGGCTTACCCAGTCAGGTGTCAGGGTCCCTGCACTAGCCTGGGGGGGGGGGGGTGATATATCCTATTGGCAGGTGAGTCTCCTTTATAGGCAGGGCAGGTCTCAGCACTGGGCTTACCCAGTCAGGTGTCAGGGTCCCTGCACTAGCCTGGGGGGGGGGGGGTGATATATCCTATTGGCAGGTGAGTCTCCTTTATAGGCAGGGCAGGTCTCAGCACTGGGCTTACCCAGTCAGGTGTCAGGGTCCCTGCACTAGCCTAGGGGGGGGGGGGGGTGATATATCCTATTGGCAGGTGAGTCTCCTTTATAGGCAGGGCAGGTCTCAGCACTGGGCTTACCCAGTCAGGTGTCAGGGTCCCTGCACTAGCCTGGGGGGGGGGGTGATATATCCTATTGGCAGGTGAGTCTCCTTTATAGGCAGGGCAGGTCTCAGCACTGGGCTTACCCAGTCAGGTGTCAGGGTCCCTGCACTAGCCTAGGGGGGGGGGGGGTGATATATCCTATTGGCAGGTGAGTCTCCTTTATAGGCAGGGCAGGTCTCAGCACTGGGCTTACCCAGTCAGGTGTCAGGGTCCCTGCACTAGCCTGGGGGGGGGGGGGTGATATATCCTATTGGCAGGTGAGTCTCCTTTATAGGCAGGGCAGGTCTCAGCACTGGGCTTACCCAGTCAGGTGTCAGGGTCCCTGCACTAGCCTGGGGGGGGGGGTGATATATCCTATTGGCAGGTGAGTCTCCTTTATAGGCAGGGCAGGTCTCAGCACTGGGCTTACCCAGTCAGGTGTCAGGGTCCCTGCACTAGCCTAGGGGGGGGGGGTGATATATCCTATTGGCAGGTGAGTCTCCTTTATAGGCAGGGCAGGTCTCAGCACTGGGCTTACCCAGTCAGGTGTCAGGGTCCCTGCACTAGCCTGGGGGGGGGTGATATATCCTATTGGCAGGTGAGTCTCCTTTATAGGCAGGGCAGGTCTCAGCACTGGGCTTACCCAGTCAGGTGTCAGGGTCCCTGCACTAGCCTGGGGGGGGGGTGATATATCCTATTGGCAGGTGAGTCTCCTTTATAGGCAGGGCAGGTCTCAGCACTGGGCTTACCCAGTCAGGTGTCAGGGTCCCTGCACTAGCCTGGGGGGGGGGGTGATATATCCTATTGGCAGGTGAGTCTCCTTTATAGGCAGGGCAGGTCTCAGCACTGGGCTTACCCAGTCAGGTGTCAGGGTCCCTGCACTAGCCTGGGGGGGGGGGGGGGGGGTGATATATCCTATTGGCAGGTGAGTCTCCTTTATAGGCAGGGCAGGTCTCAGCACTGGGCTTACCCAGTCAGGTGTCAGGGTCCCTGCACTAGCCTGGGGGGGGGGGTGATATATCCTATTGGCAGGTGAGTCTCCTTTATAGGCAGGGCAGGTCTCAGCACTGGGCTTACCCAGTCAGGTGTCAGGGTCCTGCACTAGCCTGGGGGGGGGGGGTGATATATCCTATTGGCAGGTGAGTCTCCTTTATAGGCAGGGCAGGTCTCAGCACTGGGCTTACCCAGTCAGGTGTCAGGGTCCCTGCACTAGCCTGGGGGGGGGGGGTGATATATCCTATTGGCAGGTGAGTCTCCTTTATAGGCAGGGCAGGTCTCAGCACTGGGCTTACCCAGTCAGGTGTCAGGGTCCCTGCACTAGCCTGGGGGGGGGGGGTGATATATCCTATTGGCAGGTGAGTCTCCTTTATAGGCAGGGCAGGTCTCAGCACTGGGCTTACCCAGTCAGGTGTCAGGGTCCCTGCACTAGCCTGGGGGGGGGGGGGTGATATATCCTATTGGCAGGTGAGTCTCCTTTATAGGCAGGGCAGGTCTCAGCACTGGGCTTACCCAGTCAGGTGTCAGGGTCCCTGCACTAGCCTGGGGGGGGGGGTGATATATCCTATTGGCAGGTGAGTCTCCTTTATAGGCAGGGCAGGTCTCAGCACTGGGCTTACCCAGTCAGGTGTCAGGGTCCCTGCACTAGCCTGGGGGGGGGGGTGATATATCCTATTGGCAGGTGAGTCTCCTTTATAGGCAGGGCAGGTCTCAGCACTGGGCTTACCCAGTCAGGTGTCAGGGTCCCTGCACTAGCCTAGGGGGGGGGGGGGTGATATATCCTATTGGCAGGTGAGTCTCCTTTATAGGCAGGGCAGGTCTCAGCACTGGGCTTACCCAGTCAGGTGTCAGGGTCCCTGCACTAGCCTGGGGGGGGGGGGGGTGATATATCCTATTGGCAGGTGAGTCTCCTTTATAGGCAGGGCAGGTCTCAGCACTGGGCTTACCCAGTCAGGTGTCAGGGTCCCTGCACTAGCCTGGGGGGGGGGTGATATATCCTATTGGCAGGTGAGTCTCCTTTATAGGCAGGGCAGGTCTCAGCACTGGGCTTACCCAGTCAGGTGTCAGGGTCCCTGCACTAGCCTAGGGGGGGGGGGGTGATATATCCTATTGGCAGGTGAGTCTCCTTTATAGGCAGGGCAGGTCTCAGCACTGGGCTTACCCAGTCAGGTGTCAGGGTCCCTGCACTAGCCTGGGGGGGGGGTGATATATCCTATTGGCAGGTGAGTCTCCTTTATAGGCAGGGCAGGTCTCAGCACTGGGCTTACCCAGTCAGGTGTCAGGGTCCCTGCACTAGCCTGGGGGGGGGTGATATATCCTATTGGCAGGTGAGTCTCCTTTATAGGCAGGGCAGGTCTCAGCACTGGGCTTACCCAGTCAGGTGTCAGGGTCCCTGCACTAGCCTAGGGGGGGGGGGTGATATATCCTATTGGCAGGTGAGTCTCCTTTATAGGCAGGGCAGGTCTCAGCACTGGGCTTACCCAGTCAGGTGTCAGGGTCCCTGCACTAGCCTGGGGGGGGGGGGGGTGATATATCCTATTGGCAGGTGAGTCTCCTTTATAGGCAGGGCAGGTCTCAGCACTGGGCTTACCCAGTCAGGTGTCAGGGTCCCTGCACTAGCCTGGGGGGGGTGATATATCCTATTGGCAGGTGAGTCTCCTTTATAGGCAGGGCAGGTCTCAGCACTGGGCTTACCCAGTCAGGTGTCAGGGTCCCTGCACTAGCCTGGGGGGGGGGGGGGTGATATATCCTATTGGCAGGTGAGTCTCCTTTATAGGCAGGGCAGGTCTCAGCACTGGGCTTACCCAGTCAGGTGTCAGGGTCCCTGCACTAGCCTGGGGGGGGGGTGATATATCCTATCGGCAGGTGAGTCTCCTTTATAGGCAGGGCAGGTCTCAGCACTGGGCTTACCCAGTCAGGTGTCAGGGTCCCTGCACTAGCCTGGGGGGGGGGGGGGTGATATATCCTATTGGCAGGTGAGTCTCCTTTATAGGCAGGGCAGGTCTCAGCACTGGGCTTACCCAGTCAGGTGTCAGGGTCCCTGCACTAGCCTAGGGGGGGGGGGTGATATATCCTATTGGCAGGTGAGTCTCCTTTATAGGCAGGGCAGGTCTCAGCACTGGGCTTACCCAGTCAGGTGTCAGGGTCCCTGCACTAGCCTAGGGGGGGGGGTGATATATCCTATTGGCAGGTGAGTCTCCTTTATAGGCAGGGCAGGTCTCAGCACTGGGCTTACCCAGTCAGGTGTCAGGGTCCCTGCACTAGCCTGGGGGGGGGGGGGGTAATATATCCTATTGGCAGGTGAGTCTCCTTTATAGGCAGGGCAGGTCTCAGCACTGGGCTTACCCAGTCAGGTGTCAGGGTCCCTGCACTAGCCTGGGGGGGAGGGTGATATATCCTATTGGCAGGTGAGTCTCCTTTATAGGCAGGGCAGGTCTCAGCACTGGGCTTACCCAGTCAGGTGTCAGGGTCCCTGCACTAGCCTAGGGGGGGGGGGGGGGTGATATATCCTATTGGCAGGTGAGTCTCCTTTATAGGCAGGGCAGGTCTCAGCACTGGGCTTACCCAGTCAGGTGTCAGGGTCCCTGCACTAGCCTGGGGGGGGGGGTGATATATCCTATTGGCAGGTGAGTCTCCTTTATAGGCAGGGCAGGTCTCAGCACTGGGCTTACCCAGTCAGGTGTCAGGGTCCCTGCACTAGCCTAGGGGGGGGGGGGGGTGATATATCCTATTGGCAGGTGAGTCTCCTTTATAGGCAGGGCAGGTCTCAGCACTGGGCTTACCCAGTCAGGTGTCAGGGTCCCTGCACTAGCCTGGGGGGGGGGGGGGGTGATATATCCTATTGGCAGGTGAGTCTCCTTTATAGGCAGGGCAGGTCTCAGCACTGGGCTTACCCAGTCAGGTGTCAGGGTCCCTGCACTAGCCTGGGGGGGGGGGGGGTGATATATCCTATTGGCAGGTGAGTCTCCTTTATAGGCAGGGCAGGTCTCAGCACTGGGCTTACCCAGTCAGGTGTCAGGGTCCCTGCACTAGCCTAGGGGGGGGGGGGTGATATATCCTATTGGCAGGTGAGTCTCCTTTATAGGCAGGGCAGGTCTCAGCACTGGGCTTACCCAGTCAGGTGTCAGGGTCCCTGCACTAGCCTGGGGGGGGGGTGATATATCCTATTGGCAGGTGAGTCTCCTTTATAGGCAGGGCAGGTCTCAGCACTGGGCTTACCCAGTCAGGTGTCAGGGTCCCTGCACTAGCCTGGGGGGGGGGGGTGATATATCCTATTGGCAGGTGAGTCTCCTTTATAGGCAGGGCAGGTCTCAGCACTGGGCTTACCCAGTCAGGTGTCAGGGTCCCTGCACTAGCCTGGGGGGGGGGGGTGATATATCCTATTGGCAGGTGAGTCTCCTTTATAGGCAGGGCAGGTCTCAGCACTGGGCTTACCCAGTCAGGTGTCAGGGTCCCTGCACTAGCCTGGGGGGGGGGGGGGTGATATATCCTATTGGCAGGTGAGTCTCCTTTATAGGCAGGGCAGGTCTCAGCACTGGGCTTACCCAGTCAGGTGTCAGGGTCCCTGCACTAGCCTAGGGGGGGGGGGGGGGGGTGATATATCCTATTGGCAGGTGAGTCTCCTTTATAGGCAGGGCAGGTCTCAGCACTGGGCTTACCCAGTCAGGTGTCAGGGTCCCTGCACTAGCCTGGGGGGGGGGGTGATATATCCTATTGGCAGGTGAGTCTCCTTTATAGGCAGGGCAGGTCTCAGCACTGGGCTTACCCAGTCAGGTGTCAGGGTCCCTGCACTAGCCTGGGGGGGGGGGGGGGTGATATATCCTATTGGCAGGTGAGTCTCCTTTATAGGCAGGGCAGGTCTCAGCACTGGGCTTACCCAGTCAGGTGTCAGGGTCCCTGCACTAGCCTAGGGGGGGGGGGGTGATATATCCTATTGGCAGGTGAGTCTCCTTTATAGGCAGGGCAGGTCTCAGCACTGGGCTTACCCAGTCAGGTGTCAGGGTCCCTGCACTAGCCTGGGGGGGGGTGATATATCCTATTGGCAGGTGAGTCTCCTTTATAGGCAGGGCAGGTCTCAGCACTGGGCTTACCCAGTCAGGTGTCAGGGTCCCTGCACTAGCCTGGGGGGGGGGGTGATATATCCTATTGGCAGGTGAGTCTCCTTTATAGGCAGGGCAGGTCTCAGCACTGGGCTTACCCAGTCAGGTGTCAGGGTCCCTGCACTAGCCTGGGGGGGGGGGTGATATATCCTATTGGCAGGTGAGTCTCCTTTATAGGCAGGGCAGGTCTCAGCACTGGGCTTACCCAGTCAGGTGTCAGGGTCCCTGCACTAGCCTAGGGGGGGGGGTGATATATCCTATTGGCAGGTGAGTCTCCTTTATAGGCAGGGCAGGTCTCAGCACTGGGCTTACCCAGTCAGGTGTCAGGGTCCCTGCACTAGCCTGGGGGGGGGGGGGGGTAATATATCCTATTGGCAGGTGAGTCTCCTTTATAGGCAGGGCAGGTCTCAGCACTGGGCTTACCCAGTCAGGTGTCAGGGTCCCTGCACTAGCCTGGGGGGGGGTGATATATCCTATTGGCAGGTGAGTCTCCTTTATAGGCAGGGCAGGTCTCAGCACTGGGCTTACCCAGTCAGGTGTCAGGGTCCCTGCACTAGCCTAGGGGGGGGGGGTGATATATCCTATTGGCAGGTGAGTCTCCTTTATAGGCAGGGCAGGTCTCAGCACTGGGCTTACCCAGTCAGGTGTCAGGGTCCCTGCACTAGCCTGGGGGGGGGTGATATATCCTATTGGCAGGTGAGTCTCCTTTATAGGCAGGGCAGGTCTCAGCACTGGGCTTACCCAGTCAGGTGTCAGGGTCCCTGCACTAGCCTGGGGGGGGGTGATATATCCTATTGGCAGGTGAGTCTCCTTTATAGGCAGGGCAGGTCTCAGCACTGGGCTTACCCAGTCAGGTGTCAGGGTCCCTGCACTAGCCTAGGGGGGGGGGGTGATATATCCTATTGGCAGGTGAGTCTCCTTTATAGGCAGGGCAGGTCTCAGCACTGGGCTTACCCAGTCAGGTGTCAGGGTCCCTGCACTAGCCTGGGGGGGGGGGGTGATATATCCTATTGGCAGGTGAGTCTCCTTTATAGGCAGGGCAGGTCTCAGCACTGGGCTTACCCAGTCAGGTGTCAGGGTCCCTGCACTAGCCTGGGGGGGGTGATATATCCTATTGGCAGGTGAGTCTCCTTTATAGGCAGGGCAGGTCTCAGCACTGGGCTTACCCAGTCAGGTGTCAGGGTCCCTGCACTAGCCTGGGGGGGGGGGGGGGGTGATATATCCTATTGGCAGGTGAGTCTCCTTTATAGGCAGGGCAGGTCTCAGCACTGGGCTTACCCAGTCAGGTGTCAGGGTCCCTGCACTAGCCTGGGGGGGGGTGATATATCCTATCGGCAGGTGAGTCTCCTTTATAGGCAGGGCAGGTCTCAGCACTGGGCTTACCCAGTCAGGTGTCAGGGTCCCTGCACTAGCCTGGGGGGGGGGGGTGATATATCCTATTGGCAGGTGAGTCTCCTTTATAGGCAGGGCAGGTCTCAGCACTGGGCTTACCCAGTCAGGTGTCAGGGTCCCTGCACTAGCCTAGGGGGGGGGGTGATATATCCTATTGGCAGGTGAGTCTCCTTTATAGGCAGGGCAGGTCTCAGCACTGGGCTTACCCAGTCAGGTGTCAGGGTCCCTGCACTAGCCTAGGGGGGGGGGGGTGATATATCCTATTGGCAGGTGAGTCTTCCTTATTTTTCTTTCTGTCATTCATCCTATCCTTTCTTTCTGTTATCCCTTCTATTCTTTCTGACTTTCTGTCATTTCTTCCTTCTTTTTCTTTCTTACTTTCTGACATTTCTTCTATTCTTTCTGACTTTCTGTCATTTCTTCCTTCTTTTTCTTTCTGACATTTCTTCTATTCTCTCTGATTTTCTGTCATTCCTTCTATTCTTTCTGTCATTCCTTATATTCTCTCTGACTTGCTGTCATTCTTTCTTTTTCTTTCTGACTTTCTGTCATTCCTTCTATTCTCTCTGACTTTCTGTCATTCCTTCTTTTTCTTTCTGACTTTCTTTGTCATTCCTTCTTTTTCTTTCTGTCATTTCTTCTATTCTTTCTGACTTTCTGGCATTCCTTCTATTCTCGCTGACTTTCTGTCATTCCTTCTTTTTCTTTCTGACTTTCTGTCCTTCCTTCTATTCTGTCTGACTTTCTGTAATTTCTTTTTCTTTCTGATTTTCTGTCATTTCTTCTATTCTCTCTGACTTTCTGTCATTCCTTCTTTTTCTTTCTGACTTTCTTTGTCATTCCTTCTTTTTCTTTCTGACTTTCTTTGTCATTCCTTCTTTTTCTTTCTGATTTTCTGTCATTCCTTCTATTCTTTCTGTCATTCCTTATATTCTCTCTGACTTGCTGTCATTCTTTCTTTTTCTTTCTGACTTTCTGTCATTCCTTCTATTCTCTCTGACTTTCTGTCATTCCTTCTTTTTCTTTCTGACTTTCTTTGTCATTCCTTCTTTTTCTTTCTGTCATTTCTTCTATTCTTTCTGACTTTCTGGCATTCCTTCTATTCTCGCTGACTTTCTGTCATTCCTTCTTTTTCTTTCTGACTTTCTGTCCTTCCTTCTATTCTGTCTGACTTTCTGTAATTTCTTTTTCTTTCTGATTTTCTGTCATTTCTTCTATTCTCTCTGACTTTCTGTCATTCCTTCTTTTTCTTTCTGACTTTCTTTGTCATTCCTTCTTTTTCTTTCTGACTTTCTTTGTCATTCCTTCTTTTTCTTTCTGATTTTCTGGCATTCCTTCTATTCTTTCTGTCATTCCTTATATTCTCTCTGACTTGCTGTCATTCTTTCTTTTTCTTTCTGACTTTCTGTCATTCCTTCTATTCTCTCTGACTTTCTGTCATTCCTTCTTTTTCTTTCTGACTTTCTTTGTCATTCCTTCTTTTTCTTTCTGTCATTTCTTCTATTCTTTCTGACTTTCTGGCATTCCTTCTATTCTCGCTGACTTTCTGTCATTCCTTCTTTTTCTTTCTGACTTTCTGTCCTTCCTTCTATTCTGTCTGACTTTCTGTAATTTCTTTTTCTTTCTGATTTTCTGTCATTTCTTCTATTCTCTCTGACTTTCTGTCATTCCTTCTTTTTCTTTCTGACTTTCTTTGTCATTCCTTCTTTTTCTTTCTGACTTTCTTTGTCATTCCTTCTTTTTCTTTCTGATTTTCTGTCATTCCTTCTATTCTTTCTGTCATTCCTTCTATTCTCTCTGACTTGCTGTCATTCTTTCTTTTTCTTTCTGACTTTCTTTGTCATTCCTTCTTTTTCTTTCTGATTTTCTTTGTCATTCCTTCTTTTTCTTTCTGACTTTCTGTCCTTCCTTCTATTCTCTCTGACTTTCTGTCATTTCTTTTTCTTTCTGATTTTCTGTCATTTCTTCTATTCTCTCTGACTTTCTGTCATTCCTTCTTTTTCTTTCTGACTTTCTTTGTCATTCCTTCTTTATCTGACTTTCTGTCCTTCCTTCTATTCTCTCTGACTTTGTCATTCCTTCTTTTTCTTTCTGACTTTCTTTGTCATTCCTTCTTTTTCTTTCTGACTTTCTTTGTCATTCCTTCTTTTTCTTTCTGATTTTCTGTCATTCCTTCTATTCTCTCTGACTTGCTGTCATTCCTTCTTTTTCTTTCTGACTTTCTTTGTCATTCCTTCTTTTTCTTTCTGATTTTCTTTGTCATTCCTTCTATTCTTTCTGTCATTCCTTCTATTCTCTCTGACTTGCTGTCATTCCTTCTTTTTCTTTCTGACTTGCTGTCATTCCTTCTTTTTCTTTCTGACTTTCTTTGTCATTCCTTCTTTTTCTTTCTGATTTTCTGTCATTCCTTCTATTCTTTCTGTCATTCCTTCTATTCTCTCTGACTTGCTGTCATTCTTTCTTTTTCTTTCTGACTTTCTTTGTCATTCCTTCTTTTTCTTTCTGACTTTCTTTGTCATTCCTTCTTTTTCTTTCTGATTTTCTTTGTCATTCCTTCTATTCTTTCTGTCATTCCTTCTATTCTCTCTGACTTGCTGTCATTCCTTCTTTTTCTTTCTGACTTTCTTTGTCATTCCTTCTTTTTCTTTCTGATTTTCTGTCATTCCTTCTATTCTCTCTGACTTGCTGTCATTCCTTCTTTTTCTTTCTGACTTTCTTTGTCATTCCTTCTTTTTCTTTCTGATTTTCTGTCATTCCTTCTATTCTTTCTGTCATTCCTTCTATTCTCTCTGACTTGCTGTCATTCCTTCTTTTTCTTTCTGACGTTCTTTGTCATTCCTTCTTTTTCTTTCTGATTTTTTGTCATTCCTTCTATTCTTTCTGACTTCCTTTGTCATTCCTTTCTTCTTTCTTACGTTCCTTCTTTCTTTTTCTTTCTGACTTTCTTTCTGTCACTGCTATTATATCTTTGGAAATAACACCCCGCAATGGGCCCACTGACACTGTTAGCCAAAGGCCCACATAAGCCTCCCCCCAGTGACACGGCTGTGAGATGAACTTCATCCTGAGCCCTGGGTGTCACTATAGGCTAGGCCAGGTCTCCGCCATATGCTGTAACCTGGCATTACATTACACGGGCCCTCTCCTAGCTGTTGGTATATAGGTAATGTAACCCCTCCCCAGCACAAACTCGCTAAGCTTTTAGCGAACCGCTTCCTTCCCTTTACCTAAAGTTTGTTTTCAGGCCTTCCCATTGGCTAACTGGCTGCCAGCCACGCCCATTTCGGGCCGCCGTACGCTTATGTTCCTAGGTAACGGCAGGCCCCTCCCACTCTCCATAGTTACCGTGTTAGCGGAGGTGGCAGCGGCCATCTTGCTGTAGAAATGAGCGGCTCTAACCGAGAGGCAGCGAAGGAAGAGCGAAGGAAAGCGGGGGGCGGAGTGATTAACCGGCTGAAGGGCCGGCGCCGCCCCGGGCGGGAGGAGGGCAGCGGCGAGCACCTGAGCGCCACCCCGGTCACCGAACAGGAGCTTATCGGGCTGCCTGACCTGCGGCCCGAGCATGTGTTAGGCCTCAGCCGGGTCACTGACAGTAAGTGCTGTTACTGGGATGTGGAGCGGGAGTGATTGGCTGCCTCTAACCTTTCCTTTCCTTGCAGATTATTTGTGTAAACCGGAAGATAATATATATGGCATCGACTTCACCCGCTTCAAGATCCGGGACCTGGAGACCGGCACCGTGTTATTCGAGATCTCCAAACCCTGCTCCGGTACGGTACTGACCCGCTTTTATATTCCCTCACTGGTGGCGCCTGCTCACATGGCACTGTATAGAATGCTGGACCACAAACCCAATTGGCCACCAGCAGTCATGTGAGGGGAAACAGAGGTAGATAAGTACTGCTGCCCAGTATAGGCCACCCTGCTAGCAGCAGCATGATGAGGCATCACACCCATTCCTCCCCCTCTGTGAGGCAGCTCAAAGATGGCTGTGCCCAGTCTGGGCAAGGTATGTTGTTTTCATTATTGTATATATCCCACTCTGCCTCTGCCAGGGGAGGGAGGAAAGGTAGGGGGATACTTTGCATACTGAAATTGGACCAAAACCCAGGATTTTGACTATCCTGGGTTTTGGTCCTTTCACCCGGGGCACCCCGATCGGGAATGCCCCGCTGTGTGAAACCCCCCAGATCACCGCAGCCAACTCGCCTCTTCTCGGTCCTACAGCACATGCACAGCCGCCGCACATCCAATCGGCGTGCTCTGAGCGCGCTGACGGTTGCATTCCCTGCTTTCCTCTAACGGAGCGTGCCCGTGCCGGCTGTCAGGGAACCGTGGGTCACGTGATCCAACTATCAATCAGGGACCTCCAGACACACAGACCGATTTCCCAAACCCCCGTCCTAGCCCGCCTAGCCGGACTACCAGGCCCAAAGCCTGCGGACACACAGATTCTTGGCTAAGGCAAAAAGATCGCTCAAGTTAAATATAGGTTTTAATGCAATAAGCACACTAGGCAGTGATAACAAACCTTTGGCTATGATGGAATATGAATAAATACAAATGTCGTTCTGAGAAGTGGGTTACAGGTTACAGTGAGTTAAACAGAGATAAAACAGTCAGTTAACTTAAAGCAGACCTTCACCCTGAATAAGAACCTATCTCATCCTACCTGCATCTACTGGATGCTTTGAGCCTTTAAACATCCAAGATGGCGGCTCATGGAGCAACAGGCAGCCTGCAATCAGGAAGTGTCTTCTGACGCTCTGCATTCTGAGATTGCTGTTCTTTTCCTGACCCCCAGCTCTGCTCTGTCTGTGCAAAGCACAGCTATAACCCACCCCCTGTGCTTTATCCCGCTCTCCTCAGTATGTGATGCTTCTGAGGCAAGATGGCAGCGCCCATATCCTAGAGTCCTGAACAGAGTTGCAGCCCAGTGGGGGAAGTAGGTGACTAAAATCTTATAATAATTTCAGATGCTGGGGAATAGTTTAACGGTTTGGGCTTTTCATTAAAGTGGACCATCACCCTCGGGTGATCGGCCCGGGAATCTATAAGATTCCCGGACCGATCAGCTCCCTCCCCGCGGGACATCCGAGATCGGGATGTCCTGCGGGGTGAAACCCCCCCAAACCGCCTCACCTTAGTTTCGGCGGTGGCCGGCCGCCGCCGCCTCCCTCGCGCCCCTCTAGGCGTGCGCGCCCCCGCGCCGACCGTCTGTGAATGGCCGGCGCGGGGGGACGCGCGTCAAGAGGGACGCGCGGGAGGCGGCGGCGGAGGTGCCACGGACAAGCGGCTGTCAAATCGCTTGTCCTTCGGCGCGGGGAGAGGTGAGTTTTTAGGGTGATCGGGGGGGTTTCACACAGCGGGGCACCTCGATCGGGGGTGCCCCACCGAAGTGGACCAAGACCCAGGATAGTCAAAATCCTGGGTGTTGGTCCACTTTAAATCCATGCTGAAGGTCAGGTTTAATGCAATGAGCACACTAGGCAGTGATGGCAAACATTTGGCTATGATGGAATATGAATAAATACAAATGCTGTTCTGAGAAATGGGTTACAGTGAGTTACACAGAGAGAAAACAGTCAGTTACCTTAAGATGCAGTTGCAGAGTAGTGATAAGGCCCCAACAAGGTGTATTTTAAGTGCTTATAGATGGTTTGGGCACCTCCAGCACGCTGCAGTGCGACCCTTCTCCAGAGAATGACCCTGTTCTCGTCTCCTTAGCCTACCTTTAAGCGCGGCCTCTGCCCCTCCACCCCCTCCTCCTAGACGCAGGTCCTGTGTAGCTCTTTTGAAGCCCCCATATACTATCACACCTCCCCAGAAAAGGAGGGCCATTTCCCCTCTCTGTCTGACCAAGAAGTTAGGGGAGCCACAAGGAGGCTTTCATCCTTAAGCTGCCATTTCCGAGTGTCAGAACCTCATGCCCATAAATGGACTTCCTTTTCCTGCTAGCCTTGTAAGGACAGATAATCTTAAAGGAGGAAGCCAGGAATCGGTGCTAAAATGAAATGTAGTATTTGCCCTATTCCTCACGCCGCCCATTCACAATTGCCTGGAGCGGGCACGTGCCCTGCTAGAGGGAGAGCGGAGATGAGGTAGCGGCTCGCACATGCGCAGTTGGACCAGGAAACAAGGTAAGTGTATGGGGTGACCTGGGGGGTTTCACACATCGATTTTGGATGCCCCGGGGGGAGGGAACCGATTGGCCCGGGATTCTATATGAGCTGGGTTTTGGTCCACTTTTAGAACCAGAGTTCTCCTGGCACAGAGTTTCAGTGTAGGTCCACTTGGCTTCATGCCATTCAGGAATAATGCACGTGGTTATGTTTACAAGCGGCGCTAGCATCACGTCGGGGAGGTGGGCGGGGTTCCAAAAAACGTCATCCCGTGACAGTGCATCATCGGGGGCGCCAGTCTCTAGCAGTCCAGAGTGGGTTTTAGTCTACTTTAAAAAAATGCCTGGATTGTCCCTTAAAAGGGGAACAAATCCCACCAGGTATGTAAAAGATTCCAGGCCCAGCCCCTGGCTTTTCCCTAGGGCATCCCGAATCAAGATGCCCTGCCATGTGGACCCCCCCCTCCCCCCAGGGCATCGGTAATTCTCGCTTTCCCCGCTCCAACTAAATACCTGCTCTCATCCAATCGGAGCCGTTTCCCTTTTCAGCAAAGGGCTGGTTGTTTACAGTGGGGAGCACACACTGCCATGTCCCCTACACACAGGGTCCGGATGAGGTGGCGCACGCTCCCCTTTGTAAACAATCGGAGCCCTTTGCTAAATGACAAAGTCAAGGCAAAGGGCTCTGTTCGGATGAGAGCCCGCACATGCGCCACTGGAGCAAGGAAAGGTGAGCTTTAGTGGGCAAACTGGGAGTATCACTCAGCGGGGCATCCTGATTCTGCATTTTCCCAGGGACACGGAACAAGTCAAATTCATGTGTTTTGTTCTGCTTTAAAGAGGAAGCTCAAGATTTTTGTAACCCCGAACCACCCCTCACTCCCCTTTAGTGAAGCTAAATTTGGGTGTTAAAGCAGACCAAAACCCACATTTTTAACTAGTATCTCCCAAGTTGTTCCGCCAGTGAAGAGCACCTTTTGGCAATTTTTAGTGCTCCTGCTTCATAGTGATCCCTGTTTTAGCTGTAAAGCTCCGCCTTCTTTGTTGTGTGTGGCAATGATGCCATTGCCATACCTATGCAATGACTGACAGCAAATAAGCAATGTTTCAGGACTATTCAAAAAGCAAAAATATCCATTTCTAGTTCTATGCCCTAAGAAGGGAGTATCAGCAGGGGCTTTGGCCAAATGTATTTCAGAAGTTCCATGGGTTTTGGTCTGATTTAAGTGGACCAACCACCCCATTGGCTGGCCTTGGAGTCTTGACAGACTCCAGCACAGACTGATCAAGAAATATCCAAATTGGGATGCCCCGCTGTGTGAGCCCCCCAGATCGCTCTGCATTCACTTACCTTTTCTGGGCTTCCATGCCATACTTGGCGGCTGCATCCTTGGCACCCCTGTAGCTGAGGCTTGCTTGTGCCCATTCAGATTATCTGTGTGTGGAAGCACGTGTGCATTACTTCTATATCCCTCCCTTATGTCGGAGTGCTGGTCTAAACGGGGTCGTATGGTGCTGATTGGATAAGTACCCATGCATGCGGAGTGGGACCAGGGAAAGGGGAGTTTTTGGGGTGAACGGGGGGGGTTCACTCGGTGAGGCATCCCAAATCAAGATGTCCCCGGAACAAGGACCATAAGTCAAAAATGGTGAAAATCCAGGATTTTGGTCCACTTTAAAATATTAAACCAACTCCTTTTATTGCCACAGTCCTCCCCTGATGCCAGTGGGGTTCTGCATGACAGCAATGAGATTGAGAGCAGTCACACTGTTGCAGGGGGTTGGGTGACCGACCTGTTGCTCTACGTCGCAGCTTTAGCTTCCTTACAGATTGCCTTTCCCCCAATGAGTTGTTTATGTTATGTTTTGTTTTTGACCAAGTTGTGCTTAGCACAGGGAGGGAGGCATAGGTGGAATGTTAAAAAAAATTCTTGGACTTTTTTTTTTTTTTCTATTGCCTAAACCTGTGTGAGTGGCCTCTTCTGCTGGATTTACACCCAGTTTAAATGATTGTGGATTTGCCAGTTCGTTTTATCATTATCCAAGTCATCAGCTGGGAGACCGAATGGTGACCTAGTAACTCGGGTTAAAAGGAGACCTGTATCCACCACTGGATTGTCCATGGGAAGGCAAAACCAAAACCTTCCATTATGCCAGATTGCTGGGGAGGGGTCATTTCAGACCAAAAAATTCACTTTGATGGCATTTCCTTTTTTAATCTTCCAGAAGCCGATGATGAGGAAACAGACGGTGGGCAGCTAGACAGCTCTGCAGGCCGCTTTGTGCGTTATCAATTCACTCCGGCTTTTCTAAGGCTTCGAAAAGTTGGGGCCACGTAAGTACATACGGTCTGATGGAGTTGCTGGAAATGCAGATGAACTCTTTGCTGCTTAGACCAAACCACACTAGCGGTTTGATTCCAGGAAGTGGTGACCCAGCTTCACCCACACCCCCTTTTTTTTTTTATATATAATATATAGCGTTTCCTCTATTTGCCCAGTGCATCAATAAAGCGCCAGTATGGTAGAAAGAGCTGGAATTTAGTAATAGACTTTATATTAAGAATACAAACCTTTTTTATTTATTTTTTTTTTTAATTTTTTTTTATGTAACCACAGCTCCAATTATAACAGCATGCTTGTTGTCACTTTAGTTTCCATGCTACAAGGTATTACTAAGAGTTTAGTAAGTCTATTTTCTTTATTGCATGGCATGGCCTGCTTCGGTATTCATAACAGTTGAGTTATTCCGCCACAAGGTGGCGCAGTGTACTGCAGAAGAGCTGTGGCATCTCCCGGCTCCCTATAAAAACGGGATTAACCATAGAGTTCCCAGTGTTTCCTCTGCAGTGAAACTGCGAAGATAGAAGATGGCTCTCTCTCTCTGTGTGCAGGTAAGCGGGGCAACCAAGCCTGCGGCCCTGCAAGTCTATTTCCACCTGTTTCTGGACCCTCTCTGCTTTCCAGCCTCGGCTGACAGATCGGGTGAGGGTAGAAGAGCCGGGAGCGCTGCTCCAAGCCGCAGACCCTGTTCCACAAAGGGTAGCCGGCCATAGGCTTTATGGTGAGCCTGCTAGGGATGCAGAGTTCCTGTCCTGGCTTCTGAGGGGGTGAGTGTTTTGGGGACTTTGTCCCCTTCTTTTTCTTCAGGGGTCCCCCCCTCTGGCCTGGATACTCGCCGCTGCTTTTCGTCCCCCCCCCCCCCCCCCCCCCTCTGACTTTTGTTCGGGGGGGGGGGGGGGCGGGTGGTAGTGGCGAGTGGTGTTAGTTGTGGTGTATTTGCTGTTTACAGTGTGTGTTTGTTTTTTTTTTGGTGTTCTTTAGCCACCACGCCACCTTGTACTGTGCGGCGGGTGGCGCTATAACCTGTAGCGTTTTTGCTTAGTCATGACGCCGGCGGCGTCACGTGGGCGCCGTTTTTGTGCTCTTCGTGGGGGCGGGGGATGATGTGTATCGCGTCGTCCCCCTGCGGCCCGCCCCTCTAGGTACCTCTCCCAGCGCCATTTTGGATTAGCCGTGCGTCTGTATTTCTCCCTTTCTGGCTGCAGCGTTGTATCCTCCAGCGTGTCGCTTCATCTAGCGGTCTGTGGATTGGTGACCCTGCGGTGTCCTTGGTCCGCGAGTCCCCCTTGGGGTTTTTTTAATTGGTCTCGTGGGGCATGTGTTGCGGGATGCTCATGTGTCGTTTTTACTTATGTCTTTTAGGCGGGATACCAGTGGGTTGTGGTTTCTCCCGGCTCTCTTCCCCCCCCCTCACCCCCCCCCCTTTACTGACTTCTGGGGGCATCCCGTAGGAGAGCATCCCGGGGGGCTTTTGTATTAGCCTTTGCCCAGTGCTGGCCCATTGCGCCTGTATTAATCACCATTTGGAGGCTTCTGGGGATAGCGTGCTTGGGGGCCCTTCAGGGCAATCCCGGCTGTGTGCCATGTGTGGGGTATCCCCTGTGAGTGACAGTGTTAGGGTGTGCGTGCCGTGCGCACAAAGTGTCCTTGTGCTCCAATCTGGTTTGCCTGCATCGCTTCCCTGCTCTGCGCCCCCTTCGGGGTCACCTACCCCCCCACTCCTGCAATTGGCCCCCAGTGAGGGGGATAATAGCAGGGGGTCACAGTCTGATTTGGCAACATTGAGAGGCAGCTTGCCGGCCCTGTTCCTAGGAAGGCCTCTGGCAAGAAGCGGCACCTGACTTCCACTCCCTCGCGCTCCATAGAGGAGTATGAGGAGTTTGATGCCACTGGTGGACATTATTCCCTAGAGGAAGGGGAACTGTTCCAGGACTCGGACTCCTCTGGGGACCAGCAGGAGGGTTGCGATAGTGACCCTGGGTCTGCATCTGGGGAGGAATCATGGTACCCTGAGGACACTGATAATCTGCTGTCTCACATTTTTGAAATTTTGCACATTGCTCCCCCTGAGGTGGCTAAGAAAAAGCAGGGTGAGCTCTTTCGCCCTGATAAACAGCGTCTTGAGTTCCCTGAGCAGGGACATTTCACTACTATGGTGCTTAAGGAGTGGGAACGTCCTAACAGGCTGCCCGTTGTGCCCAAGGGATTTGATAAGAGGTATCACTTTCCTGCTGATTTAGTGAAGCGGTGGTCATGTCCCCCTGAGGTGGACGCTCCCTTGCTAGGTCTGTCCAATACTTAGGTCATGCCCTCCCCTGACACTACCACTCTGAGGGACAGCGAGGACCGGCGCATGGATCAGCTGGCCTGCCATGCTTTTACTTGTGTTGGGGCTGGACTGCGCCCGGCCTGTGCTGCTGCCATTACAGCTATTGCCCTTATGAAACTGCTCAACTGTCTATGTGATGGTGCTATGGCTGGTAGGAGGAGGGAGGATTATAGGGCTCTCTTGCTTTGCTCTGATTTTGTTGCATTTATCCTTACTGCCATGGATGATGCTGTAAGGCTGGGCGGTAGGGCCTCTGCACTTTTGGTAGCTATGCGCCGCTCTGTTTGGTTGTGCCAGTGGGCAGCTGACGCTGCTGCTAAGAAGGCTCTCGCTGGACTCTCTTTTGCAGGGCTGCGGCTCTTCGGTGAACGTCTTGATGTTTTAGCCAAGGATGGCAGACTGCCTCAGCATAGGGGGCGGCCCTTTTGGGGGACCTCCGCCTCCCTCCCCTCCCTTCGTATTACCAGGGGAGGTCGTGGCTCCCTCTTCTCAGGTAGCCGCAGAGATTCTTGGGGCCGGGGCAGATCCCATGGTCGTCCTGGTCTCTCCTGGGGTTCCAAGCCAAAACCCCCTCCCAAGGCCCCTCAGGCATGAGGGGGTGCTCTCACCCATCCGGGTGGGGGGACGGCTTCGGCTCTTTGCTCACGTCTGGAGGCTCCGCTTCGCAGACCGGTGGATTCAGGAGGTGGTGTCCTCCGGTTACTTTGTTAGTTTGCAGCCTGGCCGCCCCCAAGATTCATCAAATCCCGGATGTCTTTAAGCCCCCTGTCAGCTCAAGGGTTGCTTTCGGTGGTTCAATGCCTGCTGGAGTCAGGGGTCATTTGTCCGGTGCCCCCTCAAGAACAGGGTCAGGGGTACTATTCCAATCTTTTCACGGTCCCCAAAAACGACTGCTCTCTGAGGCCCATCCTGGACTTGAAGGGCCGCAACAAGTTTGTCAGATTCAAGCATTTTCGCATGAAGACACTACGCTCGCTGTCAGTACCCTTCGCCCGGGCGACTTCATGACCACCGTGGACATCAAGGATGCTTATCTACATGTGCCTATCTTCCCAGGTCATCAGATTTCTGAGCTTCGCGCTGGAGGATCAGCATTACCAATTTGTAGCTTAACCCTTTGTTATCACCTCGGCGCCTCGAGTGTTCACCAAGGTGCTGGCGGGGGTGATGGCTCTGCTACGGAACCAGGGCATTCGCGTCCTTCCTTACCTGGACGACATCCTTATTGTGGCCCAGTCCTTTCATCAGGCCGAGCAGGACACCTGGGTGGTGACCTCCACTCTGCAGTCCTTCGGCTGGGTGATCAACTTTCCCAAGTCTCCAATGTCCCCGTCCTTGGTAAGGTCCTTTCTGGGCATGACACTAGATACCTCTCAGGTCAAGGTGTTCCTTCCAAAGCAGAAGGTGGAGGGCCTTCAGAAGCGGGCATGGGCTCTGCTCTTGTGTCCTCATCCCTCCATCCGTCTGGGGATGCAGTTGGTGGGCCTGATGGTGTCCTGCTTCGAGGCGGTCCCCTTTGCTCAGTTTCACATGAGACCTCTTCAGTTGCACCTCTTGTCAGTCTGGGATTGGGACCCTGTGTCCCTGGATCAGGAATTTGCTCTGTCTCCTCTGGCCAGACAGTCCCTTTCGTAGTGGCTGGACTCAAGGAACCTCCTGGTGAGCAGGACTTTCCTGCCCCCATGCTGGGAGACGGTCACCACAGATGCCAGTCTGACAGGCTGGGGGGGCTTTTGGAAGTCTCTGAAGTTCCAGGGTCGGTGGGGCCCCCAGGAGGCCCATGCTCCCATCAATGTACTGGAACTGAGGGCGATCATGGAACTGAGGGCGATCAGGTTGTTTCTTTCTCAGCTGACCACACACCTTCGGCGTCGGGCTGTTCATATTCGCTCAGACAACCAGACGGCGGTTGCCTACATCAACCATCAGGGAGGGACTCAGAGCAAGCGAGCCTTCAAGGAAGTGTCCCTGATACTGTCTTGGGCGGAACAGAATGTTCTCTGCATCTCAGCGGTATACATTCCGGGGTGGAGAACCAGGTGGCGGACTCCCTGAGCAGGGGGACGTCTCGTCTAGGGGAATGGTCCCTCAACAACCAGGTGTTTCTCTCCCTGTGTCACCGCTGGGGTCAGCCGGATGTGGACCTGTTTGCGCCCCGTCACAATCACAAACTTCCCAGACTTGTCTCCCTGTCACAGGATCCTCTGGCCTTCGCCACGGATGCACTGGCTATGTCTTGGACGGAGTTTCGGCTTCTCTGTGTTCCCTCTACTGGGCAGGGTCATGCGCAAGATAGCCCAGGAGGGGGTACCGGCCATCCTGGTGGTTCCCTGTTGGCCAAGAAGGGTATGGTTTGCAGACGTCGTGCAGTTGGCAGTAGATCAGTACGTCTTGCCCAAGGATCCAGATCTTCTCACTCAGGGCAGCTGCGCCATCCCAATTTATAAATGCTGGCTTTAACGGCTTGGCTGCTGAAACCTCCATCTTGAAGGGGTTGCCTGCCCCTGTTGTGGATACCATGATTCGGGCTAGGAAGAAGTCCACGTCCTTTATCTATTACAGGGTCTGGCATGCTTACATTGGCTGGTGTCAGACCAAGTCTCTTCCCGGTCGGGTTTTTTCCATCCCCAAGATTCTGGAATTTTTGCAACATGGTTTGGATTCCGGCCTTCAACTTAGTACCCTTAAGGGCCATGTCTCAGCTCTGGCAATTTTTTTTATTTTTTTAATTTTTTTTTCAAAAGATCCTTTGCCAGTCACCGGTTGGTTAAAACCTTTTTCCAGGGTGTTACTCATGTGCGTCCACCTCGTAAGCCTATGCTACCAGTCTGGAGCTTGAACCTAGTGTTGTCTGCTCTGCAGCGTCCTCCCTTTGAGCCTATTCGTGAGGCTGCCTTGCCCATTCTGACTCTTAAGGTAGCCTTTTTGGTGGCTATCACTTCTGTCAGGCGAGTTTCTAAACTGGCGGCGCTTTCCATCAAACCTCCTTATTTTGAGCGGCATCAGGATAAGGTGGTGTTTCGGCTTAAGCAGGATTTCTTGCCTAAGCCTGCCTTTCATCTCAATCAGGACATTGTCTTGCCTTCATTGTTTCCTAATCCTGCTAATTTCAAGGAGCGGACACTCCTTTCTTTGGATTCACATTCTTTGGATGTGGTCAGGGCTCTGAAGTTTTATTTGGTCGCTACTGAGCCTTTCAGGAAATCTGATGCTCTTTTTGTTTTCACTTCTGGACCTAGGAAGGGTTTGCCTCCGGCTAAATCCACTATCAGCAAGTGGATCCGTCGGGCAAGCCTATTCTGCTAAGGGGAAGGAACCTCCCTTTAGAATTACTGCTCATTCCACTATTGGTCCCTCTTGGGCTTTTCAGCACCAAGCTTCTGTTGAGCAAGCTTGCAAGGCCGCTACTTGGTCTTCTGTTCATACGTTTTCCAAGTTTTACAAGGTTGATGTTAAGGCCTCAGCGGATGCTGCTTTTGGCCGCAAGGTGCTTCAAGCGGTAGTGACTTGAACTGCCGGCCGTTACTCATTGGGGATCCCACACTACTTTTGGACCCTACTTTTGGACCCTACTTTTGGACCCTACTTTTGGACCCTACTTTTGGACCCTACTTTTGGACCCTACTTTTGGATGTCCCAACTGTTATGAATACCGAAGCAGGCCGTGCCATGCAATAAAGAAAAAAGCAATTCTGTGAGTACTCACCTGTAGAATTGTTTTTGTTCTTGCATGGCACGGGCCTGCTTCGACCCACCCTTGTTGTTGTTGTTCTTGGTTGCCTCTTTATGGTGATTGTTCCAAGTTAATTGGGGTTCTTTACCTTTTTTAAATGTTTTACCTTTATTCTCTCCCAGCCTCTTGTCTCACTGCTTGTCTACGCTGGGAACTCTATGGTTAATCCCATTTTTTTTTTTTTTTTTTCAATCTTTATTAGATTTTTCTTTTTCAAAGGTACACAGATGACATTGGTATACATTTGTTGTACAACATGTAGATGCTCAATTTTCCAAATTGGTACATAGTAAAACAGTACATGGAGGCAGGTAGCATTTTCAACATAAAATATATACGTCTGCACAACATTAGCCGTTTGTCAGTGTGTCAACCTGAATGGCCTGTCTCTAGTGGCATCCATTGCGCTAGATCCCAGCCCTCCGTCCGCCGCCCAGCGCGCAGAGAGGTCTGTCAACGGACCTCGCCGGGCGCCAAACCCAGCGGGAAGGAGGGGAGGGAGTGGGGTGGGTAACGGGGGGGAGGGTGGCCTAAGACAGTGAAGGGGGGGAGAAGATAGAAAAGATAAGGAAAGAAAGAGGGAAAAAGAAAGGGAGACAGATCGTTGCTCATTGTAGCATAGTATTGCATGCTTCCGGGTAGGCGTATTCCACCCAAGGCTCCCATACTTTTTGATAAATTTGGTGTGTGAATCCCTCAGGATGCTAGTCAATTTCTCGTTAATCAAGATGCCGTTAAGCCTGTCCTTTACTGCCTGGAAGGGGATTCCCGGTTTCTTCCAGGAGCTAGCAATCGTTAGTTTAGCTGCCAGCATAAGTTGAGTGAGCAGGGCGTGCTGGGTTCTGGTGATGCCCTCCGGTTTCACATGCAATAGTGCTACCCAAGGATCCCGACGTATATGGGCATGTAAAAGGGTGCTCAGGAGGCCAAAAACTCGGGACCAAAATCTCTTAACCTTCGGGCACTCCCACCATATGTGCAGAACGGAGCCTTCCACCGAACAACCTCTAAAGCATTGAGCGGGGTAGCCCTGGATCGCTTTAGCTATGCGTGCGGGCACCAGGTACCACCTGGTGAGCATCTTGTATGCTGCTTCCAGGGTCGTAACATTGATCGAGCACCTGTTTATTCCAGTCCATATCTCCTCCTAGTCTCTCCTATCCCTTACCAAGCCCAGATCCGACTCCCATCTGGCCATGTACCCATGTTTTGAGTTGGCGGGTAATGCTACAAGGCTCGAGTAAATAGTGGATACAAGACCTGTGGTAGGGGTCCCTCGCGCGCACAATTTTTCAAAGGGAGTCATATCCGAGTCCTCCGTCTTGTTTTTTAGCAGGGGTGCAATCCAGTGACGGAGTTGCAGGTATCTAAACTGTTCTGATGGCGGGGCTTTCTCCCTTTCCTGTAGTGCAGGCCAGGAGATTATCTCGCCTCTAGTCAGGAGATGGTGAAGTTTGCTAAACCCTTTGGGGTCTAACCCCGGGGGAAACATCGGGTTCTTAACAATTCGCATTAGTGGAAGGTGTGGTGAAGTTAGTTTCCCGGAATATTTCGTCCCATCCCAGATTCGAAGGGAGTGGTTCAGGATGGGGCATGAGATGTGTGATCTATGTTGTGGCGGCAACCACATTAAGCTGTCAACCGGGACTGAGTCGCACGTGGAGGCCGCTAACGCCACCCACAGTGGTGTCTCCATGTGGATATGTAACTGTTGAAGCTGCCCTATCTGCGCTGCATGGTAGTATTTGCAGATACACGGAACCCCCAAGCCTCCCTCTTTCCTATGCCTAGTCATGGTAGCTCTAGCAACTCTCGGCCTAGTTCTCCCCCATATAAATTTCATTATGCTATTTTGCATGCTTTTAAGCTGAAATTGTGGAATATACACCGGGAGAGTTCTAAAGTGGTATAGAAGCTTCGGGAGCAAGGTCATTTTTATTGCATTGACCCTTCCTATCCAGGATATCTCATGACCCCGCCAGGTATCCAGCATCGCTTTCAAGCTTCTAAAGAGGGGGGGGGGGGTAGTTTGCTTGGTACAAAGACCGGTAATGTGGCGTGATCTTGACGCCTAAGTAGGATAGGGCTCCCGGGGCCCAGCGGAATGGGAAGTTGGATTGAAGGATGCTTAGTGTTGGGGCGGGGACGTTTAAATTAAGCCCTACCGATTTCTCCTTGTTAACTTTAAGACCCGAAATCCTCGAAGGTTTCCAGGAGCTGGAGCAGGTTAGGTAGTGAGGTATGGGGCTGTGAGAGAGTCAATAAGATATCATCAGCAAATAAGCACACTTTGTGATGGTATCCCGCCATTTCAATGCCTTTTATGTTTGGGTTTGCCCGAATAGCAAGGGCCAAGGGCTCCAGTGCCAGCACGAATAGCACTGGGGAGAGCGGGCATCCCTGCCGGGTGCCTCTACTTATTGAGATTGGCTCAGAAAGGTAACCATTGTATTGCACTCTGGCTGAGGGGGAGGAATAGATAGAGTGGATCCAGGCCAGAAAGTTATCGCCAAAGCCCCATTTCTGAAGAGCACAGTGCATATAATCCCACGAGAGGGAGTCAAAAGCCCTTTGCATGTCCAGAGACAGCAAGAGGCTATGGATATCTTTGTTGAGCCAGCTCAATCAGGTGGAGCAGTCTACGAATATTGTCCGGTGCTTGCCTACATGGGATAAATCCTACCTGGTCTTTCCCAATTATGGTGCCCAGGAATTCATTAATTCTGGTAACCAGGACTTTACCTAAAATTTTCACATCTACGTTGAGTAGAGAAATAGGCCTATAATTTTGTGCGTCTGAGTGATCCTTATCAGGTTTCGGAATCATACTGATGTAGGCCTCCAGTGATGACTGATGTAAAGAACCCTGATCTGTAAGGGAGTTAAACATGGCGGTTAGATAGGGAGCCAGTTCCGTGGCATACTTTTTGTAATATAGGGCTGAGAACCCATCTGGTCCGGGCACTTTGGATGTCTTAAGGCTCTTAATGGCCCCAAGCACTTCCAAGACTGTTATGTCTGCGTCGAGACGCTCTTTATGGGCATCCTGCAGTTTGGGGAGTGAGACGGAATCTAGAAATCTTGCCGTTTCCTCGCGGGGGAACATATGGGGGGGCTTGTAAAGTTTGCCTGGTTAATCCCATTTTTATAGGGAGTCGGGAGATACCACAGCTCTTCTGCAGTACACTGCGCCACCCTTTGGTGAAATAACCCAACTGTTATAAATACCGAAGCAGGCCGTGCCATGCAAGAACTAAAACAATTCTACAGGTGAGTACTCACAGATTTGCTTTTTTGCATGTGTATGGTAGTTGTGAGAAACTATTGTGATCATCAAGGTTCGGCTATTAAGCAGATTCTGTTCAGACCACACCTTTTTAGGCAGAACAAAACCCAACACGGCTGGAATTGCAGGGCCACCACTGGCCATCCCCCTGAGACATGCTAAATCAGGATGCATAGGATTGGAGGAGAAAAAAATGGTTTGACTTTCCAATTTATATCTTTTTAGGGTGGAGTTCAGGGTGGGAGATAAGCCTGTGAAGAATTTCCGAATGATTGAGAGACATTACTTTCGAGATAGGGTGTTGAAGACTTTTGACTTTGACTTTGGATTTTGCATTCCCAATAGCTGCAACACATGTGAGCACATGTATGAGTTCCCACAGCTCTCAGAGGACCTGGGTAAGTCTTGTTTGGTCTGTTCACTACGTTAAACATTTTCCCCCCCAAAGTTATTGTCATTTTGTACGTTAGGTTCACTGTAAGGGGAAATTCCAGGCGAAGGGTTAATTTCGTTTGCTTTCTGCTCTCCCCATGCTGGCTGAGAGGAGCAGCATCTTTTATTCATCCTGTCTTCTATTTCTTAATAAGCTCTCGTTATATATATATATATATATATATATATATATATATATATATATATATAATATATATTTTTTTTTTTTTTTTTGTGCTAGAGCTTTGCTGCTGTCTTATGTATATCTATCTGTATATCTGTATCTATATGTATATCTGGAGGAAAACCAAAGCCAATCATGACTTTCTATTCTATAAACAAGCCCTTCAGGAACTCGGGATGGCCCTTTCATCTGCTAAGCAAGCATATTTCTCTTCACTGATTTCTGCACAAGCCCGGAATCCCAAACAACTCTTCAACACTTTCAGTTCCATAATCCGCCCACCACCACCTCCTCCAACCTCCCAAATAACAGCAGAAGAATTTTCTACATTCTTCAAAGAAAAAATTGACAACATTCGACTTGGCTTTGCCCCTCAGAATCCCTCACCACTTCAAACAATCCCCCCACCTTACTCTCTTACTTTCTTCACTCCAATAACTGAGCTTGGACTAACCTCTCTCATTTCTAGGGCCCACCTGACTACCTGCTCCCTCGATCCTATTCCATCCCACCTTATTCCTCAACTGTCTCCATCCCTCACTCCAGCCTTAACCTCCATATTCAACCTTTCTCTCTCCACTGGCACCTTTCCTTCTTCCTACAAACATGCAGGTATTACTCCGATAATCAAGAAACCCTCTCTCGACCCCTCTGCCCTCTCCAGCTACCGCCCTATCTCACTACTCCCTTTCTCCTCCAAACTTCTTGAACAACATGTCCACTCAGAACTGTCACAATACTTATCCACTAACAACTTATTTGACCCCTTACAATCAGTATTCCGCCGTACCCACTCCACTGAAACTGCCCTCACCAAAGTCACCAATGATCTGCTCACTGCCAAAAGCACTGGTCACTACTCCATCCTCATCCTTCTTGACCTCTCCTCAGCCTTTGATACTGTCAACCACTCTCTGCTTCTTGATATTCTCTCCTCTCTCGGGGTTCAAGGTCTTGCACTCTCTTGGCTCACCTCTTACCTCTCTGATAGATCATTCAGTGTATTCTATTCTAACACAGTCTCATCCTCACGTTCCCTTTCTGTTGGTGTCCTGCAAGGTTCGGTCCTAGGCCCCTTACTTTTCTCAGTCTACACCCATGGCCTTGGCAAACTTATAACTTCACGAGGCTTCCAATACCACTTCTATGCGGATGACACTCAGATATATCTCTCTGGCCCCAATCTCTCCTATCTTGCCTCCCCAACTGCCTCTCAGCTATTTCTTCATTCATGTAATCTCGCTACCTCAAGCTAAACATGGACAGGACAGAACTGGTCATTTTCCTGCCCTCTAACTCCCCTCCCCTCTCTAACACGTCTATTTCTGTCAACCATTACACAATAACAGCAACTCCCCAAGCTCGGTGCCTGGGAGTCACTCTGCCCTCTTTCAAACCACATATTCACTCCTGTCGCCTCCAACTTAAAAACATCTCCCGCACCCGTCCTTTCCTCTCACCTGACACCACTAAAATGCTAGTGCAAGTCCTGGTCATATCCCTTCTGGATTACTGCAACATCCTTCTTTGTGGCTTACCAACTAACAGACTGGCACCCCTCCAATCTATCCTGAACTCTGCTGCTCGCCTCATCCATCTCTCCTCTGGCTCCTCCAGTTCTGCGCCTCTCTGCCAATCCCTACACTGGCTGCCAGTCCCACAGCGAATCCTGTTCAAAACTCTAACTCTCGCATACAAAGCTCTCTCCACCCAGGCCCCTCCCTACATCTCATCTCTAATCCAACAGTATCAACCTAGACGCAGCCTCCGCTCTGCTGCTGACCTTCTCCTGTCCTCCACCCTGGTCACCTCCTCTCACGCCCGCCTCCAGAACTTCTCACGTGCAACTTCAATCTTCTGGAATGCCCTCCCACACCCAATCCGCCACTCCACAACTCTCAAAACCTTCAAAGGCGCCCTTAAAACTCACTTATTCAGACAAGCATATAACCTGGCCTAACCAATCTTCTAAAGGGCACATGCCACAAAGCTCAATACTGACTGTTTGTGATCCTTCCCCCTCGTCTTCACCCCTCTTCCTTTAGACTGTAAGCGCGCAAGGGCAGGGCTCTCTCCCCTATTGTATCTTGTACTCAGAATATCCACTGTCAACTCTGTAAAACTGCATTTGAAATAGTATATGTACCGTATATTTCTACCCTGTCTGTAATTACTACTTTGTAAAGCGCTACGGAAGATGATGGCGCTATATAAATAAACAATAATAAATAATAATCTATAGGGGACTGTGAATTCAAACAGGGGACCCTGAAAATTAAAGTGGACCAACACCCAGGATTTTCACTATCATGGGTTTTGGCCCACTTTGGTGGGGCACCCCGATCGGGGTTGCCCCGCTGTGTGAAACCCCCAGAACGTCCGGAAACACCCACCACGCTCCTACGCGGGCGCTCGTCCAATCAGAGTGCTCAGAGCCGCTGTGGTATGCACATACAAGCGGCGTCCAACCACAGCGGCTCTGAGCGCTGGAGGTCGCGTCTCGTGCTTCCCTCTAACGGGGAGTGCGCCCGCGCTGGCCATTCACAAACGGCAGGCGCGGGTGCGCGCCCTGCTAGAGGGAAGCGCGAGACGCGGCCCGCACATGCGCCGTTGGAATGGGGTTAAGGTAAGGTTTCTGGGCTTCCTGGGGGGTTTCGGATGCCCCGCGGGGAGTGATCTGGACCCCCCTGGGTGTTGGTCCACTTTAAGTCAGCAGTTCTATATGGTTTATCAGGGAATGCAAAGTGCTGGTGAAGAAAGCAGCCTAGTTTATCCCTTTGCTTAAAGTGGACCAACAACCACTGCTGATCGGCCCAGGAATCTATAAGATTCCCGGGCCGATCAGCTCCCTGCCCGCGGGGTGCCCCGCTGTGTGAAACCCCCCAGGACCCCCAAAAATCCTACCTTTTCCTCGTTCCAACGGCGCATGCGCTTGCCGCCGATTCTCGCGCTTCCCTCTAGCGGGTGCACTCCCTGTTAGAGGGAAGCGCAAGAGGTGGCGGCGGACGCGCTCTTCTTGTCCGTTCCATATTCCAGCTTGTCTGTCCGCGCTGATTGGCGGAGCGCTCGCGCATGCGCTGTAGGAGCGGGGTGAGGTGAGTTTTTTTTGGGCTCTCTGGGGGGTTTCACACAACGGGGCACCCCCGACCGGGGTGCACCGCGGAAGTGGACCAACACCCAGGATAGTGAAAATCCTGGGTGTTGGTCCACTTTAGCGTGTCCCCCAATTCTGCTTTTATCAAGAAACTTTGGTGATGTAAACATGTATTTTTATTCTACACCTACAGTGCAGATGATGATCGATAACCCGTATGAGACCAGATCTGATAGCTTCTATTTTGTGGACAACAAGCTTGTAATGCACAATAAAGCAGACTATGCCTACAATGGAGGACAATAGAGACGCACTGCCTTTAACGTAAACCTTTACTTTCCCTGACTGGAGCGGAGGATCCATGTATGACGAATTTGCTCAACAGATCAAGTAGCGTTTTTTTTTTTTTTTTATGCTGTAATGGGACTTGAAGACTCTATAAAGAAATATTTATTTTTATGTAATATACACTGATCTTTTGGTCCTTTCTTACAGCTACATGCCTTCTAAGCTCTGCAGGGAGCAAGATATAAGTCTATGTGCCAGTAACACAGATTCTAGACCAAGCATGCTCCTGGTTATAGTGGAGCATTTAAAAAAAAAAAAAAAAAAAAAAAACTTCATACATTCTGTGCAATATGCTGTCTTTAAGTCGAACACCAAAACCCACGCTTAAAGGAGCACCATATCATGAAAAATGGCTGAATGATAAAAATCTATATAAATATGCTGGATGGTGGGAGGAGAGGTCACTTGTACCCCCGGCATCAAGAAATATTCAGCCAGGCTTGTGTGTTTTTTTTTTTTTTTTTTTTTTTTTTTTTTTTTATGGATGGAGGAGAAAATCAGGGCTGGCAGGATCTGTCACCTCTGACACACTGAACCTGTCGCCTGTGGATTTTACCTCTACCATGAGATAATAAACCACAAGCTTGGCGGGAGTGGTGACCCCTCCTCTCATTAGCCGACATGTTTATATGGATTTGTAATATTACACAATTTCGCAATAGTTCTCCTTTAAACGTTACAAGTAGGATAAAGTGCGTTTTTGGTCTTGGCAGTAGAAGTTATGCTGGCAGCTACCCAGGCTTTGTTGCAGGTCTCAGAACTGAAAATCTGAGCTTGTGTCTTGCTGACTGGGCAGCCTTAGACTGACAACAGAAAAGGGAATGGAGTGGTCACCAAGCTGGCTGTTCCATGGGTGTGCCTACGTTTCGTCTATGGCTGGATGGGATTACAGATAAATTGTCAGGATAAGCACAGATATTCATTTTTACTGGACTTGTGCATTAAACCAGTGTGTAACGCTGCAAAACACCAGCAGATGTGTATATTACAATTATTTTGTCTCGGTTTAATATTTTATGTCCCCACCTCACAATGTACCAGTAACTTTTTTTGCTCTTCCAGAGTTCCCCAATTTTTTGGAGCCATTTGCACTGTTTTTTTATTGATATGGCTGATGTTGCTTTGGCCCTACTGTGGCTCTAGTTACACAGTAGTCCAGAAAGGCCAAAGATCAAGCCTCTAAGTTTGTAGGCAGAGATAATTGAAGGGGTAACTAACAGGAACGAGGCCGATGTCATGTCCGGTACATTTGCTTGGGAGATGGGAAGAAGGCCCCGTTTTAAATTGAAAGGTCACTTTCGGCAGCATGCCTGGGGCCTAATATCTGAGCATGGCATGATTTGAAGGCTGGGTCTAGCATAGGTTGCAATTTCTTCTGTGTGTGTTACGTAAAGGCAATTTTCTCAACTGACTGGTTCTATTTAACTGTAGTCTAAATTATTTCCACCCCGCATTTGCTTCAGCGTGTGTATATATAGATTTTATTTCTAAGAAAGAATGATGTGCTTGTACTATGTGTCACCATGACCAGATGTCATTAAGTGTCTTTCTTTCAGCTGTGGGTCAACATGTGCCTATTTTTTAAAAGGGTACCTTTCTAGATTATCGTGGCAACATAATCCTGTGCAAAGCTCTAGATTACTATTTTAGCACGTCCTAATCTTCCATGAATATTACCAGCAATAATTGATAACCCAGATCCCAGCTCTGGTGTGCAGGCATGAAGGCTGGAGAATGGGTTGAGGCCACATCACTCAATGTCTTCCATGTCCAAAGGCTTGCTAGGAGGTATAATATAATAAATTGGGATTCCGGGGCTGTAGCACCAGCAGCAAACCAGTCTGCCAGTGTGCAAGTGATTTCTGATATAATCATTTGCTATTGAGCTTTTCTAATCTCTTGCCAAAAAACCTGTTGTCCACTTCTCGCAAGTATTTTGCACTTTGCTCTGACTGTAGCCTTTAGTCTTTGGTAATGGTAGGTGCAGACAAACCTGCTGCTGTTCCTGGGCTTTACTAGATTACATTTATTCAGTGTACAATATTTATTTTGGTTTGCATTTGTAAGGTACATTTGGATGTTTTTTGTTATATTGTTTTAAATTGTCTATTACACAAACTTTCTTTCTCTTGAGTAATCCCAACCCTCGGTTTCAGCTGTGTGGGAGGGGTCCAGGCCCTCGGGGCCCTTATCCTGCCCTCTTCTGCTGCATGTGCCCCCCCCCCCCCCAATATGATAAGGGACTGGGATATGGCTGCATTTCAGAGCTGGAAGCTCTTGTTGCAGGTAATGCTGCTGAATGTGTGTAGCTGGTTTTAATGCCTCCTTGGATGGGGTTCCGCTGGGAAACTTAGAATATCTCTCAAAAGCAGGGCTCGCTAATGGCACGAGGGGTAAGTTAGATTAGTTTTGTGCCCCTGTGGGCCAGTGTTCCCTGCCACAGAGTAGCAGGTGAGGGGTTATGTCCCATCAAGTTTTGAACCTGGTAGGGAAGAGCTTCAGTTTGTCAGGGTTGTATGGATTCGTGGCTTTGGGCTTCCCACATCCTTTTCATGTCCTGCTAGCAACCAAGATTTGCCTTAAATGAAACTACATTCCCCTCCATGGAGTACATTCCGTGTATTTTAGGAGGAATAATCCACAATGAGGTGATTACGTCTGTAGAGGGGAATCGGGGGGCCTCAATTCGGGAGTGTTGTGTTTTTATGTAAGGATCCAAATTAAAGGGGATGGGTAACTATTGACTGCTTCCCTTCTGGAAGCTGGAGCGCCATTGTAATTGTGCTTTCCTAAAAGGATATCAACAAAGTGTGAACTGTTCACCACAGTGCGGTGATTTGTTTACCCATAGATAATGGGCTGTTTATAAGATCTAGTATTTTCTGTAATAAATAATACAAACCTAAAGGAGGTGTGTGTGTGTTGTTTTTTTGTTTTTTTTTTTTCTTGTTAGGGGGCTTGGCACATTTCTCAGGGGCTTACTGCCTGGCAAGGTGGCCTCTTGAGTTGATTGGAGAGGCCTTTGTTTGGTGTGTGTCTCTCTCCTCCATTTCCTACAGAACGCTTTAGCTGCTGTAGATTGATGGAACATAAAATATATTTATGAATAACATTTTTCTAGGAAAGAACTATACAATATTAGCAAGATATTTTCTGTATGGTGGAGTGGGAGTTACTAACAGACTCCAACCAAACCTAGCTCTGATTCCAACTACATAGCCCTGCCTGTGGCAGGTCTCTAAAACTAGCTCCTAATTTTTCACAAATGTGGTCACGTGGCTGCAATGTGCCATAGCGCACTCAGTGAGTAGCAAGCAGGGCTGTTGAGTTAGTAAGTGAAAGCCTTTTTCTCACCATTATAGAACATTGGAATAAAAATGCTGAACAAATAATTTTAAAGCAGGGCAGCTCCAACCTTTTGCAGAGCGTGGGCCATATACGCGATTTGTAAACTAGGTGTAGGCCACAATAAATAGGTTTATTCTAAGCATACAGCACGTCCTGCTCCCGAATAGTCATAACATGTGGGTACTCCTCCGCCTCCGGCGCCGTGCACTGCAGACATGCAGAAAACAAGCTCCTCCCGGCCCTACGCACACTGCAGGACCTCCCACAAATCCCCAGATTTCTCTGCAGTGCTGGAACTGCGAAGACATGAAGTATCACGCTCTCACAGGCGAGCGGGCCTCACGCCCCAAGGTCCTGTGGGACTATTTCCACCCCTCCTATTCAGAAGAAATATGCCTCCCAGCCTAGGCTGCGCGGGTCGGGTGAAGGTAGGTAGCACCTGGTGTGCTGAATGGAGCCATGCTCCACCGCAATCCCCCTCCATAGGGTATGCGGTCTACACCTCAATTTTGCCCGTGCCCCTCACAAAATTAGTCCATGGACACCGTCGGCTTCCCCCTCGCTTCCTCCCGTAACTCGGGGGGGGGGGGGGTGTATGTGTGGCAGCCCTAGCACTATTTCACCCTTGACTTCGGTTCCTGAGTTAGGGGGTCAGTGTCGCGTCTCGCTATACAGCGTGTGCTGGCTTTTTTACTAACTATCTGCTGCTCGGCAGCTTCATTCAGCATGTCAGCATGAGACTTATACATCCACTCTGTTCTACCTTTTTCTGTCGGTTAGAGCTTCACGCTCTTTGGGGGAGGCGGAGACTCGGCCTGACGCGTCTTGCGTCACGGCCTGGCCCTCCCCTCGAGGTTCGCTGGCGCCATTTTCTCTATCTTCCCGCGCGCGTGGTGTCTCCTCCCTCGGTCATGTAAGTGCCCTCCGGGGTGGTATGATTTCTAGGTCTTTTCAATCAGAGCCCATTGTGTTTTTCAGAAGCCAAGACTTCGTTACCGGCCCCGGCCTAACATATATTACACGGGTCCTCTTTACAAATTCTCCCACATTACTAGCGGGTTGGGGCATCCAGGGTTGCTTATTGCATAATTCCCTGCGTTATACTGCATAAAAATCACCATATGGAGGCATTTCAGAATTACGGAACCGGGGTCCCTCCGGGACGTGACCGGCTGTGTGCAGTGTGTGGCCAGCCCCTGGCTGAGGCCGACAGGGCACAGGTCTGCGGACAGTGTGCAGCACAGGCATTGCTAACAGAGGATCCTCCCTTCCTCACCCCCGTCTCCCCGCTCCCAAACATCGCTCATGATGAGTCCCACTCCAGCAGGGATGACCTGCAAGAGGTGCCGCGAGCCTTGCCCACGGAGGAGCAGGTGCTTTCTGGATTGGCGGAGCGTATGGGCCCTGGTAAAAAGCGGTCGCTGACGCCCCCAGGCTCTCCGGTTCCTAACGATACCGATGATTCTGCTGATATGCAGGACCCTGACCCTTCTGAGGAAGCTGAGCTATTCTCAGACTCGGGCTCCTCCCATGGGATGCCCGTGGGCCGTGAGGAATCCGAGCCTGGCTCCTGGGGTCTGTGTGATACGGATGAAATCCTGATCAAGATCTTTGAGGTCTTGTCAATCTCTCCCCCCTGGCGAGATTCCCAAGCCTAAAAAGGAGACTTTCCATACAGCGCCGCCGCGCTTGGAGTTCCTAGAACAGGAACATTTCCAGAATGTTATATCCCAGGAATGGGAATCGCCTGGTAAGCTGAAAGGGATACCAGGGTTCTGGGAATGGAAGTACCCTTTTCCCCCTGATGTGGTTAATTTATGGACAGCTCCCCTGGTGGTGGATGCGCCGGTTATAGGGGTTACAAACTCCCCTTTTATGACTGCCCCCTTTTATCGTACCCTTCGGGATGCTGTGGACCGCCGCATTGACAGACTGGCCTCACACGCCTTCTCGTGTGCTGGGACGGCCCTGCGCCCGGTTTGTGCCGCGGCCATCACTGCGGTGGCCGCCAGGACTCTTGTTGGAAAGATACTGGATCACCGCCCTGAGGATCTTCCTTGGGGGGTGTTTAGTGCGCTATCAGACTGCAAAGCCTTTGTGAAGTTTATTCTATCGGCACTAGATGACACCATTAAGATGTGTGCTAGGAGCTCAGCACTTGCGGTAACCATTCGCCGCCTGGTCTGGCTGCGACAGCGCTGATGGAGCTACAAAAAGCTCTTACTTGCCTTCCATTCAGAGGACGGAGGTTATTCGGGGCCCGCTTGGACCTTTTTGGCAAAAAGGCTATAGCACCCTCCACGAGGCAGGGTCACCCCTCCACCTCCCTACGTTAGTGTTAAACGTGAATCTGAGGTGTGTTTCCAGGTATTCGGCGTGGATTTCCAGCATGGCGTGGGCAGACAGCGCCCTGGTCCTTCTGGCAGGACAAAGTCCAAAGGGGGGCGACTGCACAGCTGTCTTACATCCAGGAATATGCCTTCTCCTTCTGGCGGTTCCGGGATGTGGCCCACCTGGGCTCAGGATGGGTTCTCGCTGGCGGTCCCCCCCTCAGTCTCCTGTCAGGGTGTTTTTAGCCCCTGCTCCCCCTTCTGAACCTGGCGCAGGCCGGACTGGGCCTGCAGTGTTGGGCGCGCCTTGGCAATTGGCGCTGCAGGGGCCTCTCTTCATGCCCAGGCTACTAGCCTGGCGGGTCTGGGGACACGCCTGAGGTGGGGCTTCGGCGTTGGGACCTACCGGGTCGTCTTTCTTACTCCCCCGCCTCAGCTACTGGATGGTTGCTTAAACCCCCCATCCCTTCACCGTCACTTATCCACTATTCCCCGTCCTGGGAAATCGGTTCAGGCTTGCTGCCTTCTTCTTTGCCATTAGGGGACCCCTGGTTACGGGGGCTCTGCCTCCCTTGCGCCTTGCCTTCACCAAAGCGGGATGGCAGATGGTGGGTCTGTCGGTGGCACATCAAGATGATGTCATTTATACGGTATACCAAGCCCTCGGGCTCTTCGGCGCAGTAGGTTACTAAACCTTCATATGTCCCAGCACCCCGGTGCTTGGTCTGTGATCAGGCCTTCTTGGTAAGCTGGTTCCTCTGGAACTTCCCATTTGCAAGGGACCCATCAGGGGGGCACCTCCCTTCCTTGCTAGCATCTCCTAGAGTATGGCCCCCCTGGGTACCAAGTCTAGCGGGTTTGGAAAGGGAGAGCCAAATCTCTCCCACGAACCACGGGGTTCTAGGTAGGGCCCTTAGAGGGTCCACCTTATCTGCTGGGCTCGCTGAACGGTGGCCCCCTTTGATTTTATATGGCAGGCCTCCCCCTCCTTCAGGACCGGTCGGTTCATGAGGGATTCCTGGCCTGTTGTAAGACGATGGCATGTTTGTAATGCTGGTTTAAAGATTGTGACCGGTTGCTACCTCTGGAGGGTCCCTGCCCCTGGCCTGGGTGGGGTTCTACCCCCCCTGCTTCTCAGAGGTATTCGCTTCTATGGTTGCCCTTAGCGGCAGGTTTTGCCATCCCGGGTTGCCCAGGGAGCCTAGAGTGGCTCTGAGGGGTCTCCCTTCTGACACAGGGCCTCTGCCCTTGTCCCTACTGTCCCAGGATATTCTGGTTCCTGTTGGTGTGCCTGTGTATTTAGGCTTAGCCTTATTACTTCATATGCCTTCTTTTCACCAACCTACCTTTGGGCTCTGCGCACGGCTGGCCGGATAGTGAGTCCCATGGGATCTATGGCCTAGGCGGCCTTGGGAGTAATGGCTCGCAGGCGCCTCTGCCGAGGGCTGCGGAGTTGTGTTATCCCAGTTGGGGTGCGGTCCTGTCATTGTCAGGTCTCTTCCTGTTTCCGATCAAAGGCCTCCTGTCTGGGTTTTGATTGCTAATCGCCCCTTGGGGACGGGCCTCATCTTCTGGGTGACTTAGTATGAGTGGAGGTTTGGGGGCTAGCTCCCCAGCTTCCTTTTATTCCACCTATAATGGCTTGGTGGTTCCCATATTGACTGGCAGGGGCCTTAGTCTCTTCCCTGTGAGGCGTTATCGGTCCACAGGGCCTTAAAGCCATTACAGCTTAAATTGGGGTTGGCTCCCCATCTGGGGGCTCTGATGGTTAAGCCGTCTTGGCCCCCCTACAGGAGTCTGGTTCTGTCACCCTTGTGGAGTATTCTCTTTGGGTTGCTTAAACTGCACCTCCCCAGTAGTTCCATAAGTCCCTGTGGGGATCAAACCTTTCATCCTGTTACCCTGCGGACTTCCTGGGGATCCTGCTTGGATACGGTATCAGCTGCACTGGAGGCCAGACCGCTCTTCTGGGGCCCCCTGACTCCGTCACACTTGGGCCTGAGACGATGGTTCTGGCTAAATATTCTCTGACGCTATGTATACTCATATATACAGGTACGGCTATATGCGGCTACAGGTACCCCATGCCTGGGGGTGTTTCCTTTATACTGGGCTTCTGGTCCAGGTGGGCTGTTGGACCCTTGGTTCAGACCCTTTTGTATAGCCATGGGCTGGTTACTAATAATACTATTTGTGAGGGCCTACATCCCTCTTCAGGTTTTGCACTTCACCCCTGTGACAGATGCTCTGCCTTTTTGGATGTCATCACTATTCAATTGCCCACCGGGTCATTCACTGGCCTTTTCTTAATTAGGTTCCAGACAATGTCATTGTATTTTGATACTGTTACAGGCAATGTCATTGTATTTTGTATTGTATTACAGACTGCCATTGTGTATTGTTGATTGTATCACAGACTGCCATTGTGTGTTGTGGATTGGGCTACATTATACCATTGTGTTGCTAATTGTGTTACCGGCAGAGTTGAGGGATTGTGTGCCCTGCTGCTATTGGTCGGTGTGTTTGTCATGCAGTTCTCCATCAGGTCCACCTTGCATGGAGACTTGTGTATATAAGGCCTAGAGTGGCACTAATAAAGTCAGTTCATCTTCACCCTCAATACTGAGTTCTGTCTCTTATTGGGGGAAATGCTATATTACAATTCACTAGCCCTTGTAAGGGCTGTTCCTGTTTCCTCACGGATGACTCTGGGATCCCTGCAGCACCTCTCACCATTGGGAAAAGGACGTCTCTGGCGGGGAAGCCCTTTGGCGATAAAGGTTATCGCTACAACCCCATGCCTGCCTTCGGGGGACTGCTGTTCTTGGAGTCTTTGGGCGCCTCCTTAGGTATGCGCCTGATATCTATTCCAGCAGTTATTCTGGGTGGTTGGTTCCTCCTGGCTTCTCTTCTCACTGCTTTTCAATGCTGGGGATTTGTGGGAGGTCCTGCAGTGTGTGTAGGGCCTGGAGGAGCTTGTTTTCTGCATGTCTGCAGTGCACGGCGCTGGAGGCGGAGGACTACCCACATGTTATGACTATTTGGGAGCAGGATGTGCTGTATGCGTATAATATCAACTCTACAGGTGCGTACTTCACAGAGTTGTATTTTTTATATAAATTCTTTATTTGTTTTCAGAGTACTACAGAGACAATACACATTTAATAAGAAAACAATAAAGATCTTGATAGCAAACAAGATGGTACATCCATTCGTTTCTGTAACATGATTCTAGCCTATTGGCACAAACACAGCTATTCAAGGATGCGAAATCCTGACCGGATAAAAAACAGGAGGGTAAGGCAGGGTATTGGAGTTGGGAGGGTGTTCGGGTTTCCCATCACAGGGGGAGAGGGAAATGGTGCTGGAGGATACAACACTCATGTGCGAGCCAGAGTAATAACCAGGGTGTAGGAACTTATGGCCTTAGGGTGACTCCAGGATATTCCGGCACAAGGTGGCGCAGTGTACTGCAGAAGAGTTGTGGCTCCTCCCGGCATCCTATAAAAACAGGATCACCAATAGACCTCCCCAGTGTTTCCTTTGCAGTGATACTGCGAAGATAGAAGATGGCTCACTATATTGCACAGGTGAGCGGGGCAACCAAGCCTGCGACCCTGCAAGTCTATTTCTACCCGCTTCCGGACCCTCTGTGCCTCCCAGCCTCTGCTGACGGATCGGGTGAGGGTAGAGGAGCACTAGGGTCAGGTGCTCAAGGAGCGCTGCTCCAAGCCGCAGACCCTGTACCACAAAGAGTAGCCGGCCATAGGCTTAATGGAGTTCCCGTCCTAGCGTCTGAGGGGGTGAGTGTGTTTGGGGACTGTGTTCTGGTCATCCCCTTGTTTTCCTTGTTTGGTTTCTGAGGTTCCCCCCCACTACCCTGGCCCGACTCCGGCCGCTGCCTGCTCGCTCTCCTCTCCCCCCCCCCCTCCCCCATGTGTGTTCTGGGGGGGGGGGGGGGGCAGGCGGTAGCGGCGAGGGGGTTTTTAACGCTGTTTTTCGTCGCCGCTTTGTACTCGAGTCCGGCGGGTGGCGCTATGGCTGTGAGGTGTTTTTGGATGTTATGGCGCCGGTGCGGTCACGTGAGCGCCGCTTTCACGCTCTTTGGGGGGGGCGGGGCCGGGGGATGACGCGTATCGCGTCGCCCGCCCCTCGAGGTTCTTCTGCCGGTGCCATTTTGAGCCTGCTGCACGACTGGGGCCTCGCTTCCTCCCGTGGTCTGGCGGATTGGTGATCCTTTGGTCTCCTTGGTCTGTGAGTCCCCTTTTGGGGGTTTTGTTTCCTTGGGGCACAGTCTGCGGGATGCTTATGTGCATGTTACTTATGTCTTTCCGGCGGGACAACTGTGGGTTGTGGCTTCTCCTGGTTCTGCTCCTTACCCCCCTTCTCATCTCCCCCCTTACTGGCTCTTCTGGGGGCATCCCTTGGGGGGGGCATCCTGGGTGGCTTTTTATTTAGCCCTTACCCTGTGCTGGCCTATTGCGCCTGTGTTAATCACCATATGGAGGCTTCTGGGGATAGCGTGCTCGGGGGTCCTTCGGGGCAATACGGATGTGTGCCATGTGTGGGGCATCCCCTTTGAGTGGTAGTGCCGCGGTGTGCGTGCCGTGCGCCCAAGGTATTATTGCGGCCCAGGCTTGGCTGAGCGCATCTATTCCCAGTTATGTGCTCCCTTCGGCATCGCCTAAACCCCCCCCCCCGGCCCCTGCATTTAGCCCCCAGTGGATACTAGCAGGGGGTCACAATCTGATCTGGCACTTCGTGTGGCCAGCATTGAAAGCCCGCTTGCCAGGCCTGTTCCAGGTAAGGCCTCTGGCAAGAAGCGGCACCTGGCTCCCACGCCCTCCCTCTTTGCTGAGGAGGATGAGGGAATTGATGCCCTTGGTGGCCGTTACTCCCTGGAGGAGGGGGAGCTTTTCCAGGACTCTGACTCCTCTGCGGACCAGCAGGAGGGGTACGACAGTGACCCTGGGTCTGCGTCCGGGGAGGATTCATGGCTTCCCAATGACACTGATAGACTGTTGTCTGACATTTTTGAAACCTTGCACGTTGCCCCCCCTGAGGTGGCTAAGAGGAAGCAGGGTGAGATCTTTCGTCCTGATAAACAACGTCTGGAGTTCCCCGAGCAGGGCCATTTCTCTAATATGGTGCTCAAGCAGTGGGAACGTCCTAATAGATTGCCTGCGGTGCCCAAAGGATTGGATAAGAGATATCCCTTTCCTGCTGACCTGGTCAAGCGATGGTCGTGTCCCCCTGAGGTGGATGCTCCCGTTCTAGGGCTGTCCAACACCTCGGTCATTGCCTTCCCCTGACACTACTACACTGTGGGACAGCGCGGACCGGCGTATGGATCAGCTGGCCTGCCATGCATTTACATTTGTGGGGGCTGGGCTGCGTCCAGTTTGCGCCGCTGCCATTACAGCTATTGCCCTTAAGAAAAAGCTCAAGCGTCACACTGATGGTGCTATGGCTGGTAGGAGGAGGGAGGATTATAGGGCCCTCTTGCTTTGCTCTGATTTTGTTGCCTTTGTCCTTACTGCCATGGATGATGTGGTCCGGCTGGGTGGTAGGGCCTCTGCCCTCTTGGTGACTATGCGCCGCTATGTTTGGTTGTGTCAGTGGGCAGCTGACACTGCAGCTAAGAAGGCTCTTTGGTGAGCGCCTGGATGTTCTAGCTAAGGATGGTAGGCTACCTCGGCGTAGGAAGCAGCCTCGGCCCTTTCGGGGTACTTCCTCCTCCTCCTTTCGTGCCTTTAGAGGAGGTCGTGGCTCCCTCCTTCTCGGGTAGTCGCAGAGAGTCTTGGGGACGTGCCAGGTCCCGTGGTCACCCCGGTCTCTTTGGGGTCCAAGCCCAAACCCCCTCCCAAGGACCCTCAGGTATGAGGAGGCGCCCTCACCCATCCGGGTGGGGGGACGGCTTCGGCTCTTAGCTCACGTCTGGAGGCTCCGCGTTGCAGACCGGTGGAGTCAGGAGGTGGTGTCCTCCGGTTACAAGATAGTTTGCAGCCTGGCCGCCCCCAAGATTCCTCAGATCCCAGATGTCTCAAAACCCTCTGTCATCTCAGGGTTTGCGCCTTGCAGTTCAACGCCTGTTGGAGTTTTGAGTCATTTGCCTGGGGCTTTCCCAAGAACAGGGTCAGGGGTACTACTCCAGTCTTTTCACGGTCCCCAAAAAGGACGGGTCTTTGAGGCCCATCCTGGACTTGAAGGGTCTCAACAAGTTTGTCAGGTTCAAGCACTTTCGCATGGAGACGTTACGCTCGGCTGTCAGTACCCTTCGCCCGGGTGACTTCATGACCACCGTGGACATAAAGGATGCCTATCTTCACGTGCCAATCTTTCCAGGTTATCAGAGATTCCTGAGATTCGCTCTAGAGCATCAGCATTACCAGTTTGTGGCTTTACCGTTCGGTATCACCTCGGCGCCTCAGGTGTTCACCAAGGTGCTGGCGGGCGTGATGGCTCTGTTGCGGAACCAGGGCATTCGCATCCTCCCTTACCTGGACGACATTCTGATTGCGGCTCATTCTCTTCATCAGGCCGAGCAGGATACTCAGGTGGTGACATCTACTCTCGAGTCCTTAGGCTGGGTGATCAACTTTCCCAAGTCTTCACTGTCTCCGTCTTTGGTGAGGTCCTTTCTGGGCATGACTCTGGATACCTCTCAGGTCAAGGTATATCTCCCTCAGAAGAAAGTGGAGGGCCTTCAGAGGCTGGCAAGGGCTCTGTGCTTGTGTCCCCATCCCTCCATCCGGCAAGGGATGCAGTTAGTGGGCCTGATGGTGTCCTTCGAGGCGGTCCCCTTTTGCTCAGTTTTTTACACGAGACCTATTCAGTTCCACCTCTTGTCAGTTTGGGATCAGGACCCTGTTTCCCTGGATCAGGATTTTGCTCTGTCCCCCCCCCCTGGCCAGACAGTCCCTCTCGTGGTGGCTGGACTCAAGGAACCTTCTAGTGGGCAGGACCTTTCTGCCTCTGTGCTGGGAAACTGTCACCACAGATGCCAGTCTGACCGGTTGGGGGGGCTTTTGGAAGTCTCTGAAGTTCCAGGGTCGGTGGGGCCCCCAGGAGGCCCATGCTCCCATCAATGTACTGGAACTGAGGGCTATCAGGTTGGTTCTTTCTCAGCTGACCACGCACCTTCGGGGTTGGGCTGTACAGATCCGCTCTGACAACCAGACGGCGGTTGCCTACATCAATCATCAGGGTGGGACTCGGAGCAAGCGAGCCCTCAAGAAAGTATCCCTGATACTGTCTTGGGCGGAAGAGAATGTCCCTTGCATCTCGGCGATCTACATTCCGGGGGTGGAGAACCAGGAGGCAGACTCCTTGAGCAGGGGGACGTCTCGGCTGGGGGAATGGTCCCTCAGCAACAAGGTATTTCGCTCCCTGTGTCACCGCTGGGGTCAGCTGGATGTGGACCTGTTTGCGTCCCGCCACAATCACAAGCTTCCCAGGTTTGTCTCCCTGTCACAGGACCCTCTGGCCTTCGCCACGGATGCGCTAGCAATGTTTCGGCTCCTCTGTGTTCCCTCCATTCCCTCTGCTGGGCAGGGTGCTGCGCAGGATAGCCCAGGAAGGGGTACCAGCCATTCTGGTGGCCCCCTGTTGGCCAAGGAGGGTGTGGTTCGCAGATGTCGTGCAGTTGGCAGTAGATCGGTACGTTTTGCCCAAGGATCCAGATCTTCTCACTCAGGGACAGCTGCGCCATCCCAATTTACAAACGCTGGCTTTGACGGTTTGGGTGCTGAAATCTTCATCTTGACGGATAAGGGGTTGCTGGCCTCTGTTGTTGATACTATGATTCGGGCTAGGAAGAAGTCCTCGTCCTTTATCTACTACAGGGTCTGGCATGCTTACATTGCCTGGTGTGAGTCTAAGTCTCTCCCTTGTCGGGTGTTTTCTATCCCCAGTATTCTGGAATTTTTACGACATGGTTTGGATTCGGGCCTTCAACTTAGTACCCTCAAGGGACAGGTGTCAGCTCTGGCAATTTTTTTTCCAAAGATCCTTTGCCAATCACCGGCTGGTTAAGACTTTTTCCAGGGACTTACTCATGTGCGTCCGCCACGTAAACCTATGCTACAGGTTTGGGACTTAAATCTGGTGTTGTCTGCTCTGCAGGGTCCTCTCTTTGAGCCTATTCGTGGGGCGGTGTTGCCCATACTGACTCTTAAGGTGGCCTTTTTGGTGGCTATTACTTCAGTCAGGCGAGTCTCTGAGCTGGCGGTGCTTTCCATTAAACCTCCTTATTTTGAACAGCATCAGGATAAGGTGGTGTTTAGGCTTAAGCCGCATTTCTTGCCCAAGGTTGTGTCTGCTTTTCATCTCAATCAGGACATTGTCTTGCCTTCCTTGTGTCCTAACCCTGCAAATTCCAAGGAATGGACCCTGCATTCTCTGGATGTTGTCAGGGCTCTGAAGTTTTACTTGGTTGCTACTGAGTCTTTCAGGAAATCTGATGCTCTATTTGTTCTTCCTGCGGAACCTAGTAGATTTAGCCGGAGGCAAGCCCTTCCTATCAGCAAGTGGATTCGCCAGGCGGTGGTACAGGCCTATTCTGCTAAAAGGAAGGTTCCTCCTTTCGGGGTTACTGCTCATTCCACTCGTGCTATTGGTGCTTCTTGGGCCTTTCAGCACCAAGCTTCTGTTGAACAAGTTTGCAAGGCCGCGACTTTGTCTTCTGTTCATACCTTTTTACAAGGTTGATGTTAAGGCCTCGGCTGATGCTGCCTTTGGTTGCAAAGTACTTCAGGCGGTGGTGGTTTGAACTGCCTGCTGCTACGGACACTGCTATTGGATGTCCCATACGTAAGGACTTCTTGAAGCAGGCCATGCCATACAATAGGAAAAATATAATTCTGTCAGTACTCACCTGTAGCATTTCTTTTACTATGCATGGCACGGCCTGCTTCACCCCACCCTTGTTATCGTTATTCTTGGTTACCTCTTTATGGTGATTGTTCCAAGTTAGTTGGGGTTGTTACCTTTTTTTACCTTTATCTCCCGGGTTCTTGTATAACTGCTTGTCAACACTGGGGAGGTCTATTGGTGATCCTGTTTTTATATGGTGTCGGGAGGAGCCACAACTCTTCTGCAGTACAATGCGCCACCTTGTGGCGGAATATCCCATACGTAAGGACTTCTTGAAGCAGGCCGTACCATGCATAGTAAAAACAATTCTACAGATGAGCACTCCCAGAATTGTATTTTACAGACCCTCCGTCGCTTGTCAATAGAAGGCTCTCGAAGCGCATTATATCGTTCACCTTCAAGACCAGGTTGCTAGCGATGGGGAACCTTCCTGCCTCCACATCAACGGTATGCACGCCTTGGCTGCATTTAGTAGCTGACGTTGGAGAGATTTCTTGTATCCCTTAAAGGGGGCATTGGTTAGGTGGAGTAAACACGCACCCGGGTTATCCTCCTGACGGAGTCCCAAAAAGGTCGAATCTTGGGACATGACCAGAAAATGTGCAATTGGTCACCCCTCTCCGCACCACACCTGCAACAATTCGTCAACGAGCCAGGGGCCCACTTACTAAGGTGGAGACTGCATACCAACGGGTAAGTAACTTATAATTTCACTCCTGAAATTTGGTACAAATGGAGGTTTTGTGTGGCGTGGAGAGAAGCCTCTTGATCTGGTCTGGTGACAGATACCCAGGTCCTGTTCCCACTTTCTAACGTATAGTGGCACCTCATCAGTTATGGGGGAGATAAGTAGCTTGTATATGAGGGAGAGAACGTGCTTTTCTGTATTGTTGCTCGTGCAGTTTTTTTCTCGAAGGTCGTAAGAGGCCTGTGTCTGGTGGGTAGGTCCCCAAGGGACCTTAGGAAATGCAGGAGCTGAGTGCTCTACCAGCCCCTTGGCTTGAGCTAATGATGATTAATCTGCCCATCCACCCTCCGACCAGAAATGTTTAACTCTATATATGCCTGCCCATCTCCATTCCTTCGATCTTGGCCCCTCACAGCCCGGGGGGCAGTTTGGATTGCCCAGGACGGGAATCAAAGGGGAGGGCCAGGGAGAGATTTCCAGATGATTGGCGGCTGGCTTTCCTATTTTTAAAGTGGTTCCTATAGTAGGGCGTTTAAGAGCCCGAGGCACGTCTTTCCCCCTCCAACCACATAATGTTTGGTAGCGGCATCTCCGCGGCCTCCTGTTCCAAGTCAACCCACTGCTTGTTGCTCCTGTGTAGACACCAGTCAACTATTCTCCCTAGGTGTACAGCAGAGTGGTATATCACTGGGTCCTGGAACCCTATCCCCCCCATTCTCTTTTGTCTTGGTGAGCGAGTTTCTGTCAATCCTGTGCCGTTTTCCTCCCCAGACAAATCTGGCAAAGAGGGTGAGCTTTTCTGTTGGGATATTAATATTATGTATTTCTGATTTAGAATAATTTAATTTTATAACCTGAAATTTCCCCATACTGTTTGAGCTCTTCCATTAGGTTAGGTAGTGTGATTTCTGGGCCCGACAGGCAGAAGATTAGGTTGTCCGCATACGCAGCCACTTTATACTCTGCCTCTGCACCTATCAGGCCTCTGATATCTGGTTGTCTGCGAATCCTGCAAAGTAGTGGTTCAAGGGTTAGAATAAAAATCGGGGGAGACAGCGGGCACCCCTGTCTCGTCCCATTGGAAATAATGAAAGAATCCGAGAACATGCCATTCACACGAACCGATGCCGAAGGGCTTTGTAAAGGCTGAGAATCCAGCTTAGTGCATTCGGACCTAGACCCAGGTGATGTAGGGTGGCCTTCATAAAAAGCCAATTGACCCTATCAAATGCCTTTTTGGCGTTGGTCGTGAGGAGAAGGGCCTGAATGTTCTTCTGTTGTGCTGTATGGATTCGGTTCAACACTAATAGTGTTGTCCCTTGCTTCCCTGTGTGGCATGAAACCTACTTGATCTAACCCAATTTACGTGATGGAGGTGTGGGGCAATTCTGGTGGCCAAGACTTTAGCAAATATTTTGATGTCTGAATTTAGCAGTGATATAAGTCTGTCTGGAAAGGAACCCCCGTCTCTGACGGAGTTGAAGGCCGACAGCATTCTGGTGGCCAGGATCGGCAGCAGTCGTTTATAGTAGAGCGCCGGGAGCCCATCTGGGCCCGGAGCTTTCCCGCCTGCCATCCCTGTGATTGCTTTCTGTAGCTCCCTCAAAGAAATGGGATCCTCCAAACCCTCGACCACCTCAGGCGGCAGGCTGGGCATCCCTGACTCTGATATATTCAGCTATTAAGGCCGTCTGGTCAGGTCTCCAGTCTTTCGCAAGGTTATTTAAGGATTGGTGAAACTTCTTGAAGGTCTCTGCAATCTCACTTGTCAGGTGTCTGACCCGGCCCTCCGAATCTGTAATTTTCAGGACATAGGTCTTTGCCCTCTCTGATCGCAAGGCCCTAGGCAAGAGCCTGCCACACTTGTCCCCCGACTCGTAGAAGGCTTTCCAGAATTTAGTCATTTGAGCCTTCAACTTATCACAACACAGTGTTTTAAGCTGTTCCCTCAAGGACGTCAGAGTAGCAAGATGGGCGGCTGCCACGGACTGTTTGTGAAGTTTTTCAAATTTTCTAATCTCTGCCAGGAGTTCCATTGTGCGTTTTTTGCTTTTTCCTTTGATTCTGGAACCGATTTTGATAAAATATCCCCCGAATGACACACTTATGAGATTCCCATAAGACCCCGGGACTTATCTCAGCTGAGGCATTTAAGGCAAAGAACTCTTGGAGTTCTTTGAATTTTCCCTAGAACTGGTCCTCTAGTAGTGAGGTATTAAGCCTCCAGGACCATCCCTTCATGGTTGGGCTCGGTAAAACCGCTGTGAGTATGAAGAGGGCCTGATCTGAAATGGTAATATTACCAATTTCTGTAGCAGAGACCCTGGGTAGTGAGGCATGGGGGATAAGGAAGAAGTCTGTTCTAGA